>CM035836.1:458779021-459979021 GCA_020510985.1 Pholidichthys leucotaenia | reverse complement strand
CCGTCACTCATACTCTTTCTTCCAGGTTGAGAGGCTGGGCCAAGGTTTTAGTTCTTTCCATTTCTGCAAACACTGATGCAGGTAACTTTATTGTTAGACACATTTAGGTTTAGAGGTGCTACTCCCTCGTGTATTTCAGTTTGGGTGGTAAGAGTAGGTAAGCTGGTTTCTTTATTTTACTCTCATTTGTTAAGACAGAAAGCTATCATCACCTAAGCTGAAATTCTTTTCATTATATTCCTTTCTTTAGGGTGGAGTCCCACTACAACATCTGGACCAACATTTACCGACGTTTTTGAAAAATCAGAGAAATGAGTCCAAACACTGGTGAAATTACATTTGCAAGCAGGATTTTTTATTTAATCCGGTGCACACCAACTTTTACAAACATTTGCAAGCACTGCATTCATTTTTCTATTGGGGGAGCAAACTTTTGCCAGCTTAGGCTAGCGTATGTGCAGCAGTTGCCAATTTAGGTCAACTTCAGCAAACAAATACTCAGCATAGGTTCAGGTTCAGGTTCAGGTTACTTTATTTGTACCCGTAGGTAGATTTGTTTTGCAGTCTGGTGACATCCATATTTACAAACCACAATTACATTCAACATAAACACAAACACAGGCACATATGAAGCTGACTATAAATATGATAAAAACACTCAAGGCTCCATCAGTCAGGATATAAAGACAAAGAGATGGGAGAAAAACCAGAGATAAGAGAGAAGGGTCATATTAAAAAGTTAGACTAGTCAAAGAGGTTAAAAACTCAAAGGTCTAAAACCCAATAAAAGATTTAGAACCCAAATAAAAATCCTACTAAAATAAGTAAATATAAAATGGAGTTAATAAATAGGCAACTAAATTATGTGCAATATATTGTTACAACTTGTTCAACTCTTTGACAGCAGCAGGAACAAAGCTGTTTTTGTAGCGCTGGGTTTTAATTTTTGGGACAGCAAACCTCCGTCTTGAGGGAAGAAGCTGAAAGTGGCAGTGCAAAGGGTGGGAGTCATCATTTCAGAGGCATAGGTCAGTGCCAGGCGACGCTCATATAAAGGTTAGCATTTGTGGAGGCTTCCTGGCATTCTGGACCTGCTTTTTGACTATACACATCTCCCTGTTTCCCTTCTTGGGCATACACTTTGTCAGTTTCATTGATAACTTTAAGTTTGTCATTATTCCTGCTTGGAGTGAAGTTGAGGCTGCGCGGACTTTTTTTTTTTTTTGAGAGAGATATGGGGTCAGTCCTACATTTTCACTGCAGCAAGAAAAAGAAAAAACAATGCCTCAATGAAATAAGACACCGTTATTTTTATTGTGTTAAATGTCCTTTACTTTTTGACATCATATCAGCACTTTTTGTTCCCCACAACTGAAGTCAAAACAATAAATCCTGGAGGATTTATTGTTGGCCAATGGAGCCCAACTTAGGCTGACTTAGGCTAGCTCTGCACAACTTAGCCCAGTGCTCAGGAACTTTTACAAACTGAGCAGAACTTTCACCAATCTTTATCTCCAAATGTTAGTAAATTTTCAGCATGTTGAAAATTTTCAACAAACACAACGTTCGCCAGCGTTCACCAGTGAACACCAACTATCATTAACTTTTACCAACTTTTGCCAGCAGAGCCAGACGTCTGCCAAAATGTCAGAAAACATCGGTCCAAACCTTGTAGTGAGAGTAAGGGTATATGGGGTGTCAGGGAGGACATGCCGTGCTCTTCAGAGTAGTTGTCCGCTTTGGTCTCTACCCGACACTTGGCTCTCACTAGTGGTGAGTGGCAAGTTAGTGGTAAGCCCTAACTCAGTGAGTTACAAAGACACATTCCCCAAGTAACACAAAACAACCATCTCCACTGACATAGAAGTTGAGGTTTTACTGGGCTATTTTACTGACATTTTAATGCTACCCTCAAATTTTTTATCATGAATATTTTAAATTTTGGCGGCTTTAAATGATCTTGTTTCAGCATGTAGCAAGGAGCAGACTCTACTTCCTGAGGAAGCTGAGATCCTTCAATGTGTGCAACAGGATGCTGGAGCTTTTCTACCAGACCGTTGTCACCAGCCCCATCTTCTTTGCTGCTGTCTTTTGGGGTAGCAGTATCAGAGCCAGTGACACCAACAGACTTGACAAGATTATCAAAAGGGCTGGCTCTGTAACTGGTCTCAGGCCGGAGACCTTTGAGACTGTGGTGGGGAGGAGGACACTAATTAAAATGTGATCCATCATGGACAATCCTGATCACCCCCTCCGCCACACACTGGACAGACAGCGGAGCATTTTCTCCAGCAGACTACTACAGCTTCGTTGCCGGACGGTTAGGTACAGGAAATCTTTCCTGCCATATGTCATTTCACTGAACAGTAACTCACTCCGATGTTGAATTCTGGTCATAGCAGTGCTGCCGTACTAGACCTTACAGTCTAATTGGTACCTCACATTTCACCCTGCACCTGATAGTCCTGCATTGTACAACGGTTTCTATACGGGTATCCACACGGGTCACCATCTATTCATCTATGATGTATATAAGTTGTTGTTTTTTTTTAGCAGTTTTACTTTCCATGGGTAATCCTTTTGTCTATTATGCTGTGTGTGTTTCTTTCATTTGGTTGTCTACTGACATGCTGCTGTTACACTGTAATTTCCCAGTTTGGGATCAATAAAGTACATCTATCTATCTATCTATGTATCTATCTATCTATCTGTTAAAAGGACTAAACGAGGTATGACTACCTCCGTACTTGTCTTTGAGATAAGGACTGAGTTATAGAGGTGTGGAAATTTCTGGATCCTTAGATGCATCGTGATGCGGGGTTTTGCATTGATGCAGAATTTTACGGATCAAGATCCTCCCTGATCTGACAGCATTTTTACACAAGAAAATGAACAAAAATAGACACTCCCAGTGGGGGGGGGGGGGGGGACTCTTCTTTGTGGACACGCAGTCATACTGTGTTTTTCCCCCTCACCAAAGTGCAGCTTTTTTTCCTCATAATTTGTAACTTTCGCTGGTAAATTTTCCGCATAAATTAACAACTTTTTTTGTTGTAAATTCTGAACTTTTTGCATAAACTTGCAAATTTGCAACTTCTTGTCAACTAGTGGCTTTTTCACATGAATTCAAAACTTAAAAAAGAATCTGGCTTTTTATTTTAAAAATAGTGTTGTCATTCATGCCTTTCTTGCACTTCATGGTATCACAAATCCTATGAAGTCTTGGATATTTTCCCAGGTATCTGTATCAAGTTTGAAATACCATAACAAGGTACACGGGGACTTATGAGTGAGGGAAAAATAGCTGTGTTTATCTGATTTCTCAAAAGGAGAGAGATGATGAATGAAAGAAGGAGAAAAGTGGAGGAGACAATGTGGTGAAGGGAGGAGGAGAAGATGAGATAGACAACTGGATACCCTGTTAAGTCCTTTGAAATAGCAATTCTGGTCACCTCCAAAAACCTAATGGATGATTCTTTATGCCACCCCACCCCACTCTAAATGAGTACTATGGCCAACGCTCTGTTTATTTTCATGTTCATTTTAGACTCTGAGCTTGGTTTTACTCCACAGAGTCGCAGAGATATTGATGCATGCTTTTATCACCAGTTGTATTGACTACTGTAATGCCCTGCTCTCTGGTCTTCCCAAAAAGACCATTTCAAATCTGTAGTTATTACAGAATTCAGCTGCACGTGTTCTGACGAAGACCAGACGGCAGGCTCTCATCACACCGGTTTTAAAATCACTGCATTGGCTCCCTGTGTCCTTCAGGATCGATTTTAAGGTTCTTTTACTGGTTTATAAATGCCTGCATGGTCTTAGGCCTTATTTATCAGAGCTACTTTTAACATATGAGCCCCCACGGCTCCTGAGGTCCTGTGGCACCGCCCTTTTAATTATCCCTATTGTCAGAACATGCACCCACGGTGAGGCGGCTTTTAGTTACTACAGCCCACGCCTGTGGAACAGCCTGCCGGAGGACGTCAAGGCTGCTGAGAATGTTCATGTTTTTAAAAGCAGGCTCAAGACCTACTATTTTAACCTTGCTTTAGTTTCCCATTTTAATTGTCTTAATTTTTAATTTTAAATCTACTTTATGTTCTGGTCAATTATTTATTTTACTACTAATTATTAATACATCTGAATTGATGTCTGTTTGATTGTACTAAACAATCCCTCCGGGATTTCGCACAATGTTTTTATGATTGTTGCGGCCCCAAAAGCCTGAAATCGCAGCAGCTTTTTTAAAAAGTTGCGATGTTTTGAGAGGGTTTTTTGCACTAAAAGTTGTGGGAAGAATTAGCTGTGGGAAGAATGGTTTTTTCCATTGTTTTCTGAAATGATATTCTATATAACACCACAAGAAAAGCACAGGATTGTCAAAAAATGTTACAACACTGGCTGTAGTGTTAGATTTGCTCTGTTGTTGTTGTGTTGGCGTCCTGTCATCCAGGGCTGCTGATTTGTTCTCTCCACAGCTTGCGATCTCTGGCTGTTTGAATCATATTAGGGAGGGTCATGCTGCAGTGCTGGCTTAAGTCTTTTAGCCAAGTGGTGCGAGGCCAGCCTCTTGGTCTTTTTCCATGTACTCTTCCCACCATCAACTTGTAGCTTAGACCCTCTTTCCTCAACAGGTGTCCAAAAAAACCTCATTCATCTTGACAGCAGCTATTGGCAAAGCTTTGGCTAATTTCCAATCCTGATGTAGACATCCTCATTAGAAATGCAATCCTTCCACGAGATTTTAAGAATCCTTCAATGGCACCAATTTTCAAAGCTTTGAATTCTCTGTATGACATCTGTAGTGTATGTCCATGTTTCAGAAGCATAACTCATGAAACCATCATAAATGCCTCTTCCTTTCCATATTTCACTCAAGTTTCCAGCTGATTTCTTGACCAACATTATTCGCCATTTTACCTCCCCGATGGTGCTATAGCTAGCACTGAAGATGGAACCTAGATAGATGAATTCCTCAACCTGTTTGAGATTTTCAATTTGATACACAATCATTGCTGGGATTGGGATTCTTGAAAATGTCATCACCTCCGTCTTCTTGCCATTTAGGGTGTTTTCACACCTAAATTCGTTTAATTTGGTCCAAATCAGTTGACAAGTTTGTCAACTTTGTATCATTCTCTCCTTGGTTCGGTCCCCTTTCACACAAGCAAAAATTCAAGCAGACCAGACTGCGTCATGTTAAATCCCGTGAGACTTGCATCAGAGTGTTCTCTGTTCTTATTGGTCAGATTTTTTGCCATGAGAACAGGAAAGGTAAATACAGGAAGTATTATGACTACTGTGCATTTATGCATTTCTGGGGAGAAAATAACACAAATCATAGCGAAATCTATGGGGGGTTTTCATCGCCCTGGTTATTGTTTTTTACATACGTGCATATACCACTTAAAGCAAATCGTACAGTTTGAAAATGAAGCACTGCTACGGATGGAAAATAACATGTTAACATTCATTAATCCTCCAGAACTGTGACATGCTCAGCCACAGACATTTCTGAAAATCCATCAGGTATGTACAGTGACATAAAATGTTTTACTGTTTGCCGCTGGTCCTGTTTTAGTGTGGTCACTTTCTCACCTGCAGGACCACACCAGAGTTCGCCATTTGATTCGAATCGAGACCACCTCTTTCAGGTGGTCTCAGTATGGTTGGTTTGGTGCGCCCTTGAGTGCAATTACCATGTTCTCACCAGACAAAATGAACCGCACTAACGGAGAAAACAAATTCGAGTCCGACTGAATCAAACTAAAGCCTGTAGGTGTGAAAGCACCCTTAGTCTCAATCCAACTGCTGCAGACGCCTCTCCTACTTTGCTGACAAGTTGCTGAAGATGGGTGTTCTGATGTTGCAATCAAGACCACATCATCAGCATATCTTAACTCACTTATCTTTTCTCTATTGAGGCAGAATCCATCCTCCCAGTCATCCAATGCCTGTCTCATAATATTCTCACTGTAGAGGTTAAATAGAATTGGAGACAGAGGAGATCCCTGTCTCACACCCCTGCCAACAGTGAGTGTGTTAGAACATCCCACTGGTGTTTCTATTTTAACTTTCTGTCTGGCATAGAGTGCACATAGACACTTGATTAAGTAGGCTGGAATATCAAACCCTACCAAGGAAGACCAGAGCTTGCTGAGATCTACACAATCAAAGGCTTTGCTATAATCAATAAAGCAGCAGTAGAGCAGAGTGTTGAACTCATAGGCCTTCTCTGTAATCAACCTTAGGTTCAGTATTTAGTCCCTTGTACCGCTGTCTCTACATAAACCAGCTTGTGTGTGGTTAATCTCTCTCTCTCATAGAAACCCTGAATCCACTGGTGTATAACAGCTAGGATTATTTTGCTGGAATGCGAGATAACAGCTATAGTCCTGTAGTTGGAACAATCTTTGTTGGCCCCTTTCTTGGCAGTGGAAGATAGACTGACGTGGTAAATTCCTCAGGTCATTCCCCTCTTAGCATGATTCGGTCGCAGAGTGACTGAATCCAAGCCAAGCTCAAACCCCTGCTTAACAACTCGACTGAAGCTGCTGATGGCTACAGAGGTCTGGACAGAATCATCAGAAACACATGTAAAAGGGACAAAAACAACTTCTTTAGTGAAATCTGCAGCAATTTAGAGAATAAATATGATACACATCGCCACACCTATGCATATCAATACATTAAAATGGTTAAAAACCCCTTCACACTCTGCTCACGTGTGATACAAGACCAACAAGCGACAGTTCTCCAAGAAATTGAAGAGATCAAGGAAAGCTGGAGGAGCTATACTGAGGCCCTGTATGCTAGAGATGACAGTATCCAACCAACACCCCTGCAAGTCATCCCAGACAGTGAAACACCTCCTGCAACTCTACATTCTGAGGTCCTCAGAGCCATCACACATATCAAAAACAACAAAGCATGTGGTATGGACGAACTACCCACTGAATTTATCAAAGCTCTTGATGAAGACAATGACAATATTGATTGGATTCGAACGCGCGCTCCCATGACAGGGTAGTTTTCAGGCAGGTGGACGTTTTTCCAACACAAACCCAGCAGTTTGTACACGCGGTCAGGACGGAGACGTGGTGAGACATCCACCGGAAGGCCAGGGGAGACAGAGGAAGGGACGGTGTGGAAAACCTTGCAGGTGTTTTTTTTTTGTTTTTTTTTAAATTACACACACTGTTTTTTGCTGATGTGTTCCATTAATGCTCACTGCAAACACGGAAGTGAGTGCAGTGCAGTGATGCATTTGATTGGTTAGACTGAGCGGTTAAGCGTTACTTAGGGACAAATTTGACTGGCAAAACTGCCGAAAGTTGATGACAATTGGCCAAAATTACGGGACAGTTGCGGTGATTGGACAAAGTTGTGAGGTCACACAAAAAACACACCCAATCACTGATTTCAAATGAACTGATGTTATCACAACATCGCAAAATCCTGGATGGCCTGATTAAGTGTTGTTTTATTCTTTTAGTTATCTTAACTGTCTAGTCTTTTTTTTTTTTTTTTTACCAACAAATTACCTTATTTGGGACAGGTAAGAGGGACCACATTACACTCATTTTAGCTTCATTCCACTGGCTGCCTGTACACTTAAGGGTTCGTTTTAAAATTCTTTTATTTGTTTTTAAATCATTAAATAGCGTTCCCTGCCTTACCTCTCTGAGCTCCTTCATCCTTACACTCCTGCTCGGTCTCTCAGGTCAGCTGATCAGCTGCTCCTGGAGATACTGAAATCAAAGAGGAAGCTCAGAGGGGACAGAGCTTTATCTGTTGCTGCCCCTGAACTGTGGAACAATCTGCCTTTGTCCATCAGACAGGCCCCTTCACTGTCCAGATTTAAAACTAATCTTAAAACCATTTTTATTCTGTGGGTTTTGACCCAGTTTGAGACATTGATTTTACTTGTTTTTGTTGCTTTTATTGTATGATTACTGTTTATTTGTGCTGTATTGTATTTTTTTTGTTGTATTTTATTGTTTTTATGTCTTATGTTTTTATATTTTATTCATTGTTGATGTACAGCACTTTGTGTTAGCCGTGGTTGTTTTTAAAGTGCTTTATAAATAAAGGTGGATTTGATTGGATATTATTATTTATCAATGATTGTTTTATTTTTTATCATCCTGTCCAAGCTCCTTCATAGGGAGCCCTCCCACAGGAAATTGTGCCTGTTTTCTGGCTGCAGAGTGCTGGCCTATGATAGCCCTGGCCCACCCAGTCAGTGGGAGTCTGCACTGCGGTGCCACGCCCGCAGTGCAGACTCTTCAGACTGGACTTGGGCAGTCGCAGAGCGTGGTGTTCCTGTAGCTGCAGACTCAGCACTTTTCCCTGGTGGTGATGGCTCTCTAGTGATGGTGCTTCCACACCTGAATCCTCGGTGCTCAGCCATAAGACTCACACAGACAAAAGTTTGTGTGTGTGTGTGTGTGTGGGGGGGGGGGTTAAATTGTGTTTTATTTCAGTGTATGAAGCACTTTGTGTTACAACTTTTTGTATGAAATAATAAAGTTTGATTAAATTGATTTAATGTGTGGAGTTTGTATGTTCTCCCCTTGTCTGTGCGGGTTTACTCCGGTTTCCTCCCACATGCCAAAAACATGCAAGTTAGGCTAACTGGCATCTAAAACTGGGGATTCTAAATTGTCCTTAGGTGTGACTGTGAGAGTGAATGGTTGTCCGTCTCTCTGTGTTGGCCCTGCCATGGACTGGCGATCTGTCCAGGGTGTACCCTGCCTCTCGCCCAAAGATGCTGGGATAGGCTCCAGCCCCCCTATGACCCGAGAAGAATTAAGCGGAAGAAGATGAATGAATGAATGAATGAATGAATAACAGATTTAATGTTGCAAAGGTTCAGGGTGAAATGGACGGCCAAACTGCATCACTGTACCTCAGTCTGGTCCTGCTGTCCACTTTTGCCCTTGTGCACTTCTCCTGTTTCCAAATCTTCAAAGTCACCGTACAGCTCATCTGCATAAAGAAAAAAAAAAATAAATATATATATTGTGTGAGTGAGTGAGTGAGTGAGTGAGTGAAAGAGAGAGAGAGAGAGGTTATTTTTCGTCTGTTAAGTCTGTTAAATCAGACACCAGCTATAGTTAAAATTACAATATTAGTCCCAAACAAATTGTGTTCCCACTGCTATGTACTAGAACCTTTTCAGTAGAACTACTGGCTGAAGAACTCTATTCTTTGGGGTCTTTTTTTCTTGTTGCATTCCCACTGAGATGGAAGGAATCTCCCACATAAGGGAAATTTTCTGAAAGTCCCTGCTCCAGGGTAGGTACTTCAGTGGGGCCCTGAAAAGGTTCCCTTGGTTTACCTTTTCAAGACCAAAAAGCCACCAGAAAAAGAGCATAATGAAGATCTAGTGCCTCCATCCATCCATCCATCCATCCATCTTCTACCGCTTTTCCGGAGGTCCGGGTCGCAGAGGCAGCAGTTCAAATAGAGAAGCCCAGACTTCCCTCTCCCCAGCCACCTGCTCCAGCTCTTCAGAGGGGATACCAAGGCGTTCCCAGACCAGCTGGGAGACATAGTCTCTCCACCGAGTCCTGGGTCTGCCCCGGGGTCTCCTCCCAGTAGGACGTGCCTGAAACACCTCAAGTGGGAGGCGTCCAGGAGGCATCCTAATCAGATGCCCATACCACCTCAACTGACTCCTTTCAATGTGGAGGAGCAGCGGTTCTACTCTGAGCCTCTCCCGGATGACTGAGCTCCTCACCCTATCTCTCAGGGTGAGTCCAGCAATCCTACGGAGAAAGCTCATTTCAGCCGCTTGTATCCGCGATCTCGTTCTTTCGGTCATTACCCAAAGCTCGTAACCATAGGTGAGAGTAGGAACGTAGACTGACTGGTAAATCGACAGCTTTGCCTTAGAACTAAGCTCCCTCTTCACCACAACAGACCGGTACAACGTCCGCATCACTGCAGATAATCTGCAAGATCTAGTGCCTAAAAATTTTAAATATGATAATATGATACAGTGTACTCAAACTGTGGGGCCACACAGTGCACACATCAGGAGGGCATGAGCTTTACAGCAGAGGGGAGCAGCACAGTAGTGGTGATGTAGAGCCGGACTGTCATATAAGTGATCCGTTCCTCGCCACAATCATTAAACAACAACGGTGGCAAGTTGATCTCATGGACTCCACTCTAGATTTATTTCTGTGATTTCAATATGTTTTAAACAGTGCATCTTGTTTGCTCGGCACGCTGTGTTGTGACCAAAACTGTCAAAACCACTGGAGACTGATGGGTCCTACCTCCACGATAAGAGCCACAATGGGCGAGAGGACCAACTACAGGATTGTCCCCTACCAAAGTTCCAGTATCACAGGGCTACTGTGGACTGAACCTAGAACTAGAACTCTCAATGGGAATTTGACCCCCCCAGAAAAAAAAAGTACTGCCAGAAAGACTGTGTGTACACAGACTGCTCCTGAGGTGGAAACACGGTTCCTGTAATCCCCCATATCTCAGACAGACGGTAACAATGGATCGAAAGTTTTCATACCGTCCTCCTTCAGTAGTGTCGCTGCATCTTGGCTTTCCTCCCAATTTCCCGTCACAAAACAATCTCTGATTGAGTCCAACATCTGAAAGAGAATCACATCCAGCCACCTCAATGCAGTTGCTTTCAGAGTATGAGCTGTAACCACACCATCTTTACTTACTGGTCCTTACTGACTTATACCTCAGAAGCATTTATCTCACAACACCAATCCTCACTGGCTGACAACTGCAAAACCACATCACGTGGAATCATCAACGATGAAGTAGCGTTGTAATTTTAAAAAAAATTTGGGCACCTCTCCTCGCTTTTGTAGTGGGTTATTTTGTTTGATGTGGTATCACAATCATCAGCCAGTCAGGACTGGCATAATGGTTGTTCACAATGCAGAGACTTTGCCTTATCAAATGTAACAATACTTAAGATCCATCTAAAATTAATATAAAGCATTCTGGAACATTTTCAAGGGCTGATGATACATTACCTCTTCTGAATCCCAGTCGTGAGATTTGTCGGGGATGAAACGAGAGCAGTCCATTGCGTTGGCCTGAAGCTTTTTGCTCTTCTGTGGGCGGCTGACCCGAAACAGGCCCCCGAGTTCTTCCTCTTCCTCATCTTCCTCAGATTCATCTGCTTCTACAACTGCAATACATAACGGACAAGACTGTCATTGTGAAATATGACTATGAACATGAATATGAAGTGTACACATGCTGCTTGCATTTCTTCTTCTCTTTACAATCAAACTATTTGTACTTATTTACTAAATTAGTTTAATATACAGCTTTTGCTGGTTGTTATGAGGGTCACCTGTTTTGCGGCACATCTTCCAACCACAAAGTATTTGAACAGTAGGCGGTTTATTATTTTTTTAACAAGGGGGTTGAGGGTATTCACCAATTTAGCATAAGGTACAAATGCATAAATGTAAATTATGCACAAATTTGCAAGAATAAAGACGCAGATATGATAAAAGATGCCTAAAATTTTAAAAAGTTGCAAATTACAATTTATTTACACAGAATAAAAATTTAACCAGCATCTAGATGAGCATTGCAAATTTACGAGAAAGAAATAGTAAATTTATGAGAAAAAGGTCACAAATTTCAGAACAAAAGTTGCAAATTTATAAGAAAAGAGAAGCACATTTTTGAGAAAAAAAGACACTAATTTATGAGAAAAAAATGAAACTTTACAAGTAAAAAAGTTGCAAGTTTATAAAAAGTCACAAATTTTGAGAAAAAAGTTGTAAATCTGTGAAAAAAAAAAAGTTGAAAATTTACAGGAAAAAGTTGAAGAATTATGAGAAAAAACTTGAAGATTTACAGGAAAAAGTTGCAAATTTATGAGAAATTGGAAATTTTGACAAAAAAGTTGCAAATCTCAGAGAAAAAAGTTTAAAATTTACCAGAAAAAAGTTGCAATTTTATAGGAAAAAATGCAAAATTTACAAGAAAAAAATTGCAGATTTATGAGAAAAAAAAAAGTCTGAAATGTTTAAGAAAAAGTTGCAAATCTACAAGAAAAGGGTTGCCGTTTATGAGAGAAAAATGTTGCAAATCTGTGAGAAAAAGTTGAAAGATTACTGTTTTTTTTTGTTTTTTTTAATTTCTGCTTAAAATTGGTGGTTTAAAGTCATTTTATTCAGTTATGTAACATTACATACTGTACGTATACAGTAGTTGGTTACCCAGCCACAGGGGGAGCCTAAGCGTACACAAGTGTACTTCCTGTGGGCAATTCTCTCTTTTTTCCAGGTTGGAGGACAACTGTCCCTCTGTCCCCTTTGATGATGTACAAAAGGACAAAGTGACACAATCAGAAAACAACAGCTACAATGAGCAAGATGGAGGACAACGTTATCACAGCAGTGTTTCCTAATGTTTTTCTTTTCTGTTGATGAGTGGCTGTTGTGGCGGAACTTTTTTTACTGTCAGTTTGCAACTTTATACGCATAATTATGCACCTTTTTAAATAAACTTGCTAACAACATCACAGGAAGGTTCCAGTATTCCAGTGAAGTAGGACCAATACATTTTCCTGAAAAGGTTGTTTTCAAGGCTAAAATGGGTTCTGGTACTCTCCCATTAACATGCACAAAAAAAGGAAGCATAACTAACAGATCCTGGTAATTCAACAACAAGGAACTTCAATTACCTGTACCATAAACCAGCTTTCTTAAATTAGGAGCAGCTTCTTGTTGGCGTCGAAATGCTTCTGATGCTTTCTCCTGCAGACCCTCCTTCCACTTCAGAGCACCTGGGGACACGAGATGAGATAAGATGAAGCAACTGTCAAACTAACTTCCTGGTTAATACAAATCACTAAGAGTCATCTGAGCTCCAAAAAGACAGACGTTCTCATCCTCTGAGCGCATGTGATTCAGCAGTGTACAGAGAATTTTAAAAAGAGTACACGCCCCTCTTAAAATGTCAGGTTTTTATGGTTAAAACCCCCCAAACTAGACTAGGATTGAGAGGGGAGATTGATGTCACATATCAAGACAGTATCAATCAGGACCTGCCAGAAATTCCTGCGGTGTTGCTTTAACCCCTTGCACTCCGGTCAATTTCCCTAAAAACGCCAAAAAATAACGTGCCCAAATTAAAATCCAAAGCTGTTTTTCAACCCTTTGCAGCATCTTCATGGGGTTGGTCTCATTTAAAAGAAAACACTTTGAATTTTTTGGCAAAACAGTCATAATCTCTCTAAGTGCTCCGGCCACTGAGTTACAGTCATCTAAACATAGTGAACTTGAAGAAAATAAATTTGGCCTGGGTGTTTTTTTGGATACAAATGCTTGCAAATGACACACAGCTTCAGATCCGGGCTGGAAAATGCAACAGAAATGTAGAACCAAGTGTTATCCAGCTGAGGTCCAAATTTTGTAACAATACCACAAAAAATGAATATATTACACAGCTTTTTCCTCAGGTAGTTCCCAGGCGTTTTGGAACTGTGCCAAATTGTGCCAAATGGCAGTTTGGAAAAACGTCTGTAACTTTTGAATGCTTCAATGTAGAAGCTTCATTTTGGGCTCTAATGAAAGGTGACACTCAGGGCTGTGTCTGTGTGTGTGGGCGGGGGGGGTTGTCCCCCCCTCGCTACAGAGGAAAGACATCGGCCGTTGCGCCACAGTCCGTCATGCAGCGATGACGCACAGCTGTAATTTACCGATCGGTCAAAAGTCATTTTGATTACAATTTTCAGGGATAAAGGATAATTTAGCTTAGAACACCTTACTTCTTCACAGCAGAAGCGGAGCTGGCGAACTTCTTCCTCATTGTCAGACGAACGCGACGCTGGTCTCGCAACCCGATCAAAACATAATTCCATTATTGCGGTTTTGCGCTTCCATGATTGCGGTTTTTGGCAAACGATTTTTCAAAACAAATAACAGTAGTAATTAAAAATAAACTGGCAAACGCCTGTGTGTCACTCAGCCTTCGTCTTCGGCCTCCGTCAGTCTATGATGACCATGGAAGGCAATCCTAACGTCTATTCTGCTGGGACAAAAACAAAACAAAACAAGTACCGCCTGGCCGAACATGCCGTTGCGCGAATGTCAGTCGCTGTCACAGAGGTTGCACTTGTGGATGGTCTCCGTGCTGCTGGGTCTGTGGGGTTCTTCCTGCAGGTCCTTTTTTTCTCTGCAGCAGCAGTCCATCTTCACCCAGCCTTAAAAAAAACAGCTCACGAACTTCTCTGCTTCAACTGGCTCACTGCATTCACAGCGTTGGTAGGTGGGTCCTTCTTGCTAGGTTTTCAGTCATTGGTTCTTCAAGGTTTCAGAAACCCAATTCAAGGCTCTTATTAGTCGAATGAGAGGTCAATCAGATGAACTAATCTGTTCGCGGCTGTGTCTGCAGCTTTTATTTTCAGTACGCGCTTGGCCGCCATACACCACCTACATCACAATCTCCATCATGCGTCCTAGAGCGCACGAGGGCGCTCTCGTGCGCCCTCGTGCGCTCTAGGACGCAGAGACTTGCCCGTCCGCGGTACAACGGAGTGCAAGAGGTTAAGTCTTTGGCAGCCTGCCTTACCAGTTTTCATTTTGTCTTTTCATCAATTTTTAATTGACATCCAGTTCTTGGTAACGTCACTGTTGTCCCATATTTTCTACACTTCTTGATGACTCTCTTCACTGTATTCCAAACAAAAAATTAGGGGTGCAACAGTTCAGGTAGTCCACGGTTCGGTGCATATTGCAAACAAACAAATTTGTTTGTTTTTCTACTGAACTATGCAGGTTATAGAGCCAAATAAAGTTGATAAAACTGAAAAATGATTCAACACGGCCACATTTTTTCCCATATCACAAACACCTGACATTTTTACGGGGGCATGTACAATTTTTATATCCACCGTACTTCCTACCTTGCTCCTCTTCTTCCTCACTCTCATTCTTCATCAAGCCTTCAGTAAGACTGTCCTCTTCTTGCATTGATTCATCTTCTGAATCATCTTCACCCTCCTCATCATCACTGTCTTCGTCCTCCTCCTCTGAACAGTGTCCAGAGTCTCCTCCTTTACCAGCTTCTGCCTCTTCGTCACTCACTTCCTCTCCCTCGCTCCTCTCCAGCTCGTCTTCGCTGTCTGCAAATGCTGGTATCTCACCGATCGCCACATCCCTCTCTCCTCCCTGTTCCTCCAGCTTTGGTTTCTTCACGGGTGGAGCGTCGTCCCCTGGCTTCTGTGCTGCTTCAGTTCTCGCTTCTTTCAAAAATGTGGACAAGCCATCCTCGCCGTCTTCACCCACATTGTCCTCTGCCTCGTCACTTTGTTCGCTGTCATCATCGTCACTTGATCCACTTTCTTCCTCGTTCCTTTCATTGAACAGCACTTTCCTCCTCTCTCTCTGGGTGTTGGGATCCCAAACAAGCATCTCTTGAGGCCCTTCCTGCTCCCTAAATCATGCGCACGCACGCACGCACACACAGACACACACACACACACACAGACAGACATGAAATACCAGCACGCAATGTTTTCCTATACTATGCAGACTATGGTTGCACTTTAAAGAGCCCCCATTCACTTTTTTTCCCCCCACATGTTGACACAGCTCCCAGACTGTTTTTTTTTAAACCTTTATTTATACAGGGGAGTTCCATTGAGAGGCAGCCTCTTTTTTTCAAGGACACCCTGTTACACACGGTTACACCCTGTGTAACTGTGTGAGTGTAACACTCACACAGTTACACAGTCACACCTGGAAGCTTGCCTAGTACAGAGGGTATGCGTATGATGTCACCAAACAGAACTCATGGCAGTTAAAAAACATTGAGTGGCAAAAATGAGTGGCAGCATTAGGGTGTATGCAGTAAAACACAAAACTACACAGTACACATAGTACCTGCTTGCATTGTGGAGAGCTAATCTTATCATGCCATCTTGTATTAATTTGCAAAAAACAAAATAAATAATTAAAGGCTTGGAATCAGTTCCTTCACTTACCATGTGCTCCTTGGTCTTCACCCACACATCACTACAGTCAAGTAAATGGTGTGGTATTGACATGTAAAATAAAAAATGTACTCTGAGCACTGCTGTGACTAAATATTCTGTGAATTTTATGTTTTGCTGCATACAAAGTAAAGCTGTCACATGTGATTGCCACTCAGTGCTGTGTTGCTATGGTAAATGTCCTGTAATAGCTTAGAATTCCATTCCAATGCATCTCCTCGACAACCACAGACTGACCTGTGGCCACTGAGCAGCTCCACTGGAGCAGCTGGGATTCAGGGCCTTGCTCAAGGACACCACAGTGGGGTTAAGGAGGCTGGAGCAAACACTGCTATATTATCTGTCCCACCCAGATCTGATCCTGCTGGTCCAGGGATTGAACCGGAGACCTTCCACTCACCAGTCCACATCCCTAACCATTAGGCCACCACTGCCTTATAAAATGTCTGTGACATGCTTTGGTCCAAACATCTCAGGGTTTAATTACTGCAGTTCTATTTTAAAGAGGAGAACATTAAATTTGATTCAGGATTCAATAGGGAGTCAATGGAGTGAAGTTAATATGAGAAAGATATGATATCTCCTTTTAATGCCTGTTAATACAATTGCTGTAGCATTTTGGATTAACTGAAGAATTTTTTACAAAGTTTTTAGGACAACCCGACAGTAACGAATTATAATAATCTAATCTTGAAGTGACAAAGGCATGGATTAATTTCTCTGCATCGGTTCTGGACAAGATGTTCCTAATTTTGGCAATATTACGTAGGTGGAAGCAAGCAGTTTTAGAGGTTGATGTGTGCATTAAAGGACAAGTCCTGATCAAAATGACTCCAATATTCCAGACAGTGGTGCTAGGAGCTAAGGTAAAACCCATCTAAACTATATATTTGATGAGAGAGACAGTCCTTGAGGTTTTGGGGGCCAATTACAGCAACTTCAGTTTTGTCTGAGTTAAGTCATAAAAAGTTACAATATATATAAAGAAGCATATTGGACCTAACACAGAGCCCTGTGGGACTCCTTGAGTGAGTTCTGTGAGTAAAGGCGGCTCATCATGGACATGAACAAACAGCCCTGCATCTTACAACATAACTTGTGATTATTGAAGGTACTTGGAAAAACAGAGATGTACTTTCAAGAACAAGGAGCAACAATTTTATTTTCAGATTAAGAAGCTTTTTTGTCATATTGCTGCGTGAAAAAGCAACAGAGAGACTCATTCCTGTTCTTTTTCCACACATGCTCAGTGGAAAGCATTGCAAAAGACAAAGCCCAGTGCACTGTAAGGGGGAATTCGTACTGGTCTAAAATAACTTGCAAATGTCGATGAAGCTGCTCTGGCATGGTACATGGAAAAGTTTTGGCCATATTTTGTGGCTCAAATGACCCTCAGAGCTGAAGTGTGTTGTCTTACCTGGTCTGCTCGCTGACGTCTATGAGGTCCAGGGAGCCAGAGCCGCTAAACAGAGACACCTTACTAGCAGCCATCTTGGCATCCAGAGTGGTGTGAGTATCAATAAGAGATTGGACTAGTTCTGTTGTGGGCCGCACCTCCTCCTGTAAGGGCAAGAAGACTCTTCAAGTGTAGTTAAGCAGAAAAGGACACTAAGCTGTAAAATAACACTTCCAGCTAAAGCATACACAGGCACAGACACACACCTGCTGCTGCTTGACGTGGTTGGCTGGGAGGTCAATGTAGACCGCATCTTTGTCGTAAACAACCCCTCCAACCCCGGCCATCGGGGCATAGAGCAGACGCTCCTTCTCGTTCAGTGCCCGCTTCTTCTGAGCATCTGGCAGTGGACAGGGGTCTGGCAGGAAGTTCACGTCTGCCACCTGAAAGTCTCCTACACCTGCAGATGGGACAATGCACCATATGACACATGCAGAGTTTACCAGGGAGCTCCCTAAATTATCTGAGCAAAGCATGTCTGCTATCGGCAGCAGGATAATGTCTATGAAAGTAGTACAGCTAAAAAGCTATAAAAAATTTAAACAAATGTTTAATCAAAGGGCCCATGGCATGTTTTCCCATGTCTCCTGACTTATCTTCTATAATGATACAACCATGAGCTATCATCTTAAATGTGTTCAAAAGAGGTGTATGTACTGTATTCTATAGTAATTCTTACAAATACATACACTCATTTTGCCAGTTGTTTGGTACTCAGGCTTGCAAGACTTTTTTTTAAAATGAGATTTGAAGCTACGATGTCCTAGTTTCTGATTTATTTTATTGGTCATATTTTTCAGGGAGCACACATCCATGAGACAGTGAGGGTACGGCACTGTGAGCGTCTAAACCAACAATGCGACTACAGAGTTAGCTCAGAGACCAGACCTTATTTATTATGGCTCTTCTGTGTAAAATCTGTGATTTAATGAAGCAGCGGGAAACATGGGTGTCTAGAAGAATAACCAGTCGATGTTATATCTAGCATTATTCTGGCATATTTTGTTGTTTTTTGGCTGAGATGGCCGAGGAAATAATGCCGTTAACGTAGTTAGTTCAGCAACATGAGTCAGCGAGTTCTTAACCCAACAAGTAGGGCTGGGCAATATCTCAATATTTTAAAACATATCGATATATTTTCACCTGTGACATGACTCGTCTTCTTTCTACTTTCCATCGGCCTTCCAACTTCACCCAGGTCTGCCTCCACCTCTTCTCCTTTGCTCCAATCACATAACTGCCCCAACCCATTCACTCCCAACCAGCATCTAATCAGAAGATGGGTGCCGCAGCACACCAAGAGCACCATGATCAATAATTTTTTAAGAGTGCTCATGAAGTACCCGAAAAACAGGTCTAGAGTAAGAATAAGTGGGCAGATGCAGTGTTTTTAGTCACAGACTTCATCTGGCCATTTGTGAGTTGAATGCAGCATTAAATGAATTTATATGAAATAAGAAAGGAAAATACCAATGCATAATGCTCAGTAAAAATTTCATTTACAGCAAGAATAACTTAGAGCGCTAATATCCTAGTATTGTCTACAAGATGAAACATCTAAAATATATATATTTTAACATATATATTTATATGATCATAAAAATTACGAACAGGATCTGTGACAAAGGGCAGCCCTGGTGGAGCCCAACTTTCACTGGAAATGAGTTTGACTGGGTGTTGGCAATACGGACCAAACTCTTGCAACGGTCATATAGGGACCGGATAGCTCGTAACAACAAGCCTAATACCCCATACTCCCGCAGCACCCACCACAAGAAACCATGAGGGATGCGGTCAAATGCTTTCTCCAAGTCCACAAAACACATGTGGACTGGTTGGGCAAACTCCCACGGACCCTCCAGGATTCTTGAGAGGGTAAAGAATTGGTCCAATATGCCACGGCCAGGATGAAAACCACATTGCTCCTCCTGGATCCGAGGTTCGACCAGCGGTCGGACTCTCCTCTCCAGTACTCTGGCATAGACCTTCCCAGGGAAGCTAAGAAGTGTGATCCCCCTAAAGTTGGAACACACCCTCCGGTCCCCCTTTTTAAAAGAGGAACCACCACCCCAGTTTGCCATGCCAAAGGCACGATCCACAACCTCCATGCAGCATTGCAGAGGTGTGTCAACCATGACAGCCCTACAAAATCCAGGGCCTTGAGGTACTCAGGACGAATGTTGTCCACCCCCGGGGCCCGGCCACCAAAGAGTTTTTTAACCACATCAGTCCCTGTGATGGGAGAATTGTCCCCCTCATCCTCAAGCCCTGCTTTCTTTGTGGAAGGCATGCCAGTGGGATTGAGGAGATCCTCGAAGTATTCCTTCTACCGCCCAACGATGTCCCCAGTCGAAGTCAGCAGCACCCCATCTGCACCGTACATAGTGTGGACAGGAAGCTGCTTCCCCCTCCTGAGTCAGCGGACAGTTTGCCAGAATCTCTTCAAAGCTGACCCAAAGTCTTGTTCATTGGCCTCACCAAACTCCTCCCACACCCGAGTTTTTGCTTAAGCAACCACCCGAGCTGCACTCCATTTGGCCTGCTGGTACACCTCAGCTGCTGCAGGAGTCCCACAAGCCAACCAAGCTCTATAGGACTCCTTCTTCAGCTTGATGGCCCCCCTTACCACTGGTGTCCACCACTTGGTTCAGGGGTTGCCACCACAAGATACACCAGTGGCCACAGCTCTGGACAGCTGCTTCAACAATGGAGGTGGAGAACATGGCCCTTTCAGACTCATGTCCACAGACTCCCTCGAAATGTGGTCAAAGTTCTTCCAGAAGTGGGAGTTGAAGACCTCCTGGACAGGGGCCTCAGCCAGACGTTCCCAGGTTCAGGTTCAGGTTCAGGTTACTTTATTTGTACCCGTAGGTAGATTTGTTTTGCAGTCTGGTGACATCCATATTTACAAGCCACTAATTACATTCAACATAGACACAAACACAGACACACATCATACAAAATAAGTAAATATAAAATATGTACAATATATTTTTATAGCTTGTTCAACTCTTTGAGAGCAGCAGGGACAAAGCTGTTTTTGTAGCACTGGGTTTTGCTTTTTGGGACAGCAAACCTCCGTCTGGAGGGAAGAAGCTGAAAGTTGCAGTGCAAAGGGTGGGAGTCATCATTTAAAATCGAGTCAGCCATCCTCTGTACTTGTCTGGTGTACAGGGATGTCAGGCTCAGCTGTGACTCACCAAGCAAACGACTGGACCATCTAACTACCTGATCCAAGGATTTCCTCTGTTTCAGTTTTATCTGACCAAACCATGACATTAAAGAAAAGGATAAAACAGATTCAATAAAAGCCCGATAAAACATAGTCATCATGGTTCGGTCAATTTGGAAGCGTGCCAGTTTCCTCAAACAATGCAAATTTTGCTGACCCTTTTTGCACACCCTTTCACAGTTCACTTCAAAGTTTAATTTACTATCAATAATCGTCCTAAGATATTTGTACGATTGTACACATTCGGTGGTCTGGCCTTTTAGTATGGTGACTTTGTGCCTGGGAGTTTTCCTCCTAAAGTCAATAATCATATCTTTCGTTTTTGTTGTATTCAGCTGCAGGTAGGAATCCTCACACCAGTGAACAAAGTCATCAACTACTGGGCCGTGGCCACTCTCACCATCCTGGAGGAGACTGACAATGACTGAGTCATCAGCATACTTTATAATGTGTCTGTTGTCATGTCTGCTCCGACACATGTTTGTGTACAGGATGAAGAGTAGTGGTGACAACACACACCCCTGAGGAGAGCCAGTAGAAGAGCACTTTAGGTCAGACAATGTGCCATTGACCCTTACTCTCTGCGTCCTGTTGGTCAAGAAATCCAGAATCCAACCCACCAGATTATTGCTCAAATCAAATTGTTGCAGGAGCCTTTCAACTAAAATATGAGGTTGGATTGTATTAAAGGCAGAAGAAAAGTCCACAAATAAAAGCCTGGCGTGTGTCCCATTAAAATCCAGATGTTTAAAAAGCATGTTAAACAGAGTGACAGTGGCATCCTCCACTCCTCTGTGAGGCCTATAGGCAAACTGCAGAGGATCCAATGCATGTTCAGTCTGCCTTAGGACCTCACATCTGACCAGTTTTTCAAAAATTTTCATTAAAATTGAAGTCAAAGCAACTGGTCTAAAGTCATTTACCGTTTTAGGACAGCTGGATTTTGGAACGGGAACAACCACGGCATCTTTCCAGATCTTAGGCACATGTTGTGTCTGTAAGGACTTATTGAAAATGTAATGAAATATAGGACTCAGTTCATGTTCACAGGACTTTACCAGGCGCCCACATATATTATCAGGGCCCTGACTTTTGTTCACTTTTACAGCGCAGAACTCCCTTTTAACATCCTGCATCTCAATATTAAAGTGCTGATTGTCTTTGAGTTTCTGTTTCAAATCTTGGATTTCTGTGCTAAAATCAAAGGAGTCAAAACGACCATAAAAACAATTAAGAGCATTAGCCAGCTCTGTGTCTGAACTAAAACCATCAAAAAACACACGATTACTGCACTCTGTGCTCTGAAGGCCTGCAATAGTTTTCATACTGGCCCAGGCTGAACCAAGTTTATTTGCTGCCATCTTGCTTTCCAACTCTGATTTATAATTCTGTTTTGCTCTTAAAATTTCGGCCTTCAGCTCCTTAGTGGCAACCTGTAGCTCAGAAACAGACCCCTGTTTAAAGGCAAGTGCTTTCCTCTGTAAGCAGGATTTAACTGATTTAGTAACCCATGGTTTGTTGTTGGGGTATATTTTGACACGTTTACGTGGAACAATCTTATTTTGACAGTAAGCCATGTATGAGCATGTGAGCTCAGCCAGAGAGTCCAAATCATCCCCGCAGGCCATTATGAACATCTCCCAGTCTGTACAGTCAAAGCATTCCTGGAGGCTGTGCTCTGAATCTTCTGTCCACACATCAATGTCTCTCATCTCCACCTTGCCTCTTCTAAGAGCAGTTTTATATGTGGGCAGCAAATGTACACAGTTGTGATCTGAGGATCCTAAAGGAGGAAGGGGGAGTGATTTATAGGCCCTCTCTATGGATCCATAGCACAGGTCCAATGTCTTTTTTCGCCTGGTTGGGCAGGAGACATACTGATGAAAGTTTTTAAGTGTCTTCTTTAAAGAAACATGGTTAAAATCCCCAAGAATGAAGTTTGGCGCCTCTGGAGAAATTGACTGCAGCCGCTGCACCACATCAAAGATGGTTCTGGAGGCGGAGTCAGCGTCTGCCCTCAGATGAATGTACACGGTTGTGATGAAAAGTTGGGGAAACTCGCGAGGCAAATAAAAGGGGCGTAGTGACACAGACAGCAGCTCCACATCGGGTGTACAGATGCGCTCTCTGACCGTGACAGATGTGCAGTACTGCTTATTAATGTATAAACATATGCCGCCCCCCTGACGCTTCCCCGTTACCTCTTCCTGCCGATCCGAGCGCAGCGGGGCTCCAAAGCCGTCAATCCACAGGTCTGCATCTCGGTCATGCGCAGTAAGCCAAGATTCAGTGAAAGCCATGACGCAGCAGTTCTTAAAATCCTTCTGGTAACGTACATTCCCTTGAATTTCATCCACCTTGTTTCTCACAGACTGTGCATTCCCAAAAATTATCGAAGGAAGAGGAATGTTACCAAACTGACGACTCCTAAGGCGCAATTTCACACCTCCACGTCTTCCACGCTTCTTTCTGCCGCCTCTCTTTTCACCGCTGTGTCCGTCTCTCAAAATAAAGTCCGGCAGTTGCAGCTTGGGCTCAATCACAGATGCTGCATCAGCTGTGTTTAAGCGTAGCAACACGTCCCTGGAATATTGTATTCTGCCCGCTATTCTGCTCGCCATGGAGCCGAACACGTTTACTTCAGAGACTGAAGTAAAATCCCAGCACACCTTCACTAAATGTTTAGGTCTACCGGGCCTGAGTAGTGTCCACCCTGCCATCAGATCCAACTCACTACCAGGTGGTGATCAGTTGACAGCTCTGCACCTCTCTTTACCCGAGTGTCAAAGACATACGGTCATAGGACACGATAACAAAATCGATCATCGACCTGCGACTTAGGGTGTCCTGATGCCAGGTGCACATATGGACACCCTTATACTTGAACATAGTGTTTGTTATGGACAAAATGTGGTTAGCACAGAAGTCAAATAACTGAACACCACTCGGGTTCAGATTGGGCAGGCTGTTCCTCCCAATCACATCCCTACAGGTTTCACTGTCGTTGCCCACGTGTGCATTGAAGTCTCCCAGTAGGACAATGAAGTCTCCAAGAGCAGCACTCTCCAGCACCCCAGTCAGAGACTCCAAAAAGGGTGGGTACTCTGAACCTTCATTTGGTGCATAGGCACAAATGATGGTCAGGACCTGTTTCCCAGGGAAACTACTCTTTCATTCACCGGGGAGCACTCCAATGTCGAAGCAGCAAGGCGGGGGGGGGGGGGGGGGATACAAGAATACCCATCCCTGCCCGTTGCCTCTCACCCGGGGCAACTCCAGAGTAGGTCAAGCTCCAGCCCCTCTTCAAGAAACTGGTTCCACAACCAGAGCTCTGTGCGTTGAGGTGAGTCCAACTATATCTAGCTGGAATCTCTCAACCTCATGCACCAGCTCCAGCTCCTTCCCCACCAGAGAGGTGACGTTCTGTGTCCCAAAAGCCAGTTTTGAAAGCCGGGGATCAGACCACCAAGGTCTCTTCTTTTTCCTGCCACCTGATCCGCAAACCGAACCCCCATGGTCCCTCCTGCAGGTGAGGTGGTGAGCCAACTGGAGGGTGGACCCATATGATTGTGTGAATATTAACTACACAATTCTTGAAAATGAATGGGACATGCAATATTAGCGACTGTTTAAGAACCCTTGTTTATTTGTTTGTCAGACTTATTTGTGTGATTTTTTATGACTTCGATTCTTGTAGTTTGGGGAATGGAGTTGTTTGGTCACCATTATAATCGTTTTAGTTCATATGCGTAGTTTATAGTATATCGTCAATAAACTCATGCAGTACTATAACAGGACACGTTTACAAATATTTGAGCTCCACTGTAGTGCATCATTTTATATTGTAGCAATATTCTGTTATTGAAAAGTTTTTAAAACTCTAATGAATCGAATTAACTACAAAACACCCAACATTATTATACACAGCAGAAGGACTTGTTTGACTGCAACTGTTGCATCAGTGCTGCCCATTTGTCAGTTAACATTTAACTAAAAATAATTTCTTTCATTATTTGGGCATTTTTGTGTCCTGTTTGGCCATTCCGCTCAACAATCATAGCGGTATTAAGTTTTTAATTTTCAGATACTTGCATGGGAGGGGGGACTCCACACAGGTGAAGCAGCAGTCAGGACTCCTGTCTACCACTGACTGGGCAGGCTGGGCGTGCCTCCCCGCGAAGGACTGTGGTCTACCCGGTCGGACCGCTGCTTCTCCCGGCATGTCCTGTGTTGGATACACCGGTGTTCTTTGTCAGACCCAGGTCCCTGCTGACGCTCCACCCAGTCTGCTCACACGCCTCGTGTTCTCCACATATGCGGAATAATCCTTTAATCCTATGCAATCACAGCAACTTTATGGTGTAATTTTTAAAGTATTAAATCTTCAGTCTTATCTTCTTTTAGTCAAATCTGTCGCTTTTCGCTTCCTTGTTTTGCTCACGGAGTGTTGTGGTTACTGATTCCGTGATGCTGCGTATTATCCAATCTGTACGGAGTCAATCCGAAACACCACCCACACTTCGAGAAGCCAGAGCATAAGGAGAGAGTGATGACTAAACTTTTATTGATAAAACTTTCATATTTTGATTGAACAATTCCATATTCGGGAATGCACACTCTCGTAACCTCAGCAAAGCACTTATAAAATCTGAGGTCAGTCTGACGAACGGTTTGATAGATATGTGAGGAACAGACAGACAGACACACACACACACACACATACAGATATGCTGCATTTATAGATAGATATAGTTACCCACTGGCCAGGACTGGCAGTGGCTAGCTGCTGTTAGCAGAGTAGCCATTCACTAATTCTGGGTTGTCTGAGTGCTTACTACACCCCAGGGACCAGTAATATACTATCGGACACCCAAACCACACACTCCTGTCTCTGATAATGTGTTTGTGTTTTGTGATGCTGGTGCATTTTTGCATTAATGTCACATTAAAAAAAAAATCCATTGTGTTGAAGAATACCACTGTGACACACTTACCTGGGATATGGACCTGGCCTTTGTTTTTCAAATGTGTCCCTCTCAAGTAGCCGTAGAGTGAAACAGTCCGGTCACATTTGGGGTCCGTTCTGATCCTCTCAGGGTCCGTCAAGTCCTCCATACTGCAGAAACAGGAGAAACCAGCAAATGACTACCGAGTCCTTTATAAGACAATTTTAACACTAACCTACTGCTGGTTGCTGGTTTTAACAATTCAATGCCTTTCTTAGTTTGTGGAAGCAAGTGGAGATGAGACATGTGAACCTCTCTGTTTGGTTTTAGAACATTGTTTTGTCTCTGGTGTATCTGTGTGTGAATGTCTGAGGTTGTCAGCTGTGGAAAAGACACATCTGGAGCATTTTGGCCAAAATAAAGAAAAAAAAAAATCAGCATGAAGCCATAACAGAAAAAAACAAGCCTGTCAACATTATTCCTTCTCTTAAATATGAAACTTCTCACATAAATTTGTGACTTTTGTGGTGAATTTGCAATATTTTCGCTCTTAAATTTACCTTTTTTTTTTTTTTTTTCCTTTGACTGGTTTGCTGCAATTGCTAATGGCAGCTACCTCCTTCAGGGTTGTTTCTGTGTTTATTGTAACAGACACCAATCCTGTCCCATCAACCACTCAAACCACACACCTCTGTCTACAATAATGCTTCATTTGGGCTTTTACACTCTCGCATTCAGCCGATTTAATGTTAGTTAGTTTAGGCTGTGTTTGCTACTAAAGCTAGTAGCTGTTAGCCTCAAAACGGCATGGCCCGTGTCAACAACAGAATGCACAAATACTGTGTTTCTACTCTTTCTGTGGTCTGTAGCCAGCTGATGTCACAGACCTCCTGTCAGAGTTTTAAAGGCCCCCCACGCCCCCAAAAATAACCCTGACATCAACACGGATGCTTTCAGAAAAACCAGCCAATTCTAGTGCTAGCCAACAGATACAGAGTCAATCCAAGGAACGTCTCGTCAAAACCTGGGAAGAAAAATTAAAGCACCGACGGTACGTTTGTTTTACATGCTTATTTTTCACTTTATATAATGTTTTGACCACGTTAAGGGTAGGATCTCACTGGGCTGAGACAGCTCGCAACTAGTTGGAGACAAAGAAACGTGAGACAAATCCAAGAATTTGTGGCAATTTTTACTTGGAATCACACTGCTTCATGAATGTTGCAATAATGCTGCATAAATTCCCAGCCAGTTTCTGGCCAGAGTTCTCTAGGGGCTTCATGCATAAAGGATTGCGCAGCTTTCATACTGAAAAATGGCACACTCGCAAAATTTGAAAAGTACATGCGCACAAAAATTTTCAGATTTATAAAACTATGCGCATGCCCGATTCTCTGCTCCTTTTCTTTATACATCCCACCTCACGTGAGAAGTCGGCGCACGTGCACGATCTCTTTACTCTGCCTTGGTTCCTCCCAGTAATGAATATGTAAATGAAGAAAAATACCCCTTCAGTCACTCTTCTGTCAAACAGTGATCGTCAATCTTGCGGGAAAGCACAACATAAAAAAATAACTTAATGGAGTGTGATGCTGAGGATTCGTTTTAAAGTTCTTACACTTACAGTGCATTCCGAAAGTATTCACAGCACTTCACTTTTTCCACATTTTGTTATGTTTCAGCCTTATTCCAAAAGGGATTAAATTCATTTTTTTCCTCAAAATTCTACACACAATACCCCATAATGTCAATGTGGAAAAAAAAAATTTTTTTTGAGGTTTTTGCAATTTATTAAAAATAAAAAACTAAGAAATCCCATGTATTCACAGCTTTTGCTCAATACTTTGTTGATGCACCTTTGGCAGCAATTACAGCCTCAAGCCTTTTTGAATATGATGCCACAAGCTTGGCACACCTATCTTTGGGCAATTTGGCCCATTCCTCTTTGCAGCACCTCTCAAGCTCCATCAGGTTGGATGGGAAGCGTCGGTGCACAGCCATTTTCAGAACTCTCCAGAGATGTTCAATTGGATTCAAGTCTGGGCTCTGGCTGGGCCATCCATCCATCGATCTTCTTTCGCTTAATCCCTCGTGTCGCGGGGGGCTGAAGCCTATCCCAGCATCTTTGGGCAAGAGGCAGGGTACACCCTGGACAGATTGTCAGTCCATCACAGGGCCAACACAGAGACAGACAACCATTCACTCTCACAGTCATACCTGAGGACAATTTGGAATCCCCATCTTGATGCCCTGGGCCACTCAAGGACTCAAGGACATTCACAGAGTTGTCCTGAAGCCACTCCTTTGATATCTTGGCTGTGTGCTTCAGATCACTGTCCTGCTGAAAGATGAACCATCCCCCCAGTCTGAGGTCAAGAGAGCTGTGGAGCAGGTTTTCATCCAGGATGTCTCTGTACATTGCTGCATTCATCTTTCACTCTATCCTGACTAGTCTCCCAGTTCCTGCTGCTGAAAAAAATCCCCACAGCATGATGCTTCCACCACCATGCTTCACTGTAGGGATGGTATTGGCCTGGTGATGAGCAGTGCCTGGTTTCCTCCAAACATGATGCCTGGCATCCACGCCAACAAGTTCAATCTTTGTCTCATCAGACCAGAGAATTTTGTTTCTCATGGTCTCATAGAGTCCTTTTGCCTTTTGGAAAACTCCAGGCAGGCTGCCATGTGCCTTTTACTAAGGAGTGGCTTCCGTCTGGCCACTCTACCATACAGGCCTGATTGGTGTATTTGTCAGAGCACATGTCAGAGCACAAACCAAGCATGAAGTCAAAAGAACTGTCTGTAGACCTCTGAGACAGGATTATCTCGAGGCACAAATCTGGAGAAGGGTACAGAAAAATTTCTGCTGCTTTGAAGGTCCCAGTGAGCAGTTTGGAACCACCAGAACCGCAGAGATGGTTGTCCTTCTGGAAGTTTCTCCTCTCTCCACAGAGGAACGCTGGAGCTCTGACAGCGTGACCATCGAGTTCTTGGTCACCTCCCTGACTAAGGCCTGTCTCACCCGATCGCTCAGTTTAGATGGTCGGCCAGCTCTAGGAAGAGTTCTGGTGGTTCCAAACTGCTCACTGGGACCTTCAAAGCAGCAGAAATTTTTCTGTACCCTTCTCCAGATTTGTGCCTCGAGATAATCCTGTCTCAGAGGTCTACAGACAGTTCTTTTGACTTCATGCTTGGTTTGTGCTCTGACATGCACTGTCAACTGTAGGACCTTATATAGACAGGTGTGTACCTTTTCAAAGCATGTTCAATCAACTGAATTTACCACAGGTGGACTCCAATTAAGCTGTAGAGACATCTCAAGGATGATCAGTGGAAACAGGATGCACCTGAGCTCAGTTTTGAGCTTCATGACAAATGCTATGAATACTTATGTACATGTGATTTCTTAGTTTTTTATTACCTCCACCAAGGAGGTAATGTTTTTACCAGGGTTTGTCTGTCTGCCTGTCTGTCTGTTACCAACATAACTCAAAAAGTTATGAACGGATTTTGACGAAATTTTCAGGAAAGGTGTGGAATGGCATGGGGAACAGATGATTACATTTTGCTGATGATCTGAGAGTGCATACATACCTCCACCAAGGGCTTTGTTTGCATTTTTGCAGCAGGATTACACAAAAACTACTGCATGGATTTGGATGAAATTTTCACCAGAGGTGGTTCTTGGGCTACAGAGGAACCCATTATATTTTGGTGATGATCTGACAATGCATACCTCAGCCAAGGCTCTTATCTTCTCACAGTGTGTTAGCAACAATACTCCAAAAGTTATGAACGCAGTTTGATGAAATTTTCAGGAAAGGTGTGTAATGGCATGGGGAACAGATGATTACATTTTGGTGATGATCTGAGAGTGCATACCTCCACCAAGGGCTTTGTTTGTATTTGTGCAGCAGGATTACACAAAAACTACTGCATGGATTTGGATGAAATTTTCACCAGAGGTGGTTCTTGGGCTACAGAGGAGCCCATTATATTTTGGTGATGATCTGACAATGCATACCTCAGCCAAGACTATCTTCTCACAGTGTGTTAGCAACAATACTCCAAAACTGATGGACAGACTTTGATGCAATTTTCACAACAAGGGGCTATAGGCCTACACACAAACCCATTACATTTTGGAGGTGATCCATGAGAAACGGAAGGAGACTTGGCGGAGGTACGTATGCGCTCTATGAGTGCTTTTCTAGTTTTTAATAAATTTTGCAAAAATCTCAAAAAAACTTTTTTCATGTTGTCATTATGGGGTATTGTGTGTAGAATTTTGAGGAAAAAATGAATTTAATCCATTTTGGAATAAGGCTGTAACAACAAAATGTGGAAAAAGTGAAGCATTGAATACTTTCTGGATGCACTTTAAGTGTAAGAACTTTAAAACGAATCCTAAACTCAACTGGTAGCCAATGTAACGTATATAATATGGGGGTAACATGATCTCTGTTTTTAGAATGTGTAAGTGGTCTGGCTACAGCATTTTGTATATACTGGAGATGAGAAAGAGAAGATTTGTCTAAACCAATAAACCAAGCACTGCAATAATCTAGTCATGAAGACACAAATGCATGGATTATTTTTTCAAGCTCACTTGAAAAAAGAATGGCTCTCAGTGTGGAAATGTTCCTTAAACGAAAAAAGCATGATCGTGAAATAGAATTTACATGGGAATTAAAACCAAGAGAGCATTCAAAAATAACACCCAAATTTCTGACACTGCACTTAGGAGATGAGCGAAAAGAAGAAAGAGTCTGACTGGTTATTGGATGAAGATCAAAAGGGGCTACAATCATGGTCTCAGTTTTATTGGAATTTAAGATGAGGTAGTTGTTGGAGAGCCAGTCACTGATCTGGGTTAGACAGTTAACCAGGGTGGAGAGCCTGTCAAGCTGGTGAGGTTTAAAAGACATGTATAATTGGAGGTCATCCACATAACAATGATAAGAAATGTCATTAAAAACTTGAATAATACGTGCTAAAGGAATTACATAAAAGGAAAATAATAATGGACCCAGGATTGAACCTTGCAGAACCCCACACATCAGAGAGGTTGTGGAAGAATAAAACTCACCCACCCTTATAGAAAAAGTCCTCTCAGAAAGACATGAATAAAACCAATCTAATGCAGAACCAGATATACATGCTAGAAGCTTTAGCCTATTAATTAAAATGTGACTGACAGTATCAAATGCTGCACTAAGATCAAGCAATATAAGAAAAGAACAATCCCCACAGTCCAATGCCATTAAAAGATCATTATACACCTTTAAAAGCGCAGTCTCAGTGGAGTGGTTTCTAAAAGCCAGACTGAAAAGGGTTGCTGATGTTTAATTTATAAATGTTTTGAGCTGACATTCCACAACCTTTTCTAATATTTTACTAATAAACGGCAATTTAGAAATTGGCCAATAATTAACAACTAAGCTGGAATCGAGATTAGTTTTTTTAAGTAACAGAATTACCTCAGTGTGTTTGAAATGGGAAGGAACACAGTCATGTCTCAGTGAACTGTTAATGATAGTGTGTAATGAAGGACCAATGGTGGTTAAAGACCCAGTTAGGACAGAAAGTGGTAAAATCTCAGATGAGGATGATGAGGGGTTCAATTTGCTTATTATTTTAATTAAGTCATTAAGTGTAACTGGGGAGAATGAAGTAAATGCCTCAGGGCACTGAGGGCAATCTTCATCAGGAAAGGAACTTATGGGACTTTTGGATCTCAAGTCCTGTAACTTATTTATAAAATGATGAAGGAATTCATTGTAGTCATTGTTAGACAGTACTGGAGCTTGCTGAGGAGGGGGAGAAACAATGCTATTAATAGTGCCAAACAAAACCCTGGGATTGTTCTTATTTTGATTTATAAGTTGATTAAAATAAGAAGATCTAGCTTCATCCACTGCATCACTATATAACTGAAGAAGTCCGTTAAAATGTTCTTGATGAACAGCCAATCTAGTTTTCTTCCATAATTGTTCGGCTTTTCAAAAGGAATGTCGAAGGTCACAAGTTCAATTATTTAACCAAGGTACACGAGAGGTGATTCTGTGTTGTCTTATTTTGTAAGGGGCCACCTTAACAAGAATCATACAACAGTAGTCTTTAAAAGAATTACCAAGAAGGTCTACATTATTTTCGGAAGGGGCTAAAAAATTAAAAAGAGAAGAAAACTTAATAATAGCAGAATCATCAATAAAACAACTACGTTTGACACATACTTGAGAGGAAGGCTCCGAGTTAAATAAAACATTAAAAGAGATTGATTTATGGTCACTGAAAACAACCTCACTTATTTTTAAATGGTCAAGGGTGACACCATAAGTGAAGACCAAGTCCAAAACATGTCCTGCAGTGTGAGTAGAGTCAGATATATGTTGAACAAGGTTGTATGAGTTCATTAAGCTCTTCCTTTGTAGTGTTGTTGGTTGAAAGAGCAATATGAATGTTCAAGTCCCCAACAATGATGATTCTGTCTAGTATGATGGTGGAAGATAAAAAGTCCTGAAAGTCAGAAAGAAAGGACGTAGCAGGTCCAGTTGGGCAATATATTAAAATACAATACAAGAGCTGAGCAAGGCCAATTTTGATCACAATCATCTCAAATGAGCTGTAGGAACTTGTAGAGATCACCTGGCATATGAATGACTTTTTAAAAATAATAGCAGTTCTTCCTCCACGGCCAGAAATCCATAGTGCACTGAAAAATGAACAGTCACTAGGATACAGTTGGAGAAGATGTGTAACATCATTCTCACGCTGTCACGTCTCAGAAATAAACATAAAATCCAATTGCTCACTGCAGAACATGTCACTTAAAATACAGGATTTGTTAGCAATGGAGCGGGCATTAATGACCATCATTTTAGCAGTAAAGATGTCCGGGAAAATCTTGGCTGGCTTACAGTGTGCAACCTGGGGAAAAAAGCATAAAGACCTGTGACTTGCTGGTCTGTGAAGCTTTGGAGAAGGTCTGTTATTGACTATGACAGCTATGAAGGAGAGGTCAGAGGCTCTCTGAAATACCAGGTGAAATATTTGGACAATAAGGGGAGTTAATAGGAGCTGAATGCAAAATGGGGGGCGGCAGTCTCCACCTTGCGCACCTCAGCACTGGCCCTTTCATACTCTGTAGCAGAATATTGTGCCCCTGTCTGGTCCAGGTCATCTTACACACACCACGTAGACACCCAGCTCAACTCAACCATGAGAACTATAACTGGAACAATCCGCTCAACACCACTCCCCTGGCTCTCTGTACTGTCAAACATAGCCCCTCCACACATCCGGCGAGCAGCATTAACTCAAAGGATGCTCCAAAAAGTTAAAGATTTTCCTCACTTACCAATCCATGCAGATATCTACACCCCACCCACTGCCCGACTTTCATCCAGACGGCCGATTTGGAAAAACCCTCCCCCAGCTGACTTTACCATCCAGACAGCTTGGCAAGAGGAATGGGAAACCAAGGAGGTCCCAAACAAACAGCTGGTGATAAACCCCAACCAACAGGTCCCGGGCACCAACCTCCCAAGGAGACAGTGGTCTACACTCAATCGCTTCAGGACTGGACATGGCCCCTGCTTGGCCAGCCTTCACAGATGGGGCAGTAGCCCTAGCCCACTGTGCGCATGTGGAGAGGAGCAAACTATGGAACACATCATAGAGGCTTGCCCGCTCCAAAGACTGGAAGGAGGATTACACACCCTCCATACAGCAAACCAGGAGGCAACTGCTTGGCTTAAGGACTTTGCATTCGCTAAATAAATAGGAGCTGAGGAAACTGGTGTGAGGCATTCAGGGATCGGTGTGTTGTCTGCATAGGTACCGGTTAGTCAGTGACGGCATGGAGATGTGGAAACTGCATGGAAAATATTGGCTGAGAGAGCGTGTGCACCATAGAAGCTGGGATGAATACCATCTCTGTTAAAAAAGGAGGGTCGGTCCCAAAAAAGATTAAAATTGTCGATATTAAACAAGTTTTCTGATGGACAAACAGACTACAGCCAGGTGTGAAGACAGAGCAATCTGATAAAACGACCAACACCCCGGTTCAAAGAGGAGAGGGGCCCAGAGATAAAAACGGGACTTTCCACAGTTCGTCAACTCACTAAAGAGACAGTTAAAATCCTGTTTTAAATCTTTGGACTGCTGTTTGGAGACGTCATTTGCAAAACAGTGGATAATAACGTTGTGTACCTGCGGGTGCTTGCTGAGCAGGGATGGGATCTGCTCCAGGACATCAGCAACTCTGGCCCCAGGTAGGCAGCAAGTGACAGCTGATTTTGATCTGATGTTCCTCATGATGGAGTCATCAACGATCAGAGAGGACACACAGCCTCCCTCATGGGTCTGGCCAGGTGGGTGAGATAGCGATGCTACGTGTTTATATATCTACATATTATTCCATCTAGCTACAATGCTCCCTCCGCACTGTGCGTGTTTATATATTTACATATTTATTCCATCCAGCTACAATGCTCCGCACTGTGTTTATATATTTATATATCTATCCCATCTAGCTACAATGCTCCGCACTGTCTATATATTATATATATATATATATATATATATATATATATATATATATATATATATATTTATATTTATATGTACATATGTATACTTGCTGCTCTTGTTTTTTTCTCTTGCCTTCTGATTGTTGCTCTGAGTGTTGCTATCCCTGTGCTGTTGCAATCCTGGAATTTCCCCATTGTGGGACTAATAAAGGCTTATCTTATCTTACAGGGGAGTTGGAAGAGCATTTCCCAGACGGCTCCAGACAAAGGACCACCCTGGAGTTCTGCTGCACTGCCTCCCTCAGGATCCTACGCCATGTAGAAGAGGTTGAAGACCGTAATGGAGGTCACAGTGGCACCATTTCAGAGGGATCAGCTGCCCAATTGCCCTCCGTACTCAGTGGAGGGAACGCTGCGGTGTCGGCCGAAGGGGGAACAGCTGCAGCTTCAGCAGGTGTCGGGTTGAGGTCCTGACTTGAAGGTGGAGCTGGAAAACGCAAGTTTTTATCCGTCGCCAGAGCTGCAAAGCAGTTAGAGATGTCCAAAGGAGGAGAAGTGGGCCAATCGGAGGCCCTCTTATGGCCATGGACAACCACTTCAGACCAAGGTGTCTCACTGTTGGGCGTTGAACTGGAAGAGGGCCTTGGACAGGTGGAAGGATTCCACACAACTGTGTCCTGGAGATCTTCACCATCCACAGGAGATTTTTTGTCTGCTTAGCAACCATGACAGATGTTAGGAGCAGAAGACGAGTAGCGAAGCTGGAAAGCAGAGTCCTTTCTCTGGAGTTCATCAGACAGCCGTCGGACATCCTCTTTAAGGTCAGCAATTTGTTTATATGCTTTTTGCAACAGGGTATTGTCCTCAAAGGTCACAATTAAGTCCATTGTGTCGAAGGCGTTTGGTGTAGTGAGGCTCCAGCCTCCGAGTCTGGCTTGGGATTGTGCAATCTGTATTTGTGTGTGTATCTGTAATATGTACTTTGCGGCTTGGCCTGCAGATTCTCACGTCACGTCTGCTTTCATACATCCCACTGTGTGCATGAAAATCAGCGGACACTGTGTTGTTGTGCGTGCGCACCGTTTATACATGAGGCCCCTGGTGTTTGCATACATGTCATGCAAGTGTTGCAGGACATTCTTGCAACATGCGCAAAACTAAATTTAGGGGTTTTTTTTGCACTCACGGCTGTCCAACACTCAAAACGAGGTTGAGACAGGCTTGAGACACCTGCAATGACTGACACTATTTTGAGAGAAAGCTGTCACACAAATTTTTTTGAACATATTCAAAATTCCTGAAAGACGAGTGCGAGACCGTGCAACTCAGGAAAGGAAAATGAGAACCGCTGAGAATGTCTGGAGACATTTTGGAAACTCCCTCAAGAATGCCGTTCTCCAACTAGTCTCAAGTTGTCTCAGTTCAATGAGATAAGACAATCCTTCTGAAGTAAGGGTGTGGGAACTTTGACGTTAGGAATGTGGTCTTGGGTTTGAAGAAGTTCACCCTGCCTTAGCAGCAAAAAATCTGACTTAATGGTCCCTAAGCACTTGTTTGGAATGCCCCAATTTGCAATGCTCCTAGGTTTAGGAATGCGCCAAAATGACGAAAGATGTACACATGCTTGTGAAGAAGGCCATTGAAGATAACAAGCATCTTTTACATCATCGCTTCCAAGCTGCCCAAGATCTAGGTGCTCAATTTTATGCCCTTGCAAACCCTCCAGTAGGTATGCTGTCTTCCCTGAAATTTCCAACTTTAATCTTCTGGAAAGCTAGAAATTCACTTGACAAGAGACAAGAAAACCACCTCAGCTCAATGCCACTCCAAGCACAAAACCACCACCAGGTGCCCAGCTTGGCTGCAGAGACTGGGTCACCCCCATGCCAACATACCTTGGAGTCAAACTTGACAGACAACTTACCTACAAACCCCATCTTGTCTCTCTGTGTACTGAAGCATCATCAAGGAATAATCTCTTGCAGCACCTTGCTGGTTCTTCATGGGGAGCCTATACAAGCACACTCCGTACTGGAGCACTTTCACTGGTATACAGCGCAGCGGAATATGCCTCTCTAGTCTGGAGCAGACAGCACATCATGTCCTATCAGAGTGTCCTGACCTCAGACCACCTGAGGGTATCTATGTGGCCTCACCAATCCCACCCAGGAGACAGTGACCTGGCTCCACAGCTTACATGACATTGATTAGTGACTTTGGGAGTCATACGAAAGAAAAAGACGGAAGACGTATTTCTGCCCCCATTAATTTATTTTAACCGTCAAGATAGCCCTGTTCTATGTCTTGCCCCACAACAAAGAATAGAATACAACTAGAATAGGGGTGCCCAACCTGGGGCTCCTGGAACATTCAGGTTTCTGTGGGAAATTTTCTAATTTCACTTCTTAATTGGTCCAAAGATTTGCAAATAATTTGCTGTTGTTGTGCATGGGTGTCTACAGAACACATGCACAACAATGACAAATTATTTGCAAATCTTTGGACCAATTAATAAGTGAAATTAGAAAATTTCCCACAGAAACCTGAATGTTCCAGAAGCCCCAGGTCAGGTACCCCTGAACTAGAAGAAAGAGAAAATAAAAACAATACAACAGCTTTGTTATAACACTGCTATATTCAGATATGTCATACCGATTAGCAGAGCAGCATTGCAGACACCAGCTGCATAAAAAAAGGTGACTGGTCAGCACTCACCGATCAGCCAGCACATAAGGGTGGGAGGTCTGCCACACCAGAGGACGGAACTTCATGACGGAGATGAAGCGGCCGAGGTTCTTCACCTCCTGGTTCTGATATTCCCCGTACACCATACCGGACAGATAGAACAGCTTGGCCCCCTGGCAAGAACACACCAATTTATCGTAAACAATTTTCCCCGAGATCACGGGGACCATTTTTTGTTTTTTTCCTGTATCAAAGTGCCGGGTTTACCTGGTACACTTCTGTCCAGAATCGGTGTTTCAAATTCTTCTTTGTCCTCCTCAGCGTCTTGTTGTTCTTGAATGAATCCAGGTGAGTCAGCACCCCCATGATGCGAGGGAAGCCATGCACCTGACAAATGTTGAGGAACTCAAAGGTCTCCATCTCGAAGCCAAAGCTGGCATCGATCAACATCAGAACCTGCAGACAGGAGAGGAAAAAGACGGAGGAATTAACAAATCAATAAAAAATAAAATAAAATAAATTCAGACACTTAACCATAATAAAGATGTAATCTGTAGCAGGATTCTGCTTTTTTCCTGTTTTTTAAAAACAATGTAGACTTTACCAGGTCAGCCACCTTGGCGAGATCAATCATGGTGTTTATGTCATTGTTGCACTCCATGAAAGTCAGACGACGCTTCTTTCCTGAAAGGCACAATAAAACTAGTCACTTCATACTCTAATATTTCAAATAACACTTTGGGTAACAGAATAAGACTAAGAATAACAAGACTGCTGTATTTTCATTAAAAGATGTTATGCTATATGCAACTTTTTTTTTTTGAAATCCAGTTGTAGTAAGACGTTTGTCCACAGCAGCCATTCATGTCTGAGGACAGTAATGTTCATTGTGCACTAAAACAAGAACTGAATTGATAGTGGTACTATGGCTGCTACTGTTGACACACAGTTAGCTTGTCGACTGCAATTTATAAAGCAATTGTCTTTAAATTCCAGTCACCTCACTTCACATTCCTGTTCCCAGCTGGTTCGTTGATCCACAGTAGATAATGCATTTTCCATAATTATGGCTTATTTTGTGATATTGTGCCAGTATTGGGCACATCAGCCCAATAGTACCTTGGCCAGCTGGCTGAGATCAGTCTAGTCCCATTTTCACTAAAGGAACCAGGAAACAATTTTGCAGGAACTTCTACTGTGTGTGTCTCCACAACCAGGAGGAGTTTTCAGGAACCTTTAACGACTGAAATAAGGCCCTGGTCAGGAGTAGGTATTTCAGAGTGGCACCGAAAATGGCTGGGTGGGGTTTACAGATTGGCTGTGCTGACTGTATAAAACTCAGCCAGAGTGCTTCATGTAGTGCTGGCTTCGTGTGACAAAACACATGGGAAAAAAGCGGTAAATCTGACCAGAAAAGAGAATAGTGAAGATTTGATGCTTAAAAAAATTAACATATAATGCTGCCACGACTGCGGAGGGTCTAAAGAACTATTCTTCATATGTGGACACAAGCATTAGAGCGGAGGGCACGGCGCACAACACCAACTGCACCGCTGTCCTTCATGGGGATACAGTGGGGCAAAAAAGTATTTAGTCAGCCACCAATTGTGCAAGTTCTCCCACTTAAAAGATGAGAGAGGTCTCCAATTTTCATCATAGGTATACCTCAACTATGAGAGACAAAATGAGAAAAAAAAATCCAGAAAATCACATTGAAGGATTTTTAATGAATTAATTGGTAAATTCCTCAGTAAAATAAGTATTTGGTCACCTACAAACAAGCAAGATTTCTGGCTCTCACAGACCTGTAACAACTTCTTTAAGAGGCTCCTCTGTCCTCCACTCATTACCTGTATTAATGGCACCTGTTTGAACTCATTATCAGTATAAAAGACACCTGTCCACAACCTCAAACAGTCAGACTCCAAACTCCACTACGGCCAAGACCAAAGAGCTGTCAAAGGACACCAGAAACAAAATTGTAGATCTGCACCAGGCTGGGAAAACTGAATCTGCAATAGGTAAGCAGCTTGGTGTGAAGAAATCAACTGTGGGAGCAATTATTAGAAAATGGAAGACATACAAGACCACTGATAATCTCCCTCGATCTGGGGCTCTATGCAAGATCTCACCCCGTGGGGTCAAAATTATCACGAGAACGGTGAGCAAAAATCCCAGAACCACACGGGGGGACCTAGTGAATGACCTGCAGAGAGCTGGGACTAAAGTAACAAAGACTACATCAGTAACACACTACGCCGCCAGGGACTCGAATCCTGCAGTGCCAGACGTGTCCCCCTGCTTAAGCCAGTACATGTCCAGGCCCATCTGAAGTTTGCTAGAGAGCATTTGGATGATCCTCAAGAGGATTGGGAGAATGTCATATGGTCAGATGAAACCAAAATAGAACTTTTTAGTAAAAACTCAACTTGTCATGTTTGGAGGAGAAAGAACACCATACCTACTGTGAAGCATGGGGGTGGAAACATCATGCTTTGGGGCTGTTTTTCTGCAAAGGGACCAGGACGACTGATCCGTGTAAAGGAAAGAATGAATGGGGCCATGTATGGTGAGATTTTGAGTGAAAACCTCCTTCCACCAGCAAGGGCATTGAAGATGAAACGTGGCTGGGTCTTTCAGCATGACAATGATCCCAAACACACCACCCGGGCAACGAAGGAGTAGCTTCGTAAGAAGCATTTCAAGGTCCTGGAGTGGCCTAGCCAGTCCCCAGATCTCAACCCCATAGAAAATCTTTGGAGGGAGTTGAAAGTCTGTGTTGCCCAGCGACAGCCCCAAAACATCACTGCTCTAGAGGAGATCTGCATGGAGGAATGGGCAAAAATACCAGCAACAGTGTGTGAAAACCTTGTGAAAACTTACAGAAAACGTTTGACCTCTGTCATTGCCAACAAAGGGTATGTAACAAAGTATTGAGATGAACTTTTGTTATTGGCCAAATACTTATTTTACCGAGGAATTTACCAATTAATTCATTAAAAATCCTTCAATGTGATTTTCTGGATTTTTTTTTTTTATTTTGTCTCTCATAGTTGAGGTAAACCTATGATGAAAATTGGAGACCTCTCTCATCTTTTAAGTGGGAGAACCTGCACAATTGGTGGTTGACTAAATACTATTTTACCCCACTGTACGAGCACAAACAGCCCGGCCAACGGGAGAAGGGAGAGTGAAAGATTTCCTTATTTTATCAATTAATATTACAGTGTTCCTGTTATTATACTTCTAGGCATGGTATATCATGTTTCTTCCTTAGACACTGAGACTCAGGCCTGTCAAGGTCAGTTCCAGGAGACAGCTAGGCTCCATAATCCTACAGAACGTTCTCAAAGCATATTATTTTTGTTTGTTCTAAGGTATAAAATCTGCCTACACCATTTTGACTGTGAACATTTCTGCTGAACTGCTGCATGAAATCTTTCTCTTGATCAAGAATAAATACCCAGAAAAGGCATCTTTGACTCTGTATGTGATTTATTATTAACCAGATCAACAAGGGACATTTATTGATATAAAGAAAATCCACGGCAGGAGTCCCTGCTGTCATCTCCCCATGTGCTCACGTGGCTATTACAGTGCATCTGGAAAGTATTCATAGTGCTTCACTTTTTCCACATTTTGTTATAGACTTATTCCAAAATGGATTAAATAATTATTTTTCCTCAAAATTCTACACACAATACCCCATAATGACAACATTTTTTTTTTGATTTTTGCAAATTTATTAAAAATAAACTAGTCAATCACATGTACATAAGTATTCACAGCCTTTGTCATGAAGCTCAAAATTGAGCTCAGGTGCATCCTGTTTCCACTGATCACCCTTGAAATGTTTCTACAGCTTAACTGGACTCCACCTGTGGTAAATTCAGCTGATTGGATATGATTTGGAAAGGCACGCACCTGTCTATATAAGGTCCTACAGTTGACAGTGGATGTCTGAGCACAAACCAAGCATGAAGTCACAGGAATTGTCTATAGACCTTCGAGACAGTCCTGTCTCGAGGTACAAATCTGGGGAAGGGTACCGAAAAATTTCTGCTGCTTTGAAGGTTCCAATGAACACAGTGGCCTCCATCATCCGTGAAAGGAAGAGAAGGGCCTTAGTCAGGGAGGTAACCCGATGGTCACTCTGTCAGAGCTCCAGCATTCCTCTGTGGAGAGAGGAGAAACTTCCAGAAGGACAACCATCTCTGCAGCAATACACCAATCAGGCCTGTATGGTAGAGTGGCCAGACGGAAGCCACTCCTTAGTAAAAAGCACACGGCAGCCCGCCTGGAGTTTGCCAAGAGGCACCTGAAGGACTCTCAGACCACGAGGAAAAAAAAAATTCTCTGGACTGGTGAGACAAAGATTGAACTTTTTTGGCGTGAATGCCAGGCGTCATGTTTGGAGGAAACCAGGCACTGTTCATCACCAGGCCAACACCATCCCTACAGTGAAGCATAGTGGTGGAAGCATCATGCTGTGAGAATGTTTTTCAGTGTCGGGAACTGGTAGACTAGTCAGGATAGAGTGAAAGATGAATGCAGCAATGTACAGAGACATCCTGGATGAAAACCTGCTCCAGAGCGCTCTTGACCTCAGACTGGGGAGACAGTTCATCTTTCAGCAGAACAACGACTCTAAGCCCACAATCAAGATATCAAAGGAGTGGCTTCAGGACAACTCTGTGAATGCCCTTCAGTGGCCCAGCCAGAGCCCAGACTTGAATCCAATTGAACATCTCTGGAGAGATCTGAAATGGCTGTGCACCGACGCTTCCCATCCAACCTGATGGAGCTTGAGAGGAGCTGCAAAGAGGAATGGGTGAAACTGCCCAATGACAGGTGTGCCAAGCTTGTGGAATCATATCCAAAAAGACTTGAGACTGTAATTGCTGCCAAAGGTGCATCAACAAAGTATTGAACAAAGGCTGTGAATACTTATGTACATGTGATTTCTTAGTTTTTTTTATTTTTAATAAATTTGCAAAAATCTAAAAAACAAAACTTTTTTCACGTTGATATTATGGGGTATTGTGTGTAGAACTTTGAGGGAAAAAATAATTTAATCCATTTTGGAATAAGGCTGTAACATAACAAAATGTGGAAAAAGTGAAGCCCTGTTAATACTTTGTGGATGCACTGTATCGCCTAATGTCTAAAAATTTTAAAGTTAAAGGGGTCACTGACTGAAAAACGGTGTTTGTAGGTTTTAACTGTCTCAAATGTGTTAACTGTCACATAATTAGCCAAAAATTTCCAAACAGTCAACGATTTGAAAAAAGCACACTTCCTTTATCTTGTTTTTCTCTCAGAGAAACTCCCAAAAATGTTTCTTGACTCTTCTGGGTAAGTTCCCTAAGTCAGATCTTGAAAAAGTCAACCCACCCACTGCTGTCCTAAAGACAGACCCACTGCTCCGTTACTGGCCCGCCTAGCTGTCCGTCATGTAGATCTAAGTGGTGGCTAATAGCCCACGAGCTAACACTGATACCATGACACTGGCTGTAAGCCTGGCTTATATTGTTATTTTCTTCAGATCTTAACCCTTTAACTGCCCAGATTAAATGGATGTGTAGCGTGCCCCCAGTGGCACAGCGCAGCAACTGCACGTGTCAACTTACTGACTGAGTTATGTAATTTATATAGCTGCCATGACATGCAAATTACATGTGTAAATTTATTCCTATCTGAAACTTTCCATATTCCACATCTTTCTAATTGACAGTAAGCCATTATCTCTTGTAACTTTCAAGTTATAGCCTTGGAAATCTGAACTATTTTACTGACAAATTTTTTTACCACTCTTGACCACTAGGAGGGGCCTTGAGTTGCCTTGCATTGCCCCAAGCGCCATATGGCACCTAGGGCTAGTTAAAGGGTTATTAATCACCCTAATAGCCATCCCTGCTACCACCTGGTTCACTCTGGCCCATCTCAGAGTGGTTTCATCGTGATTCCGTGACAGATCGCCCACCATGGCATGCCGGTGGTTTTTATGGCCCAGGACCAAGGCTCCCGGTTGGTGTTATGCCGAGAACTCCTCCGGATTGGCAGGGAAGTTATCAGCATAACACTGGTACATGCGATCCACGCAGAATCACGATGAAACCATTGAGAGATGAGCTGCAGTGATGCGAGGCACACCGCCAAACCAGATGATCACAGGGATGTCTATTAGGGTGACTAAGATCTGAAGAAAATGACAATATAAGTTGCGCTTAAAGCGAGTGTCCTGGTACCGGTGTTAACTCGTGGGCTAATAGCTCAGGGGCTAATAGGCTACCTTTAGCTGGCTGTGCAAGCCATAAGCCGGTACAGGTGATCGGAATCACAACAAAGCCTCTGGCTCCCTGCAATCAAAATGTCCCGGGACCAGATGCTGCTGGTTCTCACGTCCAGCAACCCTACCGTCCTCCGTGGATGTGCTCTGCTCTCATGGGCAACGTAGTTGCTCCAGCTTTCAGCTGGCTGTGAGGACAGAGTGGAGGCCCACAGAGCCACACTGCCCTTTCAGATTCCTTGGCTCGGTAGCTCGCCTCGGGTTGTGGCGATCATCTAGTGCGCGGTGCTAGCGATTTGTTGTGGAATCACGGCAAAATTTATTGGGCGATAGACCGGACTGATGCAAGATACACCACTGACTGTGGATCAGTGAACCAGAGCGCTTCTCAACTGAGCTGAGAGGCTAGAAGCTAGGCAGCTATAATGGCTAACTGACGTAAGAGGGAGGGCGGAGTTGAAACGGTGAAGGATGGTTCTTAAAGTGACAGGGCTTAATTCAGAGCGTTTACAGAAAGCCAGGAAAAATTAAAAAAAAATAAAAAATTTGCTTCAATAATTAAAAAGATTACAGAAATGTGAACAAAATATGTCACAAACATTTCATTAAGATGTGTGAGTTATTAAAATGTGGAAAAAGTGCAGTCAATGACCCCTTTAACATCACCAAAATGGTGGAGAGGAACGATGAGATATATCATATATGCAGCCACACGTGCATCAGTGTAGCAGGAAAACAGCATAGGGGACACTCACAGGACCGGCAGCTTGGGCTGGTTGTACCCGGAGAGTGAATCCACACCACTGGCCAGCCGGAGGTGGAAGTGCCAATGGTGCTACTTGTGCTGCTTATGCTGCTCAATTGATCAGTTCTTCTCCACAATTATTAGACAACAACGGTGACCAGTTGGTCCCTTTCACTTCACTCTATATTTATTTTGTGCATAATAATTTCTGTCTGATTTTAACGTATTTTACTTTGCCACGCTTCACCAAGGCGAAACTGTCAGAGGATTAAATCCTGGGCTTGGGCTCCACCTTGAAGAACTCCTTGGCAGAGAGAGGGTGGTATATTAGCACGCCTCGGGTTAGCAGAATTGGTCATTCAGTCACTCAGGGTTGTTTCTGTAATTATTATATCCCAGTGACCAGCTACACCCTTTCGATTTATTTTGGGCTTTTATATGAATCACATTCAGTCGTTAGTTATGTCAGCTCGCTCAGTCTGTCTTGGCCATCTTCAGCTAATAGTTAACCAGCTAACGTTCACCTCAGAAATGGTGCCTGCTCTGCCTCAACCAAGTTTCTTGGTGGTGATGAAAGACGGAGGGTGAGGTAAGAATTTAAGGAAACATGCACTGAAATGAGTTGCGAGGAAGCCTGAGAAAAACAGGTTGAAAATGACGCTGAAATAAATAAAGACTGACACAGTGGTGTGAAAAAGTATTTGCCCCCTTCCTGATTTCTCTTTTTTTTATATTTGTCACACTTAAATGTTTCAGATCATCCATCCATCCATCCATCCATCCATCCATCCATCCATCCATCTTCTTCCACTTAATCCTTTTTGGGTCGCGGGGGGGGCTGGAGCCTATCCCAGCATCTTTGGGCGAGAGGCAGGGTACACCCTGGACAGATCGCCACTCCATCGCAGGGCCAACACAGATCAAACACATTTAAATGTTAGACAAAGATAACACAAGCAAACACAAAATGCAGTTTTTAAATGAAGATGTTTATTCCATCCTTCTTCTTCCACTTAATCCTTTTCGGGTCGCGGGGGGGCTGGAGCCTATCCCAGCATCTTTGGGTGAGAGGCAGGGTACACCATGGACAGATCGCCAGTCCATCGCAGGGCCAACACAGAGAGACAGACAACCATTCACTCTCACAGTCATACCTAAGGACAATTTAGAATCCCCAGTTTGATGCCAATTAACCTAACTTGCATGTTTTTGGCATGTGGGAGGAAACCGGAGAAATCCCAGAATAAACCCACGCAGACACGGGGAGAACATGCAAACTCCACACAGATCACTGTTGGTCGGGGACTGGGATTGAACCCAGGATCCCCCGGCCAAGGGTGAGTTGCTGTGCTGCCGCAGTGCTAACCACTCCACCACCGCGCTGCCTTAAGGGAAAAAAATCCAAACCTACATGGCCCTGTGTGAAAAAGTGACTGCCCCCTAAACCTAATAACTGCTTGGGCCACCCTTAGCAGCAACAACTGCAATCAAGTGTTTGTGATAACTGGCAATGAGTCTTTTACAGCACTGTGGAGGAATTTTGGCCCACTTATCTTTGCAGAATTGTTACAATTCAGCCACAGTGGAAGGTTTTCGAGCATGAACTGCCTTTTTAAGGTCATGCCACAGCATCTCAAATGGATTTAGGTCAGGACTCTGACTAGGCCACTCCAAAGTCTTCATTTTGTTTACTTAGGCTATTCAGAGGTGGACTTGCTGGTGTGTTTTGGCTCATTGTCCTGGTGCAGAACCCAAGTGGGCTTCAGCTTGAGGTCACAAACAGATGGCCGGACATTCTCCTTCAGGATTTTTTGGTAGACAGCAGAATTCATGGTTCCATTTACCACAACAAGTCTTCCAGGACCTGAAGCAGCAAAACAGCCCCAGACCATCACACTACCACCACCATATTTTACTGTTGGTATGGTATTCCTTTTCTGAAATGCTGTGTTACTTTTATGCCGGATGTAATGGGACATACACCTTGCAAAAAGTTCAGCTTTTGTCTTGTCAGTCCACAGAGTATTTTGCCAAAAGTCTTGGGGATCATCAAGATTTCTGGCAAAACTGAGACGAGCCTTTATGTTCTTTTTGCTCAGCAGTGGTTTTCGTCTTGGAATGCTGCCATGCAGGCCATTTTTCCCCAGTCTCCTTCTTATGGTGGAGTCATGAACACTGACTTTAACTGAGGCAAGTGAGGCCTGCAGTTCTTTGGATGTTGTTGTGGGGTCTTTTGTTACTTCTTGGATGAGTTGCTGTTGCACTCTTGGGGTAATTTTGGTCGGCTGGCCACTCCTGGGAAGGTTCACCACTGTTCCATGTTTACGTCATTTGTGGATAATGGTTCTCACTGTGGTTCACTGGAGTCTCAATGCTTTAGAAATGGCTTTATAACCTTTTCCAGACTGATAGATCTCAATTACTTTGTTTCTCATTTGTTCCTGAATTTCTTTGGATGTCTAGCTTTTGAGGATCTTTTGGCCTACTTCACTTTGTCAGGCAGGTCCTATTTAAGTGGTTTCTTAATTGAGAACAGGTGTGGCAGTAATCAGGCCTGGATGTGGCTACAGAAACTGAACTCAGCTTTCCAAAGATCTGATAAACCAGTTAATTTATGTTTGAATGGGGGGGTGTCACTTTTTCACACAGGACCATGTAGGTTTGGATTTTTTTTTAACCTTAATAATAAACACTTTCATTTAAAAACTGCATTTTGTGTTTACTTGTGTTATCTTTGTCTAATATTTAAATTTGTTTGATGATCTGAAACATTCAAGTGTGACAAACATACAAAAAAATGAGAAACCGGGAAGGGGGCAAACACTTTTTCACACTAGTGTACATTTTGACCAAAGCATGTCACAGATATTTCATTAGGATCTCTGGGAACTGTGTCAACATGTGGAAAAAGTGCATCATATGTCCTCTTTAAAATAAAGGTAAAACAGAGAAATGCCTCGTTACGTTTTCTTGTAAATTTGCAAGGTTTTTCTTTTATATTTACCTCAGCCAATAAAGCCACATTTTCATCAGTGTTAGATTGATTTGTCTGTTTTCAGAGTTAGCAGGATTACATAAAAACTGCAAGACAGACCAGAATGAATCTATTAGATTTTGGGGCACCTTTGGATCAGTGTGCATATTCTGGATCATTTTATCACTTCCTTTACTCTCTGAATGTTCAGCTGTAAACCTGACACCTTTTTTCACATGCATTTCTGATGTTTGAGGAATCATTCTACAACTTTCCTACAATGTTGCACCATCCGTCTGGTCTTTTAGAGAACTAGGTTTATGAGTGTCCCTCCTTTGTTGTCATCTTTGGGTTACTTGACCAGGGACAACAGCTACAGTGGGGAAAAAAAGTATTTAGTCAGCCACCAATTGTGCAAGTTCTCCCACTTAAAAGATGAGAGAGGTCTCCAATTTTCATCATAGGTACACCTCAACTATGAGAGACAAAATGAGAAAAAAAATCCAGAAAATCACATTGAAGGATTTTTAATGAATTAATTGGTAAATTCCTTGGTAAAGTAAGTATTTGGTCACCTACAAACAAGCAAGATTTCTGGCTCTCACAGACTTGTAACAACTTCTTCAAGAGGCTCCTCTGTCCTCCACTCGTTGCCTGTATTAATGGCACCCGTTTGAACTCTTTATCAGTATACAGTGGTACCTGTACTTACGAACGTCTCTACATACGGAATTTTCAGGTTACGAGACGCCTCAACGGGAAAATATTGCCTCTAGTTACGAACGAAATTTCAGGATACGAAAGGCAAAAAAGTACGCGCTCCTCGCAGCTTCCGTAGTTTACCGAACGTAAACATACCTGTAGCTGCTCTGCCATTGGCTATCGCCTAGCATCTTCCTGGTATCCCATTGGCCACGAAGTTTGTTTTTTTTTCCAAAACTTTATTAAGAACAAGGTGAAAGTTTTACGTGTGTGTACAGTACAGAATTAACATTTATTCGCTATGGGCCCCAAGAAAGTGACGGAGATAAGTGGAAAAGGAGAAAAGAAGAGTTTTTTTGTCCATACAAACAAAGAAAGGAGATAATCGAAAGGTATGAAAAGGGGATGCGTTTGGTTGATCTCGCCAAAGAATATGGCCGTAATACATCAACGATCAGTACGGTATTAAAACAAAACGAAGCCGAACGCACTTACAAGCCGACAAAAGCAAACGTCCTTGGATCAGAACATGAACCAAAGAAGGCAAAAGGTGACGACGTTGACGACGATAGCAGTTAAAGGGTAAATGAACATAATTTTTATTATTCTTTCTCTTTTATTATTCTCTTTTATTCTCTCATTTTAAACTCTCATTTTATGTTTACTGTGCAGTAATCTAATTGTAACATGTATTTGTTACATGTTTTGATGCGTTTTTACGATTTATAAAAAATTTATGCCCAAATTTTGGGGGCTTGGAACGGATTACGGCATTTACATGTAAAACGCGCCTCTACTTACGAATTTTTCACGTTACGAGAATTCTTCCGGAACGAATTAAATTCGTAAGTAGAGGTACCACTGTAAAAGACACTTGTCCACAACCTCAAACAGTCAGACTCCAAACTCCACTATGGCCAAGACCACAGAGCTGTCAATGGACACCAGAAACAAAATTGTAGACCCGCACCAGGCTGGGAAGACTGACTCTGCAATAGGTAAGCAGCTTGGTGTGAAGAAATCAACTGTGGGAGCAATTATTAGAAAATGGAAGACATACAAGACCACTGATAATCTCCCTCTATCTGAGGCTCCATGCAAGATTTCACTCCGTGGGGTCAAAATGATCACAAGAACAGTGAGCAAAAATCCCAGAACCACACGGGGGGACCTAGTGAATGACCTGCAGAGAGCTGGGACCAAAGTAACAAAGGCTACCATCAGTAACACACTACGCCACCAGGGACTCAAATTCTGCAGTGCCAGACGTGTCCCCCTGCTTAAGCCAGTACATGTCCAGGCCCGTCTGAAGTTTGCTAGAGAGCATTTGGATGATCTGGAAGAGGATTGGGAGAATGTCATATGGTCAGATGAAACCAAAATAGAACTTTATTGTAAAAACTCAACTTGTCGTGTTTGGAGGAGAAAGAACACCATACCTACTGTGAAGCATGGGGGTGGAAACATCATGCTTTGGGGCTGTTTTTCTGCAAAGGGACCAGGACGACTGATCCGTGTAAAGGAAAGAATGAATGGGGCCATGTATCGTGAAATTTTGAGTGAAAACCTCCTTCCATCAGCAAGGGCATTGAAGATGAAACATGGCTGGGTCTTTCAGCATGACAATGATCCCAAACACACCGCCTGGGCAACGAAGGAGTGGCTTCGTGAGAAGCATTTCAAGGTCCTGGAGTGGCCTAGCCAGTCTCCAGATCTCAACCCCATAGAAAATCTTTGGAGTTGAAAGTCCGTGTTGTCCAGCGACAGCCCCAAAACATCACTGCTCTAGAGGAGATCTGCATGTAGGAATGGGCCAAAATACCAGCAACAGTGTGTGAAAACCTTGTGAAGACTTACAGAAAACGTTTGACCCCTGCCATTGCCAACAAAGGGTATATAACAAAGTATTGAGATGAACTTTGGTTATTGACCAAATACTTATTTTACCGAGGAATTTACCAATTAATTCATTAAAAATCCTTCAATGTGATTTTCTGGATTTTTTTTTCTCATTTTGTCTCTCATAGTTGAGGTATACCTATGATGAAAATTGGAGACCTCTCTCATCTTTTAAGTGGGAGAACTTGCACAATTGGTGGCTGACTAAATACTTTTTTGCCCCACTGTAAGTATCATCCCATTTGCTACAAACATATTTACACTTTATTTACATTGTTGTTCATTAACATGCACAATCCCTGTTGAATAGAGTGTCACTATATAATAAATCTAAATCGGAGAGGGTTTTGTGTCATCACTACAGGTAGACACTGGTTGTGAGCTCCAGAGCCACAGATTGCAGACCCCCTGGCACAGTGAGAAAAAGCTTGTCCTCACACATCAGACTCACCAGAGACAATGGTCACAGGTCCACGTATGTCTGCCAGCTTCTGCCGAGTAAAGTTTTTGATCAGGCAGCGGATCAGGGTGCTTTTTCCCACCTTGGGGGGTCCAACAACTACAATCACCACTGGAGGAGGCTCCAGAGGAGTCCGGTCTACAATGGGGATGTGGTGTTTTTTGGTTTTTAGGTCCTGAGCCCTGAACAACAACAAAAAAACAACCATGAATAAACCAAACCTGCGTTTATTCTGTTTGAACAGCAGAAGTGACTGTCAACACGACTCACCTGTGGAAGGTTTTGGCCATGCGGGCAGCGGACTGAACCGCAAATGCTTTGGGGTTGCGTTTGCGTTCATCCTCCTCTGTAGAGCCCTGCTGTTTCTTGAGCTTCTTCCTCTCTGCCTTGGGGCCGCTGTGCTTCTTCTGATGAGGCTTCTGTTTCTTCGCTTCTCCATCCATAGTGTCTGCAAGACGCCAAATGCAAGCAGGGTGTCATGTAAGACCAGGAATCAACAGTGCTGCCCAGTGCCTACCACACTTTCTGCTTTTCCTCCTTTCGGCTGTTCCTTTTGGGTCACCACAGCAGATCTCACCCTCCACCACACTTCAGTTAGTCAAATGACATGTCAAACATCAGTTTTCTGTAAGCAGACACCCCCCGCAAATTATCACTTTTCTGGTAATTTGGCATCTGATTGTTGTATTTTGTAATACAATAAATATTTTATTGGATAAATATAATACTTTATGTGCACTTATGAACTGACATGTTTGTCTTTTTTTTTTAGGCAGTGGCTATGGAAACGGAAGCTGTATCCCTATACGAAATGTCTATTGCTACGGAAGAGTTGACCATCCAACAAAGCCTTTTCAGATCAATGCCAAACCAGCTGCCACTGTGGCTTAGATAGAGAGTATGGCCTGTGATTGAAAGGTTGCAGGTTTGCGTCCTGCTATCAGCACCTTGTTCAAACCATTTTACTTGATATGAGATGAAATTTAGAAGGCAGCCTTTGGAATTGGGAGTGGGTAAAGTCAAAAAGGCAGTAAACAGATATTAATTAAAATTTTGAAACAAATAAATGCCTCAGATTCCCGCACCTATAGCCTGCTGCTTTTAAGATATGCATTAATAGAACATACTGACCAATAAGATTTGAGCCATATCTATAGCAAGAATTCTATGGGTACAGTTCCGTATCCACAGCCACTGGCATTTTTTAAATTTTTGTGCGTCTCTTACTGTCGAAAATGCTAGTCTCCCGTAAAACACGATTGAAACTAATGATGTATGTTGATTTTTCAGTATTTTGACTCAGATAAATTAATACTGTATATAAATGTTTAGTTAAAACATAAATCAACTTATTATATCTCTGCATATGGTTGGTGACAGCAACATTAAGCATCAGCCACTTCTGATATTTGATCTGACAAAATATACACTACTCACAAAAAGTTAGGGATATTCGGCTTTCGGGTGAAATTTCAGCATGAACCTAAAATGCACTATAGCCTTTACAGGTGAACTTAATTTGACCTTCTCTAACCTTTTGAATGCACATGTCCAACTGTTCAGTGTTTCAGTACTTTCTGCATAACTTGCTGTTCTCCAACAAGGTGCTTAACTGCACAAATCACAACAGGTGTTTGATCCATGAATCGACCAATAAATTTTCTGGTTCAATTAGAATTGGTATTTAAACAGTCCTCTTCATCAGGCTGTTCACATTTTGACATCATGAGACCAAGATGACACCTAACAACTGATCAACAGTACCTCACTATTGTGAGACTTTAAACAGGATTTTCTCAGAGGGAAGTGGCCACTGAGCTTAGAGTGTCACAGAGTGTCATCAGCAGGTTGCAACAGAGATACAGAGAAACTGGAAGAGTCACAGTGTTGGAAAAATTCCCTGTTAGGATATAAGATGCTCAGTCAATGATCAGGCAGGATTCAAAGTTTCAGCAAGTTTAATGAGAGTGCTGATCAGCGGAACACAATACAGAGCACAGTTCTCACAATCTGTCAGTGTATTGCATTAACTCAACAGAGTGATTATGTCTAATATATACCTGAGAGACCCCTGGGGTGGAGTCGCTTCTTGATTAGTTATTCATGACTCATTCATGCATAAGATTGTATCTGCTGAGTACATGCAGAAAAACCCTTAAACACTAAGATAAGATAACATAAGATAAGATAAGCCTTTATTAGTCCCACAATGGGGAAATTCCAGGATTGCAGCAGCACAGGGATAGCAACACTCAGAGCAATAATTAAGAAGATACGGAAGATATAAATAAGAGCAGTGGATATACATACATAGACATCAATATATAAATATATATACAAAGTGCAGAGCATTGTAGCGAGATGGAATAAACAGCATAACCGTCTACTTACACTACCGTTCAAAAGTTTGGGGTCATCTAGAAATTTCCTTATTTTTGAAAGAAAAGCACTTTTTTTCAATGAAGATAACTTTAAACTAATCAGAAATACACTCTATACATTGCTAATGTGGTAAATGACTATTCTAGCTGCAAATGTCTGGTTTTTGGTGCAATATCTACATAGGTGTATAGAGGCCCATTTCCAGCAACTATCACTCCAGTGTTCTAATGGTACAATGTGTTTGCTCATTGCATCAGAAGGCTAATGGATGATTAGAAAACCCTTGTGCAATCATGTTAGGTCTGCAATGCTGTAATTGCTGCAAATGGAGGATTCTTTGACAAAAGCAAAGTTTGAAGGAAAAAATTATTATTTCAGCAGCATCTGCAGTGATGCGGACGTTGTACCGGTCTGTTGTGGTGAAGAGGGAGCTTAGTTCTAAGGCAAAGCTGTCGATTTACCAGTCAATCTACGTTCCTACTCTCACCTATGGTCACGAGCTTTGGGTAATGACCGAAAGAACGAGATCGCGGATACAAGCGGCTGAAATGAGCTTTCTCCGTAGGATTGCTGGACTCACCCTCAGAGATAGGGTGAGGAGCTCAGTCATCCGGGAGAGGCTCAGAGTAGAACCGCTGCTCCTCCACATTGAAAGGAGTCAGTTGAGGTGGTATGGGCATCTGATTAGGATGCCTCCTGGACGCCTCCCATTTGAGGTGTTTCAGGCACGTCCCACTGGGAGGAGACCCCGGGGCAGACCCAGGACTCGGTGGAGAGACTATGTCTCCCAGCTAGTCTGGGAACGCCTTGGTATCCCCTCTGAAGAGCTGGAGCAGGTGGCTGGGGAGAGGGAAGCCTGGGCTTCTCTGCTTGAACTGCTGCCTCCGCGACCCGGACCTCCGGAAAAGCGGTAGAAGATGGATGGATGGATGGAAATACAAATCATTATTTCTAACCTTGTCAATGTCTTGACTATATTTTCTATTCCTTTTACAACTCATGGTGGTAAATAAGTGTGACTTTTCATGGAAAACACAAAATAATTGTCTGGGTGACCCCAAACTTTTGAACGGTAGTGTAGTTATCCTACATAGTATGAATATGTACCCATATATATTGTCACCCTCCGTAGCAACCGATACTGTCCTAGTTGTATATACTGGAGGGGACCATTGCGTAATTCTATTGCATCTTTTGCATTCAGTACTATTAGGTCGTCACGTTTTTTTGCTATCTCTGCGAGCAGCCCTGCTTAGGTTATACAGTCTGACAGCCGTAGGTAGGAAGGACCTGCGAAACCTCTCGGTTGTGCACCTAGGATGATGTAGTCTGCTGCTAAATGAACTCCTCAGTGCGTTTAGTATGTCCTGCATAGGGTGGGACTCGGACTCCAGCAGAGATGACAGTTTAGCCACCATCCTTCTCTCTCCTATCTCCTCCACTGGGTCAAGGCGCTGCCCCAGGACAGAGCTAGCTTTCTTGATCAGTTTGTTCAGTCTCTTCCTATCGGCTGCTGTAATGCCACTGCCCCAGCAGACCACTCCAAAAGTGATGGCTGATGCCACCACCGTGTCGTAGAATGTCTTCAGCAGCGCCCCTTGTACACCAAAAGACCTGAGTCTCCTCAGTAGGAACAGCCTGCGCTGTCTCTTCTTGTAGAGTGCGTCGGTATTGTGTGACCAGTCTAGTTTATTGTTCAGATGAACACCCAGGTACTTGTAGGATGTCACCATCACAATGTCTGTTCCCTGTATGTTTACTGGTGCTGTGAGGGGTTGTCGTTGCCTGCGGCAGTCCACCACCAGCTCCTTAGTTTTCCTCGCGTTGATCTGGAGGCAGTTCCTATGGCACCAGTCCACGAAGTCCTGGATAAGTCCTCTGTACTCAGCTTCATCTCCGTTGGAGATGAGGCCAATGATTGCAGAGTCGTCAGAGAACTTCTGTAGATGGCAATGTGTTGTGCTGTGTGAGAAGTCCGCAGTATAAAGGGTAAACAGGAAGGGAGCCAAAATCGTTCCCTGGGGGGGCCCCGTGCTACCAATGATCGTGTCAGACACACAGTCCCGGGTTCTCACAAACTGTGGCCGGTTAGTGAGGTAGTCCAGGATCCATGATGACAGGTGCTGGTCCACCCCTGCGCACAGCAGCTTGTCCTTCAGGATCATCGGTTGGATGGTGTTGAAAGCACTGGAGAAGTCAAAGAACATGATTCTCACCGCATTCCCGGGCTTCTCCAGGTGGGACAGAGAATGGTGAAGGAGGAAGCTCACTGCATCCTCCCTAGTGATAAAGCTGAACAGTCACAGTGACAGAACTGAACATTCACAGTGATAAACTAACAGTTACATCAGCATCCTTCTATCTGTAATTTTTCTACTATTCAACAACTCCTTATATGGTAACAGGATTTCCTGAGTAGGTACACACATTAAGCTTTATAGAAAAATTCATGTAACTCAGTGTTACAGAGAATGTTTCCACCACACTGACAGGCATAGAAGTGGACGTCCTTTGGCCAAATCCCACGCCAATGACCACTTCATTGTGAACAGCGTCCTGCAGAACCGGATGATGAATGCCACTTAACTCCAGGCACATTTAAGGTAGGTGAGAGGCACCCAAGTGTTACGTCAGACCATTCGAAACCATTTACATCAGTGAGGTCTGTGTGCTAGACGACTTGCAAGGGTACCTGACCACACCACCAGGCACAGGAGTCATCGTCATACATGGGCCAGGGAGCATTTACGCTGGACAAGGGACCAGTGGGCCTCAGTGCTGTTCTCTGATGAAAGTCGATTCACATTGAGTAGAAATGATAGCTGCCAACGATGTTGGAGACGTCAAGGAGAGCGCTATGCATCAGCCACTGTTGTCACCAGACGAGCCTTTGGTGGTGGTGGTGTTACAGTCTGGGGAGGTGTGTCTAGTCAATACAGAACTGCCCTACACCTCGTGAATGGTACAGTGACGAGCCAATTAAGAATGGGCACGCGACGTCACCCGACAGAAAAACCGCAAGGAATTGTGGGAAAAGTGTTCTGCCCGTCTGTGCTTAGTAGTGAGCAACGAATGTGGTTGAGCTGAAGTTTTTGAGAGGGCTGCTTCAGTCTCTTATTTATTTATTTTCTACTTATTTATTCAGATAAAAATTACACTGAATATGTTATTCAAACACAGGAAATGTAAATATACATATAAAATGTCATACAAAATCTAGGATGACACAAGAAAGTGAAAACACTTATTTCCAATGTGGTCCTTTCAATCACACTATTATTATCCAAATACCACGCAACGTTAGAATGGGAAAGTTCTGCTGCGTTATCAAATGCAACAACTGCTCTCACGATTGGTGTGGAAAAAGACTGATAACAGTGTACACTTTTCTTAACTTCCCGACTTGGAAGTAAAGTGGAGCGGATCGGGTCTCCGAGCTAACAAAGAGGCGTTGGACTGAATGGACTGCTTCGATCAGAAGGAAAGACATCAGCTTTGACAATATTCCTGCACACATTGTCGTGTGCTCATGGCATTTTCATGAATGTAAGTTGTGATTTAGAAACTAATTAGAAGTGCAGAAGGACGTCCCCTCTCCAGAGCAGCTGTCTTGCGCGCCGTGCCTTTGGCTGCACCTCAGCCACGGCTCTGTCCTCTCAATAATGTGTAGAAACACACAGGGAAAAACCAAATCATTTCCCCACATCATCTCTGCTATTCCCAATTTCTCTTGCTAATCTGGAGCAGTATTTTTTTTTTTGTTTTTTTTAAATTGGAGTTTTTCAGTGTTACTGATTTTCTTTGATTTTTCTTGAAGTTGTGATTACTTGTTGCCTTCATTACGCATGGATTTAATATCAGCTGGAGACTGAAGTCCAGAGAATGTTTGGTATTGTTAAATTAAGCAGATTCTCCTCTTTTAGGTGACTATAAAAATGCCACTGTCCTGGTTTAGTATGTTTTTATAGCAACTAATTCTACCGGTAATTTTTTTCAATGCGCCAGTGTGAGCGTCGGGCTTATCACATTACTGGATTATTATTTAATGTCCTGTTGATAATGATGTGTATATACTTATTGAGCATCACATGACAAATTTGAACATAAATCCAACATTCCACCGCTGGGACTTAGGCTGTTTTCACACCAGAATAGTCCAGGAATCCCAGTTCAACTCGGTGGGGGATGGCGAGAATTTTCACACCTTTGTTTGGTTCGGTTCGGATTCACACAGCACTTCACTCAAGAGGACCAAACTGCTTGGACAACGTCACGCAGTTACAACAGCTGCTTGTTTGTGGCACTGTAGCCGAAGCCACCACTGACCAGGAAGAAAAAATCTTGGCGAAGCAGAGAAATCCGGCTCATCAATTGGCCAGGACCGGTGTTATGCCGAGAATTGCTCGCTTGCCAAGAATTGCATCCCATGCAACAAAACTATAAAATATAACACTACAGCCAGGCTTGTAACCATTTGTGCATTTTTAGAAGTACCCATTATACATTTTTACAAGTAAAAATTGTTATTGCCACTTGTAAATTATCTTTAAATTATGTTTATTCGATGATGGAATGCAATTCTCGGCAAGTGAGCAATTCTCAGCATAACACCGTTTCCTTCAGTAAGGTGTTTATGCGCCACAAACTAATAAAAATAAAAAGCTCCAGTCTGTATAAACCCCCATGCCGCCATCATGTCGCTAAACGTTTTAAAAACACTGGTATTCTTGTGTGTAGCCACAAGCAGCTGAGAAATCTGGTTCTCAGACCAAATATCTATCAGAGCCTCCATCTCACTCCTCACTACTCCAAGTCCAAGAGACATTTTTTTAAACTTTTCTCCTCGGTTTTCTCCGGTAAAAGTATCTCTTGGATCCGTGCGGTTGACTTTATTGTTATTTTCTACCCAAAATGGAGGCTGAAGAACCAGAAGCTCTTCAGCTGAATCGGGATGTTGGATTTATTTATTTACCCATGGATTTCTACCACAGATGTGCCGCCAGGAAACACACATCAAGTTTTCAACAGGGACAACTTTTTCAGGTGAGTGGGAACTTTGTCTGCATCTCACCCAGATGGTGAATTAATGTCTTTTCGTGTATTTACATTGAGTTATAATGTAATTGTGCTGCGCGAAAAATTCGACCATTCACGTTTGATGTGAAGGCACCTTTACAGTGAACGCCACTTTCTCTTCTCACTGTGTGTTGCTGTGCTTACACAAATGCAGGGGGCATACCCGCACTTTGGTCTGCTGGAAACTCCGTTTGCATTCACACGGCAAGCAAAGCGCATCAGACTGCATTTGCAAGCGAACCGAGACCCCCCCCTTTTCAGGGGGACCAGAGTTTGCTTGTTTGGCACTGCACCAGAGTTCCAGGTGCATTCAGACAGCGCCAAACAAACCGAACTATCCACAGAATGCACACTTCGGTTTTTCAGTCTGGACCAAACAGTGGCCGTGTAAATGCGCCCTTAAATGTCTGTAGTTGCAGACACATGCTAGTGCAGAAAACTGTATAGAAACAATGACTGCTTACCTTTGTGTTAAACGACGGTTTTCTGGTTGTTCACCAGGAATATCTGAGGTGGCTAAACCCATCCATTGGTTAATTGAACAGAAGCCTCTAATGATTTATAGTTTTTAAATTGCTCATGGGTTTATGTGCTCAGCCCACAAACCAGGTAGGCAAACACATCTGACAGCGTGACTCGAGGCAGTTGGCCGAGAACCATGGTCCATTTCTTGTGCTCATACGGAGCAATCCCATTTATTTCTTAAATTTTTTAGAGGAAGCACTCCTTTGCTTCCTTATTCGGCTTCTCTAAATAAGGAATTAGAATTTTCTCTTTGCTCCGTTCCATTGCACATATGTCTGTTCACATTAACAGTTGCCTACAGGTAAACAAAGAAGACAGACCACAACTATGGCGACAATGGCCCAGAATGCAACGCGGCATGATGGCAATGCCCATTCTCTATACTACCTAAATAACATCATTAATCCAGTCATTGTGCCCCTGCATGAACAGCACAGGCCTAATTTCATCTTCATGGACGACAATGCTCCACCTCATGAAGGTTTCATCATTAGGGAACAGCTGCTGGAGGCTGGGGTACCTCAAATGAAGTGGCCTGCACTTTCTCCAGACCTGAATCCCATACAAAATCTATGGGATCAGCAGAGTCGCTGTGTAGAGGCTCATAACCCTGCACCCCACAACCTCAATGACCTGAGGGCCGCCCTGCGACGTCATTGTCAAGCTGTAATTGATGCTCAAGGGCACATGACAAGTTATTGAGACACTGACATTTTTTGTTGTGGTATACCCACCACTGTTGTTGGCTTTTGTTTCAATAAAATGTTTGCAATGAGGAAATCACCATTGCATGCTTCCACTTAAATACTCTACTTTCATGATATAACATCACTGCACCATAAACTTTTTACATTTTCCAAAAATTTCCCCCGAAAGCCAAATATCGCTTTTTGTGAGTAGTGTATGTGTTGTACGCATAGGCATAATTTATTGGGGGGGGGGGGAGTCAAATCTGTCCAATATAACCCCCCATAATCATATAATCATGTAATTAATAAAAAAAATATCTACAAGTGAGTATGAAGAAGTTGTCGTTTTTTCATTTGCAAGCAACAAAAATGAACATTTCTAATAATCAAACAATGTACCCCCCTTCCCTGCAGACTTGGTATTGCCCAACCAGTTCATGCGCCTCTCTGGTCAATACTACTCAGAGTCATTTGTAGGGGCAGCAGGTGAGGACCGTAGTCTCGTCTAGAATGCGTTTAGTCACAAGTGAGACAGAATGAAAAGGGCTCCATAAGGGCAACAAACCATTTTAAATTGTTGGTTGTCAAATAAAAGGACAAACCCCTCTGTCCAAAAGGAGGTAAATATATTGTTGTGTTAGCTGGTGAATTGTTGTCTGAAGTTAGCTGGTTGTTAGTTTGCTTATGTGAGTTAAAGCTATGGGAGTCCACCATACGTATGTGCTGCCTGGTAGGACTTAGCTGATCTGAGAAATGATTTCTCATGGAAATGTGGGCTTTACATTGTATTAATCATTCATGAAAAGTGAACAGAATGGATCTGTTTGTCAGCTGTTAGAGTGAAATTTATCTTTATCACCCTTATTGTCATTCAACCGTACAACCAATCATGTACAGCAGAACGAGATTGTGCTTTACCTATCTACAGTGTAAATCGCACACACCCCAAGTGCAGAATCAGAGGGCCGCTGCCATGCAAGGCGCCACCACAGAGTTCCCTCCTCCATTCCATTTATTGCTGAGCACCAAGCTGGACGGCAGGAAGTTCCACTTTTATATGGTCTTTGGCATGACCCGGCCGGGATTTGAACCCCTGCCTCCCGGGTGTGGAGCGGATGCTCTACCAACTAAGCCACCACTCCGGTATTTAAACTCAGATTAAAAAGTGTTCCTTTAATCTGAATAAGCTGGACTAGCCTGCCACAATTTTGATATCCAGCTTATTTTTTCCCATTAAAATCTGATGTGTTTTCAAGGTGTTCCCTTTATTTTTTGGAGCAGTATATAAATGCCTTTAAATATTGCTTGTCATCCCCAGAAAATTCAAGTTAACCTTAACCTGTATTTTTAAAATGTCGTGATATTGAGCTTAAAGTCACATTTCTAGTTTTGTGTTTCCATTTTATTTAATCACGAGACAGCATTACACAAATCAGGCAGTGATCAAACACTGAGATACTGATGGCTTATTATCATCACTGTATAGTGATTTAACACTGTACCTTTTGAGTTGATTGGTGTTTAAGGGTCCATTTGCAACAAAGGGAGCGCTAAAAATATAAATAAATTGAGATGGACTGGCGATCTGTCCAGGGTGGACCCTGCCTCTCGCCCTAAGATGCTGGGATAGGCTCCAGCCCCCCCCGCGACTCGAAAAGGATTAAGCGGAAGAAGATGGATGGATGGATGCTAAATAAAAAGTTGCAATGCTTCTTTCCGAATTTTTTCTTGTAACATTTGTCATCTCCTCCAGCCCATTGCTTTTCCTGTATGGCCACTTCAGTACTGGATATACGTCCATCCATCCATCCATCCATTTTCTACCGCTTAATCCTTTCGGGTCGCGGGGGGGCTGGAGCCTATCCCAGCATCTTTGGGCGAGAGGCAGGGTACACCCTGGACAGATCGCCAGTCCATCACAGGGCCAACACAGAGAGACAGACAACCATTCACTCTCACATCCATACCTAAGGACAATTTAGAATCCCCAGTTTTGATGCCAATTAACCTAACTTGCATGTTTTTGGCATGTGGGAGGAAACCGGAGTGCCCAGAGTAAACCCACGCAGACACGGGGAGAACATGCAAACTCCACACAGAAGGGTCACCGATGGTCTGGGGGTGGGATCGAACCCACGATGGTCAAGGGTACGTGTGTGTATGTATATACATTATATATCGGCTAAAAACGTATTATAAACCCATTTAAAGTTAGAGTTGTCTTCACTTCCAACTTTTGGGGCTCCAAATATTCTGTCCTATCTTTTTTCTCCCTTAGTAAACTTCAGTGTTTTTGTGTGTGCAACTTTTTTGTCATAGTTTTACAGCTTTTCTTGTAAATCAGAGACATTTTTCTTGTAAATTTGCCTACTTGTGTATTAAAAATACAGTATTTCCCCCCATGTTGTTTTCCCCCTAAATTCAGTTTCTCATAAAATGTAGCATTTTTCTCAAATTTGCATTTTTTTGTCATGGAAAATAAGCCTTTTTCCTTACATATTTGCAAAATCATTCAAATTTCACTCTATTTTTTTTTTTACTATCATCAAGTTGCTTATTTCTTCTTGTGAATTTACACTAATTTCTCCTAAATTTGCATGGTTTTTCTGGTAAATTTGGCAAAGGTAAATTTGTTATTTAACTTTTGGCGGGGCTGGGTGGGGGTTACCTGAATCCTAAATTTGAAAACTGACTGTCACTGTAAAAAATTAAATGTGTAAATAATGAATCCAGAGTAAGTTTTTGATACCAGGATGATTTAGTCACATATTTACTGAGTAAATCTCAGCACACCACATCTCAGGTGTGCGGTGTTCATAATGCCTCTGCAGGCAGGATAGCTGTTACTTTTGTCATAGTCTAGCTGACTAAATCACAGTAGTGTCCTTAGTTCATCTCCTTGGCAAGAAATAGCCACATGGTGGCAAGTGCAGACATCATAACTTAATGAAAAAACATTAGTCCTGTCAGAATAAATGTGTTAATCACCCCAACTGATTAATAACAAACTAAAATGAGTTCAGAATAATGGTGATTAAGCCTCATTCAGTGGCTAGATTAACCTCAGTTAATACTGATTGCACTGTTAAGATGGGTGCTCCACTGTTAAGAAGGGATAAAGAATATTTTACATCTTTCCAAGTTTTTGGCATTGAAAAATCTAGCATGAATTACATCCTCCAAAATTGTCTCTTTTAAACCATGTGAACATTAACTGAGCTTTTTTTTTTTTTTATATCAGGAGCAAGAATGTGGCAGCAGCAGGGTGAGCCAAAAAGGAGAGGAGAGAGGAGGAAAAGGTAACCAGCGAATCAGCACAGGTGTCCAGAGTGGCAGAGACACAGCACTGATGACTGGAGAGAGAGGGGAGGCACAGGAGGCACACATGACCAGGTATCAATAGTCAAAACTTGATTTCTGCCACTGCTGAAATACTTAACACATAATAGGTATTAAGTAGGCCTGCTGCTTCATAGTGGCATAGATTATTACAAGGCTGAATACAGATTTGGTAAATTAGGGAAATAATTTTTACAACTGTTACTAATATGGGAATGCCAAAATAAAGGGATAAATTAGCCTTGTCCTTTAAGCAAAGTTAACGATTTTGCACTCTTCCTCCACACTAGGATACACATACTGTCATTTTTTGCTTAAAAAAAATCATTTTCCTTTAAAAATGAAAAAGAGGACATTGGAGACAACTGCCTGTACTGATGACCCGACAGTCCTATAATAAAGATTTAAAAAAAAAAATCCTTATCCGGGCAAAGATCTCAACGCCCCCCCCCCCCCCCCCCAATGTTTGAAAAAAGTTATGCCCTTGGTTGTATGGATGCTAACATGCATTCATTCATCTTTTTCAGCTTAATCCTTTTCGGGTCGCGGGGGGGCTGGAACCCATCGCAGCATCCTTGGGCGAGAGGCAGGGTCCACCCTGGACAGATCGCCAGTCCATGGCAGGGCCAACACAGAGAGACAGACAACCATTCACTCTCACATCCATACCTAAGGACAATTTAGAATCCCCAGTTTGAGGCCAATTAACCTAACTTACATGTTTTTGGCATGTGGGAGGAAACCGGAGAAATCCCGGAGTAAACCCACGCAGACACGGGGAGAACATGCAAACTCCACACAGATCACTGTTGGTCGGGGGCTGGGATTGAACCCAGGATCCCCCGGCCGAGGGTAAGTTGCTGTGCTGCCGCAGTGCTAACCACTCCATAACATGCATTCAATGGTTTCTTATTGTCGGGATGTAAACTGCGATCAACCCGAGGCATGAAAAATAAACACTTCAGCCATTTCCATTTCTACTCTGAAGCTGGCCGCTATGTTTGGAAAACAGCTGACATCTTTTTTCTACAGCTTAAGCGCTCCTTCAAACAGCTACATGCGTTTACAGAAGAAACGATTACAGTTTAAATACCTGATAATTAAAATAGCCGCAGTCTACAGCCACTGGATTGTTTTCTTCTGAAGCTCACACGTTACTTGCTCCTAGCCGGAACTTCACCACGGATAAAACGCACCGAAGAGAAACAAAAATTAGGTGAAGGGTTCCGGGAAGGCGACACATTCGCTACTTTCTAACAGCGCCCCCTAGTGTCTGGATGGCCAGAAATGCGCTGACGGTCTAATCATGTCTAATCATGCTTATTTTAAAATGCATTAATTGATCTCTGAGGTCTAGAAGAAAAGATGAGCACAGGTGTTCCCTTTTATCCCATTATCACAAAAGCTTATCGATTTATAAAGTGTTTCCAACTTAACTAATAACCTACTTATAAACTTTTTTTTTTTATTGGGGTAGTCTCAGTACGTGATTTGGGATGGGATGCCACCCCCCCCCCCTTCCCCTTGTTAACCTACTATCCCATCATGCCCATTCACAGGTGCAAATCATGTTGGGAAAACTGCCTCCCAACCTGGAAAAAGGAAAGAATTGTCCTCCAGTCTCATCACATACCTTTCTATATCATGTTACATAACTGAATAAAATGACTTTGAATCACCAATTCTAAAGTGAAATGCAAATAAATAATCTTTCAACTTTTTCTCATAAATTTAAAAAAAATTGTGTAAATTTGCAACTTTTTCCTGTAAATTTTCATCCCTTTTATTGTTAACTTGTAGCTTTTTTCTCATAAATCTCCAGCTTTTTTTCTCAAACATTTGTGACTTTTTCTCATAAATCTGCATTTTTTTGTAAATTTGCTTTTTTTGCTGTAAATTTTAAACTTGTCTCAGATTTACAACCTTTTCCTCATAAATTTGCAACCTTTTCTCAAATTTGCAAAAAAAAAAAAAAATTCTGATAAATTTACAACCTTAAAGTTAAATGGTAAATTTACCAACTTGTGACTTTTTTCTTGTAAGTTTGCAACTCATCTAGAAGCTGGGTAAATTTTTAAATTTGCATCTTTTATCTTATTTTTGCACTTTTATTCTTGCAATTGTGTACCTTGTGCTAAATTGGTGAATAGCCCCCATCCCCCTTGTTAAAAAATAATAAATCACCTCCTGGGTAGTCTTACTGTAAAGTGGTGCTTAACCTGCGATCAAACAGCAGGACTATTTCCGAGGTGTGCCTTGGACTGAGCGGTTGCGTGAACTGAAAATTGTTCATTAACAAATTTTTTTTCAGTAGTGACAGAAAAATCTGAAAGCTGTCTATCATTTTGACAGATTACACAGCAGGTGATCTAATTAAATCAGTTAAGATAAGCCTTTATTAGTCCCACAATGGGGAAATTCCAGGATTGCAACAGCACAGGGATAGCAACACTCAGAGCAACAATCAAAAAGACAAGAAAAACAAGAGCAGCAAATATACATACAGTATGTACACATAAATACAGTTAGGCCCAGAAATATTTGGACAGTGACACAATCTTCATGATTTGGGCTCTGCATGCCACCACATTGGATTTGAAATGAAACAACTACAACGGAACTGAAGTGCAGACTTCAAGGTTTAATTCAAGGGGTTGAACAAAAATATATGATTAAACATGTAGGAATTGTAGCTATTTTTATACAATCGCTCCTCATTTCAGGGGCTCAAAAGTAATTGGACAAATAAACATAACACTAAGTAAAATGTTATTTTTCAATATTTTGTTGAGAATCCTTTGCAGGCAATGACTGCCTGAAGTCTGGAACCCATGGACATCACCAAACGCTGGGTTTCCTCCTTTGTGATGCTTTGCCAGGCCTTTACTGCAGCTGTCTTCAGTTGTTGCTTGTTTGTGGGTCTTTCTGCCTTAAGTTTTGCCTTGAGCAAGTGAAATACATGCTCGATTGGGTTGAGATCTGGTGATTGACTCGGCCATTGCAGAATATTCCACTTCTTTGCTTTAAAAAACTCCTGGGTTGCTTTTGCAGTATGTTTTGGATCATTGGTGAAGCGCCGTCCAATCAACTTTGCTGCATTTGGCTGAATCTGAGCAGAAAGTATATCCCTATACACTTCAGAATTCATCCGGCTGCTTCTGTCTTTTGTCACATCATCAATAAACACAAGTGACCCAGTGCCATTGGAAGCCATGCATGCCCATGCCATCACACTGCCTCCACCATGTTTTACAGAAGATGTAGTGCTTTGGATCATGAGCTGTTCCTATTCTTCTCCAAACTTTCTTCTTCCCATCATTCTGGTACAGGTTGATCTTGGTCTCATCTGTCCAAAGAATGCTGTTCCAGAACTGGGCTGGCTTCTTCAGGTGTTTTTTGGCAGTCAATTCTGGCCTTTCTATTTTTGAGGCTGATTCATGGTTTGCACCTTGTGGTGAATCCTTTGTATTTACTCTCATGAAGTCTTCTCTTTATGGTAGACTTAGATACTGATACACCTACTTCCTGGAGAGTGTTCTTCACTTGAGTGGATGTTGTGAAGGGGATGTTCTTCACCATGGAAAGGATTCTGCGATCATCCACCACTGTTGTCTTCCGTGGACGTCCCGGCCTTTTTGAGTTCCCAAGCTCACCAGTGCACTCTTTTTTTCTCAGAATGTACCAAACTGTTGATTTGGCCACTCCTAACATTTCTGCTATCTCTCTGATGGATTTCTTCTTTTTTTTTTCAGCCTCAGGATGGTCTGTTTCACCTCCATTGAGAGCTCCTTTGACCACATGTGTGTTCACAGCAACAGCTTCCAAATGCAAACGCCACACCTGGAATCAACTCCAGACCTTTTAACTGCTTAATTCAATTCAATTCAACTTTATTTATATAGCGCCATTTCACAACAACAGTCATCTCATAGCACTATCAACTGAAGGGGGGACCCCCACAGTTGCAGAAAGACCCCAGCAATCAGGCGATCCCCTGTGAGCAAGCACTTGGCGACGGTGGAGAGGAAAAACTACCTTTTAACAGGAAGAAACCTCCAGCAGAACCAGGCTCAGGGAGGGGCAGTCATCTGCTGCGACTGGCTGGGGGGTGAGGGGATAGAGAAGAAGAAAAGAACAGACATGTAGAGAGCAAATAGCACGATGGGGACTCAATCTGTGGGAGAGAACAAACAAATGTTAATGACCAGCAAAAAAAAAATATTTCATAGAGAGTGAGGAAAGGAGTGAGGCCCAGTGCATGACTGGAGGTCCCCCGGCTGACTAAACCTATTAGCAGCATAACTAAGGGAGGGTTCAGAAACACATGATCCCTCCCTAATTGTAGGCTATATCAAAAAGGTAGGTTTTAGCCCTATTCTTAAAAACAGAGATCGAGTCTGACTCCCGAATCCAGATTGGCAGCTGATTCCACAGGAGAGGAGCTTGATAACTGAAGGCTCTGCCTCCCATTGTACTTTTGGAGATTCTAGGTATTACAAGTAATCCTGCATTTTGGGAGCGTAGTGCTCTGTTAGGATGATACGGTAGTATCAGATCTTTTAAATAAAAAGGAGCCTGATTGTTTAAAGCTTTGTAAGTAAGAAGAAGGATTTTAAACTTAATTCTAAACTCTATGGGAAGCCAATGAAGGGAGGCCAGAACCGGAGAGATATGATCTCTCTTTCTAGTACCTGTTAAAACTCTTGCTGCAGCATTTTGGATCAGCTGAAGACTTTTTAAAGATGTTTTAGGACAGCCTGATAATAAAGAATTACAATAATCTAATCTCGAGCTAACAAAAGCGTGTATCAGCTTCTCAGCATCACTCCGAGACAAGATGCTCCTAATCTTGGCAATATTACGCAAATGATAGAAGGCAGTCTTAGAAACAAATTCAATATGTGAATTGAAGGACAAATCCAGATCAAAAATAACTCCAAGGTTCCTCACAGAGCTATTAAGAGAAAGAGTAACTGCATCCAAACTGAAAGTCTGATTTGGAAAGGAATTTCTAAGGATTTTTGGACCAACAAGAATGACTTCAGTCTTATCTGAATTTAATAGCAGGAAATTACAAGTCATCCAAGCTTTGATTTCCTTAAGACAGGCTTCTAACTTGGCTAATTGATTAGTATCTTCTGGCTTCATTGACAGGTATAATTGTGTGTCATCTGCATAACAATGAAAATGTATACAGCGCTTTCTAATAATGTTGCCTAACGGAAGCATATATAAACTAAAAAGAGTAGGGCCTAGCACAGATCCCTGTGGAACTCCATGACTAAGCTTTGAGCTGAAAGAAAACTCATCATTTACATGAACAAACTGGAACCTATCAGATAAATAAGATCTAAACCACTGCAACGAAGTTCCATTAAGTCCAACATAGTGTTCTAATCTATCAAGTAGAATATTATGATCAATAGTATCAAAAGCTGCACTAAGATCTAAAAGGACAAGTACAGAAACTAGTCCATTATCAGATGCAATGAGGAGGTCGTTAGTGACCTTCGCTAAGGCTGTTTCAGTACTATGATGGATTCTAAACCCAGATTGAAACTCTTCAAGTAAACCATTTCCCTGCAGGTGGTCAAATAATTGCGTAGCAACAACTCTAAGATTTTTGAAATGAAAGGGAGATTAGAGATTGGTCTATAGTTAGCTAAAGCTCCTGGATCTAGCGTTGGCTTTTTGAGTAAGGGTTTAATTACAGCTGTTTTAAAAGCCTGCGGTACATGGCCTAAAGTTAATGAAGAATTGATTATATGAAGAATAAGGCTACCAATAAGTGGGAAGACTTCTTTAAATAACCTGGTAGGAATAGGGTCTAAAAGACAAGTTGAAGGTTTGGATGAGGAAACTATTTTGTCTAACTCACAAAGGTCGATTGGAGTAAACTCATCAAGACAGACATCAATAGAAGGAGTTGTAATAGTTACAGTATTTAAGTTAACTGTGGGAAGAATCTGATTGATTTTATCTCTGATGGATGAAATTTTATTATTGAAAAAGTTCATAAAGTCCTGACTAGTAAGCTCTAAGGGGATGCTAGGATTGACAGAGTCCTGACTCTTTGTCAACCTGGCTACAGTACTGAAAAGAAACCTGGGATTATTCTTGTTCTCTTCTATTAATGCAGAGTAATAACTCGTTCTAGCTTTTCTAAGAGATTTTTTATAAATTAAAAGATGATTTCTCCAAGCTAAATAGATTTCATCTAAATTAGGAGAGCGCCATTTTCTTTCTAATTGACGAGTCTTCTGTTTTAAGCTACGAGTTTCTGTGTTGAACCAAGGAGTTAAAAATCTCTGATTAGACTTTTTCTTTTTTAAGGGGGCCACCAAGTCTAGAGCCTGATGCAGAGAAGCTGAAACACTATCCACCATGTTATCAATTACAGAAGGAGCAAGCTGTCTATAGCTTATTTCCGTTGTGTTGACACATGGCATAGAGGAAACAATCTGCATAAATTTGGAAACAGCATCATCTGAGAGGCATCTACTGTGATAATATTTTTCTTTAGGAGCCAAATAGTCAGAAATAGTAAAATCAAAGGTTAACAGACAATGGTCTGACAGTACAGGGTTATGAGGAGACACTACAAGATTTTCTATTTCTATGCCATATGTCAGAACAAGGTCCAATGTATGGTGGAGGTAATGAGTAGAATTTCCTACTTTCTGAGAAAACCCAATCGAGTCTAACATTGAATTAAAAGCCACATTAAGGCAGTCACTATCTACATCCACATGTATATTAAAGTCCCCTACTATAATTATTCTATCAGATTTCAGCACTAAATCAGCTAAGAAATCAGCAAATTTGGATAAAAATTCTGAATAGGTTGATGGGGGACGATAAACTATGGCAAATAAAATTGGGTTTAACCTGAAATTGCTAAAGTGCCCAACACTGAGGACCAGGCCCTCAAAGGAATTATAACATGTTTTTTGCTTTACATTAACTAGTAATTTGGAATGGTAAATTGTTGCTACTCCTCCTCCACGACCAGAACTTCTGGGATTTTGACAGTTTAAATAACCAGAGGGAGTTGATTCATTTAAACCAACATAATCCTCTTGCCCTAACCAAGTCTCTGTAAGGGAAATTAAATCAATCTGATGATCAATTAACAGATCATGGACTAACAGAGACTTGGGAGTTAGGGTTAGGGTTAGGGTCATTTTTAGGACACCACACAGACAGCCAGCGGTTCAAGGATGACGAGCGACTAAACATGTCATCACTGGTCAGATTGGGGAGGGGCCCAGAGAATACTACAGTGGTAGACATCGTTTTTGCAAAGTCACACACCAATTCTATATTAAGTTTCGTGACTTCCGACTGCCGGAGACGGATGTCATTAATGCCGGCGTGAATAACAATTGTGGAGTATTTACAGTTACTTTTAGCCAGCATTTTCAAATTTGACTCGATGTCGCCTGCTCTGGCCCCAGGAATGCATTGGACTATGGCCGCTGGAGTCTCTAGGTTCACGTTTCTGACTACAGAGTCGCCAATGATCAGTTTTTTCCTCAGCGGGTGTGTCGCTGAGCGGGGAAAAACGATTAGAAACGTGAACAGGTTGGCGGTGAACCGGGGCTTTGCGACTAGGCTTCCTTCTCACCGTCACCCACCCAGTCTCCTCGCTGCTGAGGAGAGCCGGGGAACCGCTGACAGGGGGGCCTAAACTAGCTAGCTCCGCTGCAGCTAATGGGCGTCCGTCGAGATTAACTGGCGCAGACGGTGTTTCAATGCAGCGGAGCCGGGATTCCAAATCAGACAACCTCGCCTCGAGCGCCTCAAAAAGACAACATTTATTACATTTACCGTTATCACTAAAAGAGGCAGAGGTGTAGCTAAACATCTGACAGAGAGAGCACACCAGAGGAGGAGAGGAAAGAGAGCTAGTAGCCACAGCTAGTGGCTAGCTAGTGGCTGGAGAGCTGGAGAGCAAACCACACAGGCAGACAGCAAAACAGGAAGTGACGATCCTGATTGATGACAGGTTAACGAGGGAAGAGCCCATGCAGCCTTGTTATTTTATTTTTTTTTGCAGCTTTCTGAGTCAATTGTCCAATTACTTTTGGTCCCTTGAAAAAGAGGTGGCTACGTATTAAAGAGCTGTAATTCCTAAACCCTTGCTCCAATTTGGATGTGAATACTCTCAAATTACAGCTGAGAGTCTGCACTTCAAGCCCATATTGATTATATAATTGTATCCTGAATATGTTTTCGTAAACAGCTAAAATGAACACCCAGGTACTGTACTTGTAGGATGTCACCATCTCAATGTCAGTTCCCTGCATGTTTACTGGTGCTGTGAGGGGTTGTCCTTGCCTGCGGCAGTCCACCACCAGCTCCTTAGTTTTCCTCGCGTTGATCTGGAGGCAGTTCCGATGGCACCAGTCCCCGAAGTCCTGGATAAGTCCTCTGTACTCAGCTTCATCTCCGTTGGACATGAGGCCGACGATCACAGAGTCGTCAGAGAACTTCTGTAGATGGCAGTGTGTTGTGTTGTGTGAGAAGTCCGCAGTATAAAGGGTGAACAGGAAGGGAGCCAAAACCGTTCCCTGGGGGGCCCCCGTGCTACCGATGATCGTGTCAGACACACAGTCCCGGGTTCTCACAAACTGTGGACAGGTGCTGGTCCAGTCCTGCGCACAGCAGCTTGTCCCTCAGGATCGTCGGTTGGATGGTGTTGAAAGCACTGGAGAAGTCAAACAACATGATCCTCACCGCATTCCCGGGCTTCTCCAGGTGGGACAGAGAACGGTGAAGGAGGAAGATCACTGCATCCTCCACCCTAATGCCATGCTGGTAGGCGAACTGGAGTGGATCCATCACTGGTCCCACCAGGGGGCGGAGGTGAGCAAGGAGCAGTCTCTCCAGGGTCTTCATCATGTGAGACGTCAGGGCCACTTGGTCTGTAGCTGTTCAGGTCTTTGGGGTGGGAAGTCTTTGGTACAGGTACCACACAAGATGTTTTCCACAACTGTGATACCCTCCCCAGCTTCAGGCTCAGGTTGAAGATGTGCTCCACAATCCCACACAGCTGGTCTGCACAGGACTTGAGGAGCTTCGTGCGCTAAAATGACAGGCAATAATAGGTAATGACAGAATTTTTCCAACCTTGTCTGTTAAAATGAAAGATGATAAAGTCCAGCGCTACCTCTGCTTGGACTACTCACAAAATACATGAAATCTGCAGTTTTATCACAACACACACCACACATGCAGGTTTGGAGACTGTACCATCTGGTAATTGGGTGGGTGGATGAATAGAACCAAAGCTGGGAGCTTTCAGAGCTCCACCTCTCTGTGTTTGGTCTCCACATCAACGACACCATAACCATCTTATAAATAAAAGGGCATTTATTTTATTAACATGACATCATCAATACACAACAAATCTGTCAAAAGTCCTGAACACAGAGAGCTGAAAAAATACAAAATATACATTTATGTGCCGCTGTGAAGAATTACAATCCATCAGCAGACACGGCCCCCCGACCCTGAAAATCCACTGACTGGGCAGGTGCTAAACGACAATAATAACAGGATAATAAACATTTAGCATCTACTCCGCAGCTCGTACTGAAGGCTTGGTTACACACAGTATGGAGACCATTTGTGCGAACAGAACAGCAGGAGCACAGAGAGCATGAACCACGACGGAGCATTCACTGGATTGGAGTCATGCAGCATAGTCCGTGTAGTTGGTGTGCAGGAGACCAGGACAGAAGTGGAATCGTCATTGTCCTGCTGCCGAACAGTCCAACAAAGATTTGTAATTCTGTGGCGAATAATTAAGTGGCTTTAAATCTGATCAGAAGAATTCTCTAAAGCATGCAATGTTGGCCTGAAAGAGGTATTTAAATTCACTCATTCTGGAAAAAGGTGGTCTGTACCTAAATATTTGATTATCCAGACATTTGTGTAACTTTCCCTGGCCAAACTGCTCGATTTTCTTACCAAATTCCCCCCCTGCAAATTTAGGTAAAAAAAAAATCTCACAAATTTACAAGGTAAAAAGTAGCAAAAAAGGTCATACATTTACATGAATAAATTTGTAAACATATAAAAAGAAATAATCAAGTACATGGGGGAAAAAGTCCTAAAATGTTTGATAAAAGCTGCAAAACTAAGCAAAAAAAAATTACAAGGAAAAAAAATGCAGCTTTACAATAAAAATGTTTTAAAAAGCTGCAAATTAAAACAGCTCCTAATTGAAATTTTAAAAAAAAATCCAAACACTATCCAAAGTCCCTAAAAAAAGACCACCTATTGAGACAGCCCTAATGACTGACGCCCTGACGTGAAGTCATAGATGCCGTGTTGACAAAGACTCACTATCCAGGGGGAAGGATTTACAGGGGTGGACTGGCACAGACCAACCAACAGTAAGCACTGGAAACACATGGCCATGTTTTTCTGACCAGAAAACGAGCCCTTGATACCGCCATAGATAAAATCCCCTACGGCAGTGTGACTCCATCACGTCTGAACAAACAAGTCAGTGGAGTTGTGTGTGTTCCCTCAATTCGCCTTAAAGGTCCCATTCACTCAGTCTGGCTGTGATGATTCAGTCCCCGTACAGAGCTTCTCAGCACGAGGCATTAGCTTGAGAGCTAACAGTGCTAGTAGGGAGTTAGCTTACCAACTGGAATCCTTGTTCATCTACCAACACTTCACTATATACATCGTTTAGAGGTTATTTCAGTTTAGTTTAACATATTTTTACAGTTTTGTTTTTTCTAACCGAGACCCAAGGTGGCTAACTGATGCTAGCAGCTAGCTAGCGTCTAGCTAGTTGCCTGGGGCCACCAGTTGCGAATGTTTCTGCACTTCTTGTACTCCAGGAACTGATCATATCTTATTGACCACTGTAACCACACACTCCTGTCCACCACTGATGCTTTATTTCAGTCATTCTTTAAAACAACTCTACATTAGTTGGCTCAGGCTCACTACCAGAGCTAGGAGCCAGCCAGCCAGCTAAGATTAGCTAGTGGCAAAGTTAGTGATGAAAGAGGGAGGGTGGAGTTAAGTGCAGCTCTTTATTAAAGAGACATGCACTGAAACAAACTGTTCTGAGGAAGGCTGCCAAGGATAATTCACAATTATGCTAAAATAATTAAATAACTAAAGGTAATATGTTCAGAGTATGTCACAAACATTTCATTAAGACCTGTTGGGAACTGCCAACATGTGGAAAAAGTGCAGTAAATGGGACCTTTAAATGGGAGTGGAGGGTGAGGAGAGGCGCGTTCAGCTGGATGCAATCTGTAATCCCACCACTAGATGCCACCAAATCACTCAAAGTGCTTTTTTAAGGCTGCATTACCACAGAAGACCCTGTTTTACGGCTGCAATGTGGTATGCAATGCTGGACATTTTGCACATTCAAGAGTACAATCCAAGAGTGGAATATTGTTCAAAATGCAGGAAAAAGGCGTGACATGCAGGAGGGAAATAAATGATTTTTCAACTGGGTAACATTTATCATTCACTGTTCTACAATATAGTGAAATTCAGCACTTAATGGTAAAATTATGATTGTGAATCAACCTCTTTTCATCAGGTTAAAATTTCCAACTGAGTGCATTTTATGTGGTATCACACCCATCCTCTCAGGGCAATTCTCCTGGGCTTCTCCTTCCTGGGAAATCTCCCAAGGAATATTCACCCTGGGTCATTCCCCACACTTCACTTTCAGTCTGTTATTTATTTATTTTTTTTGGGGGGGGGGGGGTAGGGAAATAAGCCTACAGCCAAATAAAGGCTCATCTTATTTTCTCTATATATTTTTAGTGAAAAATAACTGATCCCAGACGGATATCACGGCCCTGACGAGTTGTTTTGGATCGCTTAAAAAGGTATTGAGTTTTTCTGTGTGGACATCTGATTTGTTAACAATGACAACACAACATCAACAGCACCGTAGACGAAGCTGGTGTGATAACCACATCAATACACCGTCCACTAATGGAACATGCAGGTGGATGCGGATAAACGAGGAGGACACACTCAGGAGTAAAATCTCTGAAACATGCTGACCATCTAAAAACTTCCAAATAAAAAATCTAGGGGGGGGGGCGACCTTAAAATTAAACAGAAGGAAGAAGGCAACTGAATGACATGAAGCACCTTTCAGGAGACTCTGGTACAGAGGCGTACCAGGGCATTGTTCTACATTGAGTAAACCCGACACACTGGAAGGGATTAATTGTAGGGTGTGCGTATAAAACCATCAGATTCAGCCCTCGGTATTCATTCGTTGGTGTGGAGCAGCAGGTCTGACAGGCTTTGCTCAGGGCTGCAAATATACAGTTAAGTCAATTACTTAAATAGCCTTGCATGCTACCACAGTGAAGATTAATATGACAGAGTGGTTTTAAAAATGTCCTGAACAAAAAAAAGTCACACTGTTAACGTCATATAATATGGAACCCCCAAGTGTGCAAGACAAATTAATAAAAAAAAAAAGAAATAAAGGTCACATTTTGTGCTTTTTCTAGGGATTCATTTTAAGTTTTGATATATCTTCAAATACTAAAAACCATTTCTGTGCTGTTTTACAGCTCATAGAAACAAACAACCTTCAGCCTGCTCATTAATATTAAAGAGTCCCTAATCTGATTGGTTAAAGGTTTTTCTGAATGACATGACATAAGCCAATCACAGCTGAAGAGACGTACAGTAGCCTACAGCAGAGGCAGAGTTTAACAGCCACTGTCTGTGACATCACAAAAAAACAGGAAGCGCCATCATAAAGGCACTGTGTATTACTGTGCGAAGTGAGTGTTTCCACAGATAGGACTGGGCAATCCCCCGCCATCTAAATGACAACGTGGACTGAAAAGTCCATTTTTTTATTACTCTGGTACCCAAATAAATGAGTTTGCATTTGCAACTGTTATTGATGCATTTAAGTATCTCAATACTGGTTTCTCTGCTATACTGTATTGATTTTTTTTTTGCCCCACCCCGACCTGTCAGGCTCATTAAAGACAAGATGGATCCCAGGATTAGCTCAAATGTTTAGGGATGTACAGTACCATGGATGGGGGAAAATCCATCATAATTATAAAAAAAGATGAAAGAAAATAAAGTAAGAGCCATAAAAACCGTATAGCATATTGTTAAAGAAAGAAACCAATTTACAGATGGATTTTAACAGGAATGTAAATCATTTGCCAACTTATTCATTCATAAGCCTCATTCATACTATTGCAGTTTTTTTTTTTTCATACCATTGCACACTTTGGGGCTCCACAGTTGAAGACTACCTTGATCTTCTTATTGTACTTAAACAAATCAAGGCATTTCCCTGTCTCACTGAAATCCTTGACATTAAAATCCTGTGAGAGTGAAACGGTCTGGAACATTCCTGGAGGAGAGAGCATGCACGCGCCTCTCTGAGGTGGAGAACAGAGGTGAATGTGAAGAACCGTAAAACTTCTTCAGAAAATATTCCCAATGCCTTCAAAAAAAAAAAAAGTAAATTAAAACCTGACGACAAATAGTAGCCCACTTTGGCTTATCTTCTGCTCAGTGGAAACAAGCGGTTTGGATTTTTCCTTCTTGTCCTTCAGAAAACCTGTTAACTGTGTGTGGAGAACAGGCGCATTAAAATCCACCTGCTCCACCTGATGGGTGCAGTGCAGTTAGGCTTCAGTGGTCAACGGCGTCTACGTCTTGTCCTTCGGGGGTTCCCAGCAGTGACTTCTGGTTCCCAGTATTGCCACGGCACAGCATCAGAATGGAGAGTTCATCCCCAGCTTGGTTTCAAACTGCAGCTTCTGTCTCTTCTGGTAGCGAACGCGCACCCTGCAGCAGACACAAATCAGAGCTGGTGAGATGTAATCCGACACTTCACCGTGCGCCGCAGCACTGGAGAGAAAATCAAGGCCTGAGCTGATCGAAATCTTCAATAATCTCACACTGATCCCGGCGTGTGCCTGCCTCTTTTAGTTTCTTTTTAAATTTAAAAACTAAATCTCACCGTATCTCGTGCAGCTTCACCACTTCATTGACCACCACCACCAGCAGCAGTGACACAGAGACCACCAACCAGGCTTCCAGAGGTATGCTGTTCAGGTCAAAGGTCAGTAGGCTGCTCCGGTCGCGCCACAGATGATAATCCACTGTGGCCTGAACAATCTGACCCAGCAGTCTAGACAGAAGAGGGTGAAGGATCACAATGTAGCAAGAGAACAACAAGCGTTAGCCTACTGACTTTTTGTTGGTAACCACTCCACATACTCAAATAGATATAGGGAAAAAACATTAAAAAGTGACATTTTCATCATATGTCCTTCTTCTTTTGGCTGTTCCCGTTAACAGGTCGCCACAGCGGAACATCTGCCCCCATCCCATCCTATCCCTTGCGTCCTCTTCTGTAACACCAACCCTCTCCATGTCCTACTTCACTACATCCACAAATCTTCTTTGTGCGCTTCCTCTTTTCTTCCTTCACAACCACTACTCCTTGCATCGTCGCCATTACACCTGCCTCCCGTTATTGAATTCCATTCCTCTTCTCCCTAGAGCATACCTCTCCAGGTTCTCTTCCACCTGCTCCCTACTCTGACTACAGATCACAATGTCTTCTGCAAGCATCATAGTCCATAGTCGTATGTTCCCTTTAAGGAAGATAAATTTAACAGTTTTAAAACCTTTTTCAGGAAACTTGGACAAGACCTTACAACACATATTAAATACATTTTCACATGTTAATTGCTTAGGGAAGGTAATAGTAACAACTGGTTGCAGCTGCTGAAATATGAAAATAAACTCATCCAACATTCATCCAAAGAATGTGATAACTTACACCACAGGTACAGTGAGACACCACCAGGTATTGGTGAATGGGCTCATCTTCCACAGAGACTGGGAGCGGTGCACATAGCTGAGCGAGATTACCACTGCAATTAAAAAAAAAAAAAACTCCTTTCAAATCACATTTTATTTTATAGCACTTTGCATGTACAGTCATGCAGCTAGAAGTGCCTCACAGGTGATTAAGAATGTAATAATGAGGAAAAACTGTGTATATTATACACACACTACACTAGAATAAACACTAGAACAGGGGTCACCAACTGGCAGACTACGGTCCGGATCCGGAGAGTTCTCCATCCGGACCATGAAGCCTTTTAATATAATTTGGGAAAAAAATTACGAACGAAAAAAGCGGAACTGAAACGCTATATCAGCGGCCGCCCGGACAGTTGATGGTGTGGCACCTCAGGCGTTCTCCGCAGAGCGGGGATGCCGCGGGAGGCAAAATCACCGTACTGTTGCAGGCGTCACATGAGGCGGACAGCCACGCTTCCTTCCCGGTGTTTACCCGCGGAATGAAGCGCTGCTGTGAAACTGTGCGTCCACCGCCACTCTGGCAGCCTCCGATGGTACGTGGCCACCCGGAGGTCTGCGGACGGAAGGTCCCCACGCCTTCCCCGCGTCTCCCCCACGCCAGCATCATGCTGGTTATGGAGGCAATTTCCGTGACCCTCTGAAATCACTTGAAAACAATCATTTGGTGTGTGTGTTAAGCGCCACACACACATGCACCTCCTCGGTCCCTGTCACACAGTGTTATCCAAACAGACACGGACGAGCTTTAAAAGAACACTGCTGACATTAAAAAAAAAAAAAAAAACCTCAGAGGAATTCTGTAGTGTGGAATTATACTTCTGTCCCTTTTTTAGGCTTACAGATTGAATGTTTTTGTAAATACTGAAAATATAGTATAGAGGTGGACTTTTTGTGAATTTTGTTTTTAAGATATTAATCTTTTTTAAATCTAATTTAGTTTGTCTTCTCCTGTAAAACTTTACATTCTTAGGATTTAATTTGTATATTTTAGAGCTATTTATTCAAGTCAACAAACACATTTAGTGTTCTCCTGTATTATTATGATTAAATTATTACACGTTTTGTTTGAAATTGTGCAAAAAATTTATTTGATTTTTTTTTTGTTATAAAATTAAGAGCTAAAAGCAGTTAAAACATCAGCTTAATAAAATAATGTGTAAAAGCAAATGATACTGGCCTGCCTGCAGACAGCTGTGGACTTCTGAATGTCCATGAAATAATGACAGTTCTTAAAAGCACATTTTCAGATAAATTTGTCCATGTGACTTGCTGCATTTCTATTCCATTTCTTTTAGTAAAAAATGTTTGAAGTAAATTCATGGGTCGTTGCAAACGCTTGGCTTTAAAAGCACCAAGTTGCCACATAACTGGAGGGGAAAAAATGCATTGAGAATCCTTTTAGAATCAAATGGGAGACGGTGATTCATAACTGTATGGTGAGGTGTCTGAAGAGCCTCAGTACTAATTCAGACCTCAGCTGCAGAGGAGGACTGACTTACTAGACCTCTTGCGGTTTTAGTTGGCGACCCCTGCACGAGAGCTTCAGTTTGGAGGACTCACTTGGGCGCACGATTGCTACTTAATTAACCAAGAGTTGATCACTCTTTCAAACGTGGCTAATTTTAAAATCCATTTTAAATAATCTGGCAGTGAATTCCAGAATTTTGCTCCTTTCACTGAGAAGGCTGTCTGGCCTAAACATGTTTTGCTGAAAGGAATTCTACAACCGCCTCTTGAGCCTGCACAGCTGGCTTTGCTGCAAACTTGCAATCTTGTTATCATTTTGCTAAATGGGCGGGGGAGCAGGATTACTTTCTCAGTCGTTACTGGTGCTCAAGCATGAATGAGCACCCACCTGTGTGTAGAATGAGAAACACCGCCATGACCTTCTGAGAGAGCAGCAGGCCGTTGGAGAGCTCGCCGAACCACCGAGGAGCCTCGACTGAAGACCTGCATTCGCACAGAGAAAATGTTCATTCAAAGGAAATGCAGCTCTTCTCCACCATGTTTTCGCCATCAGACAGTAATAAACTTTCATCCTGATATTTCTGCGGCATATGTCCTCCTACCTGGTTGTGAATATATGGCCACAGAGGACGGAGGTGTTGTCAGCAAGGGTTAGGTTAGTGCCATGGGGGCAGATGGCCTGCAGGGTGAAGCCAAAGGCCAACAGGTAGGCACATACAGTCAGGCCAAACTTCAGCAGGAAGCAGCCGAGGAAGTAGTTCCGAGTCTGCTCAATAAGAGACAAGGCAGCCGAGTCAAGACTAAGCAGAGCTAGAAACACTTCCCTTCAAAAGACAATTATAGCTTCTCATTTACCGAGTTAAAACGTTAAGTCCTGTAGTCCTATGGACATTTTTCCACAAACCCTGGAGCTTCAGCGCTCAGCCACTGCTGACAATTTGAGTTGTTCATTTATTTTAACACTAAAGCGTAAAACGTCATTTAGAGAACCTCTGAATAATTCATAACACCATAATTTGCTGATTTGTAAAAAAGTAATGAATGGACTTTTGTTTAAATGATGGGTGTGCCACAGGAAATAATCTGTTAGGCCATATGAATCACAGTCTGGCTCCAGGGTGCTTCTAGTACAGAAATAGTCTAGTCTTACTAGTTCCTGTCTAACACTGGACACATAATGTATATTCAGCACTTTATCCTACACAGGTAAGCTAAATTTAAGAGCAAGTCGACACCTAGCACCAATTTCACATCTCTAAACAACCATGTCAAACATGTAAACTCAACACAGGAAAAACCCAGCCAACCTGAGGATTCAAACTCGGCACATACAAGCTTACACAAAGAAGCTTAATTAAAAATGTTAGCAGCAACAACGCTGACTGAGGCTTTTTATGGGGGCTATGTCTACCCCAAATACTGTTCATAGTTTGTGCTACTGTCTCATAGCTTGAGCCCTTTGAACGGCACCACATTTGACTGATTAACAGTCCCACCTTCTTTGGGATCGAGTCCAAATTCTTTCCCGTGGCGACCGTCATAACTGAGCTGTCTGGTGGCTTCCCCAACAGTGACACGCTGCCAACACAGCACATCATTAGAATCACATCCTAAAAATCATGAGGCAACAGAACAACTCACACTTATGTTTGCACATCTGGCACTTACCTGAGCAGAGGGCAGCTGAAGCAGGACATCCAGAGGATGTCTGTGGTGTTTATGGGCGGAGGGAGCTGACTTAGACAGGCCAAGAACTGCAGCAACAAATGCAATTTATCAAGTTATCAAATACCGCTAACGTGTTGCAGGTGGAATAATGAATGCTGTTACAAAACTTTGCCATGATTGATGTGTGAGAGAAAGTACCCTTTATTCTAAATTATTCAGTTTACTGTAGCCGAGAAAGCAGATTCTTTTTCAGTAACGATCTTACTGTTGTTCTGTTTACTCGGTGCCTATGCCAAAGTTCACATGGAATGTATTTTACAACTGTTCATTCCATGTTCTTTTATGTTAAAGAGTACAAATATACTGACAAAAACCAACCGTGACCGTCGCTCAGAACTAGGAAGTCCTCCTCCGTCTTACCTGGATGATGACCAGGCTGAGCTGACACTGCAGCAGGAACAGGAAGCACTTGCGGATGCTGTGGGTTATGTGTCGTGCCTGAAACACATTCAGACAGGCAGACTGATTAATGAAGCATCTTTCCCCAGTTTGCTGAGTGCGTGTGACAGCCCCGGCTGTGAGAGTGTTACCTGCTCTATGAGCTTGACCATGCTGACGCTCTCTCCTTGGTGGAAGGTGACCGAGCAGCCCATACTGTTGAGCTGACCGGACAGCCTGAGAGGAGACAGCCCGTCGGCCTCGCCATTAAACCCTCCTCCGGTGGCGTAGCCGAAAGTCTCCCACGAACACTGAGACGGGTACAGAGGGTCCAAAGCAATGCTGTGGAGTTCATGGGGGGAAACTTGTTAGATGGGTCTGTCAGGATTAGACCAGTGGTACAGTCACACCAGAAACAGTCCAGCTCCTTTGGTTTTACTGCACTTCTTCTACAGAGTAGAATGCCAGTCACCTGAGATGAAGACCCACACTGAGGTCTGAGCAGTTCACCCAAAATGAACCAAACTGACATTCACACCCTCAAACTGACATAATTTTGCCCATGTCGGCTGTTCTGTTTTTCTTCTCTCTGTTAGAAGAAGTCGTCATCTCTATTGTTATTCAGTCCATACAGTCAATCATGTACAGTAGAACGAAATTACGATTCTCCTGTAATCTATAATGTTAATCACATGTAGAATCAGAGGGGTCGCTGCCATGCAAGGCGCCGCCACAAACAACTTCTCCTTCCCCCATTCTATTATGCTGAGCACCAAGCTAGAAGGCGAGAAGTACCATTTTTATATGGTCTTTGGTTTGACCCAGCTGGGACTTGAACCCTCAACCTCCCGGCTGTGGGGCGGATGCTCTATCAACTAGGCCTCCACTCATACTTTCTTTTTAAAAACAAACCTGCTAATGCTAGGCTAACAGAAAATCATGTTTGTGCAACAAAATTTCTCTCAAAATAGTCACAGAGTTGTCACCCGTGTCTCGAATCCGTCTCAATTTAGATTCTGTGAGTCAGAGGGTGCAAGAAAAGTCAGACAACTTTGTGAGAGGTTTGAGATCTATGAAACTAAACTGTGACTGACTGGAGACAAAAATGACAAGACAGACTGAACAGCCCGGTCATTTTCTAGCACACGCTGACACAACTGCGACCAACTGTTTCCCCATGTTACCCAAGGGCAAGAAAGGCAAGGCTGGGGGGGGGGGGGGGGGGGTGCTGTCCCCGCCCCACTGCAGAGGTAGCAGAGCCGGTCCCAGAGACTGCTGTATCTGATGTGGAGGATTCTGAAGCTTCCTCTGCCTCCCAGGCCGCCTCAGGCCAGGAGAGGAAGAAGATGAAGACAGGTGCAGCTGATGGGGACGGGCAGTAGCCACGGAGATACAGTGGTGGACATTTGGCTCAATCACCCAGTCTTCAATGATGAAACACTACAGCATTACAGGAACAAACAAATGAAGATACAACTTCCTCACACTTTTGATTGAGCAAAACTGTGGCGGCTGGGAGAAGATGCACAGCCCCATTCCAACTAGTGAGTAGAAACTGTGTAGTCTTGTACCATCATTTTGACATTTGATGGTAAAATGATTATTGGAATGGGGACAGGCTCCATACTGGCATGGATAACTCTCGTGCGAGTGTTGCATAGGATTTGGGTGGCTGCTGTGGGACAGTCATAAGGACAAAAAAAAGGCTCAATTTTTATCTTGCACATACTGCGAGAATGTCCTGCAACACTTGCATAAAGTGTATGCAAACTCAGTGAATTTTTGGCCCAAAGACTTGCCAGGAGTTTGTGCGACATTAATGCAATATTCATGAGACATACACAAATGCAAATTCAGTGTGATTACAAGTAAAAATTTTAAATGTTCGGTCGTGGTCAGGGAGAACGTTGGCGCAGACTGGCAGCCACGTTTCCGTCAGTCTGCCCCAGGGCAGCTGTGGCTACAGCAGTAGCTTACCACTGCTGTTGTCTGTGGAGTGAATGAATAATGTATCCATTGTAAAGCATCTTTCAGTGTCTATATGAAAAGTGCTATATAAATCTGATGCATTATCATTATTAAAATTGTCACAAATTCAGTTTTTTTTTTTTTTTGCAATTTTTCTATCTCCAACTAGTCGTGAGCTGCTGCAGCCCAGGGAGCTACATGCCTAACAGACTGCAGGAAGCGCAGAGATGCTGCATTGGTCATTGTCTGTATGTTTCATGGTCCAGTCGCTGAAGGCAGCATCTATGTGTATGTGTGGATTGTCAGTAATTAATTTAATTGGTAATTCATTTGTTGGCTGTGACTCTGTATAAAAAAAGTTTGAAAAACAGAAACCTTAGTAAATTGTTCAATTAATGCAGACCTTGATTTAAGGTCATATCTCCCAGCCCTGCTCACGCCTCTCCAACAGCTCCGAGTAGCTCCCCCATCTTTCATAAAATATGAGCAGACATATATAATGCAAGCATGTGCATCAGTGACGTGCTGTATGTTCATGATGTGAACATGTCCCGACTCATGACCCTGCGACAATGACCTTTTTAACCTTCTGACCTCAAAAACAAAGCCACAGCAAGACAACACCAGGAGGTGAATACACTTTTACCTGACGTCACTCTGCAGGAAGAGACGACCATTGCGAAAATTGGAAGAACTTCCCAGACAGCAGGTGACCTCCCTGTTCTCCTGCATGATCTTCATCATCTCACACATGGCTGCAAAGTGTTGGGGGGAAGGGGGGGGGAATAGGCCTTTACATTTGGAGCAGATTATTAAAGATTTTGTTTAATTACAGTGGATATAAAAAGCTCCCACAGGTACAAAGGTTGTTCAACAAAGTATCAGTTTAAGGGTGTGCACACAGCATATTAAAGGTGCAAATAGCTTTGAAATTATAGGCTTCACTTTTCTGGCATTTTAACGGTGGCATGTACACTTTTTATACCCACTGAGTGTAGTTACAGATATATAAGATATCGTTGGTATGTATAAAGCACAAGAAGACAACTTACTGTCAGGAGTGCAGTCTGTGAAGAGCGGCACCAGCAGGGGCACGTTATCGATGTTCTTCAGATGAGGACGAACCTGGTGGATCCCACGAGGTAATTTAGCCTGAGAACGAGCAAAGACGTGTAACCAGAATGAGTGAACATGCACGTTCAAGGTTTTTCCAAGGCGGAATAATAATCAGCCAACTTTAAAGTGCAAGCAATGCAACACTTCAGTGGAACGACAGAGGGATGAGTTTCAGTCATTACCCTGTTGCAGTCCTCAAGAAAGCTGGGCACGTCGCTGTCTGTGGGCTGGAAACTGGCCATGTCCGAGTGGACCTCCTCCTCTGGCAGCAGTGGGCCTTCAGCTTCATCCCGAGAATCTGAGTCACACAAAAGAATGACTATGACAATATTTTCAGCTTTTCATCATTTAGATCTTTGCACACCCTTGATTAGGAAGCTCTACAGAGATAGTACAGCAGGTAAAGAGAGGGGGAGGGTATCCCGTTACATTTGCTTTAGCTCATACACCGCAGCTGATGACGTGTTCTCAAAATGTCCTTGCATATATGTCAGCAAAATTGAATCTTGGGTGTGTTACAATCTAGATGGTGCTGGGACATTTTCCAGCCGTCCAACTAAAGACCATCTGCAGAAGTGGGTCGACTAGCCAGAAACTGTATTCAAGTAAAAGTAGCAGTAGTTCATGATTTTTTCTTAAGAACAAGTATGATTAGTCCCCAAAAAACTACTGGAGTAAGAGTAAGAAAGTACCTTCTAATAAAAAAGCAACTTCAGTAGTAAGGCCTTTACTCTGACCAATAAGAGAAATTTTTTCTTGTAAATTTGTGACTTTTTCTATAAATTTTTGTATTTTATAATGAATCTGTAACATTTTTCATGCAAACTTGCAACTTCATAATCATAAATTTGCAACTTTATTCCTTTAAATTTGTGATTTTTCTCCTAAATTTGCAACTTTTTTTGGAGGTGTGCAACTTTTTTATTCATACTGTAACTTTACAATCTGGGAGTCGTTTTTCCTCTTAGATGTGTTAGACTAAGTATAAACTAGTCACATGTGCCCTTCAATATAATACAAATCACACACAGAAACAGTGATAAAGGAAATATTTCCAAAGCCAGAATAGAAAAAAACAACAACAGTGGTTTCAAATCTGATGACGAATCGAAGCAGTAAACTCGAAACAAAGTCAAGGAGTACAGCCAAATGTACAAGTTTTTCTTAAAAATGTTTCTAAGAAGTATGAAACGACTCACAAAAGTGCTGCGAAAAGTTATTTTAATATAGGTATTTCTCCAATGAAAGCAATCGATGAGTTGTTTGTGAAGCTGGGATGTCTAACAACGAATTTTACAAAAAAAAAAACAGTTCTGGGAACAAAGCAAAAAACGGTAAATACACAATAATGCTAGTTTATCCGGTCCCAGGTACCTTGGTTCAGGTCCTCGTGTAGGGAGCAGTGACTGGGGCTGGACGGCGCGACGTCACCAGGGCTGTCTCCGTTCGGAGTCAGAGAGATGTGACAGTTCCAGCCTGTCTCTAAACCCATCTTCTCTGCAAACACCTGCACACACAACACCAGACACATGCAGGGTAATGGAATACAGAGTAGCATACCAGCCTAGTTACACACACAAGAGTACATTGGTTTCTGCCGATTTTTTTAAGTTAGGAGCCTGCTCAACCTTTCCCAACATCCATCCTTCATTCTGGTATTTATAAAATGTATACATCTATGAATAAATAGATTCCTAAAATTGGTCCAGTGTCAGGAGAGTGGTGGACAAAGCATAAAGACGTATAAATATTCAAAGCGTGTGCGCCGACCTTGCTGCGGAGTTCGTCCTCCATGGAAAAGTAAACAAAGCGGATACAGGCAGTGACGAGGGCATCGATGAGGCGGACCGTGTCCAGCCGAGCCTGGAACTGAGACGACACCATGCCCATGAAGATCTGCCCGCTCAGGGCCTGAACACAGTCCTCACGGTCCACACCCTCACCTATACCCTCTGTAAGGAGAACAATAAAAGGTCAAAGGCGAGGACAATTACAAGGGTCACATTTTTGCTACATTATCAGCACAGTCTTCCAACCATACCGTCGGAGCTCCAGCTGTTCCTGCATGAGCTGTGCTTGATAGGGGTGGTGGAAGGTAGCTCCAGCCCAGAGAAGATGCAGGGGCCTGGGGTCAGCGCCACACACTTCCCATTCAGCTGGCCGGACAGGGACACTTGCATGGGTTTGTAGGCAAAAGCTGAACAATAGCCGGTCAGACAGGCACGCTGGTAGAAGTCCAGAACTTTCTTCCTGTAACACAGAAAAGAGAAGTAAGGAACTATAGGGTGATGTGATGCCCAAGGTTGAAAATTCAGTAAAAGTTGCGTCAGAAGCTAGACCTGTCTGAGCCTGAGAGAGGGTAGATATCGGTTCCATCCCAGAAATCAGTGCAGGCCTCCAGGATCAGATCAGCTGAGCCATGTGACAGCATCTGAACAATATCTAGAATGGGAAAAAAAAAAAACAATAAAGCAACCAATAAAGAAAACAAATAGAAAGGAGAGAGAACCATAATATAAGCACTCACTGGAGGAAGCATCTCGTACAAACAGCGAGATGAGGTGGGAGATGGGAGGCTGGCGCTTGGTGAAGTAATGAAGGCGACGGGAGGTGAACTCCTTGGTCTTCTCTCCAGAAGGCAGCTGGTACAGAGCTAAGTGGTTCTCCTGCTTAAACAGCTCCCTCGCACCAGGAGTAAAACCTAATGCATACAGACACATACAAAGAAAAGACAGGTGTAATACATTAATGTTCAGTCCTGAGATTTACTACACATCTTCAGTGTTGGGCAAGTTACTAAAAAATACTAACTAGTTACAGTTGCTTCTTTTCAAAAGTAACTGAGTTACTTACCAATTACTGCATGATTAAAGTAACTGGTTACTTGGAAAAGTAACTTTCACGTTACTTTTAAATGCATACTTAAATCATCTTGCATACATAGCAAGATAATTTAATTAATGGATTACATTACAGGCTTATTAATGTCAGGCTGAAATCAGAGTGTTTCAGACAGAGCTTTTAGAACATGTTCAGTCTGCTTTATCCTGCCTTGAGAGCTCTTATTGTGGGAAAAATCTGAAGAAAATCAACACAAAATTGCCAGTAATTTCCTCATTTTGGAGTGAGAAATAGGGTTTGTGGTGTTACAGAGAGGGAAAAAGAGTGAGAATCCGTCCAAAAGAGTAAGTTGGCAACGCTGCATAAAGATGTCGATGTTTCTTACCTTCAATATTATGAATTTAATCTGATGTGCAGTGTTCCAAAGAAAATGTCCATTATCCACAGTCCAAATGTCTGCTGTGACAGAGACATGATCCAGTCTCTTAAATTCCTTTTGGAGATCAAAATCTATTTCTGAATAATCTTTATCCAGGTAGCAAGCAAATGCGGTTTAACTTCAGTGGATCATAGTCTCAGCTGTCTGATGGAAAATGACCGTTACAGAACGAAGATCTGATAACAATGCATCAGTCGGTTTAATTCTTGCTGGGTCACAAACTGTCCAGATGTATACCTGTGCTTGAAATCCAGCGTGGCTGTTCAGATAGCATAAATCCACTAATAACATGGTGTTAGCACAGCACTAGCTTTGATCTTGTTGCTGTTCTCAGGCATTTCTGAAGAGTGCAGTCGGTCTCACACGACCCACGATTATGCTTTTGTCCTTAACAGTGACAAAGAAAAAAATAATCTATTTCCACAAAAACAAAGTAGCTTCATCTTTTCCCAGCAGGAGCAAGCTCCATTTGTGGCTGCAGCAGTGAAGAGGCTCTTTGACTGACGGCTCTTTGACTGACGGCTGTGTCAGCTACGTAGGGTCAGTTTGTATTTATTTACGCTAAAAATATCTATCCATATTAATAAGACGCGAGTAACACATCTGATCAAATTTCAGTACCTGTAACGCATTACTGAATTTTTAAACAGCAATTTCGTTACACAGGACGTTACTGCAAAAGTAATGGTGTGACAATAATGCGTTACTCCCAACACTGCACAGCTTACAAACGCACTTCACCCATCACCAATCAGCTTTGAACTTGGCAGATGTTCTGCCCATAAAACCCAAAACTGGTATACAGGACAGCCGTAGATTTAAGTAGGTTTATACGAAGGCAGCTCATTGGTGAAATTGCACATGTATAATAACCCATATCTCTATAGGCCATGTGATAATTTGCAGCTCTGAACTCCTAAGAGTTTCTTTTTAAAAGGTGCTAAGGTGGAATAAGGTGAATGCAGAGTGGTCATCACGTTCAATGAGCTGAAGAGACTTATGGGAAGGATGCCCCATCATATGACATAGTCAAGCACTAGCATCAACAGGTCAAGTGTGGTCAGACATCGGTGGAAATGGCACCCATTCCCGAGCAACCACCGTGCGCCAAAAAATAGAGACCACCATTATGGAGGATTGCCACATAACTGTTTGCCAACTAGCCCAAGATATCAAGGTCAGTGTGTGGTCTGTGGAAAAGCTCGTCCATGACCAATTGCAGATGTGGAAGTTGTCTGCATGATGGATACCCCGGTTCCTCACATCTTTCCAGAAGCAAGAACAAGTCATGTGCTCCCAGGCTCTTTTGGCCATGTGTCAAGAAACCCAGGAGCACTTCTTCACCAGACTTATCACACAGGACAAGACATGAGTCTCTCACTATGATCCAGAGACTAAAGTCCACTTTAAGCAATGGAAGCATTATGACTCACCACCTCCAAAGAAGGCACATGTCCAATCCTCGACGGGCAAGGTTACGATCATGGTCTTTTAAGACCAGCATGGAGTATTGATGATGGATTTCCTAGCAAAGGGTACCACAATTACCAGGACTTACTACACTTCGCTGCTGCAGAAATTGCAGAAGCCCATCAATACAGAGAGGCGTGGCATGCTGATCAAGATGTCCAGCCTGATTCACAGCTTGCATAGTGCCCAGATGTCCTGCGGCTATGAAATCCTTACTCACCCCCACCCCCCCCATCACTCTTCAGACCTCACACCATCTGACTTCCACCTCTTTCCAATCATGAAGTAATTTTTGAAGGGCAAGCACTTCCAAGATGACATGCTGATTTCCAAGGTCAAGCCATGGCTTCTGACAGAACCTGCTGACTTCTACAGGTGAGGTCTCCACAGCTGCATACAGCAATGGGAGAAGTGTGTGACCTTTGGTAGAACCGATGTAGAGAAATACTGATGACTGTGCCAAGTCTGGTTCTTCTCAGTCCATGAGAAATGAGTCACATGAAAATCCTTTAACAGCCCTCGTATAATGATTTTCAGTTGTTTTACAGACTTTCTATTACCTAATTAGGTGTGTTATAATTTTTTTTTTTAATTTTTAACATGCACAAATACAATTTTCACAACCAAACATCGTCAGAGCAGACAAAGCCTTGAACCCCACTGAACTTGCAATTATGGGTATTACAGCTCTACTTTTTCTGTCTATAGGATTGCTGGGTTTTATCTTTCAACTTCAATTGCAGTATGGGTAGCATTACTGTACATAGACTGCTGTTGTTGTTTTTCATCCTTATTCCTTCTTTTTCTTATATATAGTGGTGTCAAAAAGTGTTTGCCCCCTTCCTGATTTCTCATTTTTTTTGTATGTTTGTCACACTTAAATGTTTCAGATCATCAAACAAATTTAAATATTAGACAAAGATAATACAAGTAAACACAAAATACAGTTTTTAAATGAAGATGTTTATTATTAAGGGGAAAAAAAATCCAAATCTACATGGCCCTGTGTGAAAAAGTGATTACCCCTAAACCTAATAACTGGTTGGGCCACCCTTAGCAGCAACAACAACTGCAATCAAGCATTTGTGGTAACTGGCAGTGAGTCTTCTACAGCGCTGTGGAGGAATTTTGGCCCACTCATCTTTGCAGAATTGTTGTAATTCAGCCACATTGGAGGGTTTTCGAGCATGAACCGCCTTTTTAAGGTCATGCCACAGCATCTCAATCGGATTCAGGTCAGGACTTTGATTAGGCCACTCCAAAGTCTTCATTTTGTTTTTCTTAAGCCATTCAGAGGTGGACTTGCTGGTGTGTTTTGGATCATTGTCCTGCTGCAGAACCCAAGTGCGCTTCAGCTTGAGGTCACAAACAGATGGCCGGACATTCTCCTTCAGGACTTTTTAGTAGACAGCAGAATTCATGGTTCACATTTACCACAACAAGTCTTCCAGGTCCTGAAGCAGCCAAACAGCCTCAGACCATCACACTACCACCACCATATTTTACTCATGGTATGATGTTCCTTTTCTGAAATCCTGTGTTACTTTTACGCCGGATGTAATGGAGCACACACACCTTCCAAAAAGTTCAACTTTTGTCTCGTCAGTCCACAGCGTATTTTTCCAAAAGTCTTCATCATCAAGATCATCAAGATATTTTCTGGCAAAACTGAGATGAGCCTTTATTTTGTTTTTGCTCAGCAGTGGTTTTCGTCTTGGAACTCTGCCATGCAGGCCATTTTTGCCCCATCTCTTTCTTATGGTGGAGTCATGAACACTGACCTTAACTGAGGCAAGTGAGGCCTGCAGTTTTTTGGATGTTGTTGTGGGGTCTTTTTTGACCTCTTGGATGAGTCGTCATTGCGCTCTTGGGGTAATTTTGGTCGTCCGGCCACTCCTGGGAAGGTTCACCACTGTTCCATGTTTTCACCATTTGTGGATAATTACTCTCACTGTGGTTCACTGGAGTCCCAAAGCTTTAGAAATGGCTTTATAACCTTTTCCAGACTGATAGATCTCATTTACTTTGTTTCTCATTTGTTCCTGAATTTCTTTGTATCGCAGCAGGATGTCTAGCTTTTGAGGATCTTTTGGTCTACTTCACTTTGTCAGGCAGGTCCTATTTAAGGGATTTCTTGATTGAGAACAGGTGTGGCAGTAATCAGGTCTGAGTGTGGCTAGAGAAATTGAACTCAGCTTTCCAAAGATGTGATAAACCACAGTTAATTTATGTTTGAATGGGGGGGGGGGGGTCACTTTTTCACTCAGGGCCATGTAGGTTTTTTTTTTTTTTTTTACCCTTAATAATAAAACACTGTGGCGGGTTGGTGTAACCCCCACAACAGACTGGACAGACACAGCGCTCGGCTAGAGCAATTAACAGAACAGTGAAATGTGTGTATTAATGTCTACAGGCAGCCCCGCTTCTTCTGGCTCACTACTGGGATGTTAATGTGCCTTTCATGCATTGTGTTCATGCGTCCTGTCCTTACTGTGACCTAGAGACTGAGATCAATATGTAGATGTGCCTTGTAACCTCTTTGTCTTGCAGCTGGAGAAGAGGCCAGCAATCTGCCTATTGTGATGTATGTCTCGACTCAAATGCAAATGTCTCATGCCTGTTCTGCAATCTCTTTGACCATACCAACTGCTGGGGAATGCTCTTTTATGTATTGTTGTAGTTGGGTATATATACTGCACTGCAATCCATGCTCACTCTCTCATTCACTCACTCTTCAGCTGCCGCTGCAGACACACACTTTGTGTCTCCTCCTCTGAGAGCCTGAGGATCCCGCTCCGGTCTGCTCACACCTGCATCAGAGCGGGGATCCTGTGAAGGCGGTATGATTTAATAAACTCTACTTAAAACCTTCACCAACGCTGCTTTATTTCATGCCGCTTCAACACCTTCATTTAAAAACTGCATTTTGTGTTTACTTGTGTTATCTTTGTCTAATATTTAAATGTGTTTGATGATCTGAAACATTTAAGTGTGACAAACATACAAAAAAAATGAGAAATCAGGAAGGGGGCAAACACTTTTTCACACACACTGTACAGTATTGCACACACCACTAAGAGAGAGAAATGGCATTTCAATTCTCGAATATGTCCTGTACGTATAGAAGTATTGACAAATACAAATCTTTGAATCTCTACGTCTACATAACCCACCATTCAAATGCCAACCTGCAGTCCATGCTCACCTATTAGCCTGGAGAGCTCACAGAGGCCCCAGGGGACGTAGACGGGCAGGACGGTGCCGTGGCTCTCCTGCAGAGCCAAGTTGGACAAGTGGTCTGAGAAGCGGCAAAGCTGCTGGGTAACGCTGGCGTTGCAGAGGTTCAGCATGATGTTCAGGCCCAGCGGCTTGAGGGACGGCAGGTGGCACTGCCAGGACAGATCATCAAACTGGATGCTAGCAGGGTTTTGCTGGTCCTGAGACAGGCTCAGCATCACCAGATGGTAGTCGCACACAAAGTCCTCAGCCTCAGGGTCAGGGCAGCAATTTGCGAAATCCTGAAGGAAAACAAAAGTGGACTGTCTCAGAAACACAAAGACAAAACAGCTTTTTTTTTTCTTTTTTTTTTTTCAAACTGAAGGTGTCAGTCTCGTTTTTACCTGGACATCCTCCCCTCCCTCGGTGTCGTGGCTGAAGCTCACGTTGGATCCAGAGTGGTGTTTAGTGCGAGTGTGCGCAGGCTGGCAGGAATGCCGCAGCCGGACTGTCTCAGAGGAGCGCACGGTGTCATGAGACGTCTCACTGGGCTCAGGCTCTTCCCCCAGCTGGGTGCAAGACTCCGCTGGCAGACAGAGCAGAGCCTCCGACTCCTGCCCCTGAACACCGGTCAGAGATAAATCCAGCATCCAATAGAACACACGTCTGAGAAATTTACTACTGCAGGTGGGTAGAGCAGCCAGAAAGTGTACTCAAGTAAAAGCAGTGTTACCTTGTGAAATGAATCACTCTAGTACAACTAGGAACAGTCACTCAAAACATTACTTGAGTAAAAGTAAGAAAGTATCTACTAAAAAAGTTACTTAAGATGCGAGTAATGACTTTAGTCCTGCTAATTTGTGTTTATTTTATTAAATTTGTGACCATTTTCTCATAAATGTGCAAGTTTTTCCTCACACTTTTGTGACTTTGTGTAAATTTATCACCTTTTTCACAAATTTGAAACTTCACTTGCATAGTTTATAATTTTTTTACTGATAAATTTAAAACCTGTCTCATAAATTTGAGATTTTTAAAAAATAAATTTATGATTTTTTTTCATAAATTTGCTTTTTTGCATATTTTAAAAATAAATTCACTGTTTTTCTTATAATTTAGTGAGTTTTCTTGTGATACAGTTGTTAGTTTTCCCCATAAATTTACAACTTTTTACTCATTTCTTTACAGCGGAACAGAAAAACAGTTGTTTCAGTTCTGATTTCAATGATGTAAAATTTTAATTTCACAAAAATTACCAAAGCTTCAGTCATTTCCAGTAAGAAATAATTATTATGGCATAAGCAAGAATGTTTTAAACCAGTTTAAAAATCAGTGAAATCAAAATTAACTTAAAGAGTACAAGCACAAATACCTGAGTAAGTACAGTTTTTTTTAAGTGTAATCAAGTAAAAATGATTTTAGCTATTTAAGTTAGAGCACAGACACAGCCACAAAAGGGCTGAATCAAGTGTACGTCAGCTTTATTATAAGACAAAATACTTTTGAGTTCTACAAAGCAGAAAGAAGGTGACACAGCTAACACCCCCCCCCCACCCCCAACACACACACACGTAGTCATGTACCTCATCCCTGTCACCATCCGTCTCCATCCGCCCGTAGGAGTTGACAGACAGGTCATCCCTGAGATCGTCCTGGCTGTTGTGGGGCGGTTCCACTCGCCCGCTGAAGAACAGCACCGTTTCTGGACTGGGATTGGGCCATGACAGGATACCCTGCTTGTCCACACAACACAGTACCTGCACACACACACACACACACACACACACACACACACACACACACACACACACACACACACACACACACACACAGAGCGACAGAAAGAGAGAGGAGTTTGTGAAACTTTTTTGGCAGAATAGTCTAATGAGAAATTCCTGGGTTTTTATTTTGCTGTTACACTTGCTTAAATGCGCAAGTGTCGACATTCTGAAAAATTGCTGAGTATGTATTCCTCCTGATGGGTCGATGAATACGTTCACATTACCATTATGAGAGGACTCAAACCTGTTTTTTAGGGCTGCCTGAGAGCACAAATCTGGTCGAAACTCAAAGTCACTTTTGCATGTGGTAGTAGATCAGATACATATTTGAATCCTGGTCAAAGGTCAGATCAGAATTTAAGCAACACTGTTCCTCTGCATATGCAAAAGGCACCATCTTATGAATGAGGAGTAATGGGAGGTTGAATTCTAGTGCATGTGGCACTGTTTTGACTTTAAACATATTGTTAATTTTGTGAATATTTTTTATTTTTATATTTTTCACATTTTTATATTTTTAAGCAAAAATCAGCACAAATGTAGCACTAACCAACTCTACTGTTTATCCATTATTTCCAACCAACTTCACTCAGGAAAAAACTTGAACTGAACAATGTTGGTTGTAATGTAAACATAGCCTAAGTCACATAATCCCTGTGAACTGAGGCTGACAATCTGGCTTTAAATCAACATCACGGTTAACTGACCCCGTCATGTCGGTTTTAGGTTTTGTCTCCCCCCACAATTCCCTTTCTTTTTTCTACCTTACAGTTCACTGACAAGGCTCAAAATTAAGCAATATTACAGAAGAGTGTGGTATCATATCACTGTGGTGTGGCAGTAAATGATCATAATATAATAAGGAATAGGACCATTGTCACTTCACACACAAATTAAACAATGTCCAGTGCAGAAGTCAGTGTTTGTTTCCATATCTCTTGAGGGTTTGTGGGTCACGTGACTTGCAACAGTGGCTAATTAGCTTACTAGCTGTGTTGGGGGAGACCTTTATGCAGCCATGATTGAGTTACCACCACACAGTGATTGAGTCTCTTATCGAGTTCTTAAATACAGCCTTAGCTCGTCCATTTTGTCACGAATTCAGATAAGACAAGACAAGATAAACTTTTATTAGCGCCACAATGGTGAAATTACAGAATTCCCACTGGAAATTGGTTGAAATGATGCGGATAGCAGTCAGAGGCTAACAGCAACTTAGCTTCAGGCATCTACATGTTAGTTTACACACATCTCACTCGTTTTTTCTTGGCATCTTCAGATGAAATAAAAAGTCAGTGTGAACGGAGACCACATTTCTTTTTGTTACAAGCCATTCTAATTTTTCTGCAGTGCTCTGCTGCTTCCAAGCATCACCAATTGCATTGCTTCCAGGGTGCAGCATCACGTGCCCAAACACATAATTCCGCAGGCACGTCTTAAAGGGGCAGTACGTGAAAAGCGTTCTAAACACACACGCACAAAACAAGGAGAGGGGAAAAACTGACTTCATGAGATTATGGCAGTTTTACACCCCAACCAACGTCTGTGTCAGTTTTATTTCGGTTAATCGCCCAGCCCTACTGTGAACATGACATTCCTCTAATATGGTTACATTTATGCACCTATATCCAAAACCTAAATCAATGGCATAATTGGAGATAAAAGAGTTCTCACAGTAAGGATCAAAATTTAGGCTCCACCCCTATTGATAAATAAATTGTAAACTGTTTTCATGCTTCGATTTCCCGGTATTACTCACAGTAACAGATCCCAGTGTGTGCAAAAGGCTGGATGTATAGCAGAGAGTCTGAGATTCTCCCTTCATGACGCCAACCAGGTGTCTCCACACGCAACGCAGCATCTCCTACATTCATGAACACAAACATGCACAAATAAAGTTAGACAGGTGATTTCTTCTATTTACCACAGCACTAAGGATTATATACAATACATACATGATTCACGAGTATGAGTCATAAAATGACAGAAAACTACTTTCAGGAAGAAGCAAATAAATAAATGAATAAACAAAATTGCCAAAAACTCAAACCAAGCACTAGAACCCTTAAACAGCTTTAGAGAAGAAAGGAAAAGGTCATCGCTTCTATACTACAAGGCCAGGAGGTTAAGCTAAGTGCAAGCTGCAGCAAACACATCCATGCAGATTGCAAAATTTGTTCTGTGATTAATGGATTGCTTGTGCAGGAGACAAACAATCACAATGTGCTCAGGGAAACATCCAGAAACATCAAAATCAAACTCCTTTCCTTGCCTCCTCTTTTTAAATCATCAATGGCTGGCTGGGAAATAAAGGAAGTATTAAAGTATATAGTTGATATGACACAAAGAAGACTTTTATTCAAGCACCCAATATCAGAAATTCACACACAACATGAAACTGTAGGATTTAGAATGAAAAAAGGCCACATCCAGAGCTGTTGCAGGGGTTTATAGATGGCATCATACCAAATAACGTCAATCTGACATTATCAAATTTGGCAGACAGGGTCACCTTAGATCTATAATTCTATCTTGGTAGCATTAAAGGTCACAAGATTTAAAAACCAGACAGTTAATGACAGAGTAGCTCGCTTCGGTCAGATGAAATCATCCTGAGAGAGCTCAGATCTCCTGCTCTTTGACCCTCAACTTGACCCTGAGCACAACCTGGACAAAGACCCACATGAGGATCACTGTGTGTGAGCTCGGCGAGTCTTGGGGAAACTGCCTCGAAGGAGTAACGCTTCCCGTGAAATGCGGATGTACAGATGGACAGATGGAAGGATGGGCGGACGGACAATGGGCCATCATATTAGTTCCTTTTGGTTTCGCTGGAATGAGCTAAAAATAATCGATTTAATTTCTGGTAATCGCAACTTTTATAAGTTAAGCTAGATCAATCACATCTGAACAGATTAGATACATGACTGGAATTCATCATGAGTGCCAAAAGACTGTTGATCATCATTCAAACACAGCAATTTTAATTGATTTGCAGCTAGTAGGATGTGCCATATTACATCTTTCACAAAAATACCAGTAAAAAAAAAAATGAACGTCATGACATTTGGCATCAGTTGCGGAAGTCACGCCATTGCGCTGTTTAAGTTATGTGATTCAATGGTTACAGTAAACAAACGTGCAGGAAGATGGCTCTGGGGTCGGAGTTACCTGAAACCTGAGAGGCCACTGGCACAGCTTAGCAGCCATGTTTCTGTCAGTCTGCCCCAGGGCAGCTGTGGCTACAGAGGTAGCTTACCAATATCAGTGTCTGTCTGGACTGAATGAATAATGGACTCACTGTAAGCGCTTTGAGATGTCACTTAACATGTAAAACGGCATATAAATCTAATCCATTATTATTATTATTATTATTATTAAACCAGAGCTACGTAGTTATGTGGGAATATTTTGTTTTCCACACTGTTTTAGACTGCTACCATATTGGAAAAAAAAAAATGGCACAGCAGTGCGGATAATCTGCCAACGAGATTTTCCGCACATCAACACAGCTCCGGTGCACAGCTGTGGGGTCCGGAGGTCCATCTTCCTTCAGTTTTGGTTGCTTTGGGTTAAATTTATTCAGCGGTCCAAAGAAAAAAAAAAACTCACATTGTTTAAATAGTTAGAGGACAGGTCGGTCAACGGAGACTTCTAACGCATATAAACCGCCACACTGTTTATATTATTTTCTTGTAATATTTGATATAGTATTAAAACCAGACAGTCAATGATGGAGTAGCTCATTCCAAAATCACCCTGAGAGTGCTCAAATCTCCTGACCGTTGACCTTAACCTTAAGCACAGCCTAGATGCAGACCAATCTATGATGTGCTCAAAGTGTGAAATCATAAATGCCCAGATCTCCTGACCTTTGAAAATGACCCTGATCTTGACCTCAACCTGGATGCAGACCTACATGAGGATTCCTGTGAGTGAGTTTGGTGAGAATCGAGGTAATTGCCTAAGAAGAGTAGTGATTTTTCTAAGATTACCTGACCCTTACCTTGAGCACAACCTGGATGCAGACCCACCTGAGGATCATTGTGAATGAGTTTGGTGAACATCTGGGCAAAAGCTCAGGAGGAGTAGCGATTCCTGTGAAATGTGGACAGACAGATGCCGGGTCATTCCATTATCGCCTTTTGTCTTCACCAGAATAAGCTAAAAAACATTTGAAACTCAATCAGAGTTTCTGTTTATAAATCCATCCATCCATCCAGCATGATGGTACAGTGGTTAGCACTGTGACAGCACAGCAATTCACCCTTGGCCATGGGATCTCGGGTTCGATCCCACCCCCTGACCAACGGTGATCACTGTCTGTGGAGTCTGCATGTTCTCCCCGTGTCTGCGTGGGTTTACTCTGAGATTTCGCAGGTTTCCTTCCACAGTGGCCAAAAACATGCAGGTTAGGTTAACTGGCATCAACTGAGGAGGCATAAATGTGAAGCTGTCCCTTGCCCCTTCCCCCAGGCCACAGTTGTAGATAAGAATGTGTTCTTAATCTCTCCTGCCTGGTTAAATAAAGGTTAAATAAAAATTTTAAAAATCCATCTCTACCGCTTTTCCAAAGGTCCGGGTCACGGAGGCAGCAGTTCAAGCAGAGAAACCCAGACTTCCCTCTCCCCAGCCACCTGTTCCAGCTCTTCAGAGAGGAGCAAGACCAGCTGGGAGACATAGTCTCTCCAGCATGTCCTGGGTCTGCCCTGGGGTTGCCTCCCAGTGGGACATGCTCGGAACACCTCAAGTGGGAGATGTCCAGGATGCATCCTGCTGAAATGCCCAAACCACCTCAGGAGCCACCTCAGTTGGCTCCTTTTGATGTGGAGGAGCAGCGGTTCTACTCTGAGCCTCTCCTGGATGACTGAACTCCTCACCCTATCTCTACGGGTGAGTCCAGCAATCCTACAGAGAAAGCTCATTTCAGCCGTTTGTATCCGCAATCTCATTCTTTTGGTCATTACCCGAAGCTCACGACCATAGGTGAGGGTAGGAACATAGATTGAACAGCAAATCAACAGCTTTGCGTGAGAGCTCAGCTCCCTCTTCACCACGACAGACTGGTACAGCAGCCGCATCACTGCAGATGCTGCTCCGATCCGTCTGTCAATCTCTGCTCCATTCTCCCCTCACTCGTGAGTAAGACCCCAAGATACTTAAACTCCTCCACTTGGGGCAGAAGCTCGTCCCCAACCCGGAGAGGACAAGCCACCCTTTTACAGCTGAGCACCATGGACTCTGAGTCGGAGGTGCTGATTCTCATCCCAGTTGCTTCACACTCAGCAGTAAACCATCCCAGCAAGACCTGTAGGTTTTTGACATTGTAGGACGACATCTTCTGAAAACAGCAGAGATGAGATCCTGTGGTCACCAAACATGACACCCTCCAATCCTTGGCTGTGCCAAGAAATCCTGTCCATAAAAATTATGAACAGGATTGGTGACAAAGGGCAGCCCTGACGGACTCCAACTCTCACTGGAAATGAGTCCGCCTGAGAGTTGGTAATACAAACCAAACTCTCACAACAGTCATATAGAGACCAGACAGCTTGTAGCAACAAGCCCAATACCCCATACTCCCGAAGCACCTCCCACAAGAGACCACGAGGGATGCGGTCGAATGATTTCTCCAAGTCCACAAAACACATGTGAACTGGTTGGGCAAATTCCCACGAACCCTCGAGGATTCTCGAGAGGGTAAAGAGTTGGTCCGTTGTGCCACAGCCAGGACGAAAACCACATTGCTCCTCCTGAATCCGAGGTTCGACCAACGGCCAGACTCTCCTCTCCAGTACTCCAGCATAGACCTTCCCAGGGAGACTGAGAAGTGTGATCCTCCTACAGTTGGAACACACCCTCCGGTCTCCCTTCTTAAAGACAGGAATCACCACCTCAGTTTGCCATGCCAAAGGTACTGTCCCCGACTTCCACACAGTGTTACAGAGGCGTGTCAGCCATGACAGCCCTACAACATCCAGAGCCTTGAGGTACTGAGGGTGAATTTTGTCCACCCCCAGGACCCGGCCACCAAAGAGTTTTTTAACCACTTTGGCAACCTCAACCCCTGTGACGGGCAAGTCAACCCGCTCGTCCTCAAGCTCTGCTTCCTCTGCGGAAAGCGTGTCAGTGGGATTGAGGAGATCCTGAAAGTATTCCTTCCACCGCCTGACAATATCCCCAGTCGAAGTCAGCAGTGCCCCATCTGCACCGTTTATAAATTGGAGAAATAATTTTTTTTGTTTTTTTCTGAATATGTTGAAGGCAAACGCTATCCTGTGAAACTGTCCTTTATAAATTAAAAAGAAAAATATTTACTGATATCATCAAGAATGTTGTTATTGTGAAAATTCACAGAAATATCATGATATCAATTTTTTTGCCACATCCCCCACTCCTAGCAGCCAGTGTAAAGCCCAGATGTCATTTAACACAGCCTCATGGTAAACTCTTCTAATCTCCCTGCAACAGCTCTGTCTCCCACCATGTGTTAGGCATTAATGTGACAGACACCACTTTGAGGCATGATGGATGTAAACAAAACAAAGCTTGCTAGCTTCTGAATACTTTAGCAGCCAGTGTGTCTTCAATTTGAGTTAAAATTTTACTTGAATCTGGGAACTTAAAAGTATTTACTGTAATAGGAAATCCAGACAGTAGAGAAGGAAAGGACACAAGGAGAGGAACCCATGAAGAATTACCCACACAGAGCCATGTCAGGACTTATTTTCACTCATGCAGTGTAGGCAAACAAGCAGACGTGGAAGGTAAGTGGCAGTCCCTCTGAAGTTAAATCTTGCTATGGGTTCATTTGGAGCAATGCAAAAACCTCACAGCAAACAGTGATGTTCCACACAAACAGCAATTGGTTGATTACGGCTTTGTTTTCCTTTTGAGCACCACAGACGGGCAACTGAGGACAATGATTAGGATTGGTCTGGAAGTGTGAGAAGTGGTGGAGACAGAAGTCCACGAGGAGAGAAAACGTAAAGACTGACTGTGTCTAAACTTACATCCAGAGGTGTTCGGCCAAGACGTGTTGACTGATTATCCACACATGGAGAGTGACCAAAATCAAAAAAATAGCCACAGCAGAGAGAGGAAAAAAGCAAGACGTGCACAATAAAAGCAATAACAAACAAAAGCAAAGTACTTCTATTAAAAAAAAAATGGATTGGACACATGAAGAATCAGAGACGTGGCCCAAATCACAAGAAGTCCATGAAGAAATCAAAGCTGTGATTGGGGGGTGTGGGTGCGGGAGGGTAGTGAGAGCCGTGTACGGGGTGGAGGGGTTCCACAGGGACGAGGACAGCGAGCAGGTGAAGAAGGGTGGGTTCAGGTGGAGCTGGCAGTGAAGCACGTGGAAGAGGGGAGGGTTGGAAGTGAGACAGCGAGAGGTTATACCTGGGAGGAAACCACCTCGGTGTAGCTGCTTAGTGTGTCCTCAGAGAACTTAGCAAGCTGGGGCAAGAGAAGAGTCTAGTTAAAACACAGAGGGAGACCAGGGCTGCGTCTCCTTTGTGAGTGGACATCAATGACTGTACTCAAACTGGCCTTATATGGATTTCAACATCATTCTTGAACTGAACCAGTTTATTATGCAGTCCATAAGTGAGAATTTGTTGCGCTGTCTTTGCATTTTAATACAAAACGTCACAACACTACAGTCAAAAGTGTCAACATTCTCAGTGTGTCTTCAGAGTGGAGTAACCAACCAAGCAGCTGGCTGCCCCTCCCCGACCCTGGGAGTTATTCCTCCCAATTTTTTCCTGTTTGACTTTTTAAGATTGCAGTCTTTCTTAAAACTTGCAGTACTTTGAGACAACTGTTGTGAACTCACACTATATGACTGAATTTTAAACCAGTCCCATGTGAATGCTGACACTGTGATCACGCACTCGCACAGTTTTGTAAATGTGACTGCTTCAAAAAAGTGCCGGTGATCAGTTAAAATATTTAATCATGATTAATCACATGATAATTGCTGATAGTTCCAAACAAGCAATTTAACTGGACAACAGGGATTCCAGGAGTTGCTATATTCCCAGATAAATACATCTGAATGCTTCACCAGATGTGTATAATTGTGATCTTGATAAGCGCAGCTCTGCAGCCTGGTAGCTGAGCTCATTGCTTTCACCTTCATCAGAATCAGCTGGATTAGTGAATGGCTGGAAGAAATATGGGATAGGACTTTCATAATTTCTGGAGCCAGGGTTTTACATCTCTTCTTTTTTTACCATATTTTTACTTCTAAATATAGATAGCCCTAGACTGACCCCAACGAGAATTTACAAAGAATTCTCACCGGGGCTAGACTAGACTAGAATTTACAAAGAGCTTTAAAAAAACCCATCCTTTTCTCCTACAAGGCGAGGGCGCCAGACCAGGTACGGTCCACGTCTGTTTTAAGTCTGTGGAGCAATGGTGTGAAAACGTCATAAGAGAGAACAGCAAATCCAAACAAGGCGTTCAGACGGAGTCGTAGTCCGAGTTTCTGTGGGAGAGGAGACCTCCTGTGCAGCTGAACTTTGGGCTGTTTGGCTTTACAGATCAAATAATGTCATAAAAATCCTACATAACACAATAAAGCAAAGGGGAACCCTCCAAAAAACAACAATGAGGGCTCTTTAATGGCATGCACAACTTCAACCCCTCAGACAGCAACACAGACAGCAACTCAACTGCATAATACAGTGGAAGGATGCAGCTCAATATATGTATTTTATTTGTAACAAGGCAAGATGGTTCCCACACTTTGGGTTTAGTTATAATAGTTACATCACAGAAAGATATTGCTGTTTGTAAGTGATGAACATTGTATTAGCACAGGTAAATGTGTCTGAGCATGTCCCTCACCAGTCCAACTGGCGACGCGCGGCTGAACTCAGCGAGGACTCTGGCCTCTCCAAAGGCATTTACCAGCACCCACATAACAGGGAAAAGCAGGGGAAGAATGGGCAGGACTCCCATCACCTGCAAATGCACATTCAAGCTGAAACATCACTTTGGTGTATGTTTATTTCTTGCAAATATTTTGCATGGATTCTAATCAACATAAAGACTCACTGGCTGGCATTTTTATAAGCCCAAAAATGAAAAAAACTGCCTCCAGCTGACTTTACCTGAAGCTGAATGAAATTGTAGCAGGGAGGGGTGAGGTTGGGGGCATCGCAAAAATAGCGGATTGTGTTCACTAGCAGAAAGGCCACCTGCAGGAAGAAAAAACATCAGCAGGGCAGTGACGCAAACGTCACAACTGTAATGCCAAAATGCACTGCCGACAATTCAGGAAGTCAATATTAACTACTCACCAAAACGGCAGGACAGACTAGCTTGGTGATGACCGACTGTACAGTAAACCTCTCATTATCGAGTGCTGTGATTGGACGAGACAGAGCCAAGTCCAAACTGTTGCTGTTGAAAAGAAAGACGGAACACACTTCTTTCAAACAATGTTGAACAGCATTTTTCCCCTCTCTCTAGACTGCCCATACATCGAATGTTTCTAAGTCTGAAGAAGTCTTTTTAAATTCTGCAGTTTCTCTGTGAAGTCTTAAAACTGATTGATTTTTGGCAAGGTTATCAGCTCGTTACAGGCACGGCGTGACAGAGAAAGTCTACTTGTCAACCAACTGATGAAAAAACACATGGCTGCTTAGATTACCCTAAAACTTTTCATACCTAAATATGTTTAAAGTGACTTCAAACAGAAGAAAGCATATAAAAACACAAGCACACTAAAAGTGTGACAGTTGAAAATTCTGAGGAAGAGTGAAAACTTTATAATGGCAAAAATGTAATATTACAGGACCAAATTTCCAACCTGACTGTGTCCAGTACTGGGGTTCGAACCACTTTGAAGAGGCGGTGCTGCTGGGGGCTCTGGGGTCCTCTCTTCTCGGTGGCTCGTGGGGATGGAGGAGGGGAGAACGGAGGGAATAAATCTCCTGGTTCCAACACGATGTGCTCATCATCCTAGGAGGGGGGGGGAGTGTTAAAAAGGGTCAAATGCAATTTTGATTTAGGTGGACATGCAGTAGCACCTGAGCAGACTGACTGGCCACATAAGACAGGACAGGTGAGGGTGTGAAGCAGTAAAATCCCTCATCACACTAATCACAGTAAGCAGGTATTGGTAGACTCTTTGCTTTAAAAAATGTGTGATGCACCAGGTTTTTGTACTCGTTCAACATATGCAACCAGGATAATCCACTAATGCAGTAGAGTTCATCAACACCACGAGCATCAAAATGTGCAAAAATGCTATGCTTAAGATATAAAACGAAAAATTTTGTTGCATGATAAATTCTCTCAGAAACGATCATGATAGACGATATTATTGCCGATGCCATGAAGACCATTTTATGCTCCTGAAATAGTGATATAACAATTCATCCTTTCAACGCAGAGCTTTTATTTATTTGTTAACAATATTAAACACAAAAATTAAATGTATAAAGGAATATTCAAAATATCCTAAATAAATAAAGTGATGCATTTCTTTGGCTATGAGGCCAGTAACGCTGTCTGTTAGCATGGATCATTAATCACAGTCACATTTACATCTGCACATTTATACTAGACTGTGGCAGGGCTCTGGATGTCTGAACACGTTTTTTTTTGTTCTCATTTGGAACAAGAGGCCGCCTCCATTTTCTTTGAAGATCCCAATACTTACTGAAAGAGAGCAGTTTTCAACTTTTCAATATAATTACTGTGGCAGAACCAAATTATGATAAACCCATCATCCACAAATATACACCAAAGTAGACAACCCATAGCTGTAGGATAGGATCCCAAGGTGAACCTGTGTAGCAAGTGTGGTGACCCCAGAGAGTTTTACACATTCTATACTAAGAGGTCATAGGGAGCGCCAACCTTGACCTTTGGCCCCAAACCTGTAGTCTGAAGTCTCAGAGTGAACCTGTGCACCAGGTTGGGTGACCCTAGCTTTCTTTGTTGTTGAGATATAGTTTATAAGCCATTTTGATGTTGACCTTTGACCTTGCGATTCCAAAACCATAGTCACACTTCAGGGTCACAGGGTGAACCTGTGTACCAAGTTTGGTGACCTTAACTTTACTTGTTGTATAAGGAACAGGGAATGTTAACTTTGACCTATTGACCTCAAATCCATAGTCAGAGGTCATGATCCTAAGGTGAACCTGTGTACCAAGTTTGGTGGCCCTAGCTTTACTCATAGTACGGTAATAAGGCATAAGGCAGGGGTCACCAACTGGCGGACTCCGGTCCGGATCCGGACCCCGAAGCCTTTTCATACAATTCGGGGAAAAGGGAGACTTTTATTTTGGTGGGGAAAAAGGTGGAAAAATCAGAACTGGACTGCTGCATCAGCAACCGTCTGAAAGATTATGGCGTGAGCCCTTGGGCGCGCTCCTCCTGCTGCAGACTGCCTCCCTCTTCACTGTCCCACAAACGCCATTCTCTGCAGAGACTCTGCGGCTCCAACCGCTCCAGAGAGTCAGCGGGTTGCAAAATAAGGTTCGCTGCAGGCACATACATACACACAAGGATGACAGCCAGGACATCCACCCCAGACAGACCTTTCAGGTCTGTACCCACAAAAAGAAGCGCTGTTGTTAAACTTAATGTAAAGCGCCTTTTCCACTAGTGTCACTTCAGCCCGTTTCAGTATGGTGCGGTACAGTTCGGCCCGCTTGTGTTTCCACTGCACATGGAGTATCACTTGACGAGGGTGGGAATAGTTACAGGGAGGCGGTGCAACCCTCCCGTTACGTAAAACAAGTGTAACGGGCGTAAAACAAGCGTAACGTTACGCAAAACAAGCGACGCATACACAAGCTGGCAGGATACAAGGCGTCTGCATTCTCTGGCTTTTTTTTTTGCCTGAGTACAGCCAAAAAAGGAGAACAGAAGGCAAAGGCATCGAGACGACACACTCTGGAAAAGTACTGGAGCATTTAGGAAGCCATATAGAGCAGTATAAAGGGGAAGACATGAGGATACGAACTACATCACGTATGACGGTAAGCTAATGATTGCTAATTCTACTTTGCTTTTAAGTCCACCGTACAACATTGTAATGTCAGCAAGTTATCGCTATTAGGTACTAAAATATGTATTCTGTGTGTGTGTGTGTTTCAGATGACTCTCTTGTGGCAAAAATATCGCTTCAAACCATTGGTCTGGACGTTCAACACAGTGATGTCACCTCAGCTTCACGAACGCGAAGTGGTTACGGAACTGCAGAATGTCTGTAGAAATGTTTAGCTTCTTGTGCAACAAATTGCTCTGATCTGTGTCAAAATCATGGAGAGACTGTTGAGACGTCATGGATTTACCTGCTCCAGCCGGTGGTATCGTGGCAAAACATGATCAGCTCCAAAACCTGATCACCAGGTGCCATATTGTAGTATATGAGCCGTAAAATATATATTTCAACAGGTAAACAGTACCGAGTTTGGTATAATAAGATATATTTAACAATTATGACGCATTTTAAGCAAAACAAATGGATCTAGGATTAAAAGTAATTAAAATAATGCAGTCACAAGGTTACATGGAGAAATACATGGATTAACTGGATATACTGTATATCATATTGAGTATTGCTGACTACATGTAGATACTGTATAAATATATATATTCTCTGCATCAACAGTGAACTATACATGTGTTCATGTAGTACAGCACTGGGAATTTTGACAAACTTTTGTACGTTTTGCAGATCTGTCTCGACTTATGTGTTGTTACCACCAAGTGACATAAATTAAATACAGAGATTGGAAAAGCTGTCTAAGAATAATCCAGCAGTTTGAGAAATCACTTTTGGTTTGGTGTAAGTCTGCCAGCAGAATTATGAACCATAAAGCAGTTTGTGTTAAAATGTTAAATCCCATTAAACCCTAAATCAGGGGTGTCCAATCATGTGCCATGGAGGGCCAAGACACCTGCAGGTTCTTTCTTCTATCCCATTATTAGGAAATACAGATGCTAATATGTCCCAGAATTCCTCCATATACTGGGACTATCACAAAAGTGTGCAGTGTCTTCTGCACTGGCACATCCAACAATAGTCTTCTGCAAATAATTGTTTTTGGTTACTTTTCTTAAAAATGAACCATGATTTTCAAAGTCACTGATAAATGGTTCGTACTGTTGACTCTTTTCCCACCGGTGTCTTAACAGACAAAATAGAAAATCATGATGCAAACACATAAATCATTAAATTGTTTATTACAATCAGCAGCAAATTCCAGATTATTTAGAATGTGCAAAATTTAAACTGGAAAAAAAAAAAGAAATCAGAATGGGTCACACACGCTGGCCACGCTGCCTCACTGAGAAGCAACTGGATCAGCCCCTCGTACTGGTCCCGGTTCAGCAGATCTTCAGCCTGCATCTCTGTAAATAGTGAGGCAAGGTCCAGTTTGGGTGGATCGTTTTCCCCTTGCCTAGATGAAAGACAGAAATGGGTGGTGGATAATTAAAGCAAGTTTTAAACATGGTTGAGAAATAACGTTATCAATAAAAGTTTAGTCACCGCTGTGTCGCCCTGGTTTCAAGTGTGGGTGGTGTTTTGTGCTTGTATTGCTAAAATATAAAAGGAAGCAGTACAATGGGTCTCAAATATTTGTAATGTGTTCTTTTACTGGATGAGTTTAAAGACAAAAGACTATAAACTACACATATAAACTAAATTCTAATGATGACTGAACAACTCCCATTCCCCAAAGTGCAAGATACACTATTATGACTATAACTCAAAGGATCACAGAAGTGATCTGATAAAAAAAAATAAATAAATAAACAAGTGGTTTATTTTACGGTGGCTACTATTGGATGTGCCATTCATTGTCAATTATTCTGTAATTAATATTCACACAGTCAAATAAATCTCAGTTCAGTCCCTTTCATATTAAGTGGAAATTGTGCTACTTTAACTTTCGCACTTCAGGTTCAGGTTCAGGTTCAGGTTACTTTATTTGTACCCGTAGGTAGATTTGTTTTGCAGTTGGTGACATCCATATTTACAAGCCACTAATTACATTCAACATAGACACAAACACAGGCACACATCTTACAAAATAGGTAAATATAAAATATGTACAATATAATTTTTATAGCTTGTTCAACTCTTTGACAGCAGCAGGGACAAAGCTGTTTTTGTAGCGCTGGGTTCTACTTTTTGGGACAGCAAACCTCCGTCTGGAGGGAAGAAGCTGAAAGTTGCAGTGCAAAGGGTGGGAGTCATCATTTAAAATAGAGTCGGCAATCCTCTGTACTTGTCTGGTGTACAGGGATGTCAGGCTCAGCTGTGACTCACCAAGCAAACGACTGGACCATCTGACTACCTGATCCAAGGATTTCCTCTGTTTCAGTTTTATCTGACCAAACCATGACATTAAAGAAAAGGATAAAACAGATTCAATAAAAGCCCGATAGAACATAGTCATTATGGTTCGGTCAATTTGGAAGCGTGCAAGTTTCCTCAAACAATGCAAATTTTGCTGACCCTTTTTGCACACCCTTTCACAGTTCACCTCAAAGTTCAATCCACTATCAATAATTGTCCCAAGATATTTGTACGATTGTACACATTCGGTGGTCTGGCCTTTTAGTATGGTGACTTTGTGCCTGGGAGTTTTCCTCCTAAAGTCAATAATCATATCTTTCGTTTTTGTTGTATTCAGCTGCAGGTAGGAATCCTCACACCAGTGAACAAAGTCATCAACTACTGGGCCGTGGCTACTCTCACCATCCTGGAGGAGACTGACAATAACTGAGTCATCAGCATACTTTATAATGTGTCTGTTGTCATGTCTGCTCCGACACATGTTTGTGTACAGGATGAAGAGTAGTGGTGACAACACACACCCCTGAGGAGAGCCAGTAGAAGAGCACTTTAGGTCAGACAATGTGCCATTGACCCTTACTCTCTGCGTCCTGTTGGTTAAGAAATCCAGAATCCAACCCACCAGATTATTGCTTAAATCAAATTGTTGCAGGAGCCTTTCAACTAAAATATGAGGTTGGATTGTATTAAAGGCAGAAGAAAAGTCCACAAATAAAAGCCTGGCGTGTGTCCCATTAAAATCCAGATGTTTAAAAAGCATGTCAAACAGAGTGACAGTGGCATCCTCCACTCCTCTGTGAGGCCTATAGGCAAACTGCAGAGGATCCAATGCATGTTCAGTCTGCCTTAGGACCTCACATCTGACCAGTTTTTCAAATATTTTCATTAAAATTGAAGTCAAAGCAACTGGTCTAAAGTCGTTTACCGTTTTAGGACAGCTGGATTTTGGAACGGGAACAACCACGGCATCTTTCCAGATCTTAGGCACATGTTGTGTCTGTAAGGACTTATTGAAAATATAATGAAATATAGGACTCAGTTCATGTGCACAGGACTTTACCAGGCGTCCACATATATTATCAGGGCCCTGACTTTTGTTCACTTTTACAGCGCGGAATTCCCTTTTAACATCCTGCATCTCAATATTAAAGTGCTGATTGTCTTTGAGTTTCTGTTTCAAATCTTGGATTTCTGTGCTAAAATCAAAGGAGTCAAAACGACCATAAAAACAATTAAGAGCATTAGCCAGCTCTGTGTCTGAACTAAAACCATCTAAAAACACACGATTACTGCGCTCTGTGCTCTGAAGGCCTGCAATAGTTTTCATACTGGCCCAGGCCGAACCAAGTTTATTTGCTGCCATCTTGCTTTCCAACTCTGATTTATAATTCTGTTTTGCTCTTAAAATTTCGGCCTTCAGCTCCTTGGTGGCAACCTGTAGCGCAGAAACAGACCCCTGTTTAAAGGCAAGAGCTTTCCTCTGTAAGCAGGATTTAACTGATTTAGTAACCCATGGTTTGTTGTTGGGGTATATTTTGACACGTTTACGTGGAACAAACTTATTTTGACAGTGAGCCATGTATGAGCATGTGAGCTCAGCCAGAGAGTCCAAATCATCCCCGCAGGCCATTATGAACATCTTCCAGTCTGTACAGTCAAAGCATTCCTGGAGGCTGTGCTCTGAATCTTCTGTCCACACATCAATGTCTCTGGTCTCCACTTTGCCTCTTCTGAGAGCAGTTTTATATGTGGGCAGCAAATGAACACAGTTGTGATCTGATGATCCTAAAGGAGGAAGGGGGAGTGATTTATAGGCCCTCTCTATGGATCCATAGCACAGGTCCAATGTCTTTTTTCGCCTGGTTGGGCAGGAGACATACTGATGAAAGTTTTTAAGTGTCTTCTTTAAAGAAACATGGTTAAAATCCCCAAGAATGAAGTTTGGCGCCTCTGGAGAAATTGACTGCAGCCGCTGCACCACATCAGAGATGGTGCTGGAGGCGGAGTCAGCGTCTGCCCTCGGATGAATGTACACAACTGTGATGAAAAGTTGGGGAAACTCTCGAGGCAAATAAAAGGGGCGTAGTGACACAGACAGCAGCTCCACATGGGGTGTACAGATGCGCTCTCTGACCGTGACAGATGTGCAGTACTGCTTATTAATGTATAAACATACTCCGCCCCCCTGACGCTTCCCAGTTACCTCTTCCTGCCGATCCGAGCGCAGCGGAGCTCCAAAGCCGTCAATCCACAGGTCTGCATCTCGATCATGCGCAGTAAGCCAAGATTCAGTGAAAGCCATGACGCAGCAGTTCTTAAAATCCTTCTGGTAACGTACATTGCCTTGAATTTCCTCCACCTTGTTTCTCACAGACTGTGCATTCCCAAAAATGATCGAAGGAAGAGGAATGTTACCAAACTGACGTCTCCTAAGGCGCAATTTCACACCTCCACGTCTTCCACGCTTCCTCCTGCCGCTTCTTTTTTCATCGCTGTGACCGTCTCTCAAAATAAAGTCCGGCAGATGAAATTTGGGCGCAATCAGAGACTCTGCACCAGCTGTGTTAAAGCGCAGCAACACGTCCACTTTACCTATACTTTACCTTAAAAAGCAAAAGATTTGACTATAAATAACAAGATGTGCAACTTACCAGTCACATTGCTGTGTGGTGCCAAACGTAGCCATTGTCAGAGCAGATCCTGGTCGGACTGTACAACGAAAACACACACAACTTAAGTACATGCACAGCATAAAAGTGCAACATGTAAAAAAACACCTTTTTAACCAGGATTACAACTAGCTTATTTCATCAGATACTGTCAACACAAAGGCAACATACAAGGACAGATGTAGCATTGACGGCTAACTAGCTAGCTTATCGTTTGAACACTAGCAAGTTGTTGTCTGTCCAAAGTGAACTTTCCACTGCTGGGATAAATAATGTAAAAAATGCATATCACATCACTCACCGTCCTCTATATCCCAATATCACGGCTTCAACTGCTGAAGTTGGGTGCTCCCGCGGCCGTACATTCAATTCAGTTTGGGCGGCTCCATCTGCTTCCCTCTGGATTCTCTCATCAGCCGAAATGCACAGAAAACTCTGCTGGACCGCAGTGCTGATTTCTGTGAAGCCATTCTATCGTTGTTGTTTATATTATATCACTTGCTGGCTGGCTCACGGACGAATCTTTGCAAATGGTGGTTCGCGATTCTAGAAAGTCAGAGTTACGCCCACTCTTATGACGTTACGCTCGGACCAATCAGTGGCCTGCAGTGTTTTTACGTCACCGGGACGGTATCCATGGAACCTCAATCTAGCGGTTCTGAAAAAATAAGAACTGTTCTGAAAAATTGGAACCGTTACAGTCCCTAATGGAAACGCGGACAAACCGTACCGTACTATACTGACACTAGTGGAAAAGGGGCAAACACTGCTACGTTATCTGTCCCACCCAGATCTAATCCTGCCGGTCCAAGGATCGAACCCGCGACCCTCCGCTCACCAGTTCACATCCCTAACCATTAGGCCACCACTGCCCACCATGTGTCAGATTTTTCTTCCATTTGTTTTAATAAAACATGTTGGAAGTAAATTCATGGATCATTGCAAATACTTGGGTTTAAAAGGGCTAAGTTGTCACACAGTGGGAGGGAAAAATCTTGAATAGAAAAAAAATGCATCAAGATGCATTGAAAACTGTTTTAGAATCAAGTCACAGTTCTGAATCATAATCGAATCATGAGGTGCCTAAAGATTCCCACACCCAGTTTGGACCTCGGCTGGGGAGGAGGACCGACTTATCGGACCTTTTGCAGTTTTAGTTGGTAACCCCTGGCATAGGGAATATTAACGTTGATCTTTGACCCCTTGATCCAAAACCCATAGTTAGGTCAGGGAGTAAGTCGTCCAAGGTGTGCATAAGATATAACCACTGTATTGATTTGAAAAGCCTACATCATTTCTTTCAGTAGTTACTGCATTTAGAAGATTCAGGGAAAATCTGACCTTGTCATCCGATGAGAGTGAAACTGCAATATGTGCATCATCAGAGTATATCAAACCATGGTAAATAGCGTTCACTTATATAGCACTTTTGTACTCATCTCTCGATGACCAAAGTACTTTACAGATCCCGCTATCCACCCATTCACACACACATTCACACCCTGATGGCGGTGGAGCTGCCATGTACAGGCGCTGGCCTGACCCACCAGCTGGTACCAAGTTTCAAAACAGTTAGAACAAAACTGTAAGAGGAGTTGATTTCACAAGATAGTTGTTGTCTATGAAGTGAGGTGAAATATAGAGGGGAAAATAAGTATTGAACATTTTTTTTTTTTTTTTTTTTTTTTTTGTTACTTATTTGTACCCGTAGGTAGACTTGGTTTGCAGTCTGGTGACAAGCCACCGGCTGCTGGTCGCTGCGTGCGCGAGCGCCCTAAACCTACATGTTTTTGGTGTGCGGGAGGAAACCGGAGAAATCCCGGAGTAAACCCGCGCAACACGGGGAGAACATGCAAACTCCACACAGCTCACTGTTGGTCGGGGGCTGGGATCGAACCCACGATCTCATGATCCCCGCGATCCCCCGGCCGAGGGTAAAACTGTGCTGCCACAGTGCTAAACCACTGCGCCACCGTGCAGCATGTCAACATTCTTCTCATTAAACATATTTCTGATGAAGCCATTGACCTGAGAGTTTCACCAGATATCAGTAACAACCTAAGTAATCCACACATACAAAGAAATCAAGGCAACTGTGTTACAAAACAAGTTAGATTTAATAAAGTGGAATGACACGGGGACTAAGTATTGAACATACAGTATGAAGAAAAAGAGGTGCAAAAAGACATAGAAAGCCAAGAAACCAGCTGAAATCCATCAGAATTTAGGAAGCCATCCCATCCTCGATCACTGCAAATTAATTTCAGCTGGTTAAGTCCTGACTGATAGCCTTTAAAAGGGTCTGTGAATACCCGATTGTCACACCACAAAGAACTCATGATCAGTAGAAGCAAAGAGCCCTCTCTAGACCTTCACAAGCTTATTGTTGAAAAACATAATTTTTTTTTTTTTTTTTTTTTTGTTACTTATTTGTACCCGTAGGTAGATTCGGTTTGCAGTCTGGTGACAAGCCACCGGCTGCTGGTCGCTGCGTGCGCGAGCGCCCTAAACCTACATGTTTTTGGTATGCGGGAGGAAACCGGAGAAATCCTGGAGTAAACCCGCGCAACACGGGGAGAACATGCAAACTCCACACAGCTCACTGTTGGTCGGGGGCTGGAATCGAACCCACGATCCCCGCGATCCCCCGGCCGAGGGTAAAACTGTGCTGCCACAGTGCTAAACCACTGCGCCACCGTGCAGCCAAGGAGTCTAACGCACGCGCGAGTCGGAGGGTGCCGTGGAAACCCCGAGGTGCACTAATGATGGCACTGGTTACAGACGCATTTCTAAACTGCTGAATTTTCCAGTGAACACTGTTACAACCATCATTCGGAAGTGGAAACATCATTTTATCACTATTAAACTGGCCACGACCAGGAGCTCCTCGCAAGATTTCTGACAGAGGAGTCAAAAGAATTATCAGAAAAGTTATCCAAGAGCCAAAGACCACTCGTGGAGAGCTCCAGAAAGACCTGGAGTTAGCAGGTACTGCTGTTTCAAAGAAAAGAGTAAGTAATGGACTCAACCGACATGGGCTCGATGTCCGCTTACCTTGCAAGACTCCATTACTGAAGAAAAAGGATGTTGAAGCTCGTTTAAAGTTTGCTGCACAACATTTGGGCAAGCCAGTGAAATACTGGGAGAATATAGTCTGGTCAGGTTGTTATATTGTAATCAATGCTTTTATTTGTGAAGTGCGGTGTAGTGGATGCCACTTCCTCTTCCGCTACTGCACCGCCTCTATAAATACCAGCAGGCATCTTAGTTTGGCCTCTTTGCCGATGCCCCTGCCTGGTGGCTGTAGTGTGTGTGTTCAGCTCTCAATGAAGCTAAGTTCCATCGTGCACCTGGCCTCGTCATTCAAGAGGTAATTTTATACATAACATTTTGGCGACGAGAATAAAAGATGGAAGTCAGTGTTTCACCGCTTCGTCCCTTTCTGGAGCTCCCGGGCAAGCCACCTGTACCCTGGTCAAGATGGTTTGCCACCTTTCAAAACTACATTGCGGCGCTCGAACTGGGTGAGCTAGCTAAACGGAGGGCATGTGTGCTTCTGATGCATAATTTGGGGTTCAAGGGCCAGCGTATCCTGCGTACACTCGGGGCTACCGACTCATATGAGGTTGTGGTCGAGTTGCTAGCGCGCCTTTTCGAACACCCCAGACAACGTCACTGTCCGGAGGATTCGGTTCCGACAATGACACCAGTGAGTGGGTGAGCCTGTCCACCAGTTCGTCGCTGACCTACGGCAGCTGGCTGGCGAGTGTTGTTTCAGGCCATTGGAGGAGAGAATGGCTTGTGACCAGCTGGCAGAACACAACCAGCAGTGCTTTACGAGCTAGGCTGCTTTCGGCACCGAGGGACCCGACGTTAGCCAAGGCTGTCGAGTTAGCTCTCCAGGTGGAGACCGCAGACAAGCTAGCTTCGGAGCTAAAGTGGCGCCAATCACAACCGCAGCCGGGGCCAGCCGCCAAAGCATTAGTAGCGGACCCTGCCAGCAAGGACAGTGTGGCCGACGATAGTGCAGAATCCAATGTTATCAACCTGAGGTCTGCCCCGAGAAAACCCATGTGAATGGGCTATGGGTCTGTGAAGCATCAATACAAGGCTTGGGAATGCCTGGCTAGAGGGAAGCGCTGTGGCATGTGTGGACACTTGAACTATTATGCCAGGGTGTGTCGTATGTCCAAGCCAGAGAGCCCACTGAGAAAAACAACTTTACCCGTCCTGATAACTGTCCACACGATGTCCTCGAGTACCAGCGGGTTCAAATACTGCAAGGTGACACTGGATAGCGAAGAGGTGCCGCTGCTGATCGACACAGGGGCGGAGGGATCGTTACTGAATTGGACCACAGTGAGGAAATTTTTCCCCTACTACAGAATAAGAGGTAACCCAGCACCACCCTATGGTTATGGAGGTGGCAGACTGCGCACGGTTGGAACACTGGGGTTAACAGCTCGGTACAAGTCGGCGGTGATGGCTGACTGCACGTTCCACATGATGGCCCGAGGTGACAACATCATAGGCTGTGACTTGTTTTATGGACTGGGGTTCACCATTAGAGACGACACTGGGGAAGAGTGGACTGGTTGTGGCCAGCGGAACCGTCCGGTTCCAGTGGTGGAGGACGACATGGTGCGGGGGGAAGATTTATCTTGCACCATGGTGGTCAAGCAGGACTAGCCTCACTCAGGTTCGATGCAGGAGGATCTCAGTGCCAGTGCTCGGGATACCTTGGATGAGGGTACTGAGCATGATGGTGAGGTGCCTGCGTCGACAAGTGACGCTGACGAGCGAGCCTCAGTTTCCTCCGGAGCTCGGCCACAGTGGGCTGGAGGATCTGGAGCTTCAACGGCGACCGCTGCAGCAGCTGTACAAAGAGTTGGGGCCAGACCGATAGGCACTGAGGGACCAAGTATCGATCAGCAACACTGCAGGCCGAGCAGAGCTCCCCTGGGAGTTACAGACCTGGTCCAGGTTTGTGGGGACAGACATCCACGGCAGATGTGGGCCAAACGACAGTCAGAGGGTCACCAGGAGTGGCGGAGCATCGTGGTGCAGCCTACTTCCAGCTGTTGGATAGCTCATGGAGACACGCCAATGAGCTGCGGCGTACTTGGGAGGAGGCTTCAGGTGGCGGGTCCGGATCAGAGAGGTGATCAATGGCAGAGAGAAGAATTGCTCTCATCTATGAGGTCAGCTGCAATCCTGGAGGCATGCCACTTCCAGGGACAGGTCTATTGAGGGGCTGTCCTGCACCCCCCCACACCTCCACAACCCAGTTCTACCCGTTTCTGCCAAATGGACAGTGGTGTGGGCTTGTTAAAAAAAAAGGGCTCCAATGTTATGACGTTTGAGTGTTTGCATGTGTTTAAAAAAAACAAACACAATGGCTGTATTTAGGAGCATTTATAGACCCTTGCTGTATGATTTTTGGGGGGATTAGAAGACAACCCTTGTGTGTGTGTGTGTAGTGTATGTATATTTAGTTTATGTGAAACATGCAGTGTGGTTTTAATTGCAATATTGCCTTTTGTTATAGTTCTGTGCTTTAGTTTGGGAAACATGGCAGCGTTTTAGTTTAATGGACTTTTGGTAGACCACAGGTGGATGAATAACCCACCTTGCCAAGTACAACTTGTACATGTCCCCCCTATTTTAGGTTTTTCGTGTGAATGTGTTAGACCTTTTAGTAATTTCAGTTTTTGTTTTATTAGTGTGTGATCCGGAATTGGGGAGGGTCTTAATTGTGTGTGTGCTTTTGGACTTTTCTACGGGAGGGGGGGGGATGTGATATTGTAATCGATGCTTTTATTTGTGAAGTGCGGTGTAGTGGCGGCCACTTCCTCTTCCACCACTGCACCGCCTCTATAAATACCAGCGAGCATCTTAGTTCGGCATCTTTGCCGATGCCCCTGCCTGGTGGCTGTAGTGTGTGTCTTCAGCTCTCAATAAAGCGAAGTTCCATCGTGCACCTGGCCTCGTCATTCAAGAGGTAATTTTATACATAACCGATGGCGAGAGACTATAGTCTGGTCAGATGAGACCAAAACCAAACCTTTTGGATGTCACAACACAGCATGTTTGGAGGAGAACTGGCACTGCACATCCCATCATGGTGTGGGGTGCTTTTCAGCATATGGCACAGATAGGCTTCATATACTGTAATTGAAGGAAAGATGAATGGACAACTGTACAGAGACATCCTTGATAAGAACCTGTTGCCATCTGCCAAGATGCTGAAGATGAAACGGGGGTGGACATTTCAGCAAGGCAATGATCGCAAACACACAGCCAAGGAAACTCCCAACTGGCTCCAGAGAAGAAAAATAAAGCTGCTCGAATGGCCCAGTCAGTCACCTGACCTGAATCAAATTGAAAATCTATGGAACAAGCTGAAGATCAGAGTTCATAAAAGACACCCATGGAGCCTTCAAGATTTGACAGTTTGTGTGGAAGAATGAGCTAAAATCAATCCTGAGCAATGCCTGCACCTAGTTTCTCTATACAGGAGGCATCTGGAAGCTGTTATTACCAACAAAGACTTTTCTACTAAATATTAAATGAATTTCACCAAGATGATCAATACATATTCCCTGTATCATTTCACTTTATTAAATATAACTTGTTTTGTGAACACAGTTACCTTGATTTCTTTTTATGTATTAACTTGGGTTGTCACCGATATCTGCAGGGATTAAAGCAAAAAAATTTCCTGAGCCTGAACTTTTTTCCGGGGGCAGGGTCATCGTGGTGGACATGCACACATTATATAAACAGCAACAGTGAACTTTATACAATAAATTGCATTATTTCCATAATTGTTTTGTTCAAAAGAAATAATCTCTAAGCTTCAAAAACTTACTCTCTATCCTACGGAATGTATGAAAGGTTTTGTGTACGCTGAAGGATGAAACACTCACGCAGGGCCGGAGTGGGACCAATTTTCAGCCTGGGAGTTTCATGCCCAGGACCAGCCCACTTTTTACCAAGTGGAGGAAACAGGAGCAAAAGTTCTATTTCTATCCAATAGTTTTTATTGCAGACATATTTTGACAAGAATATAGAACTTAGTTCACCTCAGTAAACCAACTGACAAATAAATGAGAAACTGAAAGATAAATCACAAACTAGAACATCAATTCAGTTCAGTGGCATAAAAATTCTACAGAAACAAAATAGCTATTCATTAGACAACTTTAACCTCATATGTAATAGTAATATATACAATGTCATGTCAGTTCAGTTTTAGTAATGATATCATATCATTGTGTAATTTCCTCACAAAGATTCTTTTGTCCTGTTCCAATATATGCATCTGTGTCACAAATTTACCAGAAAAAGTTAAAAATGTGCAAGAATGTTTACAAGAAAAACCTCACTAATTGCATAGAAAATGGGAAAAACTAAAACATTTATACGAATCTGCCACTTTTGTTCTTGAAATTTTTGACTTCATTCTTGTGAATTTGTAATTAGTTTTTGTAGAAATGTGCCATTTCTCCCCTGCATTCATTATGCTTTTCATACAAAATTGTAATTTTTTGACAAATTTTCTATTTTACTTGTAAATTGGCCTCCTTTGTGATATTTTACAGCTTTATTCTTCCAAATTTATACTTAATTTACATTTATAGGCTTTACCTTACACTAAATTTGTGAGTCCACCACCACTACTATCCTCCTTGTTAAAAAATAACAAATCACCTGAGAACAAGCAAGGGTTTTATTCATTCAGCAACATCGACTGTGGAAAGAGGATTTTTCACCCAACTGTGTCCACAAAAATCTGCATGGAGCAGTATTTGATCAAGATTATAGGTAACTACTTGGAATGTTTAGGCTATTATAAATATGCAGCTTTTTCTATAAATGTGATTTTCTTCACGTAAAAAAATCCTATTCTTTTAATTTTACAACTTTTTGAATATATTTTTTTCCTTTTTAACCATAAAAATTGCAGCTTTTGCTTCTAAATGTTCATATTAACATATAGTGTAGGTTCATGTAGCTAACTTTTTCTTGGAAATTCAGAATTTTATTTAAAAATCTTCGTAATGAGGAATTAATTAGTTTTTCAGTTTATGAGAAAAATACATGAGATTCAGAGAATTGTGAACTATTTGATAGCAGCTAAATATTATAGAATTTATTTGAAAGTCACTTCACTAACCCGAGGTGCTGAAAATCTCACGACCTCTCTCAAATCAAATCAACCTTTATTGTCATATTGCTGTACATACAACTGTAGTGCAGGAAACTGTGTTTCTCTCGGCATCCATATAAGTAAAAGAACATAATTTAAGACACACACACACACACACACACACACACACACACACACACACACACACACACCTCTGCTGTAGATATAAAGATATATTATGAAGCTCTGAATGGTTTAGGGCCAAATTACATTTCAGATCTTCTGGTCCATTATGAACCACCCAGAGCCCTCAGATGATCAGGGTCAGGCCTACTATCTGTGCCCAGAGTTAGAAGCAAACATGGTGAGGCAGCGTTTAGTTTACACACGTGGACAAAATTGTTGGTACCCCTCTGTTAATGAAAGAAAAACCCACAATGGTCACAGAAATAACTTGAATCTGACAAAAGTGGTAATAAATAAAAATTCTATGAAAATTAACCAATGAAAATCAGACAATGCTTTTGAATTGTGGTTCAACAGAATTACTTTAAAAAACAAACTCATGAAACAGGCCTGGACAAAAATGATGGTACCCCTAGAAAAGATTGAAAATAATGTGACCATAGGGACATGTTCAACCAAGATGTGTCCTCTAATTAACATCACAGGTGTCTACAAACTTGTAATCAGTCAGTCGGCCTATTTAAAGGGTGACAAATAGTCACTGTGCTGTTTGGTGACATGGTGTGTAGCACACTAAACATGGACCAGAGGAAGCAAAGGAGAGAGTTGTCTCAGGAGATTAGAAAGAAAATTATAAACAAGCATGTTAAAGGTAAAGGCTATAAGACCATCTCCAAGCAGCTTGATGTTCCTGTGACTACAGCTGCACATATTATTCAGAAATTTAAGATCCACGGGACTGTAGCCAACCTCCCTGGACGTGGCCACAGGAGGAAACTTGATAAAAAATGGAAAAGACGGATAATACGAATGGTAACAAAAGAGCCCAGAACAACCTCTAAACACATTCATGGTGAACTCCAAGGTCAAGGTACATCAGTGACAGATCGCACCATCCATCGTTGTTTGAGCCAAAGTGGACTTCATGGGAGACGACCAAGGAGGACACCACTGTTGAAAACAAATCATGAAAAAAACAGACTGGAATTTGCCAAACTGCCTGTTGACAAGCCACAAAGCTTCTGGGAGAATGTCCTATGGACAGACGAGACAAAACTGGAACTTTTTGGCAAGGCACATCAGCGCTACTATGTTCACAGATGCAAAAATGAAGCATATCAAGAAAAGAACACTGTCCCTACTGTGAAACATGGAGGAGGCTCAATTATGTTCTGGGGCTGCTTTGCTGCATCTGGCACAGGGTGTCTTGAATCTGTGCAGGGTACAATGAAATCTCAAGACTATCAAGGTATTCTAGAGAGAAATGTGCTGCCCAGTGTCAGACAGCTTGGTCTCAGTCGCAGGTCATGGGTCTTGCAACAGGATAATGACCCAAAACACACAGCTAAAAACACCCAAGAATGGCTAAGAGCGAAACATTGGACTATTCTAAAGTGGCCTTCTATGAGCCCTGATCTAAATCCTATTGAACATCTGTGGAAGGAGCTGAAACATGCCGTCTGGAGAAGGCACCCTTCAAACTTGAGACAACTGGAGCAGTTTGCTCATGAGGAGTGGGCCAAAATACCTGCCGAGAGGTGCAGAAGTCTCATTGACAGTTACAGAAATCGTTTGATTGCAGTGATTGCCTCAAAAGGTTGTGCAACAAAATATTAAGTTAAGGGAACCATCATTTTTGTCCAGGCCTGTTTCATGAGTTTGTTTTTTAAAATAATTCTGTTGAACCACAATTCAAAAGCACTGTCTGATTTTCATTGGTTAATTTTCATAGACTTTTTATTTATTACCACTTTTGTCAGATTCAAGTTTTTTCTGTGACCATTGTGGGTTTTTCTTTCATTAACAGAGGGGTCCCAACAATTTTGTCCACGTGTGTATATGCCCCTCACATATGGAACAAACTCCCAGAAAGCATCAGGGCTGCTGAAACTCTCAGCTGCTTTAAATCAAGGTTAAAAACTCTCCTATTTGCTGCTGCCTTTCAGTAGAACAACTGTTAATCTCCCACAACACACTGTAACCTTTATTTCTTGTACTTTATCTGTCTTATTCTATTTTAGCTTGTTTGTTTCTCTTTAATTTGTTTTTAGTCTGCTTTTAAATTCTTATATACTTCTTTTGCAACTTGCTGTAATGCTTTAATGTTTTATGTAAAGCACTTTGAATTGTCTTATACATGAAATGTGCTGCACAAATAAATTTGCCTTGCCTTGTTGTTGTTGTGTTGTACAATTAACAGACCGAGTTTCATTCATAACACACCTTAATTCCCCTGAGTGATGCAAAGGCCTCTTGGCCAGGTCTCAAAGCGATGACGTCTCCTTCCACCAGCAGACTGACAGGCAGGTTGACCAGCTGTGAGTCACGATAGGTCCAGTGGAGAGACCATGATGGGGATGAGGGTGTGTACAGATCGGGGTAAAGAGAGGAAGGCCACCGCGCTTCACTCACACACCCCGACAGGTACTCTGAGATGATGAAGGAAGGAAGCGATGACGTAAACAGGCAAACACGCAGGCATGGACTGCAAATTGTTAAACATCAATGCTGATTTGTATTTCAAATCACTGGGCGGTCTCAGTTTTGGCGGCTCATGTCTGGCTTCAAATATTTTGCAATAGCTTGAAACTTCACAAATTAATGCTACAGGTGACTTTCACTACTCCTGTTTTTGGTCACACTAGGAAGCTGCTTCAGGTTTGATATTTAAAAAAAAAACAAAACAAACAGATCTTCAACTATGACTGACTACAATGCTGACTCACCACTGAGCTGTGTGATGATCCCTTTGAGGCGCCGCACCATCTCACTCCTCTTCAGCCTCTCCTGGCGTTCGACCAGCAGCAGGTTCAGCAACAACAGGAGGAGGAGAGCTGCAGCGCTCAGCAGCTCTATACCAGAACTGTGGAGGAGAAACAATGTCAATCAGTTACATATAAAAGCAAAAAAAATAAAAAAAATAATGTAGCCTCAAAATAAAAAAGTATATAAAATGGCTAATGGGTCTAACGCTGGGGAACTGACTCCAGTTAAGTGGAACTAAGTGGATGCAAACCACAGATGTGAGTCATGAATTAGACAGCTCAGTCAGTTAATGTTTGCAGTGTAAAGAGAATAAAGCACAAGGAAGTGTAAAACTGTCCTGGCACACAGAGAAATGACAGTTTTGCAAATGAATTCTTGCAATTTCTTACTTCTTTCATTTTCTATATTTTAATGAGTGCTTTTCATATGAAAAAAATTTAAATTGGGGGGAGGAGTCACACTCACCTCGCACAACCCACAGGCACAAAAGCTCTCCCAGGTCAACAGCAGACTTAAAACACACCTCAGCTCCCACAGAATTACAGTATGTGCTATCACACTTTTGGGTTTTTGAGAAAAGCAGCTTCAGACATGAAAGCAGAGCTGATAAAACTGTTCTCAACAGTAGCTTATGACCAAAAATGAATTTAAAAAAAACCTGACCTCATCAGAACAATCTGTATCTGTGTGCCTATGCTGCACGGATAGCATCGCTACTGCACCACGAGATGACTGCTCAGCTAAAAACAGGTTGCCTACCTGCCCTTTGGTTGGCTGCTATGGCAGCAGAAGAGTCCCAGCACCACCAGTAACGTGAGGGCCACTCCAGGCCAATGGAGACAGGAGTGACGGTTGCCATGGTAAAGGAAGCTGTTCACCCACCGTTCCTATGGAAGTACAGGGAAGCAACAGAGAGTAAGCATAACAACAAGCAGCATGCTGTGTAAGAAATTAAACATGACAGTTTTATCGAAAAAGTACCACGGAATAGAAAGGATGTCACTGGATAGCTCAGGACTACAGTATATGGGTATGTGCTTCAAAGATGTGTCCACACATCTTTGAATGAATGCAGTCAGACAGCTATTGTAAATTAAGGTCAACAGTATACGAAATATACAAAAACACTGTCAAAAAGAAAACTGTAGTTCATCCAAAACTGTTTCTTCCCCCCCATTCCTGTTTCTACTGTTGCTCTATGGGTCGGGGCAAAAACGGTACAAATGCACACTAGTGCACCCCTGTTATCACTGCTTACTGGCATAGAAGCTCGTCTACGTGTAGTCCTCTGCTGCTGCTCCAGCAGGCTGCTGAGCTGGTCCCGGAGCTTCACCAGAGCCTGGCCTGTTGAAAGGCCAAGAGTCACAGCATCCTCCTCCTGAAACACCAATTCAACACATATGTGCCTTAACTGCAATGTTTTAAACACAGTAGATAAGAATTCACCGTTTCACAGCTTTCTTTTGTGACTGTAGCTCAGTTAGAATCACCCTACTATTGGAAGTAGCAGGCTGTGGTGAGATGCTACTGTAAATTAGGCCAATTCAGGAAAAACTTTTTGATCTGACTGACAGAATAGCTAAAGGAACTACAACATAGAGGAATGGAATAAGATTTTTTCATGGATGTAGTAAGGCACATCTGAAGCTGACTGATGCTATTAATAGTATAATGGCAGTGTTGAAGACCTAGGGCTAGGCGATATATCGGTACATCTGGTACACTAGTCTTAATTTTCCATATGAGACGGAATTTGAAAATACCTCCCTCTACGCCTTCCATCTTCACAGTTACACCTGCCTCCCTCTCATTCACACTCATGTATTCTGTCTTGCTTCTACCGACTTTAATTCCTCTTCTCTCCAGAGCATACCTCCACCTCTCCAGGTTCTCTTCCACCTGCTCCCTACTCTCACTACACATCACAATGTCGTCTGCAAACATCATGGTCCACGGAGACCCCTGCCTGACCTCGTCTGTCAGCCTGTCCATCACCATGGCAAACAAGAAAGGGCTCAGAGCTGATCTCTGATGTAATCCCACCCCCACCTTGAATCCATCCATCACTCCTACACCGCACTTCACCACAGTCTCTCTGTCCTCATACATGTCCTGCATCACCTTCACATAGTTCTTTGCCACTCCCGACTTTCTCATACAGTACCACACTTCCTCTCTTGGCACCCTATCATATGTTTTCTCTAGATCCACAAAGACACAGCGCAACTCCTTCTGACCTTCTCTATACTTTTCCATTAACACTCTTAGAGGAAACATTGCATCTGTAGTACTCTTTCTTGGCATGAAACCGTACTGCTGCTCACTGATTGTCACTTCTCCACTTAACCTGGCTTCAACACCTCTTTTCCATATCTTCATAATGTAACTGATCAACTTTATGCCTCTGTAGTTACTACAGCTCTGAGCATCACCCTTGTTCTTGAAAAATGGTACCAAACCACTTCTCCAGTAGGGCTGTGTGATATGATGGTATATGTCAGATGACGATATAAAAATGTCTACCGTTTCATAGAATACTCTCGTTTATATCATGATTTAAAATCCATACTCCTGTTTCTTCAGTAAAGCTCCTCACGCACTACTTGTCAGCACCCTGCCTCTTCCCCGCAGCATGCACAGCAGAACAGGTGTGTGGTGGGTGGCTAGGCTTCAGTCCATGGTTGCTAACTCCAGACTACCAGTTTGGTCAAATAGCTGCTACTGCTGTTTGCCAGGGATGTGGGATTGTTTTCCATCATGATGCTTTACACCATCTCCCAAAAGAAGAGAGCGCAACCCCCCACATCACTCCAACACCGGCACCTCGCTGCCACAGCAGCAACAATGACGGCAAAACTATCCACCATTTGAGAAGCCACCAACAAAGTCCCCCCAGATGATGCTGGTAATTAGTGATTCAATAATGAGGAATGTCAGAAGCAGGTAGGGATGGGCATTCGGTGAAATTTTCTTCACCGATCGTCGGGAGAATTAATGATTAATAATCGGTTAATCATTAACATTTTTAGGTACGTAACAAGGCAGGTAGACTACATTAGAACATCAGGAATCAGCACGGAGAGCCCTCTCTCTGTTCTCGTGTTGGCTCGGCTCGGGAATCTCGCAAGCTGATTGGCCGAGACGTTTCACCCCGCAAGCTGATTGGCCGAGACGTTTTACCCAGCTTCTGTCCCTGCCGAGCGGCCACCCAACAAACGAAGACCGCATTTATTGCTCTATCGCTCGTGTTACTTAGTCTAGCTGCGCAGAACTTTTTGCTGTTCTCTTGTGCCATTTTGTGCGAAATAGTCTTCCCGTCGAGCCACTACGCCGCCTCCTGCAGCTTCCCTCGACGTGTGTACACCGAATCTTCATGACCTTCTCAATAAAGTTTCTGAAAAAAAAAAAAGAATCTTCACGACCGCCATTACTCAGCGCGCAACCACTGTTGGCGGTTTCTTCGCGTAATAAGGGTGTTCCATGGACCCTGTCGATGAGGTATATTTGTATGCTGCATTGCAGTGATTGCAGTACACCTGGTCATTTTTTAAATTGAAATGGTCCCATGCAACACTTCGCCGTAACCGCTTCATGATTTGGCGATTGCCCTACGGAAGCCCGCATGTATCAACTGAGGCATGCCAGGGTACGGCGATGGTGTAATGTTGCCCCCTGGTGCCCAAATTTTGCCATTGCATTGTTTGAGGACGGCCGTGCACTAGGCCTAATAACGTCGGATTGTTTAAAAAAAAAAAACGGTTTGTCGACGAAAATGAACTTTCTCGGTGAAATTCTTAATGATCAATTATCGGTTAATCGGTAAATTATGCCCATCCCTAGAAGCAGGTACTGTGTTACAAAATTTTTTCCTGTGGCTAAAGTGCCAGACATTGAGGCTCTTACCCCTGACCTATAAAATGAATACCCTCTCGTTAAAACTGTTACTGTGCATGTTGGATGCAACAACATCCAAGATGAAGCGTCAGGGATCTTAAAGAGAGACTTCAGGAGCCTTCTGTCCACTCTTAAGAACTGTGGCAGACGTGTGTTTATTTCTGGACCACTTGCTCCTTTTAGAAGAGGTTGCAATTATTTTAGCAGAACTCTTAGCCTTAATACCTGGTTGTATTCAAGATGTCCTACTTTTAACATTGGTTTTATAGACAATTTCAACCTGTTCTGGAACTGCCCATCATTTATGAGGCCAGATGGCATTCATCCAAATAGACTCGGTGCACGTGTTCTAAGGGACAATCTGTTTTATTCCATTCAGCATTTTTTAGTACAGTGACTGAAAGTTGTTGTGTTAACTCACCCCAAAGTACCTGGGTCTGCCAACCAGCCCTTCTTTGCTTCCACTTCTCATATTAATCCTATTAATCCAAATAATTCTCGCTGTTTAGATCAGTCTTCAATTCATAACCCCACAGAGATTGTCTGTCTCCCCTTACCCAAAACATTATAACCCAAGATAAATACAATATAACTTAATAAAGATTAAAACCACTAATTTACCACAGTTAAATAAAATAATTAAAAGTAGACTGCTGAATATAAGATCTCTGTCAAATAAAGTGACCTTAATTAATGATATGATCATGGATCACAATATAAATATACTCTGTCTCACAGAAACATGGCTACGCCCCGATGACTTTGTTAGTATTGTAACGTCGGGGCCATTTTAAGGGGGGCAGGGATTTCCCAGCATGCTTTGCCAGTTGAAAACTTTACTCTGTGTGTGTATTAAATGTGTTATTACTGAGTTATACTGCTGTGTCATTATAACTGCGCTATAATGACCCAGCAGTGTTTAGCAGGATTAGGGCAAGATGTATCATGTGTGTGTAACCATGATTGAAATGGAGGTCTGGGAGAATGACCTCCCCTCCTCTCTGTGCTCAGAAGTGAGTTGGGGGTTGGTGGTGTGTAAATAAAGCCTGTTCATCACAACCATCTTGCTCCTCTTTCTTTGTGTGAATCCCGCAAACGTCACACTGGTGTCAGGAGTGGGCATGGAGCAAGATGAGGATCCAGGAGGTCTGGCGGCCAGAGCGGTTCATCGCTCGGCTGGGAACGGAGCGTAGAGCTGAGACACCGGGCCCCGGAGAGGTTCACCGCGATGGACGGAGCAGCGGACCCGACGGGCCGAGCAGAGCAAACCAGCCCTGTTTCCCGCCCTTTTCAGGGCAGGACGGGCTGGCGATTCCAGAGCAATTAGGAGCGGTGATCGACCGGGAGATGACCATCCCATCCGTCCAGCAGCGGGCCAAGATTCCCCGCTACAACGGCGAGAACCTGGTGGATGACCACCTGGCCCAGGTCGAGTTGGCTGCCGCGCTGAACGACTGGTCATCGGAGGAAACCACAGTGCTGAGAGCAAGTGGGAGGAGGAGCTACGGCAGATCACAGCAGCGCGTGCACAAAGGAGACAGCGGCGGCGACGCAAGGAAGGCCGGCTTCCGCTGCACAGAGCCAGGGTACTTCACACGGTACTGCCCCACACACAGCGCACGACAAACTGGCCCCTCGCCGACGTTAAATTAGAGCGAGGTGGCATGGACGGGAAAAAGCCGCCTCCTGCAGATGCTTCCCCCGGCGGTGACGTCACAGAGGCCTTTGGAGCGCAGCAGCAGCGGAGCGAGCAGGACAGATCCGGTCTTTTCCCGGGCTTGGCAGGGGCTGGACGCCTGGACGCAGGCCAGCGGCCGCCTGGGAGGTCCTGGCAGCGGTGGGAGTCATGGGACTCCCGCTGCCAAAGGAGGAACTGTGCGTGTCCTACCGCCACCCGCAGATGCTTTCCCTTTCGGTGACGTCACGGAGGCCCTCGGAGCAGCAGCAACGCAGTGGAGCGAGCAGGACGGAGATCCGGCCATTTTTCCAGGCACGGCAAGGGCTGGACACATGGACGCAGGCCAGCGGCCGCCTGGGAGACCTGGCAGCGGTGGGAATCGGCCGGAGCGGGCATGGGACTCCCGCTGCCAGGGAAGGGACTGTGCGTGGTCCTACAGAGGCTGTCAGATGTGTCCATCCGCCCGCTGGTGGCCAAACCGGAACCCTACCCCAACCAGATACTCCGACCGAGACTCAGATGGCCCGTGCGTGCCGCCCCAGCACCGGGCTGACTCGCGTTGGATTTCTGAAAGTGGACTTTGAATTTTCTGGGGACAGAAACCAGTCCGGGGGGGGGGGGGCAGTGTAACGTCGGGGCCATTTTAAGGGGGGCAGGGATTTCCCAGCATGCTTTGCCAGTTGAAAACGTTACTGTGTGTGTGTATTAAATGTGTTATTACTGAGTTATACTGCTGTGTCATTATAACTGCGTTATAATGACCCAGCAGTGTTTAGCAGGATTAGGGCAAGAGGTATCATGTGTGTGTAACCATGATTGAAACGGAGGTCTGGGAGAATGACCTCCCCTCCTCTCTGTGCTCAGAAGTGAGTTGGGGGTTGGTGGTGTGTAAATAAAGCCTGTTCATCACAACCATCTTGCTCCTCTTTCTTTGTGTGAATCCCGCAAACGTCACAGTATCAATGAGGCCACCCCCCCACCCCCCCAGCTATGGTAATATTCATATTCCTAGAAACACTGGTCGAGTTGGTGGTGTCGGGGTAATATATGAATCCACATTACCAATGAACCCTCAGCCTAAGCTAAACTCAAATTGTAACTCTTTTGAATGCTTAATTTTTAGCTTAGCACATCCATCCTGGAGGTCAGAGCAGCCTATCTTATTTACCACAGTATATCGTCCTCCCAGTGCTTCTTTTGCTGAATTTATGTCTGAATTCTTTGAGTTCTTAGCAATCTTAGTTCTTAGTTCAGACAAGATTATCATAGCTGGTGATTTTAATATTCATATAGACGTTGATAATGATAGTCATAGTGTAGCATTTCTCTCCCTTTTAAATTCAACTGGTTTTTCTCAGTGTGTTAGTAAACCAACTCATCATCATAATCACACCCTTGACTTGGTCTTGGCCTACGGTGTAGAAATTGATGAGCTGCTTGTCATCCCTCAAAAGCCTACACTGACTGACCACTATTTGCTAACGTTCAAATTTGTGCTATCCGATTTCACAGCATCAAGCAGAAATAGTTACCAGATACTTATCTGATAGTGCCGTGGCTTGCTTTAAAGAATTAATCCCTTCAACACTTACTCTATTGCCATGTCTCAATATAGCAGACAGCACTGACTACTTGAATCCATTAGAATTAGACCTTTTAGTTGGTAGTACTGCAGCCAACACTTGACTCCATAGCCCCTCTTAAAAAGAAAACTATTAAAAATAGGAGACTAGCTCCATGGTACAACTTCCACACCCGTAAGTTAAAACAGAAAGTTAGATCCTGTGAAAGGCTCTGGCGTGCAAATAAGACAGAAGAATCTTGTTCAGCCTGGAATGCTAGCCTTACCACCTATAAGGAACCTCTCTGTAGTGCTAGGCGACAGTAGTATTCATCCTTGGTAGAAGAAAATAAAAACAACCACAGATTTCTCTTTAACACTGTGGCTCAGCTAACCAAGAGCCAAAATGCCATAGATCCCTACATCCCTCCAACTCTTACTGCTGATGACTTTTTTAATTTTTTTAATGATAAAATTGTCAGTATTAGGAATAATATTCCAAAAAAACAGCCCCCCCTAAAAATACCAAGCCTCTACCTAACACTGCTGTGCCCACAGGCTCAGAACTCCACTTTTCTAAATTTTCTCGTATTAAGCATTCTGATCTAGTCCTAATAGAGTCAGCCTCTAAACCAACTACCTGTCTTTAAGACCCAATCCCCGCTAGACTAGTGAAGGAATCGCTATCTCTGATTAGTCCATCTCTTTTGAATATAATTAGTATGTCCCTATTGACAGGACATGTACCGCAGTCATTTAATGGCAGTACTTAAACCTCTGCTTAAAAAACCTTTGCTTGATTCTGGGATTTTGGCCAATTATAAACCAATATCTAACCTCCCCTACTTTTCCAAGATCCTCGAAAAAGTAGTCGCCAATCAACTATGCACCTTTTTAGAAAAAAATTCTATATTTGAGAAAGTTCAGTCAGGTTTTAGGAAACATCACAGCACTGAGACAGCCTTAGTGAAAGTTACTGATGACATCCTTATGGGATTTGACAAAGGACTTGTCTCCGTCCTTGTTTTATTGGACGTCAGCGCTGCCTTTGATACCACTGACCACCATATTCTGCTAGAGAGACTTGAACAGCAAATTGGCTTGAAAGGAACAACGCTAAGATGGTTTCAGTCTTATTCATCAGACCGTTCCCAATTTGTCTATGTCCATAACAAGTCCTCTATCCAGACCATGGTTAGCTATGGAGTTCTGCAGGGATCAGTACTTGGACCAGTATTGTTTACATTATACATGCTGCCTTTGGGAGACATTATGAGGAAGCATTCTATTCATTTTCATTGTTACACTGATGACACTCAATTGTATTCGTCTATCAATCCAGATGATCCCAGCCAGTTGGGTTTACTCCAGGAGTGTCTTTAGGATATCAAAACCTGGATGAACTACAACTTTCTATTGCTGAATACAGATAAAACTGAAGTCATTGTTCTTGGCCCCAAACATGCTAGAAGCACTCTTTTTTGCAAGATAACACTAGATGGCACTGCACTGGCTTCTACGTCTTCTGTTAGGAATCTTGGAGTTGTCTTTGACCAAGATGTGACTTTCAACTCTCATATATAGCAAACCACTAAGACCGCCTTCTTCCATCTGTGTAATATTTCTAAAATTAGGTCCATCCTGTCTCATAAAGATGTAGAGAAACTTGTCCATGCCTTTATCACCTCTAGACTTGACTATTGCAACTCACTTTTATCAGATTGCCCAAATAAGTCCATAAAGTTTCTCCAACTCATTCAGAATGCAGCTGCACGTATCCTTATGAGAACAGGGAGAAGAGATCACATTACTCCAGTTGTAGCTTCTTTACATTGGCTCCCAATAAAATATAGAATTGAATTCAAGATATTGTGCTTAACCTATAAAGCTCTTATTGGTATGGCTCCTTCTTACCTGCAAGAACTCTTAGTTACCTATCATCCAACCAGAGCTCTGCGCTCCCAAAAATGCAAACTACTAGTGGTCCCCCAAGGTATCTAGAAGTAGATTGGGCGGTAGAGCTTTCAGCCATCAAGCTCCCTTCCTGTGGAACCATCTTCCCAGTTCAGTTCGGGAGGCAGACACTTTCTTTATTCAAGAGCAAGTTGAAATCTTTTCTCTTTGATAAGGCCTTTAGTTAGAAATGCTACCCCTGCCAGGCCTTCGCTCACATGTGCAGCCTGGCCAGGCTTGGTACTGGACTATTTGGCTTTGGATGTTGCATTTGTATGTTGGTTTTGAATGTAGCTACTCAACCCAGCTGGTCGAGGTGGATGGCCGTCCTCTATGAGCTATGGTTCCGTCCGAGGTTTCTGCCTGTTAAAGGGAAGCTTTTCCTCACCTGTGTCACCGCAGTGCTTGCTCTTGGGGGTCTCTGCTGTGTTCTATAAACAAAGAGTGTGGCCTAAACCCACTCTTTTCTGTAAAGTGCCTTGAGACGACCTGTGTTGTGATTTGACGCTATATAAATAAAACTGAATTGAATTGAATTGCTGCGTCAGAGAGGATAGTCCGCTAACCTTGTTTTAATAGGAGGTAAGTAACATTAACACCATGTCCAATTATAAAATGGCAAATGCTAAATGATGATGCTAAGTTGTGCTAATTGGAAACACAGTGTGTCAGACCATTGTTTCTTTGGTTTAAATTGCTGCAAAGTTTCTTAGTTTTGTCTGAAAAAAATTTATTAAAGTTGCAAAAGTGCATGATGGTGGCATAAACAACTAGAAAAGCACTCGGAGAGTGCAGACCTCCGCCAAGCGCCACAGTTCCCCCCATACGGTGTTTGTGTATACGTTTTCAGATTCCTTGACCATGAAAACATATGACTAGCAATTGGATTCACAATGATAGGATTAGTGGTTCAGTAGTTATTGACGAAAATGGCATTTTACGTAATGGCGGTTTAGCGCCACAGTTCCCCCCATTCAGTGTTTGTGTGTACGTTTTCAGATTCCTTGACCATGAAAACATATGACAAGCAATTGGATTGACAATGATAGGATTAGTGGTTTAGTAGTTAAAATGTGCTTTATTTATAAAAAAAAAAAACCCCTCCGCAGAACTGACAAGACGGTGGGGCTTCACCTTTTAATAAAAAGCTGTGCGTGAGCCTTGAGTGGCCAATACGGCATCTAGTGTACACTACCTCATCATGTCGGTTTTGAAAGTGATGCAAGTGTCTATGGCTTATGGCAGGTTTAATATCATGCAGTTTATTTGCAGTACATGTGTTCCATTCAATCTACCACTTCTTTAAAATACAGGAGGTTATTAGAGGTCTGAGGCTGGGATCTGGCATTGAGTGACTTCTTGATTAAGGGCTCTCTTGGCAGCATTGTCTGCCTGCTCGTTACCTGGCAAGCAAACATGGCTGGGGATCCAACAGAAGATGATATTAAAATTGTGTTTCTGTAAAAAACCTAGTTTCTCTAAAGTCCAGATAATAATGGGGTGATCGGTGTTTAAAAAAAACTAGCACCTGAAGACAGGACCTGGAGTAAGTAATAATTAAGGAGCTCTGTTGTTTGGGTCTGCGATGGACTGGTGATCTGTCCAGGGTGTACCCTGCTTCTCGCCCAAAGATGCTGGGATAGGCTCCAGCCCCCCACCCCCACCCCGTTACCCAAAAAGGATTAAGCGGAAGAAGATGGATGGATGGATGGATGGATGGATGTTGTTTGGGTCTTTCAATGTGTTCCAATGCTAGAAGCAAAGCACAAGCCTCTGCTGTAAAAACTGAACATTGTTTGGGAATCCGCAAACCATGCTGATTGTGCCCGGTGATAACTGCAGCTGAGACTGAGCCATCTACTTTAGATCCATTGTGGTCACTCAGCACAATGCAGACTGATACTATTCACGCTCAGCAGGGATTGCATACGGACAGAGAGCCCCTGGGGGACAACCACAACAACGGACTACTGTTTATACATCCCCGGATTAAGAAGAGGACGTCCGAGCTCCAGTTGGTCAGGCTAATCATGTGTATTGACTGATATGTATACCAATATGCTAATGTACCATGCATTCTCTCTGTCTGTATAAAAGAGCTTACTATACATGCCTCAACAGCACAGTAGACCACTGTAGCGCACAGCGCTACAAGTGCATCTCATTTTGATGGAAGAAATAAAACTGCAACCTTCCAGCTTGTCATATCTCGCCTGAATTTATTCCTCCACACCATCAGAGTATTGATTCCGCCAGTGTTACGTAGTGTCCGTAGAATTGACCAAGTGCATTCTGGGTAGGGTAGGAACCGTTAGTTCGCTGAGATCATGTCAACGTAGGAGACATCGTCACAAAGCAGCTGTGTTTTAAACTGTAATAGTCGTTCTCACAACCGCTGTGGAGAAAAGGTAAACCACGGAATAGGCTTTTATCGTTTTCCAGCATGGAAGAAGAACAGCACAGCACACGTTTCAGATGTAACCAAGAGGCGACGCCTGGCCTGGATTGCAGCAGTCAGAAGACCCAACATAACTTTCAAACACGCACCTGTATCGATGGTGATGCGCTCAAAGCATTTTCATAAAGGTACCTTATGATTTATTGTGTATGTCTGCTGTTAAAACTTGCTTGTGTTGTGGTTAAGACTTGCTTGGTCATAGCTTTTACCCTACGTCAGCAGTGCTAAGCTAAACAGAGATAAGCTAAATAAAGACTCTGATATCCGAGTAGCTAGAAAAAGTTACCACTCACACACCTGTGTGTGCAGGTTTAATTTGTTCTACACCAAAGTATTTTCTTACCATTTCCTTTGCTTTAACAGGCAGACCAGCTTATGAAATGCTAGACTGTGATCCTGACTGGGCACCTTCTCTAAACCTTGGGCATGCAGAGCTTCCAGCTACCACTCCTGACAGGTTTAACCGCTTATGCAGACGGGCGAGATTATGGCAAAAAGAATCGGCAGGGCATGCAAGTAACCCCCCAGCACAGACCCCCAACATCACTGGCCCCGTGACTGAGATGGATAATGTAGCTCCTTCAGGTAGTCTTTTTTTTACCTATGTTTTTCTTTCTAAAATGTGTCTTGGGATTCCTTTTGATTACAAAATATATCAACTACAGTTGTTTATTGTCCTGATCACCAACAGATGACACCACACCTCTGGCTGAGATGGAGGAGACAACATCTGATGAAGCAGCACACATCTGTCAGGCTGATGATGCTCCAGTGGAAAATGCGCAAGAACTACAGAACTGCAGCATGTGTCACCTTAGGCTTAAAGAAATTTTACTCTTGCAAGAGGAGAATAGAAAGTTAAAGGGAGAGCTCTCCAGAAAGACCCTGGATGAGAATTTCCTCAAAGATAATGACTCAAAGGTGAAATACTACACTGGGCTTCCATCTTTCAGTTTAATGGCTCTGCTGATACAATTTTTTCCCAGCCTCCCAAAGACAGAAAAATTTCCCAATTTCAAATTCTCCTTTTAACTATGATGAGTTTGCAGATTAATTTGCCTCTTGAACATATTGCACACCTTTTTGACATAAGCAGACAAACCGCATCCATCCTATTCTGCGACACCATAAATGTGCTCCAAGCACACCTCAGCCCTTTGGTGTACTGGCCAAAGAGACATAGTTTGCAGGCTAGCCTGCCACATCAGTACGTTGAAATGTTTGGCAATAAGGTCACAGTTTTTATTGGCTGCTTTGAACTTTTTAGTTTTAGAATGTAGGCCATGACATGTTTTTGGTGTGGTTTAGCCATTTTGACATCATGTCCTTAACTGTGTCAATAATATTGAAGCAGTTAAAGCAGCACTTCTTCAATTTTTCTTATTGCTCAAACATTTTGCTTTCTTTCCTCTTTTTATATATGTAAGTCACACTGAGCTGCCCTTGTGTATGAAATGTGCTATATAAATACACTTGCTTGCTTTGTAACAATTTTTGGAATAAAGTACACAATGGCTTACAAACTCCAGCTCTTTATTTCAAAGATGCAAAACTGTAACCATAACCATGACACAATACAAGAATATAAATTGACATGCATGATCGACATGTATCATTGTTCACACAACGTTATAGCGCATAACTGTCTCATGCTACAGCACTACTCTAATGTGCACGTCACAAAACCACAGCTGCTGTGGGGTTGGTGCTTCAGAGTCCCACACATCCTAAATGGAACCACTGAATTTCACAGTTTTGGTTATCACAGGCAACCATGTCACCCAGCTCTTCTGGCTGCCTGCAAGACCACCACACTTCTGCTGTTATGTGCCTGTCTTCTGGGATTGTGTGTGGGACCTGGCTGTAATGCAGTTAGACGTCGTCTTTTGGGCTTCTGGGTGGGTTTATCAGCTGCAGCTTTCCTCTTTTGTGTTGTAGGGTCTCAGAGTCAGTAAAGTGACGGGCAACAAGCTCAGGTAGGAAAACTTTATAAAAAAAAAGTTCTGGGCCACTGGTAAAAGTGTTTGCTCCCACAGGTCAGAATCTGGTGTGACGCGTACAACAACACAACTTTTTGTGGTCCAGACAACAAAGTCACAGAAATGTGAGCCTGTCACAAATTTGCATTTGTACCTGCTTGTAGTACTTGTGACTGTGCTTGAGTTCTAGTCTCCCATCAGAGAGTTTCAGGTAAAAATCCTTGTCTGCACAGGCCTGCAGGATGTTGTTGTTGCGGTGCTTATATGGGGATTTTATTTCCACACAGCCTTTTTCACAACAGGTGCAGGACCCAAGTGCATCAGGGGTTGCACCAACTTCAGGAAAGGAGGGGTTGATTATAAAATATTATAAGCACACTTTCACATGTATACTGGGTGCATAATTCAATTTACGGCATGCACTTATTTTATTTAGTAAATAAATACTTGTAATCAAGACAAGAAATTTAAAAAAACACCTTTGTGAGCACAATTGTCTTCAAGTCTACCTTGTACATCTACAAGTCATGCACCCATCCATCTGTGAACTGCACTTTTTCTTGCTTCAAAGACCTAAAGTTACTAAAAACTTCATGCGTGTGTGGACTTATGCTTACAGTCATATAATTATAAATGAAGGCATGGTCGGTTTGGCAGAATGTTTACATCCGAACTCCATGTGATATGTTTGTAGGGATCTAGTCCATTAACCCCTTCAAGCTTCGCCAAATAGCGTGCCTTTGCAGTCCCATTCAATTTGGCGGAGTATGGTCCCTTTAAATTTTCCTTCACGGTCCATTTTGTGATTTTTTTTTTTCCCCCGTTCATTCACAAGAAATATCGAGGCGCTGTGTGTTTGCAGTCCGTTTACGATCGCTGTACCTACCCCGCCCAGAATGCATTGCGCGTTTGTCACGTGGGCTGGCGAGGTTAAAGCGTACCTGTGGTGGTCGTGAAAAAAAAGATATTATATTGAGCCCTTGTCTCACGTTCTAGTTCAAGTTTAAGTTCAAGTTCAAGTTCAAAGCAATGTGATATAAATCCACTGCTGATGTGCTGGTTCAGCTATGTCAGCAAAACATGCGAGCAGCCATACTGGCAGCTACATGGCCTGCCAGGACGCTTCCTGTGACGTAGTGTCGTGGCTACCGCGATCTGGATCAATATTGGCTGAGCCTGGAGTGCCCGGATGAGCAGTGGCTTTCAGGATATTCAAATTCAAACGTTTATTTCAAACTCAGGGTTCATATTAAATGCAGAACTAAAACGAGTAGAAAATAAATAAATAAATGCTTAAATTCAGCGGGTCGTCTCATCTGATCTGAGGTCGTAACGGCCGCCAGACGGCCGATGATTCGGCGCTGGGCTCCTCCCTCGCCGCTAAAACTATATACAGAGAAGCAGACACTCGGCGCTCTTGTAACAACAAAAACATACAATGCAATATGGATATCGCAACATGGCGGAATGTAAAGCCTTTGGATGTCTCAATAATAAGCGAAAAAACAAAGATAAACACTTCTTTTGTGTATCCAAACCCAGCTCACCTTGTCAGAAGATCGTAGCGGAAAAGTGATTGCGCAATCTCGGAACAGGGCAGACGTTTCCTTTCAGATGAAACTGTGTTGTGTGTGAGGACCACTTCGTCACTTTCACCCTCAGAAGACCTTTCTGGCTCAAACCTGTAGCCATGTTGGATGAATTCTTCCTCAGAGTCCGACAATTCAGCCATAATAGAATAAAAACACTCACAAAAGCACCCTAGTCTCTCATACAGGCGGAGTATTGACTTTTCAGTAGCAACGTAATGACGTCACATCAGCATGTGTCATGGCTGCGCGCAGAGTTTTCATTGGCTGGCCATGCCTGCGGTCGTATTTGCATATTTCTCTGGTGGTATATGGCTGGCAATAATTATTTAACCAAATAACGAATACTTTGCCTAATGTTTTCAAGTTGAATGCGTTTAGACGACCACCACAGGTACGCTTTAATATGGAAATATGGCGAGGAAAACGGCATTTTATGTCTAAGATTTGCTGCTGGTACACATTTGGGTGAGTGTCTTTCTTTTTGTTTTGTCTCAGATCCAGAATGATATTGGGTTTCCTCAAACTCCATGGAGGAATGGGACAAAACTGTGTCTGTGTTACGCTGCTCAAATCAGGGTTTAACTTTACCAGGTGAAGTTCTATATGGAGTCCAAAAGGACTGATGCGCTTAGGTTTGACCTTATACATCTGCAAAAATCAAGGGTGAAAAATTGCAGAGTAGACTGGATTTCTATGGTCTGCTATAAGTTTAACCATATACTGGAGAGCCAATTTCAGGCACCTGTTTTGAAGTGAAGGCTCGTTTGCTTCAACATACAAACTTTTAACAGGAGAGGTTCTGAAGACCCTAAGGCAAGCCTTAGACCTTGGTGATAGACAGTTTCCAGTGTCCTGATGTATGTTTTCCTTGCTGATCCATAAACTATGCTCCCATACGCTAACAGAGATCTTACAAGTGCTCTGTAGAGACGCAGCAGCACAGTGGGGTCTGCACCCCTTTTAGTTTTTGCCAAAACTTTAATAATATCAAGGACTTTAAAACATCTGATTTGTAGAAATTTTATATGTGGAATAAAAGACAACTTATTATCAAAAACAAGTCCAAGAAATTTGGTTTCCTTTACCACCCTGACAGCTTCTCCATCTATGAAAAGCTCAGGGTCGAGGTGAAGAGACTGAGGCAGGAAAAAGTGTATGCAGACAGTTTTTGTTTTTGAAAATTTAAAACCATTACTGACTGACCACATATTAAATCTTATTTATGCACAGCTGTAGTTGCTTTTCGATTGTGCTCAAGCCTTTCCACCTGTAGCAAATACAGAGGTCATCTACGTAAAGACTACAGGAAGTATTTGGTCTAAGAGCACCAACTACACTATTAATCTTAATGCTAAAAAGAGTAACCGAGAGGATGCGTCCCTGCGGGACTCCTTGTTCTTGCACATGGGGCTCTGAAAGGGTATCTACTACTCGGACATTTAAGCATCTATTGGACAAAAAGTTTGAAATGACAAAGGGCATATGTCCTCTAAAACCCATGTCATATAGGTCTCTTAAATACCATATTTCCATGCTGTGTCATATGCTTTTTCTAAATCAAAAATACAGCAACTACATGTTCTTTTCTAATAAAGCCATCACGTATATAATAGGCCTCTAATCTGATAAGGTGGTCTAAAGTTCTTATACCATGTCTGAAGCCACACTGTTAATCAGAAGGCCTTCAGATTCAAGCACACATACAAGGCGATTGTTTACCATTCTTTCCATGGTTTTACAGAGGCAACTTGTCAGAGCTATTGAGGACAGTAGTTGTTGGTATCAGTCTGATCTTTTCTGGGTTTTGGAAGAGATATAACTACTGCTTCTTTCCAGCTTTCAGGAATACTGCCTGATTTCCAGATGTTGTTAAAAACCATCAAGAGAATGGATAGTGCACTGCGGGGTAAGTGTGTTAAAAACTGATAATGAATTTTATCTGGCCCCACAGCAGTGTCATGACAGTTCCTTATTGAGAACAAAAGTTTTTCAACAGTGAAATCTTGGTTGTATGGTTCTGAGTTATCTGAAGAAAAGTTTATTTCTTTTTGTTCTTCTTGTGCTTGTATGATTTGGAACTCAGGACAATAAGATAAGATAAGATAAGCCTTTATTAGTCCCACAACGGGGAAATTCCAGGATTGCAACAGCACAGGGATAGCAACACTCAGAGCAACAATCAGAAGGCAAGAAAAAAACAAGCAAGCAAGAGCAGCTAATATACATATGTACGTATTACTATAAAATATATATACTGTATATACACACACACACAGACACACAGTGCAGAGCATTGTAGCTGGATGGAATAAATATATGAATATATGAACACACAGTGCAGAGCATTGTAGCTAGATGGAATAAATATGTAAATATATAAACACCCACAGTACGGAGCATTGCAGCTAGGTGGAATAAATATGCAAGTATATAAACACACCCAGTGCTGAGCATTGTAGCTAGATGGAATAAATATGTAAATATATAAACACACACAGTGCAGAGCATTGTTGCTAGATGGAATGAAACAGCATAACCGTCTACTTAGTTATCCTACATGGTATGATTATGTGCCCATACATATTCTCACCCTCCATAGCGACCGGTATGTTCCTAGTTGTATGCCGGAGGGGACCATAGTGTAAGTCTATTGCATCTTTTGCATTCAAAAAACTATTAGTTTGTTACGCCTTTTTGCTATCTCTGCGAGCAGCCCTGCTTAGGTTGTACAGTCTGACAGCCGTTGGTAGGAAGGACCTACGAAACCTCTCGGTTGTGCACCTGGGATGATGTAGTCTGCTGCTAAATGAGCTCCTCAGTGCATTCAGTATGTCCTGCATAGGGTGGAACTCGGACTCCAGCAGAGATGACAGTTTAGCCACCATCCTTCTCTCTCCTATCTCCTCCATCGGATCAAGGCGCTGCCCCAGGACAGAGCTAGCTTTCTTAATCAGTTTGTTCAGTCTCTTCCTATCGGCTGCAGTAATGCCACTGCCCCAGCAGACCACTCCAAAAGTGATGGCTGATGCCACCACCGTGTCATAGAATGACTTCAGCAGCGCCCCTTGTACACCAAAAGACCTGAGTCTCCTCAGCAGGAACAGCCTGCGCTGTCCCTTCTTGTAGAGTGCATCAGTATTGTGTGACCAGTCTAGTTTATTGTTCAGATGAATACCCAGGTACTTATAGGATGTCACCATCTCGATGTCTGTTCCCTGTATATTTACTGGTACTGTGAGGGGCTGCCCATGCCTGCGGCAGTCCACCACCAGCTCCTTAGTTTTCCTCGCGTTGATCTGGAGGCAGTTCCGATGGCACCAGTCCACGAAGTCCTGGATAAGCCCTCTGTACTCAGCTTCATCTCCATTGGAGATGAGGCCAACGATCGCAGAGTCATCAGAGAACTTCTGTAGATGGCAGTGTGTTGTGTTGTGTGAGAAGTCCGCAGTATAAAGAGTGAACAGGAAGGGAGCCAGCACCGTTCCCTGGGGGGCCCCCGTGCTACTGATGATCGTGTCGGACACACAGTCCCGGGTTCTCACAAACTGAGGCCGGTTCGTGAGGTAGTCCAGGATCCATGATGACAGGTGCTGGTCCACCCCTGCGCGCAGCAGCTTGTCCTTCAGGATCATCGGTTGGATGGTGTTGAAAGCACTGGAGAAGTCAAAGAACATGATCCTCACCATATTCCCGGGCTTCTCCAGGTGGGACAGAGAACGGTGAAGGAGGAAGATCACCGCATCCTCCACCCCAATGCCATGCTGGTAGGCGAACTGGAGTGGATCCATCGCTGGTTCCACCAGGGGGCGGAGGTGAGCAAGGAGCAGTCTCTCCAGGGTCTTCATCAAGTGGGACGTCAAGGCCACCGGTCTGTAGCTGTTCAGGTCTTTGGGGTGGGAAGTTTTTGGTACAGGTACCACACAAGATGTTTTCCACAGCTGTGGTACCCTCCCCAGTTTCAGGCTCATGTTGAAGATATACGTCACAATCCCACACAGCTGGTCTGCACAGGACTTGAGGAGCTTTGCGCTGATGCCGTCCGGTCCCGAAGCCTTCCTCGCCTTGATCTTCCTCAGCTCCGTCCTCACCTGGGTCCTGGTCAGGGTCAGGATGGGGGGCTGTGTGTTGGGAGTGGGGGGGGTGTTGGTGGAGTGGGGAGTGGGCAGCAGGACTTGATTTCTTTAGAGGCAGCAGTGGTTGTTGTGCAGTCAGGGGGGAGGGCGGTTGGTCAAATCTATTGAAAAACAGATTCAGGTTGTTCGCCCACTCCCTGCCCCCTGTGGCCTGGGGGGAGGTATTCTGGAGCCCCGAGATGGTTTTGAGGTTTCTCCAGACCCCGCTGATGTCGCTCTGTTGCAGCTTGTCCTCCATCTTCTTCCTGAAGCTGTCCTTGCCTTCTCTGATCTTTCTCCTCAGCTCCCTCTGTACGGACTTCAGCATCTCCCTGTTCCCTGACCTGAAGATCCTCTTCTTCTCTCTCAGAAGTGTTTTTATCTCAGGGTTGATCCAGGGTTTGTTGTTTGAGTGACGCCGTATGGTCTTGGTGGGAACGGATTTGTCCACACAGAAGCTGAGGTAGCCCGTGAAGGTGTGAATGAGGCCATCGATGTCCTCACCATGTGGATCGCAGAGCTGCTTCCAGGCGGTGGCTTCAAAACAGCCCTTTAGGGTGTCCATTGTCTCCTCAGACCATAACTCCACAGTGTGCATGGCCGGAGGTTGTCTGTGCACTAGGGGTTTGTACACCGGCCGGAGATGAACCAAGTTGTGATCCGATCTCCCGAGTGGGGGGAGTTGTGATGAGGTGTACGCCTCCTTAGTGTTTGCGTAGAATAAATCCAGTGTTTTATTGTCTCTAGTGTGGCATGTGACATACTGGGTGAACGTGGGTAGAATGGGAGACAGTGAAACATGGTTGAAATCGCCTGAGATGAGGAGAAGAGCATCTGGGTGTTCTGTCTGCCGCCTGCTGGTTACTGAATGGATGACGTCACGTGCTGTCCCAGCGTTCGCCGTCGGATTTGCATAAACAACAATGCAGATCACGTGTGAGTGTTCTCTCGGGAGATATGTAGGCCTCATGCTAACAGCTAGCAACTCAATGTCTTTGCTGCAGTGTCGTTGTTTAACAGTGATATGTCCCGGTCTGCACCAGTTGTTGTTAACATACATTATCACTCCACCGCCCCTAGCCTTGCCACTGTCTGGTGTTCGGTCAGCTCGTATCATGTGAAAACCCTCCAGCTCAATGTTAGCATCTGCTGCTAGTTCAGTTAGCCACGTCTCAGTAAACAAAAGGAGAGAGCACTCCCGGTATGTGCTATCATAACGGGAGATAGCCGCTAGCTCATCTAACTTTCCCAGTATCGACCGTACATTTCCCATGACAACAGATGGAAGGGAGGGTCTGTACCTTATATTTTTTGTCCTCCGCCTTACTCCAGCCCGGCAGCCGCGGCGTTTTCGCCTCAGTTCTCTCGGTATGTCGAGTTTTTCCAATGGGACCGGGTGGCGGTTGAATGCTAGCAGCTGTTCTCTGCTGTATCGTATCCTGCTATAAACAGTGGCTCCGTCCACCGGCTCAGGAGACATTTAGGACGATCTGTGTGTCCGTGATATAAGTGGGGTGAAAAAAAAAGACGGATCAAAAGAGAGAGGAAGGGAAAAAGACTCGGAATCGAGCCGCTGTTGCAAAAGGCAGCCTACTCGTGTGGCGCCGAGAGAAAAAAAAAAAAAAAAAAAAAAAAGTTTCCAATAGACAAATTCTTCTCAAATGATTTTGCTAGTTGATTAGCTATTTCATATTTTGTCGTCAGCAGATTGCCCTGATGATTAATGTGCTGTATTTGAAGTCCATTCTCCTTCCCCTTCATCTTTCTGATTAAATCCCAGATCTTTTTGGTAGATGTGTTGGATGTGAGGCTTGATACAAATTCCCTTCAGCTCTGTCTCTTTGATTCATTGATGATCCTGTGTGCTTTAGCTTGACAGATTTAAATCTGGTCAGGTTTTCTGTTGTTGAATGTTTATTGAACACCCTCTCTGCTTTTTTCCTTGCCTCAATGGCCTTTTTGCAGTCATCATTGAACCATGGGTTGGACCTACAGTGTGGCTTTGCTGATGTTTTTGGGACAGTCTTATCTGCAATTGCAATTAAGGTTTGAGTGAAGCTCTGAGCAGAGTGACAGTATGGTTGAGGTCCTTGGCTGAATTTCTCTTTGCACAGAGAAACAAAGGAGGATCAGTTTGCTTTTTTGAGTTGCCATCGCGGAGTTCTTGATTGCACATCGGCTTCTGTAGATGTCAATATTAGTGGAAAGTGGTCACTTCCACAAAGGTCATCCAAGACCCGCCATGAGAATTCCAGCACTAGCTCAGGATCACATATAGATAGGTCAATTGCAGTATAGGTTCCATGTCCTGGGCGGAGGTATGTGTGAGACCCACCATTCCAAAGACACAGATCATTTTTAGCAATAAAATCCCCCAGTATCTTGCCTTTTGTATTTGAGCAAATTCCTTCCCACAGAGGATTATGGCCTCGATTATGGCCATTAAAATCACCCATAAGGATGTATGAGGATGGCAACTGATTATGAAGGTCATCAAGATTTTCCGGTGTCACAGTCATATCTGGTGGTATATAGACAGAGCATAAGGTTATTGCTTTATGCAAAGTTAGACGAACTGCCACTGCTTGGGAGTGGGCAAGGGGGGCAAGGGGGCAAAGCCCCCCGAAGCTCCTGGGTTTTTATGATTTTTAAGTACCAGAACTGTGCTTAAATGACATAAAACAAACAGCTGAATGCCACTTATTACTGTATAATATTGACTTAATTAGGGAAGACAGAAAAGAACAAACATAAACGTAATTCTAAGTATGTGTGGCATTAAAAATATTTTTTGAATAAAGTCCAAAACATCTTCAGCAGGCAAGATGAAGAAAATATTAACTTGATGACATGTATACAAAAATATATCTTCACATACCTCAAAATTCACTACTCTATCCGCAACTGGCACTGGTTGCTAGGGTGGATCATTCCTTTCGATTTCCGTGTCCGATCGTGTCGTCAACAAAGGGTGGAGGCCATATGGTTTCGATGTTTTTTTCCGAACACCGAAAGTTCCAGCAATTGAATAATTAGTGGACCTCGATTTGACCTCTTGTACATGTTTTTTGCTCCTACCATGACTCTCGAGAGACTTAAAACCTCTTCCACCATAGTCAATCGTGTTGTGACACCACGTGCATATCCGCCTTCCCGGCACGGTCGATTTTCCGTATAAAGTCGCTAAACAAATTTGTCACAGTTTTCTTCCCAACATCCGTTGCAATCTCCTTTTCTAGCCAATCCCAATGAAATTTGTTTTTCACGATCTTGTCAATTTCTTTAATTCTCGGAGCATCAAACATTCAATCACCGACATCACTGCAATGCAAGTCAAGTCAGCTATGCGGCCTTAAGATGAGAAACAGCCGTGTTCATTGGTCACTGCAAGGACGATCAGCCAATCAGGCGCGTCGTTTCATAAAAAAAGCAGAATTCCGCGAATTAGTGGAAAAATCACATCCCTGTATCAACAGTTACACTCAGTTATCCTATATGGATTCTTTCTGGGAGTTGATGCCAACTGAATGTCAGAATGTAAGTGCCAGTTTTTACTGTTTGGTCATCTTTTTTTTTAATGGTTTTCCCCTTCACATGTGTTACTCCTTGTTGTTGCAGTTCTGAGGCTATTTCATCCTCTTTCATATCGTGGAGTTCTCTAGTACGAATTACTCCTTTACAGCTGTTTCGAGAAGGGTGAGGAAAAGCCCTCACTGGAACACCAGCCAGCAGATCACACTGTAACAAATTTTCAGAATGGGATTTCTTTAAGCATTCCACCAAAATCTGGCCAGACCTCAGCTTTTTAACATCCTTAACTGACCCTGCAACACCTGGAATTCCTTTCTGTATAGCAACAGGGAACAGCTTAGAAAGAGGCATATCTGATGACAGTGACTCAAAACAATAAACCTCGGCCAATTATCACCGTTTGAAAGAGCCATCCTGCTAATTCCTGGGTCATCCACATCATCTTCCAACATTCGTTTTTTAGGGGTTTGTTTAGCAGCCATATTTTATAACATATGATTCATCATCCCTGCTCCCTACCCTCCTTGGAGCCCTACGAGGGGATGCACAGAGCCGCAGACTTCCTGCAGGTTATGCATCAGGGATACAGGGATGGTGTACTGGAGCAATAAAACAAAAGTGCAAATTACTCGATTGACCCTCTGCCATAAGCTTCTGGGATTAGGAGATGTTACACTGACAAAAGACATCCCAGAGTAGACCTTGACAAGCCGATTGATTGGATCGGGCCCTGCCAACCTCCCGTCTAAGTGAAGTAGGAGCCAAAGGACTGTGTTGGACTTGTGACAGCCGCAGAAAGACACATTCCTCAAGAACCAGGACCTCTTCCGCCAATGACACAGGTTGCAACTCACGGCAAACAAGTTGCCCCATTTGTCACCTCATATGATCAGCAAGGGGGTGCTAGGAACCACTTTAACCCTGGGTCCCCTTAGGAGAATATAACACACAAAGATGTTAGAGAGTTTCACCATAACCCTGGCAAGGGAGGCTAACAGGTACTAGTTCTTGGCCAAGGGACACCTGGCAGTATCAGCGAAGGTTAAGAGGCACTCCATCATCCTCCTAGTCCAACAGACCCCCTCGCCCGGATGCAGTTTCACATCATACCCAGGACAGAATTTATATCTGTAGATGGCAGCGATAGGTAATTTCCTCATTTTCAGACTTTTTTTTTTATGTTTTTTTCTATTCTCCTCTGGCTCAGGAAATATTATTATTGATCCCTCACACACACACAGTGGGTATAAAAAGTCTATAGACCCCTGTTCTAATACCAGGTTTTTGTGATGTAAAAAAATGAGACCAAGATAAATCATTTCAAAACATTTTCTACCATTAATGTGACCTATAACCTGTACAACCCAATTGAAAAACAAACTGAAGGGGAAAAATAAAAAATAAAAAAACTTACAATAACCTGGTTGCATAAATATGCACAGCCTGTCATAACTGGATATGCGGTTGTGTTCAGAATTAACCAATCACATTCAAACTCATGTTAAATGGGAGTCAGCACACACCTGCCACCATTTAAAGTGCCTCTGATTAACCCCAAATAAAGTTCAGCTGTTCTAGTAGGCTTTTCCTGACATTTTTGTAGTCACATCTTACAGCACAAGCCATGGTCCGCAGAGAGCTTCCAAAGCATCAGAGGGATCTCATTGTTCAAAGGTATCAGTCAGGAGAAGGGTACAACAGTATTTCCAAGGCATTAAATATACCATGGAACACAGTGAAGACAGTCATCATCAAGTGAAGAAAATATGGCACAACAGTCCACCTGTGGGCACCTTCCTCCACTCTTGTAAGTCACCCTATGTCCCTCTCTCTTCTTGAAGTATGTGTTCACCACAGCCATTTCCATCCTTTTAACAAAATCCATAGCCATCTGTCCTTCCACATTTCTCTCCTTAAAACCATACCTACCCAGAACCTCCTCATCACCTGTTCCCTTCACTTACATGTCCATTAAAGTCCACTCCAATCACCACTCTCTCCCCCCTGGGAACACTTTTTTTCTTGTGAATGTGCATAATTATTTTCTCAAATTTGTGACCTTGTCCTCTTTTATTTGCAGCTTTTTAACTGTGAATCTGAATTTTAAAAATTACAGCTCTTTTCACAAATCTTGGGGATTTTTCTTGAAAATGTATAGCTTTTCCCTCATTTTTTAAATTTACAACTCTTCATGCTAATTTACATTTTTCCTCTTTAAGTTGGAACTTTTTCCTGTAAATTTACAATTTTGTTCTTATAATTAAGCAACATTTTCTCATAATTTTTGTCAGTTTTTGCACATTTTTTAGTTCTTCTTCTTTAATTTGAAACTTTTTCTTGGACATTAGTGGATTTATTCATAAATCTGTGACCGTTTTTCTGCAAAATTGTGAGTTTTTCAAAACCACAGGATGCCAATGAATGTGGGCAAAAGAGCCGGATGCACCTCCAGAGCTATAGGTTGCAGACCCCTGGCTTAGCACAAAATCAGGCAGCTGGGAAGACGTTTAGCTGTTTTTGTGTTCATAGTAATAGTCCTGTGCAGGCATAAACCTCATGTCTGCAGGAGGAAGAAACAATTCCACAATTAAAATCCTGATAAAACACTTAATAGATTGAGTCCCCATCGTGCTGTTTGCTCTCTACATGTCTGTTCTTTTCTTCTTCTCTGTCCCCTCACCCCCCAGCCAGTCGCAGCAGATGACTGCCCCTCCCTGAGCCTGGTTCTGCTGGAGGTTTCTTCCTGTTAAAAGGGAGTTTTTCCTCTCCACCGTCGCCAAGTGCTTGCTCACAGGGGATCGCCTGATTGCTGGGGTCTTTCTGCAACTGTGGGGGTCCTCCCTACAGTTGATAGTGCTATGAGATGACTGTTGTTGTGAAATGGCGCTATATAAATAAAGTTGAATTGAATTGAATTGAATTGAATTAATGAGATCAATTTGAACTAATCTGGTTCATGCAAAAGAAGAACAGCGTGCTTCATTAGAGAGACAGGAAGTAGACGTACTGTATATGGAGTATGGGAAAATGCTGCTTTCCCATCAATAGTACATGTCACTGGAAGGATGAGTGTGTGTTTGCGAAGGCCAGTGCACACACACACACACGAGAACTAACACACACATGTAAACACTGGGTTCAGTTTTCAGCCTCTGCATCCCACGCTGCACAGCTATAAATATCTCCTACATTTCCCGGAGCAACAAAGCCTCAACAAAAATCCTCCACACAGACGTAAACATGCAGAGATGTGAGGAACCTGAACGACACTGGTGAAGCCGAACGAGTGTGTACCCTGGTGAGGATCGAGCTTAACCTTGGAAGCTGGCCAGCAAATCAAGTGAATGTACCAGCATGCAAACATTACTACTGACCATGAAAGGCTTGCTTTAACAGCAGAATATGTGAGTGACAGCAGACAAAGTCTTGATACACCAGGTTTCTTTAAAGGAGAATCTATCTGGCTACTAAGTGACAGAAATGAGTGGTAACACTTACACGGCTCCTCTTCCTGAGACACATCCCTCCTCCTATCTTCAACACCATGACGGCAAAACTCCGCTACGTTTCTCTAAAATCTTTATTCACCGCAGAAAGGCAAGTTGGCAGTTACGGTTACATTTCAAAAACTAGTTGTGGAGAGTGGACCATTCTGATGGAGAGCCTGCCTGCCCATGTCTACAGGCAGCAGACAGCTGGTGATGCTGCAAGACCTCACCCAAATTTCTCCCGTCACTGGGCTGCAGACAACAAAGACGAGAGTTGGAGCACACTGCCAGCTGGATTTTAGTTCAAAGGCACAGAATCTGGCGGTCTGTCTGGCAGCTCAGCTCAGTTTGGCAGCTGGCCAGGACACCAAAAGCAGCAAAACTTCAACAACAGAAAAAGAAAAGGGGCCAAACATGGCCAGATATAATTGGGGGGGGGGGGGGGCTGTTCTGATTTAGGGAATGACAAGTTGGTCTGAGTAAACCCACCTGGCCTCCTTTTTTCAGCACTTTTTTCAGTTTAGGAGATTTTAACAGCAAATGTGAAGTATAAAAGAATTAAACAATGCTAAGAGTTCAGATAAATCTGAAGGCAACATTGGCCAGGTGGTTGTTTTAGATCAGGGGTGTCCAATCACGTGCCGTGGAGGGCCAAGACCCTACAGGTTTTCTCTTCTACCCAGTCTCTTCAGCAGGTGTTTTCACTTATCAGCAATCAGTGGGAAGAAATTCAGTGGAATCTGCTGTTGAAAACACTGGTTGGAGGTAAAACCTGCAGGGTCTTGGCCCTCCATGGCACATGATTGGACACCCCTGTTTTAGATGCACAGCAATAGACCTGGATGTTCCTGAATTGACCTACAAATGTTAAAGATGGGCATGTCTGTCTGTGCCAGAGCTGAGGAGGATGTAACCAGGTACTGCAGTACATGTGATGGGACATATGCTGCTCAAATGTAACACTCCATTTGTTTATTAATTAAAAATACTGGAAGTAAATTTATTATGGGTCATTACAAATGTTTTGCTTTGAAAGTACCAAGTAGAAAAAAAAGATGTATTGATAATTGTTTTATCATCGCATCACAGCCCTCTGAGTCGTAATCAAACCGAATCGTGAGATGACTAGGGGTTCTAACCTCTCGTGTGTAATAAGCTTAGTCAGAAAAACACAAAAAGGTAGATATAGACTTCAAGGATTTGTACTGTTTAGCAACAGCATTTTAAAATCCAAGATGTACTACACATTAAGTTTTAAAATGCACAGGAATGGCATGATGTACCTCAGAGAATAACCCCTAATTTCCACTGACTACGGACGTGGTCCGTTGTGGATACAGTCCGGTCCCAATCTTGCACCACTCTTCACTGGTTGCATTTGTGTTTGAACTGCATGGATAAGAACAAGGTTCACATGACAAGATCATCAAGAATTATATAAAATAATTTGAGAGCTCGAGAGAGACAGACCCAAGACTAATCGCGATCAAGTGATGACAAGGAAGCGTGATGTGCCAGCTGTCCGTCTAGATTAGTGTGTGCTCTAATAAAGCAAAAATAGGCTGGCAATTTTAATTCTGTGAAGTGTTTGTATGTTTTGTCAAAGTTTTTTTTTTTTTAATCTTCTTTGACATAGTGGTGAAGGAGTAGACTTCAGAAAATAATGGGTTGTGGGCGACACACATTGTGGGCTCACGTTTCCACAGAGACAGGACTGCATGTGTATTGAGGGTGTCACGTCTGCAAGGACAAAGGACTCGAATCTGCAGAAGATAACAAGGAGGTGTGAGATTTGTCTCTTTGTCCCACAGAAGATGCCCCGGAGAGATTTCCGGTTCATCAGGAAATGAGAGACAATGGTGAAGATTCAAAGGGATGCTTTGTGACTGTATGTTTACTGAAAACACCATGTGACTTGAATTCTGATGCTGGAAACATATAAAAGGGTGATGAGATATGATTCTTTCTCTTTCCTGCTTTGAGAATGCTAGAAGCTCTGTTCTGTCAATAAAGCTGGTTTACGACTAAACTCAGCCTCATCATTTGAGCACATCTTCTACACTGGTGACCTACGACGAGAAATGAGCAGACAGAATCCTCCCGAGCGGGGCTCGGCGAAAGCCAGCCTGATGGCCGCCTCCACAATCCGGCTGCCCGATTTCTGGCAGCACAGCCCGCGCTCATGGTTTAGCGCAGTCGAGGCGCAGTTCAACCTCCGGAGAATCTCCAACGACGACACAAGATTCTACCACGTGGTAGCGAAGCTGGACAGCAACACGGTCCAGAGAGTGGAGGATCTGGTTAATCATCCACCAGACAGCGACAAGTACAGCGCATTGAAGGACGCGCCGATCAGCCATTTCACCCCTTCAGTCCAACAACGAGCAGAGGGACTCCTGACGTTGACGGAGTCAGAAAACAATAGACCTGCGGACCTGATGGTGAAGATGCTGAAGCTCAAAGACTCTGAGGACGGCGAATTCATTTTCGCCCACCTTTTCCTTTGGACCCTGCCGCCAGCAGTGAGAGTGGCCCTGGCAGAGTCGCCCCGATTGGCCAGGCGAGACTACCATGGGTTGAGCAAAGAGGCGCAGCGGTTGGTCGACGCCCACAAGCGGAACGCGGTTTCGGCCGCGGCGGCTAGCCCGGGAACGGCGTCCGGAGACAGCGCAGGTCCAGCGGCCGCGGCGCCAGACGCACCAACGACGGCAGCGACGGCAGCCAGACGACGCGGAGCGGAGGACAGCCCGTGCTTCTACCACCGCCGTTTTGCAGAGAGAGCGCACAGGTGCGTCCCACCGTGCAACTTTAAGCGCCAGGGAAACGCTAAGACCGAGGGCCGGTAGCAGCTGCGACCCTCGGCAACGAGAACAGGCTGCTTTACCTGACGGATGCACGCTCGGGGAAACAGTTCCTCGTGGACACGGGCTCTCAGCTGAGTTTCGTCATACCCACCTACGCGGAACGGCTGATGCCTTCTAAAGCTCCCTGGGTGTCAGTGTCAGCAGCGAACGGCTCCACGATTAAAACGTTCGGTGAGAGGACCATGCTTCTGTCCTTACAGGGCCGTTCATTTGAGTGGACATTTATTGTAGCAGCAGTCAGTTTCAACATGTTAGGGGCTGATTTTTTGTGCTCACATGGTTTATTGGTTGACCTTGCTAATAGACATCTGATTAATGCACTGTCCTTTCATTCTATTCCCTGCACAGCTCGGGTGGCCCCGCCGACTGCACATGCCAGCGTCTCAGCTGCGGGTGGTAAGTTTCACACATTGCTTGCTCAGTTCCCAGCACTCACAGTCCCCACGTTTTCGGCAACGGTGGCTAAACATGGGGTGGAGCATTTCATAACCACCACCGGCCCTCCCGTTTTTGCAAAAGCTCGGCGCTTGGACCCAGCTAAACTGGCCATCGCGCGCGAAGAGTTCACTAATCTGGAAAAACTGGGCATTGTTAGACGCTCCAAGAGCTCTTGGGCTTCGCCGTTACACATGGTCCCAAAGGCTGACGGCTCGTGGCGACCTTGCGGCGATTTCCGCAGGTTGAACAACGTTTCAGCTCATGACCGCTACCCGATTCCGCACATTCAGGATTTTTCTGTTCATTTGGCGGGGGCGCGCATTTTTTCTAAAATAGACTTGGTGCGCGGTTACCACCAGGTTCCAGTGCACGCGCAAGATGTACCCAAAACAGCGGTCATAACTCCTTTCGGCCTTTTTGAGTTTTTGCGCATGCCTTTTGGCCTCAAGGGGGCCGCGCAGACTTTCCAACGCATGATGGATGCAGTTTTACGCGACCTTCCTTTCGTGTTCGTTTATTTGGACGATATTTTGGTAGCCAGCGCGTCCGAGGGCGAGCACGAAAAACACCTCACAGCAGTTTTTCGGAGGCTGGCAGAGCACGGGTTAATAGTTAACCCAGCGAAGTGCCAGTTTGGGGTGGCGCAGATTGATTTTTTGGGACATCGCGTTTCGGCAGAAGGAGCGGTTCCTCTTCCAAATAAAGTGCGTGCCATAACGGATTTTCCGCAACCTCAAACGGTCAAGGCGCTTCAGGAGTTTCTAGGGATGGTTAATTTTTACAACCGGTTCCTCCCAAGCGCAGCACGGCTCATGCAGCCATTGTACACCGCGTTAAAAAAACAAAAGCCCGCAAATAAAGTTGAATGGTCTCCGGAGCGGGAGCGCGCTTTTGCCCAGGTCAAATCAGCCCTGGCAAACGCAGTTTTGTTAGCGCACCCAGTTCCAACGGCCCGCATGGCGCTCACCACTGACGCTTCCGATGTAGCGGTGGGGGCGGTAGTTGAACAGTTTGTGACAGGTACCTGGCAACCCCTCGCGTTTTTCAGCAGGACTTTGCGCGATAGTGAGCGTAAATACAGTGCGTTTGACAGGGAGCTTTTGGCCCTACACTTGGCCAGCCGTCATTTTCAGTTCTGGTTAGAGGGGCGACGTTTCACCGCGTTTGTGGATCATAAACCGCTAACGTTTGCGATGGCCAAAATTTCAGAACCCTGGTCAGGCCGGCAACAAAGGCAACTAGCCGCAATATCGGAGTTCACTACTGATATTCAGCATGTCGCGGGTAAACACAATGTTGTGGCAGACTGCCTCTCGCGCGCGGTAGCACCACCAAGCCCCATAGGGGCAGACTCTGTAGCCGTGGCCGCGGGCCCGGGCAACGACGCGGGAGCGCGCGCAGCCCCGGTCTGTGTTGGGTTAGATTATGCAGCCATGGCTGCGGAGCAGGTTAACGACGCGGACGTGCGCGCGCTCCAGTCTGGACCAACAGGGTTAAGGCTGGAGCACAGGGAGCAACAAAGTGGTATGCCCCCACTAATCTGCGATGTCTCCACGGGACGGCCCTGCCCCGTGGTGCCAGCTGCGTGGCGTCGCCGCGTTTTTGACTCGGTCCATTCTCTTGCGCACTCGGGGGTGCGCGCATCGATTAAGTTGGTGGGGGAGAAATTTGTTTGGCCCGGGTTGCGCAAACAGGTCAAGGAATGGGCGGCAGCCTGCGTAGCGTGTCAGCGAGCCAAAATACACAGACACACTAAGGCCCCGTTGGAACCTTTTCACATCCCCGCTAAGCGTTTTGATCACGTGCATGTTGACTTGGTGGGCCCGCTCCCATTATCACACGGGCACACACATCTTTTGACGATGGTGGATCGCACCACGCGCTGGCCAGAGGCGATTCCTCTGACATCAACCACAGCGGAAGAAGTTGCGCGAGCATTTTTAGCAGCGTGGGTAACGCGTTTCGGTGTACCGTCGGACATAACGTCCGACAGGGGTCCCCAATTTATTTCCGAACTATGGTCATCGATGGCCCGCAGCATGGGGGTGAAGATTCATCGCACTACCGCGTATAACCCCCAGGCTAATGGTTTATGCGAACGCTTTCACAGGTCATTGAAAGCAGCCCTCAGAGCGTCGCTGACGGATACAAATTGGGTGGACAAACTTCCATGGGTTTTATTGGGGTTGCGTTCTGCACCTAAGGAAGATTTGCATGCTTCCCCGGCTAATTAGTTTTTGCACAACCTCTCCGTTTGCCGGGGGAATTTCTCCCCGATAATCCCGCACCAAATGGCCCCCCTGCTCAGCCGTGGCAGAGCGACTCGGGAGCAAACACGCTCCCTGGCCCGGTCCATCACAGTTTACCACACGTTTTTGTGCCAAAGGCTTTAAAAAATGCAGAGTTTGTTTTTGTTAAACATGATGCTCAGCGTCCAAGTTTGCGGCCGTTTTATGACGGACCGTTCCGAATGCTGGAGACCGGGCAGAAGCATTTTCTGCTAGATTTAGGGGGCAGAAGGGAGTTGATTTGCATAAACAGGCTCAAACCCAGCTTTGTTTTGGCTGATGAGGAAGTGCAGCTCGCGAGGCCCCCCCGCCGTGGCAGGCCGCCGAGAGGACATTCTCCAAAATCTTCACAGAAAGGTGCTAACAGCTTTAATCCACAGGTGCAGAGAGATGTTGCAGGTGCAGCCAAGCCAGGTTGCAGCAGATTCGGCAGAAAGTTAAAACCTAGGCAGTTGGTGGATTGATTAGCGATGTATGGAGTGTTTTGTGTTTTTCTTTTTTTTTTTTTATTATGCCATGCAGGTTTTGCCTTACTAGACGTTTGGGGGGGGGTAGTGTGGGCGACACACATTGTGGGCTCATGTTTCCACAGAGACAGGACTGCATGTATATTGAGGGTGTCACGTCTGCAAGGACAAAGGACTCGAATCTGCAGAAGATAACAAGGAGGTGTGAGATTTGTCTCTTTGTCCCACAGAAGATGCCCCGGAGAGATTTCCGGTTCATCAGGAAATGAGAGACAATGGTGAAGATTCAAAGGGATGCTTTGTGACTGTATGTTTACTGAAAGCACCATGTGACTTGAATTCTGATGCTGGAAACATATAAAAGGGTGATGAGATATGATTCTTTCTCTTTCCTGCTTTGAGAATGCTAGAAGCTCTGTTCTGTCAATAAAGCTGGTTTACGACTAAACTCAGCCTCATCATTTGAGCACATCTTCTACAGGGTGATCTTTAAATAGTTTTTAAATGAACAAGCAGTCTTTAAACACAGTAGATACTGCAGTATTTCCTTGTGGGCTGGTTGCAGAATCCATCAAAAATAGACTTGTGAATTTTTAGTGATCTTTTACAGCAAACTGGACCTGTTCTGCAATGAACCAGACCTGGTGGAGAGTACACCATTGGCCACAATTGGAACTGCTCACTACAGAGACCGGATCACAGCCATAACGGACTGCATCTGGAGTCGGTGGGAAATGGGGGTCGTTGTGAGGGCCACTGCAGGAACATGCACTTCTGCAACAAACTCAGGAGAACCACAGAGATCGTGGAAGTCATGAAAGTCCCTGTAGTCTGCATCCCCACATAAAATGAGTGAGGTAGAGGCAAAACATGGCAGTAGGTGGCACCACTAATGAATTATCTCTGCAGTAGCTGAAAATAATAAAAACTTTAAAAAAAAACTTTGCAGACTGTATTGAAATCCCATAATAAAACACAATCCTGGTTTTGTTATACAGTTTGATAGTAATAGCAGAAAATAAAGCAATTTGAAAGAAAAAAGATAACGATCTGTATTAAATGATTTGTAAAGAAGGACTTGAGACTTTGGTTAGGAGTTATCAACAGTCCAACTTAAGCCACTGTAGACATAGTGTACCACTGAAAAACTGCTGTTAAGAAAATATCTGAAGGCTTGGAAGTAATCGATTGTTGAGAAAACAAACAAAAAACAAATATTCACGTGTGCATTGAAAGTATAATAATTAACAGTAGTCATATTAAAATTGATAAAATAAGGTCTACGCTACCTCTTCCACCAGGACATTCATTTCTCCTTGAAGAGGAGGGCGGCTTCATGCTTCAAGACTACAGCGTAGTGAGTAAATAATTACATAATAGAACAGGGCACAGAAGTATTCTAATATAGAAGAGGAAGAAACCTCTCTTCTTTGAGTCTGTTGAGCAACAGGTCAGTCGCAGCCACATTTCCACTCCTACACATGCTGGCCAGAGGTGCCTGCTTGTGAAACACTTCTCCTACGCATTTATGTTTAACAAGAGAGGTTTAATCTTTCAACCCTTCAGAGGGTTAAACTTCAATGAAACTGAACTAAGATGGATAGAGTTTTAGAAAGTAAAATAGACAAACAAGAGTCAATTGCTTCTGAAAATTCTCTATATTTACTACGTGTATTACCATGAATAATCAGATCATCAAAGCTTGGTCTTTTGTTGAGAGTACAAACTCTGTGCAACACTTTTTACTACGGCATACCTTTTTAGTGATCTAAATACTGCACATCTCAGAACATAAAGGTACTTGAACACAGTACCATGCCATCCATGTGCAGGAAGGTCAGATTTAAAAAAAAAAAGGCCCATTTTTAAGAAGTAATTTTCAGGATGGCAATGCGTGAGTTCAGATGAAGGATATTTAACATGTGCAAGGGGATTTTGTGGTCTACCAAAATGAGTAATTGCCCTCCTTTTGTTCAGCCTGAGTTCTCATGAGCTCTATCAACCTCCTGCCTGCTCTAATGGTACAGAGTAGAGTTGCCCAATGTCTGACCAGCTTCACCATCCAGTAAACTTTTATTTTTAGTAAGCCTAGATGGCAGTGGTCTTACAGCAGCCTTTAATGAGTTCATTGTAATTGGAAGTTGAGATGAGAAGTTTTCATCACCGGAAATCATCATCACCGGAGTGGTGGCTCAGTTGGTAGAGCATCCGCCCCACACCCGGGAGGCAGGGGTTCAAATCCCGGCCGGGTCATGCCAAAGACCATATAAAAGTGGAACTTCCTGCCGTCCAGCCTGGTGCTCAGCAAAAAAATGGAATGGAGGAGGGAAATTTGTGGCGGCGCCTTGCATGGCAGCGGCCCTCTGATTCTACACTTGGGGTGTGTGTGATAAACACAGTAGATAGGTAAAGCACAATCTCGTTCTACTGTACATGATTGGTTGTACAGTTGAATGACAATAAAGGGTGATTTGATTTGATTTTGATGCCAGTATTTTAAAGGTCCCTTTTTATGCCATTTCCAGGGATTAATCTTAACTTCTGACACCTTCAATGACATATACTGTACTATAAGATATAAAATCCTTCCTTTGCTGCTTCACAGCTGGAGAAAAATAACTCATGTGTCCTTCATTTTCAAACGCTCCGTTTCCCTCCTTCTCTTTAACATTCATGAGCCTCCTATCTGATTGGGCCAATTTTTTCTGGGTGAAGCACAGTAAAGTCAATCACAAGTAAAGTCCAACTGCGAAGTTATTGCTAACTACTAAGTTATTGGACCTTTTCACCATAGGCAGCATTTGTCAAAAAAAAAAAAAAAGGAGAGCAACAATTTAAGAAAAAAAAAAATAACACCACCTCCAATACAATTGCTGAATGCAAAGCAGACACATCTTCTCTTATTTCAACGGCATATCAGTGCTAGGCTAACTGCTGCATTATTTGTCTACCAACAACTGATAACCTGCCATGCCCAGGACCGCTGTCTTTATGGTAAATGGCATTCACTTATATAGCGCTTTTATTCTCATCTATTGATGACCAAAGCGCTTCACAGATCCACCCATTCACACACTGATTTTAATCAATAAATAATGTCACAAAAGTGATAATGAAACGTTCTTTCCCCAGTAGACAGTAGCAGTGTAAAGAGATTAATTTTTTTTTTTTTTTTTTTTTTGGGGGGGGGGCTAATCATATGACCCACAGACACATTTTATTTAATTAACTACCCCATTTTCTTGTGACAGTTCAGTTTGTAATTACAGCTCCTTGCTTGGCAAAGATGAGCTGTTGCTTAATACAAATCATTTTTGTTAACGCGGTTTTCTTGTGAATGCCGTTAACACTGCAGGGTAAAATATACAGTAGTTACAGTGTGTGTGTGTGTGTCTCGTTTCATTCCATTCTCCAGGTGGATCTTGGGCAATGTTTTTCAACCGGGGGCGGAGGGGGGGGGGGGTCCCTGGAATGTTCAGGTTTCCGTGGGAAATTTTCCAATTTCCCTTCTTAATCGGTCTAGAAAACTGCAAATAATTTTGTGTGTTAGGGCTGTGTGATATGATGATAAATATTGGATGACAAGATAGAAATGTCTATCATTTCATATAAATCTCAATCATTTACAGTATATCAGGAGGTCATAAAATACACTGTTTATGGCAGTATCTTTACATCAATGTGGTAACTGTTTGTGGACCTTGTATAACAAAGATCTGCAAAGACAGTAAGAGGTAACAGCAGCCATTTCAACGGTCTTCACCTAGCCATTGGTGAGTGTCTAAGTGTACATACTAAATGTTTTTTACAAATAATAAATCATAGTCAGCTACGCAGGATTTAAAGTACTAGTTAAACAAACATGCAAAATGTTTGAATAAATGTTGGTGTGCCGTCAAAATAAACCTTGTTATCATATTTAATGTTTTCCACCCCAACATTAGAATTGGGGGGTGGGTGGGTGGATGGGATTAGAGAAATATTAATTGGATATTATCACATCTTTAAATAAAAGGAGAAAATTAATAAGAGATGAATTTGTACAATTGATTTTTTTCAGTATGTAATTTAAAATGTTAAAAAAGAGATGGTCCTTATATGTGGTTATTATATCTAAACTATGGAATTTACAGAAAATGTAGTATATTGGGTAATATATCAGTCTTGGGATATAAAATTACTTATATAGGGATATGAATTTTTGGTCACATCACATAGCCACACATTCAAATATAACTGCTGCTTTTGCTGGTAAAATTATTTTTCTGATATACAATGAATGGAGCTCCATGTGTCACTAAAACCAAATTTGACAACAGTTCTAACTGTCCAAAAGTAGCCTCCAGTTAACCCCTTGCACTCTGGTCAATTTTTCTAAAAACGCCAAAAAATAACGTACCCAAAGTAAATCAAAAGTTGTTCTTCAACCCTTTGCAGCATCTTCATGGGGTTGGTCTCATTTAAAAGAAAACACTTTGAATTTTTTGGTAAAACAGTCATAATCTCTCTAAGTGCTCCAGCCACTGAGTTACAGTCATCTAAACATACTGAACTTGAAGAAAATAAATTTCGCCTGGGTGTTTTTTTGGATACAAATGCTTGCAAATAACACACAGCTTCAGATCCGGGCTGGAAAATGCAACAGAAATGTAGAACCAAGTGTTATCCAGCTGAGGTCCGAATTTTGTAACAATACCACAAAAAATGAATATATTACACAGCTTTTTTCTTAGGTTGTTCCCAGACGTTTTTGAACTGTGCCAAATTGTGCCAAATGGCACAGCTTGGAAAAACATCTGTAACTTTTGAATGATTCAATATAGAAGCTTGATCTTGGGCTCTAATGAAAGGTGACACTCAGGGCTGTGTGTGTGTGGGGGGGGGGTTGTTTATTTATTCATGAATGAATGAATGAACAAACAAGCCCCCACACACAACGAAGCATGCCACGTAAAAAATGTGTGGCTTTTTTTTACAAGAAAAAATAACCTACAGTGCACTAAAAATTATTCTAAAATATCTGTAATGTAGAAGATAACAACTCCCCCCCCGCCCCCCCGCTACAGAGGACGGACATCGCCCGGTGCGCCCCGGTCACGGTGCGCCGCGGTCTACTACGCACAGTTGGACTAAAATATCTGCAATATATCTGCAATCCGCTACAGAAGAGTAGCGGGGGGGGGGGGGGGGGGGGGGCGGGTTCGCAACATGTCGGACCCGGACCGCTATGTTGCGATAACGCACAGTTGTAATTTACCAATCGGTCAAAAGTCATTTTGATTACAATTTTCAGGGATAAAGAATAATTTAGCTTATAACACTTACCTGTCCACAACAGCAGCGTAGCTGGCGAATTTCTCTTTCTTATTGTCAGACGAACATGAAGCTGGTCTGCTTGTTACGGACTCGTGGTTCTGGTCACGCGACCCGGTCAAACCATAATTCCATTATTGCGGTTCTGCGCTTCCATGATTGCGGTTTTGGCGAACGATTTTTCAAAATAAATAAGAACAGTAATAAGAAAAAAAGACTGGCGAACGTCTGTGTGTCACCCAGCCTTACACAAAACAGCTTTCGAACTTCTGTGCTTCAATTGGCTGGCTGTATTGGCAGCCGTTGGTAGGCGGGTCCTTCTTGCTAGGTTTTCAGTCATTGGTTCTTCAACGTTTCAGAAACCCAATTCAAGGCTCTTATTAGTCGAATGAGAGGTCAATCACATCTAAACCAATCAAAGCACTCCTTTGGCTTTCTGTTCGCAGCTTTGTCTGTAGTGGAAGAATGGAAATGCAGGTGGTCTTTTTTTTTTTTCAGTGCCTCCTAGGACGCACAGTGTGCGTACTAGGACGCCCTCGTGCGCCCTAGGACGCAGAGACGTGCCCGCCCGCGGTACACCGAAGTGCAACAGGTTAAAAAAGTACAATGTCATTTTTCATAATAAGGGGACATATAACTTGGAACCTAATTTTTAATCAGACTGTATCCTCTGTAAGATGTGGACTCATAACTCTGACCCTCAATCCATTATTGGTCATTTAACTGACTGTATGGACCGTCATGCTTTTAAACTGCTTAACTGTGTGTCCTGGAACCGTTTTTATTTTCAAATCCTTCTCTCTTACTTTATTGCGCAGTAGCCTGGTGGAGCACCCAAATTTCGTTCTGCTGTTCAACTGTACAACAATAATAAAGCCTATTCTATTCTATTCTTAAAGAACTGGCAGCTGTCTGATTTTTTTGTGTGTTTATCTTTTTTTTTCTATTTGTTTTTTCTCTTCTTCTGTTTGTGTTTTATATTTGTAAAACTCAGTATAATGTCAACTATACCCACACCAACCGTGAGGTAACAACTGTGACATCACCTGACAATATCACATGGCAAAAATTAAAATCATGCATCAGACAAAATGTTAGAAGCAATAGAAAGCCTCATTTCTTAGTTCTGCCGTCTGTTGGAGCTGGTGTGCTCACAAGCATCATTTATGCCTGCTCTTGTTTATTACAAAAATTCCACAATTGCAAAGCAATAACTAATTTATGACGCATTTCTCAGACTTATTGCTCCTTTTTTTTCTATTGTGCTTTCTGTTCAGTTGCTATGCAGCTTCACCGCATTCCTCTTTCAAAATTCCTTTGATTAAACTCAATGAAAAGTCACCAATTCTGATTGCCAACACTGCAGCCAATAGTAATGTGTAACAATGGGATGTTAAAAGTGAGAGACATAATCCAATACAGAGCACTCCACTTAGGTCAAACTAAACCCAGAAGCCCCATCTGTTCAGAAAACAACTTGCTCTTTGGGGACATAGAAATAGTGTGTGCACAAGCAAAACTAAGCAACCAAGCTCACCTTCTTCTTAACCTGCGGCTCCATGGCAACCACAACTACTCAACATGCTCTATTCCTCAACCAGCCAATGCCACCTGCTGAGCCTTGTCAGTGCAGCCCAGCAAAGTCCCGATCCAGAAGCAGAGCACTGGAGGTTCTCGGTGGGGTTCTTCTCAGGCGGGCGCCTGTGGAAACTGCAGGTCCAGTGGCTCAGATATGGATGGAGGAAGATGATGAAGGCAGGCGGGTGCAGCCTTGGTCCTCCACCTGGCAACACCTCCTGTACCGCCTCCACTGCCAGTGTGACAAGAGACACGCCAACGTCTGCTGGGACCAGAGGAGTGAAGCAAGGAACTCTGGGATATGGGGTTTCTTTGGAAGGTTACTTCATGCTCAAGTGCTGCACACAGATCTCTTCATAGTGCTCACGTGAAGTCCTGAAAAACAAATGACAAATTATTAACCCTTCAGGGGAAAAAATATACAACACACTTGTAAACTAGCGTCAGTATTCTCATTCTGTGGAGGGTGGGAGTTCAACAAGAACATTCAGTGTAAGCATAAAGGCTCTTTTGACAAGCAGGCCTCCTGTGCCACAAAAAAGGCATAAAACTCAGGAGTCAGCAGTTACCATTGGCAAAGAGTTGACGATGCTCAGCCAAACAGAGGAGAGGAGAGGCAGCAAACTGAAGGGTGAGAGGGTGCACCGACTACAAAGTAAGACTGTCCACAATTGACTGAATCAAAAAGCTCCTGCTGCAAAACCAGATGGGGCCAAGGCTAAAGCTGTAGAGGACAAAAAGTCCATCCAAGTGATGAATGTAGACAGATATATTTGTCACAAGGGATGAGCTCAGAGGAGCTGAAACCAGACTGGAACTGGTCAGTGCCAAAGTAGATTAATTATTACCTTCATTAGATTAATGAATTCTCTACATGATGGTATGTATGAATGCTTCATGATAATTAAAACAACAGACAATCAACTCTTTTTCCAATGAGTCTCTCACTCTATCAAAAGACTTCACAATGTTTGGCAGCCTCAGTGAACTCAATCTAGTGACACATGAACAAACTCCAGTTTATGGTACATATTGAGAACTGAACAAAAGAAATACACACACACACATACATACACACACACATACATATATATACACACACACACACACATACATATACATATATATATATACATACACAAATACACACACACACACACACACACATACATACATACAGTGGGGCAAAAAAGTATTTAGTCAGCCACCAATTGTGCAAGTTCTCCCACTTAAAAGATGAGAGAGGTCTCCAATTTTCATCATAGGTATACCTCAACTATGAGAGACAAAATGAGAAAAAAAAAAATCCAGAAAATCACATTGAATGATTTTTAATGAATTAATTGGTAAATTCCTCGGTAAAATAAGTATTTGGTCAATAACAAAAGTTCATCTCAATACTTTGTTATATACTCTTTGTTGGCAATGACAGAGGTCAAACGTTTTCTGTAAGTCTTCACAAGGTTTTCACACACTGTTGCTGGTATTTTGGCCCTTTCCTCCATGCAGATCTCCTCTAGAGCAGTGATGTTTTGGGACTGTCGCTGGGCAACACGGACTTTCAACTCCCTCCAAAGATTTTCTATGGGGTTGAGATCTGGAGACTGGATAGGCCACTCCAGGACCTTGAAATGCTTCTTACGAAGCCACTCCTTCATTGCCTGGGCGGTGTGTTTGGGATCACTGTCATGCTAAAAGATCCAGCCACGTTTCATCTTCAATGCCCTTGCTGATGGAAGGAGGTTTTCACTCAAAATCTCACCATACATGGCCCCATTCATTCTTTCCTTTACACGGATCAGTCGTCCTGGTCCCTTTGCAGAAGAACAGCCCCAAAGCATGATGTTTCCACCCCCATGCTTCACAGTAGGTATGGTGTTCTTTCTCCTCCAAACACGACAAGTTGAGTTTTTACCAAAAAGTTCTATTTTGGTTTCATCTGACCATATGACATTCTCCCAATCCTCTTCTGGATCATCCAAATGCTCTCTAGCAAACTTCAGATGGGCCTGGACATGTACTGGCTTAAGCAGGGGGACACATCTGGAACTGCAGGATTTGAGTCCCTGGCGGCGTAGTGTGTTACTGATGTAGCCTTTGTTACTTTGGTCCCAGCTCTCTGCAGGTCATTCACTAGGTCCCCCTGTGTGGTTCTGGGATTTTTGCTCACCGTTCTCGTGATCATTTTGACCACACGGGGTGAGATCTTGCGTGGAGCCCCAGATCGAGGGAGATTATCAGTGGTCTTGTATATCTTCCATTTTCTAATAATTGCTCCCACAGTTGATTTCTTCACGTCAAGCTGCTTACCTATTGCAGATTCAGTCTTCCCAGCCTGGTGCAGGTCTACAGTTTTGTTTCTGGTGTCCTTTGACAGCTCTTTGGTCTTGGCCATAGTGGAGTTTGGAGTCTGACTGTTTGAGGTTGCGGACAGGTGTCTTTTATACTGATAAGTTCAAACAGGTGCCATTAATACAGATAACGAGTGGAGGACAGAGGAGCCTCTTAAAAAAGTAGTTACAGGTCTGTGAGAGCCAGAAATCTTGCTTGTAGGTGACCAAATACTTATTTTACCGAGGAATTTACCAATTAATTCATTAAAAATCCTTCAATGTGATTTTCTGGATTTTTTTTTCTCATTTTGTCTCTCATAGTTGAGGTATACCTATGATGAAAATTGGAGACCTCTCTCATCTTTTAAGTGGGAGAACTTGCACAATTGGTGGCTGACTAAATACTTTTTTGCCCCACTGTATATAGCTGGGACTTTATGGAAACCATAAATAAAAACAGAATACAATTGTTTAAAAATCCTTTTCAACCTATATTCAACTGAATACACTACAAAGACACACTAATGTTAAAAGTGATAAACTTTATTGGGTTTTTTAGCAAATATTCACTCATTCTGATGCCTGCAACACGTTCCAGAAAAGCTGAGACAGTGGCATGTTTACCACTGTGTTACATCACCTTTCCTTTTAACAACACTCAATAAGCGTTTAGGAACTGAGGACACTAATTGTTGAAGATCTGTAGGTGGAATTCATTCCCATTTTTGTCTGATGGACTCAACAGTCTGGGGTCTCCGCTGTCGTATTTTGTGCTTCATAATGCACACAATTATGTTATTTTAGCAATCATAAAAATATACATGTTGTACTTGGGTGTAATTTTTGCATGCTTTTTTATATATACAGCATATATGCACAGTGTATATACACCCACACATGCATAAAATAATGGTATATTGACATTCTGGTAAAAGCTCAAGACATTACTCATTCTGGGAAAGCATCTAATTCAGTATTAATCTGTAACCTATATCACACGTACCACCTACCCAAACTCCAACTGCTCTACGGTCATGAATGGATGCAAGCCTTTAAATACAAATGTCATTACAGCTCCGTGTGCAGCTAGTGTCAGCAGGTTATCCTGGCAAGGAGTGGAGAACAAGCAGGTTGGTAAAACATCAAAGCTACCTGTTGCTGTCATTGTCTAAAAAAAAAAAAATGAGCTCATATTTACAGCGGTGTGAAAAAGATAATACAAGTAAACACAAAATGCAGTTTTTAAAAAATGAAGCTGTTTATTATTAAGGGGGAAAAAAAAATTCAAACCTACATGGCTCTGTGTGAAAAAGTGATTGCCCCCCAAACCTAAAAACTGCTTGGGCCACCCTTGGCAGCAACAACTGCAATCAAGCCTTTGCAATAACTGGCAATGAGTCTTTTACAGCATTGTGGAGGAATTCTGGCCCACTCATCTTTGCAGAATTGTTGTAATTCAGCCACACTGGAGGGTTTTCAAGCATGAACTGCCTTTTTAAGGTCATGCCACAGCATCTCAATCAGATTCGGGTCACGATTTTGACTAGGCCACTCCATAGTCTTCATTTTGTTTTTCTTAAGCCATTCAGAGGTGGACTTGCTGGTGTGTTTTGGATCATTGTCCTGCTGCAGAACCCAAGTGCGCTTCAGCTTGCGGTCACAAACAGATCGACGGACATTCTCCTTCAGGATTTTTTGGTAGACAGCAGAATTCATGGTTCCATTTACCACAGCAAGTCTTCCAGGTCCTGAAGCAGCAAAATAGCCTCAGACCATCACACTACCACCACCATATTTTACTGTTGATATGATGTTCTTTTCTAAAATGCTGTGTTACTTTTACGCCGGATGTAATGGGACACACACCTTCCAAAAAGTTCAACTTTTGTCTCGTCAGTCCACAGAGTATTTACTTTTTCTTATATACAGTGGTGTGAAAAAGTGTTTGCCCCCTTCCCGATTTCTCTTTTTTTGCATGTTTGTCACACTTAAATGTTTCAGATCATCAAACAAATTTAAATATTAGACAAAGATAATACAAGTAAACACAAAATGCAGTTTTTAAATGAAGATGTTTATTATTAAGGGGAAAAAAAATCCAAAGCTACATGGCCCTGTGTGAAAAAGTGATTACCCCCTAAACCTAATAACTGCTTGGGCCACCCTTAGCAGCAACAACTGTAATCAAGCGTTTCTGATACCTGGCAATGAGTCTTTTACAGCACTGTGGAGGAATTTTGGTCCACTCATCTTTGCAGAATTGTTGTAATTCAGCCACATTGGAGGGTTTTCAAGCATGAACCGCCTTTTTAAGGTTATGCCACAACATCTCAATCGGATTCAGGTCAGAACTTTGATTAGGCCACTCCATAGTCTTCATTTTGTTTTTCTTAATCCATTCAGAGGTGGACTTGCTGGTGTGTTTTGGATCATTGTCCTGCTGCAGAAAACAAGTGCACTTCAGTTTGAGGTCACGAACAGATGGCCGGACATTCTCCTTCAGGACTTTTTGATAGACAGCAGAATTCATGGTTCACATTTACCACAGCAAGTCTTCCAGGTCCTGAAGCAGCAAAACAGCCCCAGATCATCACACTACCACCACCATATTTTACCCATGGTATGAGGTTCCTTTTCTGAAATGCTGTGTTACTTTTACGCCGGATGTAATGGGACACACACCTTCCAAAAATTTCAACTTTTGTCTCGTCAGTCCACAAAGTATTTTCCCAAAAGTCTTCATCATCAAGATCATCAAGATGTTGTCTGGCAAAACTGAGACAAGCTGTTATGTTCTTTTTGCTCAGTAGTGGTTTTCATCTTGGAACGCTGCCATGCAGGCGATTTTTCCCCAATCTCTCTCTTATGGTGGAGTCATGAACACTGACCTTAACTGAGGCAAGTGGGGCCTGCAGTTCTTTGGATGTTGTTGTGGGGTCTTTTGTGACCTCTTGGATGAGTTGTCGCTGTGCTGTTGGGGTAATTTTGGTCATCCAGCCACTCCTGGGAAGGTTCACCACCATTCCATATTTTTGCCATTTGTGTATAATGGCTCTCACTGTGGTTCACTAGAGTCCCAAAGCTTTAGAAATGGCTAGAAAATTGAACTCAGCTTTTCTAAGATGTGATAAACCACAGTTAATTTATGTTTTAACAGGGGGGCAATCACTTTTTCACACAGGGCCATGTAGGTTTGGATTTTTTTTTTTACCCTTAATAATAAACACCTTCAATTAAAAACTGCATTTTGTGTTTACTTGTGTTATCTTTGTCTAATATTTAAATTTGTTTGGTGATCTGAAACATTTAAGTGTGACAAACATACAAAAAATGAGAAATCAGGAAGGGGGCAAATACTTTTTCACAGCACTGTAAATACCAGATGTTTTTAGTTGGGTTTTGTGAGTTACAAAACAGATTAAACAGCCTACAAGGCTGCTAGCATCATGCCAATATACTACTAAAAATAATATTACCATTTGCTCTATGCTGCTGTATGGGAATGCAGCTGCCGTATCAGGAGCTGCCGTATGAGAATCAGACGTGGGCCTACTTCTTAGACTTTTGTACACATTGCAGTGTTTCAGTTTATTCCATGCTGCCATCAAGACATGTTTCAACTCATGTTCATCATACGCCATGCTGGCCATGTTTACCATATGCTTCCGCCATTATCCCACGGTAGCGACAGCATGATGGCGTTGCTTGGTAATGGTAGCGTGTGATGTCATGATGCATGCCGTTTAAAAAACAAACAAACATGGAAGTCTTTAAACCCGCAGCATCAATAAGAGGAATTGATAACATCAGCGACGTACAGTTCCGGGGGCTTGAAAAATTTAGAACTGGTTACTGCTGGGAACCGGTTCTCAATTCCCATCCCTACACAGGACATCACTAGTTTCTCACACTACTCTGGTTTGGGGGAGAGGATCATGCGAAGAATCTCAATGGGCATTCAGTTCAACACTGCAGCTGTAATTGCTCACCAGTTTATTACTGAACAGGACAAGGATCTGTCTCAGCACACAGTGTCTCTCGGTTTAAGACAATCTGGACTCAAAGCTCACTCTGCAGTGACCAAACCTCTCATCTGCAGAAAGAATAAAAAGGCTAGACTTGCCTTTGCTAAGGAGCATGTTGTGTAGACAGAGGAGAACTGGTCCATAGTGCATTTCAGTGAGGAGAGTAAGTTCAATTTATTTGGGTCTGAAGGGAAACAATATGTTTGGCGTCAAACTGGGGAAAGACTGAACCCAAAGTGTGTAAAGAAGTCAGTTAAATTTGGTGGAGGAAGTGTCATAGTTTGGGGGATGTTTTCTGTAGTAGGAGTTGGGCCTCTTGTACAGCTGCATGGTAGGGTGAATGCAAATGTTTACAGTATGTGAACCTCCTTCGGCAACATGCAATTCCTTCACGGCAATTGTCTCCCAATCAACCCGCAATTCTCACACAAGACAATGCCCTCTGTCACACTGCAAAATGAGTTAAACAGTTCCTTGAATCTAACAATACTGAAACAATGAAATGACCAGCCCAGAGTCCAGATCTAAACCCCATAGAGAATCTCTGGAAAATCGTTGGCGACAAAATAATGCCTAAGAAACCTACTACAGTTACTGAACTGTGGAAGAGACTACAAGAAGAATGGACCAAGATCAAACCAGAGCAGTGTGAGAAACTAATGATGTCCTGTGGGCGCAGGTGTGCTGAAGTCATTCAAAGCAAGGGCCTCTACACTTCCTATTAATTTTTGAGTCCTATAGCCCTAAAAAACGTTGTTTAAATATTCTCTTCTAACACAGTGGTTACTGTTCTCTAATTTTGCTCACTGTTTTTTGGTTGTTTTTTTTTACAAAATAAATGTTTGTGTTGAATGGGGTGTGCCATATCGTATCGTTCATGATAATACCAGTATAAATTTTGATACCAGTGTAAAATGGAATATCACGATATTTCACGATATCCGTTATGCTGCCAACGGAAGGTACGTGTTACCATAGAAATGGGAAAAAAAAAAAAAAACATGGCGCGGGAAGCGGCGCTCTGTGCTTGGAACATCTTCGTCTGGTTGTGAGAAAGTAATTTAGTTTTAAGGCCATTTCAGACTGCTGCCACCTTTGAAAAAAAAAAAACCAAACGGTGCAGCGATGCAGATAATCTGCCCACATTTTTTTCTGCACGTCAACAACGCCGCTTTGGGGAAAAGTTTTACTTCGCCCTGAAGCGGTGTTGCTGACGTCCAAAGTGTCCAGAGGTTTATTTTTGTTCCATTGTGGTTGCTGCAGCATGATTTATTCAACCAACCGAAAGAAAAAAAAAAAATCTGTTAACAGCCCCAGGACTTGTCTGGGCAACAGAGATTTCTAACGCAGGTAAACTGAGAGAAAGAGAGACAGGAGGTCTCATGCAGCGCTCATTTACCAGCAGAAGTGTCTTGGGACACGACAGACAGGTAGGCCAATATATTCAATATGATAAAAATGATGAAATAATAATAGTTTTAAATAAGCCCACTCCCTCCCTGTTTTATTTAGACCCTCTTCCTGACCCGGTGAAATAACATACTAGACTAAATTAATTTAACATGTTAAAAGCAGCAAACCCCCCTCATGTCCCAGAGCATAGAAATGAGATAAAGACAGAAGTAATGTGGTGAAAGCGTGTCTGTGGTTATATTATACTGCTGTAGCTGCTTATACTGTAGTTTAGGGTTTATGTTTTTTAATGTAATAAATAGGTTGCATTAACCATAGCTAAATTGCTCTTACATTCATAAGGCAATGTTTTCAGAACTATTCAGATGTTTTAAGAAAAATCTGCAGAATTTTCAAAACTACAGGCTATATTGTATGTAGTCTGCAGTACCAACTTTACTCTCATCTGCTTGTTACCGTTCTCTCCTAAATTTGATTTTTTCTCATTAAACATCTTTTCATAAAGGAACTTTTTTTTTTTAATTTTGAACATTTTTGGTGACAAATCTGTGACCTTTTTCATGCAGAATTGTAACTTTTTACCCAAAGCCTCTTACCTTGTGTTTTTACTCTGAAAAGGTGAAGAAATGAGAAGCAGCACCAGATTTAAATTAAGATTAGTCAATCAGTTGTTTTAATAATCAATAGATCAGTTGACTATTACAATCCAAATTTATAATTTTTGCCCCACCCGTAGATTATAATTACATTTATAGCTAGTTTGATACCTGTGGATACCGGAGTGGTGGCCTAGTTGGTAGAATATCCGCCCCACAACCGGGAAGTCGTGGGTTCAAGCCACGGCCGGGTCATACCAAAGACCATATAAAAATGGTACTTCCCACCTTCTAGCTTGGTGTTCAGCATAATAGAGTGGGGGAAGGAAAAAGTTGTTTGTGGCGGCACCTTGCATGGCAGTGACCCCTCTGATTCTTGATGTGATTGACATTGTAGATAGGAGAAATGTAATTTCGTTCTACTGTACATGACTGGCTGTATAGACTGAATGGCAATAAAGTTGGCTTCTTATTATTATTATCTTAAAATATCAACCCACTAAAACTGTGGTGGTTTCTGGTTTCCAGCAACAGGGTGGCCTAGGATGAAGTCAAATTCCCGGCCTGAATTTTTGTCCCAGTCCACCCCTCAGTACACTTAAGATGTGGTGGTTTATAATATTTTCTGGTAATATTTGATACACAATTAAAAAAGTCTTAAACGCATTCTAAACTGCTCTTTATAAACGGGAGAAATAAGAGTTGTTGCTTTTACTGAATATGTTGAACATAATTAACGCTGGCCTGTGAAACTCCACTTTATAAATTTAAAAGAAAAAACTGTATTCCTCGATATTGTGAAGAATATCTTTATCGTGAAAATTCACAGAAATATCGTGATATCATTTTTAGGCCATATCTCCCACCTCTAGTGTTGAAGTGCCTTGGTTATTTAAAAAAACATGCTAGTACAGCAGTGGTATAGCCACAGCTGATATTCTGGCAAATTCTGAACAATGAAGAATAACATACAGTATGTTAGAATAAATCAAGTATTAATACACTGTTCTCTAATTTTGATCTCCACTGTATATTTATACAACATCCCAAAAAACTGACTGAAAAGTAGCCTTCCAGAACTACCAATATTTCATGATAAGTGAACCCGGATGCTTAACATATGTGCCTGATGATGTATGATTCTCATAATCACCATCAAAGCTGTTTAATGTTGCGTCTCTATGTGAGATGCTTTGATCCTTTCCCTAAACATGTAACATTAATGACAAACCTTTCCACTGAATCTGTAGACATAGCGTTAAGACTGGATGAGTTGGATACTCAAGAATCATTAATACCCACAGTATTGGTTTTCCATAGTCATATCAAAATTGGTTCCATGGACAAAGTCTGTATTGGTCAAGTGTGGTATAGGCCAACAAGCTCCCAGACTTGGCCTGTGGCGCTCAAATCTTCCTAAATCTCCTCCTGGCAGAAGTTGCTGATTGAGATTTCTAATATCCTCCTCGGCTTACCCCAGCTTCTACCCGGAATAATCAATCTCCATTAAACGTGGAGAGTCAAAGCCACAGATGACGGACCAGACAACAATCCATACAGCTACATCAAGCTTTCTTAAGCTTTACATACTGTTTGACACAATAAACATCCCAAATATCATACTTTTACCCTGAAATTTTGTTGAATTTTACTTAAGTAACCCAGAGTTGACCAAGCTGAAAGTATTCTTAAAATTGCATTTTTGTTGAAATGTCTCGTGTAAATGCCACATCTTTAAACTATGTAACTCTACATCCTATGTCTGTGTATATCTTTACCACACAACAGCTTCAGCTCTCGCTCTGACTTTCTCAGATGATACTGTAAATGCCTGACTGAAGGGATTAGCAGCAGCAGTACAACAACATTTAAAACTTCACGTGCGCTACACATATTTTTCAAATGCACAGCAGAGGTATGCTGCACTGCAGAAGAATGACATTTTACTGGGAGGATTTGAACCTCAGCGTGACAGACAATCACCTTAACCCCTACGCCACACAGTTGCTTTGGGTTGCACACAAACTTTTTCACACACTAACAAAATCTTCCATTGACAAGACACAAACGCTGATTAACATTTCATAAACATGATTTTTGGGACATGAAGAGAATTGCATTAAAAAAAAAAAACCATCAAGTCCACCTCTGAATGGCTTAAGAAAAACAAAATGAAGACTTTGTAGTGGCCTAATCAAAGTCCTGACCTGAATCTGATTGAGATGCTGTGGCATGACCTTAAAGAGGCGGTTCATGGTCAAAAACCCTCCAATGTGGCTGAATTACAACAATTCTGCAAAGACGAGTGGGCCAAAATTCCTCCACAGCGCTGTAAAAGACTCATTGCCAATTATCGCCAATGCTTGATTGCAGTTGTTGCTGCTCAGGGTGGCCCAACCAGTTATTAGGTTTAGGGTTCAATCACTTTTTCACACAGGGCCATGTAGGTTTAGATCCCACCCCCCAAATCATAAACACCTTCATTTAAAAACTGCATTTTGTGTTTACTTGTGTTATCTTTGTCTAATATTTAAATTTGTTTGATGATGTGAAACATTTAAGTGTGACAAACATACAAAAAAAGAGAAATCAGGAAGGGGGCAAATATTTTTTCACACCACTGTATATTATTTTTTATATTTTGTTGTTTTTTTAAGCCGTTCTGTATTTTATGTATTTTGACGGATCTCGAGTCTGCAAATAAAAGCTCACTTACGACAGAAGGATAAATTACAAATTTACAGGGAAAAGTGGCAACTTTTAGATAAGACAAATTTAGGAGAGAAAAAAAATGCAAATGCACAAGTATCTCTGAGTGGCGAGAAGCTGTGTAAAAATATTAACTACAAAGAACGGTGGCTACAGATGGCATGCGCGTAAACGAGCACTGGAGAAAAGCTAAATAAAATAACCAGGACAAGAAAAGACAAAATGAACAAACGTAATAAGAAAGGAGGGCGTTGACCAGCTGAGACCCAACAGGAGACAGGTGACAGATGCAAAATGTCACCCTTTGGTGCAGACATGAAGTCAGAAACGGCACACAGGCAGACTTTAACTACAGCATCACCCTACTGTACACACACTTAATTACAGTCTGGAGAACCACTGCGGGGATTTCAAGAGAACACTCTTCCAGCATATATATATATAAAACCACAATAACAATACAGTCTAATATAATGTTTGTTGGAGGTAAACTGCGCTACTGCCCACAACAAATATTACAGAACTAGCTTACATTTGAGCTCCTGTAACCGGAGCTGTTTTTCTCTGTGAACCGATGCCGCCTTCTACTAAAACGCAGTCCCGCCGGTACAATATTCACACAAACACATCCCGTCTAAGGACGTTTATGTCAGAACTCACCGGTCGATAACTGAGAGCAGCCTGTGGCTAACCCCTTAAAATCCTCTCTAAACGTTCTCCGTCCACTTCACCTGACATTCGCGGCCATCGTCTTCTTTCTCTTTTGTGATTAATTTCATCCAAGCGGAGCACTACCGCCACCAACTGGCCTGCTATGGTAGGGAGGACAGCGACAATTGATTTTTTTTTTTTTTTAAGCTTTTTCCTTTATAATTCACAGACTGCTTGAAATACAGATGTTGTCTTTTGATAAAGGAACATATACTCCCCGGCGGCGGCCACTTTAATAGGTACATATTAAAGTATAGGATATTACTGAGTCAGACAGACCCCTGTTGGCTTCAGAACTGCCTTAGAGGTCCTATTCACTGAAAATTTGAGTTTTTGTAGGTTTTAACCTTCTGAAACGTCTATTGTCACGTGGTGATCGAAAAAAACATCGAAACATCTTTATATCGATTCTGTCTTTGAGCAGCCGAAGAAACCCTTCCAGGTTTTTTCCAGTGCCATAGCAATATTGTAATGTCGGGGCCATGTTAAGGGGGGCAGGGATTTCCCAGCATGCTTTGCCAGTTGAAACGTTACTGTGTGTGTGTATTAAATGTGTTATTACTGAGTTATTGTGCTGCTGTGTCACTATAACTGCGTTATAATAACCCAGCAGTGTTTAGCAGGATTAGGGCAAGATGTATCATGTGTGTGTAACCATGATTGAAACGGAGGTCTGGGAGAATGACCTCCCCTCCTCTCTGTGCTCAGAAGTAGTTGGGGTTGGTGGTGTGTAAATAAAGCCTGTTCGTCACAACCATCTTGCTCCTCTTTCTTTGTGTGAATCCCGCAAACGTCACACTGGTGTCAGGAGTGGGGACGGTGCAAGATGAGGATCCAGGCGGAGGTCCAGCAGCCGGAGCGGTTCATCGCTCGGCTGGGAACGGAGCGTAGAGCTGAGACGCGGGCCCCCGGAGAGGCTTGACGCATGGACGCGGGCCAGCAGCCGCCTGGGAGACCTGGCAGCGGTGGGAGTCGGCCGGAGCGGGCATGGGACTCCCGCTGCCAGGGAAGGGACTGTGCGTGGTCCTACAGAGGCTGTCAGATGTGTCCATCCGCCCGCTGGTGGCCAAACCAGAACCCTATCCCAACCAGATACTCCGACCGATACTCAGATGGACACTGGATGGCCCGTGCGTGCCGCCCTGGCACCGGGCTGACTCGCGTTGGATTTCTGAAAGTGGACTTTGAATTTTCTGGGGACAGAAACCAGTCCAGGGGAGGGCAGTGTAACGTCGGGGCCATGTTAAGGGGGGCAGGGATTTCCCAACATGCTTTGCCAGTTGAAACGTTACTGTGTGTGTGTATTAAATGTGTTATTACTGAGTTATTGTGCTGCTGTGTCACTATAACTGTGTTATAATAACCCAGCAGTGTTTAGCAGGATTAGGGCAAGATGTATCATGTGTGTGTAACCATGACTGAAACGAAGGTCTGGGAGAATGACCTCCCCTCCTCTCTGTGCTCAGAAGTAGTTGGGGTTGGTGGTGTGTAAATAAAGCCTGTTCGTCACAACCATCTTGCTCCTCTTTCTTTGTGTGAATCCCGCAAACGTCACAATATAATGAACATCCCTGTTTCCATCTGGTCACTAATCCACAGTCAATCTTGCATCATTCTGGCTTATTTTCTTATATTTTTGCAGTGATGCTACATTTATCCGTTAGCATTAGCTTGGCTAGTCGGACAGCATCAGTCAGTCTATCATCAGAGGTTGCCTCAGCAGGGCGAGGGTGACGGACAGACCGCCTGGTCTTAGCTGTGGCTTTGATTGCTATTTTCTTTCAATTCTATTCACCTTTGCTGGAATCCTTGTTCAACTACCAACCCTTGATTTTGTTCTTAGATGTTATTTTAGCTTAGTTAAAGTTACTGTCTCCAACCGAGGCCTAAGGTGGCTAGCTGAAGCTAGCAGTTTAGCCACTCATTGACAAATATTTCTGTATTTATTGTACTCCAGGGTTAAGTCATATCCCATCAACTACTGGAACCACACACCCCTGTCGACCAGTGATGCATTATTTCATTTATTCTTTAAGACAAATTTACATTAGTTAGGTCAGGCTCAGTAACCAAGGGAGGACGTAGTGTGGGACACATATGTTGGTTTCATATGCTCCACAAATAGAATACTGTGTGTTTATTGTGTGCTGCATGTCTCAAGGGAACAAAGGGACTGAGCCTCCTAGAGGTAACAGGAAGGTGTGAGATTTGGCCTTTTGTTTCAAGGAGATGGCCTTGGGAGATTTCCTGACCACCGGAGACTTGGGGGTGGATGGTGTTAAGATCGGAGGAAGTTATATTGTGACTGGGATTAAGTACCATGTGACTGTATGTTTGATTAAACACCATGTGACTGTAGTTTGATGTCCTAAGTATAAAAGGACAGATGTGAGAAGATTCATCCTCTTTTCCTGCTTTGAAATTGTTGGAGTATGTGATTGTGAATAAAGCTGAATCTGAGGAATAAACTCAGTCTCATCCTTCAACACATTCTCCACACTGGTGACCTTACGACGAAGCATGAGCAGAGATAATTCTCCCGAGTGGGGCTCGTCAGAAGCCAGCCTGACGAATGCCGCCACGTTCCAGCTGCCGGACTTCTGGCAGAATAGTCCGCGCTCCTGGTTTAGCGCGGTCGAGGCGCAGTTCAACCTCCGGAGAATCTCGAGAGACGACACAAAATTCTACCATGTGGTGGCGAAGCTGGACAACCACACAGTCCAGAGGGTGGAGAACCTGGTCAACCACCCGCCAGACAGCGACAAGTACAGCACATTGAAGGCTGCGCTTATCAGCCAATTCACCCCCTCGGTGCAACAGCGAACAGAGGGGCTCCTAGCGTTGACGGAGTTTGAGAACGACAGACCCGCGGACCTGATGGTGAAAATGCTGAGGCTGAGAGACTCCGAAGATGACAGCTTTATCTTCGCCCACCAATTCCTCAGGACCCTGCCGCCAGCGGTGAGAGTGACCCTGGCAGGTTCACCTCTGTTGGCCCGGCGAGACTACCACGAGCTGAGCCAGGAGGCGCAACGACTCGTCGACGCCCACAAACAGAGTGCGGCTTCGGCCGCAGCAGCGGAGCTAGGCGCAACGTCCGGAGACAGCATGGGGCCAGAGGCTGCAGCACCAGACTCACCGACGACGGCAGCAGCAAGGGCCAGGCAACACGGAGCGGACGACCCCCTTTGCTTCTACCATCGCCGCTTTGCAGAGAAGGCGCTCAAGTGCATTCCACCGTGCCATTTCAAGCGCTCGGGAAACGCGAAGACCAGGGGCCGGTAGCAGCTTCGGCCCTCGGGGAGGAGAACAAGATGCTCTACCTGACTGATGCACGCTCGGGGAGGCATTTCCTCGTGGACACAGGCTCCCAGCTGAGCTTCATCACGCCTTCCTACGCGGACCGGCTGGCGCCTTCCAGGGGTCCCCGGGTGTCAGCAGCGAACGGCTCAGCGATTAAGACCTTCGGGGAGAGGACTCTGCTTCTGTCTTTGCAGGGCCGTGCATTTGAGTGGACTTTTGTTGTAGCGGCAGTCAATTTCAACATGTTAGGGGCTGATTTTTTGTGCTCACATGGTTTATTGGTTGATCTTGCTAACAGACGTCTGGTTAATACACTCTCCTTTCAGTCTATTCCCTGCACAGCTCGAGTGGCCCCGCCAACTGCACAAGCCAACGTCACAGCTGCAGATGGTAAGTTCCATGCACTCCTCACTCAGTTCCCAGCACTCACGGTCCCAACGTTTTCGGCGACAGTGGCTGAACATGGGGTGGAACATTTTATTACTACCACCGGCCCGCCCATTTTTGTAAAAGCTCGGCGCTTGGACTCAGCTAAACTGACCATAGCGCGCGAGGAGTTCGCCAACCTGGAAAAACTGGGCATCATCAGGCATTCGAAGAGCTCCTGGGCTTCACCACTGCACATGGTCCCAAAGGCTGATGGCTCGTGGTGACCTTGCGGTGATTTCCGCAGGTTGAATAACGCCACAGCGCACGACCGCTACCCGATTCCGCATATCCAAGATTTTTCGGTTCATTTGGCGGGGGCATGCATTTTTTCTAAAATAGACTTAGTATGCGGTTACCACCAGGTTCCAGTGCGCGCTGAGGACATACCCAAAACAGCAGTAATAACTCCTTTAGGGCTTTTTGAGTTTTTGCGCATGCCTTTTGGGCTCAAGGGAGCGGCGCAGACGTTCCAACGCATGATGGACGCGGTCCTACGCGATCTCCCTTTCGTGTTCGTCTACTTGGACGACATTTTGGTAGCCAGCGCGTCCGAGGACGAACACGAAAGCCACCTCACAGCAGTTTTCCGGAGGTTGGCAGAGCATGGGTTAATAATTAACCCAGCGAAGTGTCAGTTCGGGGTGGCGCAGATTGATTTTTTGGGGCATCGCGTTTCGCCAGAAGGAGCGGTCCCTCTGCCCAATAAGGTGCGCGCAATAATAAATTTTCCCCAACCACAAATGGTCAAAGCGTTACAGGAGTTTTTGGGAATGGTTAATTTTTATAACCGTTTCCTCCCCCGCGCAGTGCAGCTCATGCAACCATTGTACGCTGCACTAAAAAAAACAAAAACCCACAAATAAAATCGAATGGTCTCCTGAGCGGGAGCGCGCATTCTCTCAAGTCAAATCAGCCCTGGCAAACTCTGCGTTGTTGGCACACCCAGTCCCAACGGCCCGCATGGCGCTCACTACTGATGCGTCAGATGTTGCCATAGGGGCGGTCGTTGAACAGTACGTGGCTGGGGCCTGGCAACCGCTCACGTTTTTCAGCAAAACCTTGCGCGATAGCGAGCGAAAATACAACGCGTTCGACAGGGAGTTGTTGGCTCTACACTTGGCCATCTGCCACTTCCAGTTCTGGCTGGAAGGACGCCGTTTTACCGCGTTCGTGGACCACAAACCGATGACTTTCGAGATGGCCAAGATTTCCGAACCTTGGTCGGGCCGGCAGCAGAGACAGCTGGCCGCGATATCGGAGTTTACCACGATATCCAACATGTGGCAGGTAAATATAATGTAGTGGCAGACTGCCTCTCACGTGCTGTGGCAGCTCCAGGCCCCATGGGGGCAGACTCTGCAGCCATGGCCACAGACCAGGGTAGTGACGCGGAAGCGCGCGGCCCCGGTCCGCATAGGGATAGATTATGCAGCCATGGCCGCGGAGCAGGTTAGCGACACGGACGTGCGCGCGCTCCAGTCTGGACCAACAGGGTTAAGGCTGGAGATCTGCGATGTCTCCACTTGACGACCGTGTCCGGTTGTACCAGCCACGTGGCGCCGCCGCGTTTTTGACTTGATCCATTCTCTGGCGCACCCGGGGGTGCGCGCGTCGGTCAAAATGGTAGGAGAGAAATTTGTATGGCTGTGCCTGCGCAAGCAGGTCAAGGAGTGGGCGACAGCCTGCGTGGCTTGTCAGCGAGCCAAAATACACAAACACACTAGAGCGCCTTTGGAGCCTTTTCACATCCCGGCTAAGCGGTTTGATCATGTGCATGTCGACCTCGTAGGCCCCCTTCCGCCGTCACAGGGGTGCACACACCTTTTGACTATGGTTGACCGCACCACGCGTTGGCCGGAAGTGGTCCCACTGGCATCAACCACAGCCGAGGAGGTGGCGGGCGCGTTTTTAACAGCATGGGTAGCACATTTTGGAGTTCCGTCAGACATTACGTCCGACAGAGGTCCTCAATTTGTGTCCGAGCTCTGGTCAGCGATGGCCCGCAGCCTGGGAGTAACGATCCACCGCACTACCACTTACAACCCGCAGGCTAATGGTTTATGCGAACGTTTCCATAGGTCATTGAAAGCAGCCCTCAGAGCGTCGCTTATGGATACAAATTATGGATACAAATGGGCTGCACGGTGGCGCAGTGGTTTAGCACTGTGGCAGCACAGTTTACCCTCGGCCGGGGGATCGCGGGGATCATGAGATCGTGGGTTCGATCCCAGCCCCCGACCAACAGTGAGCTGTGTGGAGTTTGCATGTTCTCCCCATGTTGCATGGGTTTACTCCGGGATTTCTCCGGTTTCCTCCCGCATACCAAAAACATGTAGGTTTAGGGCACTCGCGCATGCAGCGACCGGCAGCCGGTGGCTTGTCACCAGACTGCAAACCAAATCTACCTACGGGTACAAATAAGTAACAAAAAAAAAAAAAAAAAAAAATTGGGTAGACAGGCTACCATGGGTTCTATTGGGGTTGCGTTCTGCACCTAAAGATGATTTAAAAGCCTCCCCAGCTGAGTTAGTTTTTGCGCAGCCACTCCGGCTGCCCGGGGAGTTTCTCCCGGATAATCCTGCGCCAGAGTGCCCCCCTGCTCAGCGGTTGCAGAGCGACACGGGATCGAGCACGCTTCCTGGCCCGGTTCATCACAGCTTCCCGCGCGTTTTTGTGCCTAAAGCTTTAAAAAATGCGGAGTTTGTTTTTGTCAGGCATGATGTTATTCACAATCACATACTCCAACAATTTCAAAGCAGGAAAAGAGGATGAATCTTCTCACCTCTGTCCTTTTATACCTAGGACATCAAACTACAGTCACATGGTGTTTAATCAAACATACAGTCACATGGTACTTAATCCCAGTCACAATATAACTTCCTCCGATCTTAACACCATCCACTCCCTAGTCTCCGGTGGTCAGGAAATCTCTCAAGGCCATCTCCTTGAAACAAAAGGCCAAATCTCACACCCTCCAGTTACCTCTCAGAGGCTCAGTCCTTTTGTTCCCTTGAGATATGCAGCACACAATAAACATACAGTATTCTATTTGTGGAGCATATGAAACCAACATACAGTATGTGTCCCACATGACCCCCCCCCCAAACATCTAAGATGGAACAATCATAACTAAAGATGCATGCCATAATTAAATCACTACATATCAATCCACATGCCGCTTAGGCCTTAGTCTTCTGCCGTATTTGCTGTAAGCCGGTTTAACTGCCCCCGCAGAGTCCTCCTGCTGTGGGGCCGCTGCCTGTGGATTAGAACTGTTAGTCAATCTCTGTGGGTGTTCTGGAGGATGCCCTCTAGGGGGGTCTGCCGCGTCTGGGGGCCCTCGCCAAATGCACAGTTTCATCAGCCATCACAAAAGCGGGTTTGAGTCTGTTTATGCCAATTACTTCCTTTCTGCCTCCCAAATCTAGCACAAAATGCTTCTCTCCTGTTTCCAGCACTTTCACCATCAGGTCCGTGGGTCTGTCGTTCTCAAACTCCATCAACGCTAGGAGCCCCTCTGCTCGCTGTTGCACCGAGGGGGTGAAGTGGCTGATTAGCGCAGCCTTCAATGCGCTGTACTTAAGATAAGATAAGATAAGATAAGATAAGATCAGCCTTTATTAGTCCCACAACGGGGAAATTCCAGGATTGCAACAGCACAGGGATAGCAACACTCAGAGCAACAATCAGAAGGCAAGAAAAAAAAACAAGCAAGCAAGAGCAGCTAATAAACATATGTACGTATTACTATAAAATATATATATATACACACACACACAGACACACAGTGCAGAGCATTGTAGCTGGATGGAATAAATATATGAATATATGAACACACAGTGCAGAGCATTGTAGCTAGATGGAATAAATATGTAAATATATAAACACCCACAGTACGGAGCATTGCAGCTAGGTGGAATAAATATGCAAGTATATAAACACACACAGTGCGGAGCAATGTAGCTAGATGGAATAATATGTAGATATATAAATATATAAACACCCACAGTACGGAGCATTGTAGCTAGATGGAATAAATATGCAAATATATAAACACACACAGTGCAGAGCATTGTTGCTAGATGGAATGAAACAGCATAACCGTCTACTTAGTTATCCTACATGGTATGATTATGTGCCCATACATATTCTCACCCTCCATAGCGACCGGTATGTTCCTAGTTGTATGCCGGAGAGGACCATTGTGTAAGTCTATTGCATCTTTTGCATTCAAAAAACTATTAGTTTGTTACGTCTTTTTGCTATCTCTGCGAGCAGCCCTGCTTAGGTTGTACAGTCTGACAGCCGTTGGTAGGAAGGACCTACGAAACCTCTCGGTTGTGCACCTGGGATGATGTAGTCTGCTGCTAAATGAGCTCCTCAGTGCATTCAGTATGTCCTGCATAGGGTGGAACTCGGACTCCAGCAGAGATGACAGTTTAGCCACCGTCCTTCTCTCTCCTATCTCCTCCATCGGATCAAGGCGCTGCCCCAGGACAGAGCTAGCTTTCTTAATCAGTTTGTTCAGTCTCTTCCTATCGGCTGCAGTAATGCCACTGCCCCAGCAGACCACTCCAAAAGTGATGGCTGATGCCACCACCGTGTCATAGAATGACTTCAGCAGCGCCCCTTGTACACCAAAAGACCTGAGTCTCCTCAGCAGGAACAGCCTGCGCTGTCCCTTCTTGTAGAGTGCATCAGTATTGTGTGACCAGTCTAGTTTATTGTTCAGATGAATACCCAGGTACTTATAGGATGTCACCATCTCGATGTCTGTTCCCTGTATATTTACTGGTACTGTGAGGGGCTGCCCATGCCTGCGGCAGTCCACCACCAGCTCCTTAGTTTTCCTCGCGTTGATCTGGAGGCAGTTCCGATGGCACCAGTCCACGAAGTCCTGGATAAGCCCTCTGTACTCAGCTTCATCTCCATTGGAGATGAGGCCAACGATCGCAGAGTCATCAGAGAACTTCTGTAGATGGCAGTGTGTTGTGTTGTGTGAGAAGTCCGCAGTATAAAGAGTGAACAGGAAGGGAGCCAGCACCGTTCCCTGGGGGGCCCCCGTGCTACTGATGATCGTGTCGGACACACAGTCCCGGGTTCTCACAAACTGAGGCCGGTTCGTGAGGTAGTCCAGGATCCATGATGACAGGTGCTGGTCCACCCCTGCGCGCAGCAGCTTGTCCTTCAGGATCATCGGTTGGATGGTGTTGAAAGCACTGGAGAAGTCAAAGAACATGATCCTCACCAAATTCCCGGGCTTCTCCAGGTGGGACAGAGAACGGTGAAGGAGGAAGATCACCGCATCCTCCACCCCAATGCCATGCTGGTAGGCGAACTGGAGTGGATCCATCGCTGGTTCCACCAGGGGGCGGAGGTGAGCAAGGAGCAGTCTCTCTACTTGTCGCTGTCCGGCGGGTGGTTGACCAGGTTCTCCACCCTCTGGACTGTGTGGTTGTCCAGCTTCGCCACCACATGGTAGAATTTTGTGTCGTCTCTCGAGATTCTCCGGAGGTTGAACTGCGCCTCGACCGCGCTAAACCAAGAGCGCGGACTATTCTGCCAGAAGTCCGGCAGGTGGGACGTGGCGGCATTCGTCAGGCTGGCTTCTGACGAGCCCCGCTCGGGAGAATTATCTCTGCTCATGCTTCGTCATAAGGTCACCAGTGTGGAGAATGTGTTGAAGGATGAGACTGAGTTTATTCCTCAGATTCAGCTTTATTCACAATCACATTCTCCAACAATTTCAAAGCAGGAAAAGAGGATGAATCTTCTCACCTCTGTCCTTTTATACCTAGGACATCAAACTACAGTCACATGGTGTTTAATCAAACATACAGTCACACGGTACTTAATCCCAGTCACAATATAACTTCCTCCGATCTTAACACCATCCACCCCCTAGTCTTCGGTGGTCAGGAAATCTCTCAAGGCCATCTCCTTGAAACAAAAGGCCAAATCTCACACCCTCCCGTTACCTCTCCGAGGCTCAGTCCCTTTGTTCCCTTGAGACTTGTAGCACACAATAAACATACAGTATTCTATTTGTGGAGCATATGAAACCAACATGTGTGTCCCACATGACGGTTTCATATGCTCCACAAATAGAATACTGTGTATTTATTGTGTGCTGCACGTCTCAAGGGAACAAAGGGACTGAGCTTCCTAGAGGTAACGGGAAGGTGTGAGATTTGGCCTTTTGTTTCAAGGAGATGGCCTTGGGAGATTTCCTGACCACCGGAGACTTGGGGGTGGATGGTGTTAAGATTGGAGGAAGTTATATTGTGACTGGGATTAAGTACCATGTGACTGTATGTTTGATTAAACACCATGTGACTGTAGTTTGATGTCCTAGGTATAAAAGGACAGATGTGAGAAGATTCATCCTCTTTTCCTGCTTTGAAATTGTTGGAGTATGTGATTGTGAATAAAGCTGAATCTGAGGAATAAACTCAGTCTCATCCTTCAACACATTCTCCACAGTAGGAATTGAATGTGGCTCTCCGTAGTTTAAAGAGCCATGTATCGAAAAAGCTGACCCAAGTGTGATGTTTGGATGTGGTGGTTCGCCATAGATGACGTCATCACATGGCGAACTGGCCGTGGCACAGGGCAGCGCCATCCATCTCATTAGCAAGGGGAAGCGTGTGTTTTACTCTCTCGGTCCTGCAAGCACATACAAAGACTGTTGCTGTGATGGACCATGATGGACAGACATTTCGCTGACACACGTAATCATGGCGCGAAGAATCGCTTTTAACCAGTGCCACTAGCGTGAGGACAAGATGGTCCCTCAATATGTCACCAAGCTCCGTGTCCTGGCTAGCATGTGCGCCCTTGGCTACTTAGCAGAAGAGCTGGTACATGACAGGCTAGCAGAACATGCCAGGAGCAAGTGGCTGTGGGAGTAGATGATACTGGCAGGGGACCAACTGACATTAGATGAGGCTGTGAGGATGGCATCCCAAATGGAAACGGCCATCCAGCTATCAATGCAGTTAATGCCACCTAACCAACTAGCTCCTTGTCCGGCCCCACCAGTACAGGCCGTCACCACCGCTGCCCGGCGCTCTGACCCCGCATCTCCCTGCTACAACCAGAAGAAGAAGGGTAGGAAATGGGACAACACGGGTGAGTGCCCACCCTGCAATTACTGTGCTTCATCTAGACACCAGACTCAATCACCCGCCTGCCCAGCAAGAGGGCTGAAATGTTACCGCTGTAAAAAGCTCAACCACTTTGCTAGAATTTGCCACTCAACCTCTGCAAATTCAACGGCCCACCCATCAGACCATTCACACGGTCAGCACCAAAAGCTGGCCGTTCAAATGGTGCACAGTGGAGCTGGACGTTGTTGACGTGCCACTGCTACTGGATACAGCGGCCTACGAGGTCTCTTCAGAGCGTGGCTACGGTCAGGAAACCCTTTCCCCGGAAAGCCATCACAGCAAATGCAGAGGACTTGTTTGGCTACAGGCACGTCAGAATTGGCATGGCAGGGACGGTCGCCTTTTCTATATGCTGCGGTCCTAAGACCATTCCGTCGTTCACCTTCCAAGTAATGCGCCAGGGGGCTGACCTGCTGGTCATCAACCTAATCAGCGAGCTGGGTTTCTCCATCACCGACCCAAGGGGCTCCACCGTTCTGACAGTTTCCTCATCCTGGCTGCACTGTTTGCCAGCGCTCTTCATGGGACTGAGATGCCTCACCTCTTTCAACCACTGACCACTCATTGGTCTGATGGTGTCACCAAAAATTCAGCGTCTCTGCCGACTTCCCCTCCCATTGCGAGACAACGTCATGGCGGAACTGCAGGAGCTTTTGGATGCCAGCATCATTGAGCAGGTCAACGCTTCCCCCTGAATCTCCAACTTGGTGGCAAAGAAGAAGTCGGGTGGCCTACGACCATGCATTGATCTCAGAATGGTGAACAAGGCAGTGATCCCCAACATATATCCCCTGCCTATGATGGAGGAAATGAAGGCAGCGTTCCATAGCTCGAAAGTTTTTTCCAAACTGGACCTCCATCAAGGCTACCTGCAGGTCCCCTTCATCCAGACAGCCGCAACCCAACAGCCTTCATCACCCACATGAGAGTGTTCAGGTACACTTGCATGGCTTTTGGCCTCAGTTCCTCCCCAAGCTGTTTTCAAAAAATCATGGCTACCATTTTCACCGGTCTCCCAGGGATGGTGGTGTACTTGGATGACATTGTGATGCACGGCACAACGTCGGCTTCCCACAATGCCTGCCTTGATAAGGTAATGGAGGTGCTAGCAAAACACGGCCTCACACTCAGTGGGGAGAATTGTATCTTTGGAGCAACAACCATCAAGTTTGTAGGTTTCCGCCTGACCGCCGAGAGCCTGAGCCCCCTGCACTGAAATGTCGAGGCGGTTCTGTAGCTACCCAAACCATCATACCGTGCACAGCTCTCATCCTTTTTGGGCATGGCAAACTTTCATGGGCGCGTCACTCCCCATTACTCAGAGACAATAGAGTCACTGCGCACCACCCTCCTGATGCAGGATGCAGCCTGGGTGTGGACCCCAGCGTGCTCCACCGCCATCAGCCAATTAAAGACGCAGCTTACCTCTCCACCAGTACTTGCCCACTTTGACCTACAGAGCCCCACGTTCGTGACGTGCAATGCTTCCAACACAGCAGTAGGAGCCATTCTGTTGCAACTTCAAGGGGGAACCGAGCGCCCAGTGGCGTTCGCCTTGAGGTCACTCACTTTGGCTGAGCAGAAGTACTCAGTGGGGGAAAGGGAGGCTCTGGCATGCATTTGGACGTGTGAATGCTGGCACGTGTACCTGTATGGATGGTGCTTCACACTGTGGAAAGATCATAAGGCCCTCTCGGCGCAGCTGGAAACATTGGGGTTGGGGCACAAACCTCTGCACATCTATCACCCAGTTTACACCAGGCAGAGAAAACGTAGTGATGGACCTCTTGTCCCAGGCCACACATAACCCCACTCCGAACAGCAACCAAGACCCTCTGGAGCCGGAGCTGATCCACATGCTGCATAGGCCACTCCAAAATGCTGTCTCCCTGCAAGATCTCCAGGCGGCGTCTGAACAGGACCCAACACTGACCCAGCTGCGCACCTTTATTCGTGTGGGCTGGCCTTCCAATGTATGTGGCACCCTTCCACAGGGTCAGGGACAATTTATCATGCTGAAATGATGTCTGCATGGCAAAAGGGCACTGCATGGTGATTCCAGAGGCACTGAAAGGTCGCGTGCTGATCATGGTACATGAGGGCTGCCTGGGCATCGTCAGAGTCAAACAGCGGTGTAGGGGCTCAGTCTGGTGGCCAGGCAACGACAAGGACATGGAGATAATGGTGAAAGACTGTATGCCCTGCTTAACCAGAGGAAAAACTGGTGTGTCACTGCCCCTGCAGCCACTGCCTTGGCCGTCGGCCCCATGGAAACACATCCAATTGGACATATAGGGCAGACTGCATTGCCCCCCCTCCCCCCGCACCAACGCTTTTTATTAGTGGCCTACGATCGCCACTCAAAATGGCCCGAGGTGTTGCCCACTGGATCAGTCACCACTGATGTGGTCACCGATTTCCTCACTTCCCTTTTCGCCCGCTGGGGCGTTCCAGACGCAATCACAACAGACAGTGGACTGCAATTCACCTCAGCGGCCTTTGTGGGGGAAAGAGGCATCAAACACATAAGAACTGCCTGATGCCACCCTCAGGCAAATGGGGAGGGGGTGGAGAGATTCAACCAGACCCACAAGAACGGTCTCAGGGCATACCTAGTGGATGGATTCCCATTTTTGGCCATACTACAGAGCACCTTGTTACATTACAGAGCAATGCCTCACACCACGACGGGCAGCTCCATAGCCCTACTAATGCTAGGACGCGAGATGTACATTCCCCTGGACTGACTACGCCCCCCAGTGGACGCCACCCTGACAGAAAGGCCCTCACCTAGGGGGAGGGTGGTCGAACAACAGCAACGTATGAAGCAAAGGTTTGACAGGAAATGCCGGGCGAAGCGGCCCAGGTTTGCAGTAATGGATTGGGTCCGGAGCCGGCGCCCTAGCCGCACCCGCAAGCTGCAGTCATTTTGGCCGATGCAGATCACAGCAGAGTTGGGCCCAGCCACCCTCCGTCTCACTGATGGGTCATGGTGGCACACTAGTTGCCTCAGAAAAGTGACACAGACTTCGGCCCTGTGTCAGGAAACAGCTGCGTACACAACGGGATTGGGCTGGTTGCAGCCCATGATGTTTGAGCTGTAGGCTGTCACGACAAACTCCACATCGGCCATCTCTGCCGATTTGTACTGAGCTGTCAGTGTGATGGTACCCACCGTGGCTAACCATCCTCCTCCACAACCACAAAGCGGTGCTGAGACACCTCCAATCCTGTAGTGGGGAAAACATTCTTTATCCGTAGCCCAATTCAGCACAGAACTACTGTGCAGTGTGTGTGCCCACAGGTACTCGGGGACACTGTGTGTATCACCGTCGGAGCGGGGGGAGTTGAATTCCTGCGTGGGCTCTCCTGCTGACTGCCATACTCTCATCAAGTGGTGTAGATGGCCACATCTGCCGCAGCGCTTCCCTCTTGCCACACACTCTCTGGCCTTATAGCGATGCTTCAAGGACCCACAGCCCATACACCTGGGCTTCCCTGGGGCAGACCTCAGTCGTGCAGCGTTGGCCTCCTCCACGTCGTCCTCAACGCTCCCATCACTGTCCGGGTCCACTACCTATGCGGCCATGGGGGATCTTGAATTTCTCGGTGAAAGGTGCTCGCTCAGCTTCCGAGTTAGCTTGTCTGCTGCTTGTCTGCTGCTTCCAGCTGTAGTGCCAACTCGACAGCCCTAGTCAGCATCAACTCTCCAGGGAATGTGAGCTGCTTGAAGCGGACTGCAGCACAGTTTGTGTGTTCCGCCAACTGATTGCGCATCATTTCCTCCTCCAATGGCCCGAACTGACACTCAATGGCCAATTGCCTTAAGTCCAACACGAACCGCTGGATCGGTTCACCTACCTGCTGGCGGCGCTGTCTGAACTTAATCCTTTTGACGATGATGTTGTCCGGTGCCCTGAAATGGCGGGCCATTAGCTCGACCACTTCTTCGTAATTGTCTGTGTCTCCAAGCGTGCCCAAAATTCTCTGTCCCTCCATTCCCAGGTTGTGTACTAACAACGCATGAGCCCTCAGCTTTTCCATTTGTCCCAGGTCCAACGCCACCATGTATGTCTGAAAAGCCTTGTACCACCGAGGCCACGGTACGGGTGGTTCCCCAGGAAGCTCCAGGAATGGCCAAATAGGTGTTCCACACATCTCCATGTGTTTACTTCTCGTCGCCAAATGTTATGTCGTAACTTGCAGACAAGGACTACACCAGGAGTGAAGCTGAACATTTGTTTATTATAGGTGAACTCTGTGCAACCTGACCGGGCATGCAGCCACTGGCAGAGGCAAGGCAGAAGAGACTGCCCCCCTACTTGCAGCCTTTCTTATACCACCGGGGCAGGCAGGATCGGAAGCCGGAGCCACCACCCCCGTACCACACAAATAAGAGCACCAATATAAACAGTATATGAACAGTAAATAAATACATAACAACAACACTGAGTGAGGCTGCAGCAGATGATTCACAATTGGTGTAATAATTATTTAAAGGCAATTTGACCAAAACGTGTCATAAACATTTCATTAACCCTCGCAACTTTAAGTGCATTTTACATGCTTTCCATTCTTCACTTTTTGATAATTTTGGCTGTGTTCATGCATATGGCATGAATTTTGCAATTGGATTGTGTATTTTTACTTGATCTTATTTCCAGCTCAGCTCCTACATTGTCTAAATACACTGTGTACAAGTGTTGCACTCATATCGCTAAGTGCAAAAAATGTGCCATTGAAACCTGTGGTGTAGTGAGTGCGGTATGTATGTGTGTTGCCGTTCCCGCCCCTGGCATGATGTCAGGCGGGCACGGCCCACTGTATATATAGTTCTGTTGATAAAGGTTGGTGGTTGGGTGTTGTTGGGTCGTTGCATGAGAGAGACTCTGACTCCTTTCCTCATACATAACATTTGGCGACAAGAAGAAAAATTATGGCAGCGTAATGGCTACCTCAACCCCTGATACCGTTTCTGGAGTACACGGGAGAGCCGGTGATCCTGTGGCCGAAGTGGCGGGCCATGTTTGAGGATTACATTGGGGCACTGGGCCTAAGTAGACTCAACGGGAGACGACGACGAGCTCTTCTGGCCCACCATCTCAGTGCAGAGGGCCGAAGAATTCTCGGTACACTGGATGAGACGGAACGCTATGAGGATGCTTTTGAACGGTTGGCCGAATTCTTCGCCGGGCAGATGAGGACCATGATGCTGTGGGTGGAGGGAGTGTTGGCGCCAAATGAGGCTCGGCAAGTTACTTGGAGAAGCTAACGGCACATTCAGTGTCTCTGGACAGGCTAGCCACAAAGCTAACTGCGCACCAAAAGCGGGGTCCAGGCTACCAGATAGGCATTGAGGTGGGACCGGGGCCACGAGTGGTGGAGTTCCCGGTCATTGCAGACGGCGGGCCAGCCAAGGAACGCAGCACGGTTCAGGACCGTAGTGCTGGTGAGTTTGACAGCGCAGTGTGTGATGACAGCGGAGAGGGAGAGCAGCAGCAGGAGTCATCCCCACAGCTGGAGGCTGGGCAGCGGGAGAGCAGGACCATGGAGGCTGAGAGCCCCGAGGGAGAGCAGCAACAGCTGGGCATGAGACGACGCAGTGGAGCACCTGGGACAAGGGTGCTGAGAGCAATGATGAAGCGCCTGGGTCGGAGAGTGACGCCCCGGGGGAGAGCAGCTGCAACCGGACATGGAGACAATGCAGCAGAGTGCCTGGGATGAGGGTGCTGAGAGCAGCGATGAAGCGCCTGGGTTGGAGAGTGACACCGATGAGAGCAAAGCTGAGAGCCTCGGGAGAGAGCAGCTACGATCGGGCACGGAGACAGTTCAGCGGAGCGCCTGGGACGAGGGTGCTGGGAGCAGCGGTGAGGTGCCTGGGTCGGTGAACGATGCCGGCAAGAGCAATGCTGTGAACCCCGGGAGTGAGCAGCAGCAGCTGGACACGGAGGCAGCACAGCGGAGCACCCTGGACGAGGGTGCTGGGTGTTGCAGCGAGACACCTGGGTCGGCGAGCGGCGCCGACGAGCAGGCTTTGATTTTTCCCGGAGTGCGGCCGCAGGGGGCCAAAGTGGTTGGAGCCATGGTGGCGGTGTTGAAAGCGGTCGGGAGCAGACTGACGAGCACGGAGGGACGGCGTGCCGGACAGCAGCACTGCAGGTCCCGAGAAAAGAAGCAGGCAATAGTGAAGAGGGATACTCTCACTGGAGAGACTGTTTTTGATCCCGGAGGCAGACGGCGGCCAGGGGCGCACACGTTGTGGGGCTGCCTGGGGGCTCTGAATCTGTCTTTTCTTCGGCAGCCAAGGGCGTGGATACTTTGGGGCTACCCTGGGCTCCCGGGCCGGTTTTACTCCTGGCCACCAACGGACATTGGTGTCACATAAACATTACAGTGTAAATATGCACATATTCTGTTGGTGTGTATGTGAGTATGGACATGGTCCAGTTGTTTTAGTCGTTTCATGTGAATGTGTTATTTTACTGCAGTTCATGATTTCTTGTTTCCTTAGTGCATGATTCACGTCCTAAATTGGGGAGGGTCATGACTGTGTGTGTGGTTTTGCCTTTTTGTAAGGGGGAGGGGAATTGTGGTGTAGTGAGTAGTGTGTGTGTGTGTGTGTGTGTGTGTGTGTGTGTGTGTGTGTGTGTGTGTGTGTTGCCGTACCCACCCCTGGCGTGACGTCGGGCGGGCACGGCCCACTGTATGTATAGTTCTGAGTTCTGTTTTTGTTTGTTTGTTTTTATCTAAAAACACGGTGGTAAGATAACAAAATCCTGGTGGGATAAAATCTTTAAAAAATAATGTTTTATATCAATAATTAGTTCAGATGTAGGTGAAAATAATTAGCTCAATGAAAGTAGAATATAATATTAAGGTATAATTTTTTTTATAGCTACCTTATGAAAAGCACATTTTTTTGTGCTTAGTGGTACGAGTGTGACTAATATTTGAAGGGTCCTGAGGGTTAAGACCGGTGGGAGCTGTTAAGATGTGGGAAAAGTGCGGTGAATGGGAACCTTTAATTCTTCATGGCATAGATTCAACAAGGTGCTGGAAACATTCCTCAGGGCCCATGACATGCTAGAAGCTGTTGTGTGGGGTTTTATGTTGAAGTGCCATGTGATGACGCTGCCTTCCGGCAGTGTCATCACATTGCCCTATATCTTGTTTTTCTCTTGCCTTCTGATTGTTGCTCTGAGTGTTGCTATCCCTGTGCTGTTGCAATCCTGGAATTTCCCCATTGTGGGACTAATAAAGGCTTATCTTATCTTATTATGGGGCATCCGCCATTAGGGCTTTCTCCTGCCCTGGATGACTCAGCCAGGGTTTGTTAAGTGTAGTGTGGTCATATCTATAATAAAGCAGTGTTCCAGTGCAACCTCTCCATCAGCTTCTTTTACTACCAGGTTTGTGGACATAACATTTGGCGACTGAGGATTAACAAATGGAGCCGTGCATTACACCACTGCACCCTTTCCTGGAGCTTCACGGCGAGCCGCCGGTGCCATGGCCCCACTGGTTGGAGGCCTTCAAAACCTACATCATGGCTCTGGACCTGGGGAAGCTGGATGGAGTGAGGATGCGAGCACTCCTTGTCCAAAACCTAGGCATGGAAGGTCAGAGACTTCTGCAAATGCTTGGTCCAACGGACTGTTACAAGAACGCTATTGAGGTGCTAACTAGCTACTTTGTTAAGCTCAAAAATGTGGCACAGCGCGCGAAAACTCACCACCGTCGACGAGAAGCTAAACTAAATAATCCCACACCCTACGGAGACCTCAAACACTGTGGGCCCCGAGGGTTGTGTTGTGTCCATAAAAGGAGGAGGAGGTAGGGTGACAGTTTATATGTTTTATCATAAAGAACAGGAACCAAACAGGAGTCATTCCGTATAGGTCAAGGGTCCACAGCAAAAAAGAGACAGAGCTTCTTCTTCTTCTTCTTTTAGATTTGATTGGCGGTTGGCAACAAGCTTACAGGTGCATTACCGCCACGTACTTCACTCTATATCATCACTCTATCTGGTCAGGAGCTGTAGTCCTTCTATCATCATTGCTGTGTCCAATCAAACCTCAACTCTATCTTCAGACACCACTGTTCTTCGTCTCCTCGTACTTTACTCTATCTGGTCATTACTCTATAAGGAGTTCTTATAAGGAGTTATGAACAGTCTTCTTCTTCAAACAGTGAGATTTCCATGTCTACATGATGTCTATAACACTATCTCGCACACTCCATATATGTCTGTCTTTCTGCGTGTCTGTTTTTCCTTGTAACTTTTTGACGTTTTCCTTTATACTCCCCATGACGCCACCACCGGAAAGGTGGAGCATCACCTCCCACTACACCCAGGGCACCGCCATACTGGTGCACCTAACTATATACATAATATTAATATCTAACAGGCTGGTCAAGACTGCAGCGGGTTGTGAAGTTAGACGGCGTGAGTGTGCCCATGATGATAGCCACCGCCGCCACGCAGTCCATAGTGAGTGAGGCCATGGTTCGGAAGCTCACCCCCCCAGCGCCCTGATGCGGTGGAACTACCAGATGACGGGAGTTCCAGTACCGGCAGGAACATCACATTTGCAGTGCAGTATGGCGAAAAAGTGATTCCAGCGTTCCGGTTCCAGGTGACACGCCAGGGTGGAAATGTTATGGGGTGGGATTTATTCAGTGAGCTGGGCTTTACTCTCACAATTGGTGGGCAGACGGTCAGCGGCCCAGGCCCAGTTCACCCAAGCTTCGCGGGCATGAGTGCAATCGAAGAGCAGAATGTAGACAGTGAACGTAACGCAGAGTGTGGATACGGCATGGACGGTGAAGACATGGAGAAAGAACAGAGACCGGACTCGCCTCCGTCCTCGCGCAGCCAGAACCGAAGCTGGAGGAGAGGGAGCCCGGGTCTAACAAGACCAACGCTGACGAGGTATTTATGGACAGGACCGACACCGGAGCGTCCACTCTGTGCTGTCAGGGGGAGAGCTGCCCGGAGGTGGGGCCCGAGCATGCAGGGGGCCACGGCGTGGCACAGCAGAGCACTTCAGGCGGCTCAGTGGAGGAACCAGATGACTTCCATCTGCACAGAAGGAGCACGGTCGCGACCAAGTTAGCGGGTGGAGGGTCCGTTCCGACGAGCGACACCAGGGAGGCACCAGACACCTTCAGTGTTCAGGTCGCGTTTCAGCCGGTGAGTGGTCCGCAGCAACAACAGCGACTGCTGAACTGCCACAGTGCAGCGAAGGCACCAGACCGAAGGAGGGCACAGAGCTGGTGAATGCGCAGCGGCACATCAAACCAAGTAAGGTGCCGCTACAAGTCATGGACTGGGTTTGGGTTTGTGCCGGCAGGAGCCCTGGACGGTGACTGACCGGACCGCAGCCAGCGAAACAACGGGTGCTGCTGAGGATCGTGGCGAAGCTGGGAACAGCATGTTTTTGGCTGACAGGCAATTCGGTTTCGCACACAAACAAACTGTGACGTGTCTGGGTGGCGGCTCCAGATGGCAGGGATCCATGGGAGTCGGCTGCCACAGTGTGGGACCCAGGCCCCGGCATCATGAAGACTGGCCCCGGGGGTCAGACGGCTCTAGGGAGGCGGCCGCCACGGGCCCGCTTCAAAGCTCCTGGGAGGGGGCTGCCACAAGCCCATTTCAAAACTCTGGGGGGTGGGGGGGCTGCCATGAGCCTGCTTCAGGGCTCCAGGGAGGACGCTGCCACGGGGCCGCCTCGATGCCCTCAGACTGAACTGTCTTCCCCCGCTTGACCCACTCTGTCTGTGGGGAACTGTGTGTAAGAAATTTAAGACTGTTTAATAGTTTGTTTAGTGAGCAGCACGGCTGTTCCGTCTCGGGTGGCAGAATAATCCACCTCGCCGTGCGGGCCATGTGGTAGTCGACCCACCGGTCCTAGTTATGTTTTAGTTGTTTTATACCTGCTTTTATTTTGTGTGTTTTGGGTTGTTTCCAGATTTGGGTGGGTTTAATTAGGCGTGTGTTTTTCTACTTTGTGTGGGGGTTTTATGAAGTGCGGTGTGATGATGCCACCTTCCGGATGCGTCATCACACCGCCCTATATTACGGGGTATCCGCCATTAGGGCTTTCTCCTGCCCTGGATGACTCCGCCACGGTGGGTTACATGTAGTGAGCTCATATCTATAATAAAGCAGTGTTCCAGTGCAACCGCTTCATCAGCCTCTTTTACTATCAGGTTTGTGGACATAACAGTAGCACCACAGTTACTGCAGATTTGGTGGCTGCACATCTGTGCTGCTCTATGCATGCATCCTTTCTTTGATACTGCTTACACCACACTCTGACCATACCATCTGAAAGTTCAGCTAAAACTGAGACTCCAACCAGGCAACGTTTTTCCTATCTTGTCCAATTTTAGAGAGCCCGTGTGAATTGTAGCCTCGGTTTCCTGTTCTAAGCTGATGGGAGTGGCACCCGGTGTGGTGTGTGTTGTTCATCAGAGATGTTCTTCTGGATACCTTAGTTGTTCTGAGTGGTTATTTGGGTTACTGTTGCCTTTCTGTCAGCTTGAGCAAGTCTGGCCATCCACCTCTGGCATCAACAAGGCCTCTGGGGCCAGAGAACTGCTGCATACTGGATATTTTCTCTATTTCAGACCGTTCTCTGTAAAGCCTAGAGATAGCTGTGTGTGAAAACCCCAATAGATGACCAGTTTCTGAAATACTCATGCCATTTTCAAAGCCACTTAAATCCCCTTTCCCTCCCCATTCTGATGCTTGGTTTAAACTTCAGCAACTTGATCACGACAATATGCTTAAGTGCAATGAGTTGCTGCCATGTGATTGGATAATTCGTTATCCGTATCAACAAGCAGTTGAAACGACTTGCCTAATAAAGTGGTCGATGGGCATAATTTTCCTTTTAACTTTTTGTGGATCAATTTTCCAAATAAAATGGAAAAGAAGACTAAAAGCTGAAGTTTTATGTTTTATCAGTGCAGGAAAAGACATATGAAGCTTGGAACCATTTTATTTTGCACAGGAAAACTGCGACAGAGACTTAAATCTCTGACTAACCAAGATTTACATAGGATATTAACAGAACTAAATAGTGGGTCCATATCATCTTCCAACATTTTTGTAAAGATGATTTCCAAATATAGCATGTATATACGTTTTGTCTGATACGTTAAAGATTTCCACAGTTAATTTTTCCAAACATTATTTAATTTAATTCAGCTTTATTCACAAGCATAAATTCACAATCACAGCTGTCTCAAATAAAGTCAACTGTAATGTAAATACATAGATGCAGTAAACATACATTAGTTACACACTGCTGTTTGACAAGAATTATGGTGAAGAATTGTGCAATTGAGGCAGTGAACAGCAGTAATAAGCCATTTTAAAACAAACTTTCAGATGCATTTATTTGTATCTGCAATAAAATTAAAAAAGAATAAACTTCAACAGAAAATGGATAATCAGATTAATCTACAGAAAACAGACTGAGCAGAATGAAGCAAGTTTATTAATGTCTGAACTTTTATACTTTACAAACACATTTGGCAACCCCACATCGTAGCACAAAATCCATTTACATTAATAAATAATTAATTATAAATACTTTTATATCTTGTGATTAAACAATTTCCCATCATTTCTTAAACCTATTCAACATGTTGAATACCTAGTCAGCTATTCTATAAAGTCATCCCATGTCAGAAAATAAAATTATAAAACACACTTTCTCCTCAAATCATAACCCAAAAAACAGAAAATTTCAAACTGTCTTTAAAATGCAGTCAAGCAAAACACAGTTATGAGGTTTTATTTTATTTTATTTTATTTTATTTTAAATTTTGTTGCTTTAAATGACAGTATCTCAGTCACTGGATAAATAAATAATAAGTTGGAAACAGAGGTAATGCTCCAAGAAAAGGCTTGCACATTTATGAAAAAATATGATTTATATGAAATCTACATGATTAAACTTATAATTTATGAGAAAAGTCTTGTGAATTTATGAGAATAAACTAATAGGTTTATGAGAAAAAATAATAGCAATTAAGTTTGATGCTGGGATAGGCTCCAGCCCACCCACCCCCTCCCCCGCGACCCGAAAAGGATTAAGCGGAAGAAGATGGATGGATGGATCTCTCAAAGGAAACAAAACATTCTGAGTTTATTCCAGTGGTCCAAGGACTGCATTTGCCCCACACTTCCCATTATGTGCCAGTGGACTCGTTTGTTTATGACAGCACATAGTCTGGTTTTTATGCTTCGCATCACACCATCTAAGTAACTGTAGACTGTGCGCCTGCTTTCTGGTGCAAGATGGAAACTTACTTAAAAGAGGTGCGGCATAGGTGCAGTCTCAGTGCATTGCTGTTTTTGTGCATTAATGTCAATGTACTTTTGATCTGCAAAAACCAGGTCTATCGTCAAAAAAACAAACTGTTAATGCAATTTCAGCGGTGTGTTTTGTAATCGTGGGCATGTTCCTACTGACGGGCACATGAGGAAACAATCAGCCTGTGCTTATTTTAATGGAGAGAATTGTGATAGTTCTAATCAATTTATTGTTACCCGTCATTTTAATTATAATATAATCCCCCTTTGGGCTTTGACCGGCAGGGGATAATAATGATACACTGAATAGTTTTCTTTATTTGTGTGCTTCTGCGAGCTAAACCTAAATTAATTCAAATTCAGCTCGATTGTTCAGCCTTTTTGTTCAATCATATCCACCTCTTCCTTCTAAAATAAGTTCCTGGACATTGACAGTAATTATGCCTGGCTAAATGCCAGGCAGCATATTATCATGCATTTTCACTCACGAGCACACCCTTTGGCCAGTGCAAAACCCATCTTCTAAACAAGACTACAGTTCACCTTAGATCATATGCCTCTGTTCATTAAAGGGAAGCGCAGCGACATTCCTCATTGGGTTATTGCCTGTTACACTCAAACCACACCTCTGAATAATTAGACCAGTCCCTTCCCGCTTTTCGCCAGGTGCAAAATTCATTTTTGCTCTGCTGTAATAGTAAAATGGACTTGGACACACCCATAAATGTGCTGTGCCTTAAACAATAGACTGTTGACTAGATCGCTGTAATGTGGCCCGAAAGGAGCTATACTGTATATATAACTTTAAAATAATTCCAACTATCAACAGCAGGTGGCAGCATTGTGCCGAAAAGGTGAATCTCTGTCTATATGTTGGTCATGACTCAAGATTCACCCTGCTGGTGGAACAGCAATGCAGCAGGAAAGGAATGGGCTGACCCTGTGGGAAAATTCTGTAACGAAAAACATTTGCATCTTTGCTATAGAATCATAACTGTTCTTTCTAAACACCACTTATAAATACAACTAATTAAAGTAGAAACAATACATGTAGTTCCTTTAAAAGCACAATTAAATGTTGTTGCAGGTCTGTAGGAGGCAGGTGGTTCAGGAGACGCAACGTTTAATAGGAGATAAATTAGTGAGTATTGATATCATAGTTATGTTTTCACTTTAACATCTGTCACTCATTTCACTCATTTTAATAACAGAGATCATTGCTCCTTGAACACTGATAGTTTTTAAATATAATCAGCTTGTTGCTTGCAGTATCAGTCAGAGGTTGAAAGAAAATGTCAATGATTCCTTAATGTTTTTCCTAAGATGAGTTAACACCAGAAGCCCAATGCTTTTAATAAACTGTTCATTACTGAAGATTAAATTTGCATTTTTCCCTCATAAATTCAAAAGTTTGCTTTTATCAGTTTGCCACTTACTCCTCTCACATATTTTGTTTTTCAGACCTAAGCTGCATAATCTAATACACTAGCGTTTTGAGAAATGTGTGTTGCACCGACAGTGGAATGACACAATTATACCATCAAAAACTTGTACATATATGAGATGATTTTAAAATAGCCTTCAACTGTTACAACAAAAAATGTTCACGATAACAAAATAAAATCATTCTTAACCAGAATTAAAATGGCCATTCCTACATCTTTTGTGCAAGCTCATGAAGTAATTTATCTCTGAATCTTAGTCCAGTCCTACATTTACACAACAGATGCAAAATTAAAAAGCTGACAGTGATTTTCCTGGTGAGAGGGTAGCGAAAAAAATAAACACTAGGTTAAATAAATTGGCTCATAAATTTACATCACATGTAAATTTATTCATTTGCATTACATGTTTATCAGTTACATTTCAACTTCATAGGTTTATATGGTTAAAATGCATAAAAATAACAAATTAGAGGCTTAAACTTATTAACAATAACAGCTGAAACCTCATTATCTTTAATGTATTTATTTAATGAGAATCAGACGACTCCATCAGCTCATCTTGTATAACATCGAGAGAATCAGACTGTTAATGACTCACTACTGAAGTGGTTATACAGAAAATGAAGATAACTTAAGAAAAAATGAGAAAAAAGGTGAGCGCATGAAGAATATTCCAAAGCCAGTGATGAACGAGGCCTCTCTTTACTCACTTGTACTTTTTTTTAAAGGAAATGGCGACTCGTTATTGAGTCAAATCATCCATTAGCAGAGCAAGGGTGTGGCACAACTGTTTAGCCTGAAATGGAGATGAACAGATAGATTAGACCTGAATGAACAATGACCATAATAATTACAGTATTCTGTCATAAATTACAATTTAACATCCTGGTCTTTGTCTTGTCCTACTCCCAGCTAGATCTCCTGTGTTACTCCTTTGCTGTGCTGACCTAACCAGACAGTGAGTGTTTAGCACCATCTAGTGGGCTGAAAATCCTGCTGTGGTAGCCAAAAAAGCTCAGTTTGCATTTGGAACATTTATAAACAATTTTTTTAAATGATGATACTGGTGTCTCTGAATCAATACAATATTGTTGATACCAAGTATTGCAATACTACACTATAGGTCCCCCCCCCCCCACACACACACACACTGGTCCACAACAATATACTGTAGGCGCAGACTACGAACGTGTACCCAGCACTGTTCAAAATAGTTTTCAGGCACCGAAGCAGTTTGCGACATGGCCATGCACATTGAATTTAACCTGCTATTCATATATCTACACAGTAGATGGCAGCAATGTGCCAAACTGATTTGAACATCCACAATCAAACAAAATGAGGAGAAAGAACTGAATGAGCTCATCTGTGTAAACAGTGGTGGGAAAAAAAAGACATCAATATATTAGATAAAGATAATTTGAGCAGTTACAAATTTTAGCTGAATCTATGCTTTGTGCGTTGACTCGAATGTAAGGCCTGTGTGATGGAAATCATCTGCCAGTCTGCCACATAGCCCTCCATCGCTTCATGACCACACAGACTGTGCACACAGACTACACAAGCGTCAGGATTCAGCCTCCCATTACTGGCCATATAAAGGCTTCATTCACTGAAAATGGGTTTTTGTATGTTTTAATATTCTGAAATGCGTCTATTGGTTATGTGATTATCTAGAAAAAAAAATATCAAAATGCTCACTTCTCTTAAAAAATACAACGACAGCAACACATACACACAGCCTTTATATTGATTTTGTCTTTGAGCAGCTGATGTCACTCTTCTGGGTTTTTTCCCGTACAACATGAAATGGGAAGCCCAGCCTTGATACCGTCCGCTGCTCTATTACTGGCCAGCCTAGCTGTCTGTCATGTAGATGAGCAGGTGGTACCTTCAGAGCTAACAGTGCCACTAGGGAGTTAGCTTACTAAGTGTTTATAATGTTATTTTCTTTAGATTTCAGTCACTAATAGATATCCCTGTTTCCACCTGGTTCACTAATCTACAGTTGATACAGTAATATAGCTTGCATCATTCTGGCTTATTTTGGTATATTTTTGCCATGATGCTAGATTGATCCGTTAGCGTTAGCTTGACTAGGCGGTCGATATTAGTCATTCCAACAGCATTAGAGCTCACCTCAGTGGAGAGAGGCTGCCAGACAGGTCGCCTGACGTTAGCTTAACTGAAAACTTGGCTGGTTTTGATCGCTATTTTCTATAAATTCTGTTCACCCCCATTTGTTTATCTACTAGCACTTGTCCATATACGTTGCTCTCAGGCATTATTTTAGCTTAGTTATTTCTCAAACCAAGACCAAAGGCAGCTAGCTGAAGCTAGTGGTTTAGCCACTCATTAGTGAATGTTTCTGTGCTGATTGTACTCCAGGGAAGGTTCATATCCTATTGACTACTGAAACCACACACACCCCATCCACTCATTATTTTATTCATTCTTTGAGACAAATTAAGACTAAGCTAGGAACTAACCAGCTAAGATTAGCAATAGTGATGTAAGAGGGAGGGCGGAGTTAAATGCGGCTTTTCAGGTGCATTCAGACCAAACGCAAATGGGCGGCGCAAATCCCTACAAAGTGAATGGAAAGAGGTGAGTACATGTGAAATTGCACATTCGCGCGTTCACGTCCGAGATAATATGCTAGCTTTGAGATTCTGCCGTCACCGGAGTAAAAGTATCACCGCTGCAGAGTAAACTAGTTTGAAAATGAGACTGCCACTCACCTGGAAACAGGATGACTGGGAGCTTTTCAGCTAAATTGGGATGTCGGAGTTATTTACCCGTGGATTACTGCCACAGACGTGCTAACAAGCTAGCAAGCTAGCAATGGAAGCACTCATCATCTTGTAAAGTTTTGGAGACAGGGACAACTTTTTCAGGCGAGCTCCCCGTCGAATTATGTAAACCTAAAACGTGATATTATTTTGGGGATTTCCACAGTAGGTGGAACACTGCTACAGAAGTTAAAAAGGCAACTTTGCCTGTCTGCATCTCACTCAGGCCGTGAATTCATGTCTATTTGCGTGTTTACATTGAGTTATAATGTAATCACACTGTGATATCCTACCGTGTAGCAATGATCACACTTGAGTTATTTCTTTGGCTAACTCTGCCGTTTATTCTGCAACACACATAATATGACTGAACATGGATTCTGCGCGGGGTTTTCACACTCTTGTTCTAATGTGTCCCCTTAATAGTAGTGCTGAACAATACAGGTAGTTCCCCCTAGAGGCATGTGCCAGTAATGTTTTAAATTAGACTTGCAGTCTACCACATCCCTCCCCTCTAGATTAAACTACTTTTAATTACACTAGCCAATTATGCTAGACATCCTGGAACTCCCATTTAACCCTAAACAATCACAGTTACTTTTAACTTCTTAAACACATGTGCCATACACATAATTTCTTTCTCTTTTTTTTTTTTTTTTTTTTTTTTTACATGTATAACACACATAACAGTCTAACTGGGGATTTGGTTTGACTACCGCATCCCAGTGAGGTTCCAGGACGCATTCTTGTCCTGTGGCTGGGGAACTCACTACTGACTAAGTATAGTCCTTCAAGTAGTCTGGAGCTTTCCTAGCTCGCTGAGATCTTCTCACGGCGGGTGAGCCAACTGCAGGTGAAGACTCAGACTGCTCCACTGTTTCGGCTGCTGCAGTGCTGCCCGTAGAATCTGCAGAGACGGGTACCTCAGGTATCACCTGAAGTGGTGGTTCGTTGATGCTCTCCTCAGGATGGGTGTCAGACAACACCTCTGGTGCCATCGGCAGGGGAATGGAGCTCCTACCACGAACTTGGTCGATGTGTCGCCTCACCACTTGTCCATGACCTAATGTCACCTTGAATGACACAGGGCCTGTCTTTTCTGTTATTTCTCCTGGTACCCAGGCTGGTCCTGAGCCAAAGTTGCGGGTGTAGACCACGTCTCCTTCTCTCAGTATTCTCTCTCTAGCATGCATGTCATGATAACCTTTTTGTTTCTCTTGTTTATCATGCACTTTGTTTCTGAAGTCTGGATGTATTAAGTCAAATGTTGACCTCAACTTCCTTCCACACAACAGCTCAGCTGGTGACTTGCCAGTTGTAGATTGGGGTGTTATTCGATAGCTGAACAGAGCTCTCGACATTCGGGTTTCAATAGAGTCTCCTGTCATCTTTTTCATGAGTGACTTGAACGTCTGCACGGCCCTCTCGGCTAAGCCGTTAGAAGAAGGATGGTATGGCGCAGTCGTGATGTGACGTATGCCATTCTTTTCAGAAAACTCTTGGAACTGTTCACTCGTAAAACATGTACCGTTATCTGATACTATGATTTCAGGTAGCCCATGTTGGCTGAAACTCTTTCTAAGACATTCAATGGTAACAGTAGAAGTAGAGCTACTCACAGAATATGCATCGATCCACTTTGAGTATGCGTCAACTATGATCAGGAACATTCTTCCCATCCATGGACCTGCGTAGTCAATGTGAATTCTTCTCCATGGTTTATCTGGAACTTCCCAGGGATGTAGTGGGGCTGCTGGAGGACTGTTCCTGTTCTCCTGGCATGCCGCACATGACTTCACAAGCGCCTCCACCTCTGCATCCATGTTGGGCCACCACATGTAACTCCTCGCCAACGCTTTCATGCGAGTGATGCCAGGGTGTGCTTGGTGTAGTTGTTGCAGTAAGGCATTCCTACCAGGTGGTGGAACAACCACGCGTCCTCCCCACAGGATACAACCTTCCTGGGTGCTGAGCTCATCCTGTCGTCGGGCATAGGGAATGAACTCAGGACTGTTCATCTTCGGCCATCCTCGCAAGATGTATTCTCGCACTCTTGCTAGAACAGGGTCTTTGTCTGTCCACTTCTTTATTTGTTGTGCGTTCACCAGGGGCACGCCGATATCTTCAAACAATAGCACTCTCTCCTCCTCCTCAGGCGTGCTGTCTCTTCCTCCATCCAAGGGTAGCCTACTCATCGCGTCAGCATTCGTATGGTCCCGTCCGGCTTTGTAAACGATGGTGTACTCATACGCTGCTAATGTAACGGCCCATCTCTGAATTCTCTGAGATGTCATCTGGGGTATGGCTCTCATTTCACTGAACAGTGAAATTAGTGGCTTGTGGTCAGTCACTATAGCGAACTGTCTCCTGTACAGGTATTTGTGGAATTTTTTTACACCAAATATTACTGCAAGGCCCTCCTTGTCCAGCTGGGAGTAGTTTTTCTCAGCTGCACTAAGAGTTCTTGAGACGAACCCTATGGGTCTCTCTGAGCCATCCTCCATACGATGAGAGAGTACAGCACCCACACCGTAGGGTGATGCGTCACACGCCAGGATGAGTGGTTTGTTTGAATCATAGTGCACTAACACACTACAGGACTGAAGTAGCGCTTTGGACTCTTCAAACGCCTTCTGCTGCTTGACCCCCCATGACCATTTTTCTTCCTTCTTAAGTAAGGTATGTAGTGGTGCCAGCAGCGTGGAGAGCTTTGGGAGGAACCTATGGTAATAGTTCAACAAGCCCAGGTAGGCTTTTAACTCAGTAACATTTTGTGGCTCAGGTGCCTCCGCAATGGCTTCCACTTTGTCTGTTAGAGGGTGTAGACCACTGGCGTTGATCTTGTGGCCTAGGAACACCACCTCTTTTCCCATGAACTCACACTTGCTTCTTTTCAACCTCAGACCGCTTTTCTCCAACCGTTGAAGCACTTCCTCCAGCGTTTTCAGATGTTCTTGTTCATTTGGTCCTGTACAAAGGATGTCATCCAAATAAATGGCAACATTCGGAATTCCACCTAGGATGCCCTCCATAGTTCTCTGGAATATAGCAGGACTGGAAGCTACTCCAAATGGTAAGCGTGTGTAGGTATATAAGCCTTTGTGTGTATTGATGGTTACATACTTTCTTGATTCTTCTTCCAAGACTACTTGTTGGTAGGCGTGACTCATGTCTAATTTCGTGAAGTGTCGGCCGCCGTTCAGCTGTGCGAAGAGGTCCTCCACTTTAGGAATTGGATACTGATCCACCCGTGATGCTCGATTGACAGTGAGTTTGTAATCTCCACATATTCTAATGGAGCCATCCGGCTTTCTCACTGGGACTATGGGCGCCGCCCATTCTGCAACCTGCACTGGCTCAATGATCTTGTCATCCAGCAGCCTCTGTAGCTCGCTTTCGACCAGTGGCTTGACTGCATAGGGTACCGGTCGGGGTTTGCAGAATCGTGGTTGGGCCTCCTTGTCCACATTAATCTTTGCAGTGGCACCTTTTAGCTGTCCCACGCCTTCTTTGAACACCTCAGCGTGTCTTTCGAGGATCTCCTCCAGCTGCAATTTGGGCTGAGATTCCACTTTATTCACCAACTGATCAATCATGGCCAGTTCTTGTAGCCAACTTCGCCCTAGTAGATTTGGTCCTTCGCTCCCAACTACTACTACAGGTAAGTCCTTTTCTTTGTTTTCGTGTTGCACCTTCACTTGTGCCATGCCTAGCACGTCTAGCTTCTCTCCTGTGTATGTTTCTAATTTTAATGAACAGGGGTTTAATTCTGCTGTGTCTGTTTTCTTCCACAGTTGTGTATATTGCTGTTTACTTAATATGGTTACTCCACAGCCTGTATCAACTTCAAATGTTACTTTCATTCCATTAACATTCATGGTACGCGTGATGGGCGCTACCTTGGTCAGCTCCTCTGACGTGTTGTAAATTGTGTGAAAACCCATGTCTTCTGTATCACTTTCTCCCTCCCCTCTCAGTTGATTCGCTCGCTGTTCCTTTCCTGGGCCCTTGTTTTCATACTTTTGCCCATTAACTGTCGCTTTCAGCACCTGTGCGCTGTCCACCTTTATTCTACATGCTTTCTTAATGTGCCCTCGCTTGCCACAATTATGACACAGCTCAGTGGCAAATTTGCACTCGGCGGCATTGTGCTGGCCTTTGCAGCGATAACAACTGGGGAATTTGTGCTGATTTTTGTCAGTCGACACTTTGTGGACACCTACTTGGGTCTTAGGCACACGAACATGCGTTGCTGTGTCCTCTGTTAGCTTCCCTTGCATCTCTCTCACATCTTTAGATGCTGTTTCCATCGCTTGGCATAATTCCAAAGCCTTCACAAAAGTGAGTTTTGTTTCAGATAAAAGTCGCCGTTGCATTCGGTCATCATTCACTCCACACACAAGTCTGTCTCTTAACATTTCTTCCAATGAGTCTTTGTAATCACAGTGCAGTGTTAATTTCTTCAATTCTGCCACATACTCTGCTATGGACTCAGTGTTCCTCCTTATGCGTGAATTAAATTTGAATCGTTGCACGATTTCACTCGGTTTGGGGCTGAAGTGCTTCTGAAGCTCAGCAGTAAGCTGGTCGTATGTTTTATCTTTCGGTAATGCAGGGCTTATTAAATTTCTCAACAAGCTGTAAGTAGTTGCACCAACTCCACTCAACAGTACAGCCTTCCTTTTGTCTGGCTCCTCAATGTCATTAGCTTGGAAGAAAAAGTCCAACATTTCACTATATTCTTCCCATGACTGAGTCGAGTTATCAAAAGGGGTTACCGTTCCGATTACAGCCGCCATTGCTCGTCGTGGTGGGGAAACCTCGTTTTTCCTCCTCTGAACTTGCACTCGAACTACTGGAGTCACTTGAGTTCGCCACACTTGCAATGTTCTCTGTTTCTCGCCGCTGATTTTTTTCTTTTAATCCTCGTCGCCAATTGTGTGATATCCTACCGTGTAGCAATGATCACACTTGAGTTATTTCTTTGGCTAACTCTGCCGTTTATTCTGCAACACACATAATATGACTGAACATGGATTCTGCGCGGGGTTTTCACACTCTTGTTCTAATGTGTCCCCTTAATAGTAGTGCTGAACAATACAGGTAGTTCCCCCTAGAGGCATGTGCCAGTAATGTTTTAAATTAGACTTGCAGTCTACCACACACACCGTGCAAAAAATTTGCCCATTCACGTTTGGTCTGAATGCACCTTTAGTCATTTAAAAAGACATGCACTGCAACGAGCCGTTCTGAGGAAGACTGCAAAAGATGATTTACAATGATGCTGCAATAATCAAATAATTTGACCAAAATAAGCCACAAATATTTCATTAAGACCTGTGAGAACTTTCAACATGTGCAAAAAGTGCAGTGAATGAGACGTTTAACTGAGGAGGAGTGCAGAGTTGGAACTCATGTTTAATACGATGGCCTACAGATGTAAAAATTCAAAATGTCCTAAAAGGCATGTTAAATATGACCCTTTTTTAGAGGGGGATAAGGCTTCAGCTTCATCCAGTTAAGTAAGCGAACAGAAAGAAGAAAGTTGTTACCTGTTGAAGCTGAATGGTGACTTTTTTGGGATGAGATGGTTTGCCGTGGGAGATTTCAACACAGGGTGGTTTGCTTTGTTTCTTTGGGGGAATGGTGCGCATGGACTGAACATCAGGGAGAAGAATCCGAAACACTTGGTCCTGCAGACACACGCATCAGCACAGGTTTGTGATACAACTGATACACAACATTGGGAAGACTCAGTTTTACACACTGTTGGCTGGAGGCTTTGAGCATATGCAGGGGGAAGCACTAAATTATGTCCTAAACCCCCGTTATGGAAAGAGCCATTTTTCAACTATTTTTGGTCTATGACACCTCCGTGGAGCCACAAAAAATACAGTATCTGAGCCTTAAAAAGGCGTTTAGTAATAAACTGACCTGTCAGGATTAACTCCAAGAATAGTTTTTTATTCTAAATACAGGTACATCTCAAAAAATTAGAATATCATGAAAAAGATCAATATTTTTTGTCACTCATTTCAGAAAGTGAAACCCATATATTATATAGATTCATTACACAGGGAGTGATATATTTGAAGTGTTTATTTTACTTTTGATGATGATGGCTTACAGCCCATGAAAACCCCAAATTCAGTTTCTCAAAAAATTAGAATATTACATAAAATTAATTTTAAAAAATAGTTTTTTAATAGAAATATTGACCAACTGTAAAGTATGTCCATGTACACACTCAATACTTGGTCGGGGCTCCTTTTGGATTAATTACTGTATCAATAATGTGGCGTGGAGGTGATCAGCCTGTGGCACTGCTGAGGTGTTATGAAGGTCCAGGTTGCTTTGATCGTGACCTTCAGCTCGTCTGCATTGTTGGGTCTGGTGTCTGCCGTCTTTTGTTTTTGTTCAGTGTGAAACCTTTTCATGCAAATCTGGGGTTTATTTTTCTCTCAAAATTGCATTTTTTTCTTGTAAATTTGTGATTTCCCTCCTAAATTTGACTTTTTGTCAGTTTGGAGTTATTGTCTTTATACATTTCTATAATAAATTTACAGTTTCTTGTCTTATAAATGTGTGCATTTTTTCTTGCTTATTTGAAACTTTTCAATTATAAATCTGCAACTTTTTTTTTTTTTGAAAATTTAGGATTTACTTTCACCAGTTAAAAAGGGGGGGGGAGTAAACAGTATTCAGTCATATATTTCTTGAGTCAGGATAGAAGAACAAGGGATGTTTCTAGCTTTTTGGAGGCTCTGTGCAAGTTTGGGGGCTCTTATTTTTGTAAAGGAGGAGAGTTCAAAGCCATTAACAAATAGGAAAAAAGAAAAAAATGTCAAAACATTAAAAAAAATTTTTAAAAATAAACACGAATCACCGTCTTGATGAACAGAAAAAAAATTACAAAGAATAAAAATGTAACCAGCATGTATGAACATTCCACATTTACAAGAGAAAAGCTGCAAATGTACAAGAAAAAAGTCATATCTATGAGAAAATTTTCAAATTTACAAGAAAAAAGTCACAAATCTGAGGAAAAATGTTTAAAATTTAGAAGAAAAAGTGGCAGATTTAAAAAACAAAAGTAAAAAAAACTGTAAGAAAAAAGCTGAATGTTTAAAATAAAGAAGTAGCACATTTACAAGAAAAAAAAAAAAACTTAACCTAATTTTAATTCTCCCCCAAACAATATTGAAGGTGAGCTTATAACACTGGGGGGCCCCTAGAGGTTGTGGGGGACCACTGCATTTGCATACTCTGCTTTGTAGCCAGAAATGGTTTTGATTATTTACCCAGCTCTGTTCATTACTTTGACAATAGCAGCTGAAATAAAAGAGACATACCTGTGTTTTAGGGTGTATGAACAGCACCCCCTCCTGGCTGATGCTGATTATGCAGGGGGAGGGACAACCTCGCTGGCTCACCTTCTGGGCCATGAACGTGTTGGAGCCAAATAGTGGGAGGGTGCTGAGAAAGTCTGGGAGAGACACAAGATTTAGATGAATATTGCTATCATGGAGAGGAGAGGAGAGGAGAGGAGAGGCCCACCAATGAAACGTCTTCTGGCGTCCAGAGGGCTGACGGACAGCATGGCAGCGATCTGACCCACGCAGAAGGAGTGGATCTCCTCCACTTTATTGCCAAGGCCATCCTGATCGGGCAGGTACTGCTTTAGCTCCGACCTTACAGACAAACACACAGTCCTAATGTCAGTATTCACATCCATTTAAAGAAGAGCTCAAAGATATGAACCATTTCCGTTGTTCAGGCGAGACACGGCGAGCTGAAGGTTTAAGAGTTTTATTCCTCCATCATCATGAGACACTGCAGCACTGTGTGTTGTATATGAGCTCTGAGTGCGTTAGTGAGGCATGTAGAGTCAGCTCTTTTATACAGTGATACAGACAGAGAATGCATGGTACATTAGCATATCAATTGTCATCCAATACACATGATTAGCATGACATTGGTTGGCACAAAAGATGCATGCATTCAGTCCCGTCTGACTGTCTCCTGTGGTTCTTTTGGTTGTATGCAAATCCCTGCTGAGCATGAATATTATCAGTCTGCATTGTGCTGGGTGCCCACACTATCTTTTTTTTTTTTTTTTTTACAGTAAATATGGAATAAAAGGCCTGTTTCTCAAAAACAATAACATAGGAGAGCTGAGATGAGAATAGTGAAGAAGGGGTGTAATTATCATACTGCTGTGTTGTTAAATCATCGTTTTAGGGAGGGTTGGAAATTGTAAGTTGTTTCAAAGTAATCAACTCCTAAAGTACCTTTTGTATCCGTGAGCATACTATGGATTTATCACAGTCCATCAGCTGCCACCAGTGACCCCGTTTACATGGTCCCGAGTAAATCAATTACAATCAGCTTTCTGGAGTTATCGGATTATTCAAACTGTCATTCACCATGTTTACATGTACACAAATAAACTGATTATGATTGGATTTCTGGAGTTATCTGATTATTCAAGTGGCCATGTAAACAGAGTAATCTGATTACCTTTATCGGTTTACTCCAGTAATTGGTTTATTCGTGACCATGTAAACAGGGTCAAAGGCTCATTAACAGTTTATGAGAAAACAGATTAACACACCTAGGTTATCTGCCCAGTAAACCGTTTACTCAGTGCGTGTAAACACAATAAGCCATTTATTACCTTTATCAGTTTACTCCAGTAATCAGTTTACTCATGACCATATAAACAGAGTCACTGATTCTGTGGAGATTACTTGTGTTGGGAACACTGGCTAAGTTATGCATCAGGGCCTGTATGCTCAAACATTCTGAAAGTCCTAAAGGAGAGCTCCTATTTTAGCTTAAAAATTCCTATCAGGGAGTCCTAGGTTAAAAGTGATTAAGGAGCACTCTTAGAGCAACTCTGAGAAAAGAAGATCCAAAAACTTTTATTTTAGTGAGGAGGTGTGGTTGACCCCTTTGCTAGATATGACGCTGTCCTTTGAGAGCTGTGATTGGTCAATATGGTGAGGAGGGGGGCTTGCAGTTAAAGCTTATGGTGTACAAAACTTTTAATGATGCACAAACGTCTAAAACTCAGCTGATCTGACCGTCTCCCTCCTAATGACTGAAACACTTCCATCATATGAAGGAATATACTGTAGTTACAGCCGTGGACAAAATTGTTGGTACCCCTCTGTTAATGAAAGAAAAACCCACAATGGTCACAGAAATAACTTGAATCTGACAAAAGCGGTAATAAATAAAAATTCTATGAAAATTAACCAATGAAAATCAGACAATGCTTTTGAATTGTGGTTCAACAGAATTATTTTAAAAACAAACTCATGAAACAGGCCTGGACAAAAATGATGGTACCCCTAGAAAAAATTGAAAATAATGTGACCATAGGGACATGTTCAACCAAGATGTGTCCTCTAATTAACATCACAGGTGTTTACAAACTTGTAATCAGTCAGTCGGCCTATTTAAAGGGTGACAAGTAGTCACTGTGCTGTTTGGTGACATGGTGTGTAGTACACTAAACATGAACCAGAGGACGCAAAGGAGAGAGTTGTCTCAGGAGATTAGAAAGAAAATTATAGACAAGCATGTTAAAGGTAAAGGCTATAAGACCATCTCCAAGCAGTTTGATGTTCCTGTGACTACAGCTGCACATATTATTCAGAAATTTAAGATCCGCGGGACTGTAGCCAACCTCCCTGGATGTGGCCACAGGAGAAGACGAATAATAAGAATGGTAAGAGAAGAGCCCAGAACAACCTCTAAACACATTCATGGTGAACTCCAAGGTCAAGGTACATCAGTGTCAGATCGCACCATCTGTTGTTGTTTGAGTCAAAGTGGACTTCATGGGAGACGACCAAGGAGGACACCACTGTTGAAAACAAATCATAAAAAAGCCAGACTGGAATTTGCCAAACTGCATGTTGACAAGCCACAAAGCTTCTGGGAGAATGTCCTACGGACAGATGAGACAAAACGGGAACTTTGTGGCAAGGCACATTAGCTCTATGTTCACAGACGCAAAAATGAAGCATACCATGAAAAGAACACTGTCCCTACTGCGAAACATGGAGGAGGTTCTGTTATGTTCTAGGGCTGCTTTGCTGCATCTGGCACAGGGTGTCTTGAATCTGTGCAGGGTACAATGAAATCTCAAGACTATCAAGATATTCTAGAGAGAAATGTGCTGCCCAGTGTCAGACAGCTTGGTCTCAGTCACAGGTCATGGGTCTTGCAACAGGATAATGATCCAAAACACACAGCTAAAAACACCCAAGAATGGCTAAGAGTGAAACATTGGACTATTCTAAAGTGGCCTTCTATGAGCCCTGATCTAAATCCTATTGAACATCTGTGGAAGGAGCTGAAACATGCCGTCTGGAGAAGGCACCCTTCAAACCTGAGACAACTGGAGCAGTTTGCTCATGAAGAGTGGGCCAAAATACCTGCTGAGAGGTGCAGAAGTCTCATTGACAGTTACAGAAATCGTCTGATTGCAGTAATTGCCTCAAAAGGTTGTGCAACAAAATATTAAGTCAAGGGTACCATCATTTTTGTCCAGGCCTGTTTCATGAGTTTGTTTTTTAAAATAATTCTGTTGAACCACAATTCAAAAGCATTGTCTGATTTTCAATGGTTAATTTTCATAGACTTTTTATTTATTACCACTTTTGTCAGATTCAGGTTATTTCTGTGACCATTGTGGGTTTTTCTTTCATTAACAGAGGGGTACCAACAATTTTGTCCACGTCTGTAAATAGATGCACTCCACTGAAGACAGTGTTAATGTGGACAGCGGCAGATGTGAGGAGCAACCACAGGTGATATAACATTCTAACATTGTTGCACTTGCAGAGATGCATCTCTAATAAGATCAGCTAAAAATATTATCCAGTTGTGGTGGCACGGGTGGGGGACTCTCCACCCAGAGAAGGCAGCTGGGATAAGGGGGAACAATGAACTGGAGGAGGAAGTGCCACCGGGGAGGCTCAGACGGGACAGTATGGACTATGCACCCCCCGGGGAGAGAAGGAACCGCCAGAGCCGCTGGAAGGGGTGTGAGCAGCGGTGCCAGCGTTATGTTATGATAATATGCCACACAGGTCTTTGTTCCAAACAATGTATTATGGTCGGAAGTTCTGGGTCTCAATACATGGAATTAAAAGTATAAAAGAGGAATGCACAGAGACCCGGGAGCTCTTTTTACTGTACTGTACGTTGGAGAAAGAACAACGGTCGTGTGTTGTCCAGCTCGTTGCCTCGCCTGATTCCTTTCTCCACTCAGAAACACTTATCCAGCCCAAAGTTACAGTACTTTCACGACAGGTGTAAATTGATAAGAATGGTGAAATATTGGTTTAGACAGCCAGGGGACCTCCCACAATGCACTGAGCTTAACGCCTTTCTTCACTCTCAATATAATATTTTTGCTGGTCAGCATCTGTTCTCTCCCATAGATTGAGTCCTCGTTGTGCTATTTGTTCTCTACATGTCTGTTCTTTTCTTCTTCTTCTCTATCCCCTCACTCCCCAGTCAGTCACAGCAGATGACCGCCCCTCCCTGAGCCTGGTTCTGCTGGAGGTTTCTTCCTGCTAAAAGGGAGTTTTTCCTCTCCACCGTCGCTAAGTGCTTGCTCACAGGGGATCGCCTGATTGCTGGGGTCTTTCTGCAATTGTGGGGTTTTCCTCTACAGTTTGAAAGTGCTATGAGATGACTGTTGTTGTGAAATGGTGCTATATAAATAAAGTTGAACTGAATTGTAACATGCAGCGTTTGTTTTTGTTTTGTTTTTTAGTAATTGCTGTGTGTTTTGGGTGTTACACAAAGAAACCACTTTGGGCTGGATTATAAAGCATTACACATTATCCCATCACGATCTAATCCAATCCAATCCACCTTTATTTATAAAGCACTTTAAAAACAACCACAGCTGACACAAAGTGCTGTACATCAACAATAAAATATAAAAATATAAGACATAAAAATAGCAAAAAAAAAATGGCAGCACGGTGGCGCAGTGGTTAGCACTGTGGCAGCACAGCAAGAAGGTCATGAGATCGATTCCACCCCTGGCCATCCTGGGTTTGATCCCACCACTGGTGACCCTTCTGTGTAGAGTTTGCATGTTCTTCCCGTGTCTGCGTGGGTTTACTCCGGGTACTCCGGTTTCCTCCCACAGGCCAAAGAAATGCAGGTTAGGTTAACTGGCATCAACTGGGGATTCTAAATAGTCCTTAGGTATGGATGTGAGAGTGAATGGTTGTCTGTCTCTCTATGTTGGCCCTGCGATGGACTGGCGATCTGTCCAGGGTGTACCCTGCCTCTCGCCCAAAGATGCTGGGATAGGCTTCAGCCCCCCCGCGACCCAAAAAGGATTAAGCGGTAGAAGATGGATGGATGGAAGACATAAAAACAAAATACAAATAAAAAATACAATACAGCACAAATAAATAGTCGTCATACAATAAAAGCAACAAAAACAAGTAAAATCAATGTCTCAAACTGGGTCAAAAGCCAAAGAATAAAAATGGGTTTTAAGATGAGTTTTAAAACTGGACAGTGAAGGGGCCTGTCTGATGGACAAAGGCAGATTGTTCCACAGTTCAGGGGCAGCAACAGAAAAAGCTCTGTCCGCTCTGAGTTTTCTCTTCGATTTCAGTATCTCCAGGAGCAGCTGATCAGCTGACCTGAGAGACCAAGTAGAGGTCTAAGGATGAAGGAGCTCAGAGAGGTCAGGGAGATCCAACCTATAATGTTTTTTTTGAATGAATGAATTTATTTATTTCGGATAATACAGTACAGGTTAAAAGAAACTGTATAATATAACAACAAGGTCAAATTAGACAAAGACTCCTTCTACTAAACAATTCCACGTGAGTTATCCGAAATGGGTGATGGCTGAAGCCGCAGCTTATATTGCCCACCCATATTCCATCCAAGAATTCAAAAGAAAAAAGAGTAAACAAGACAAGAGTGATTACAATTTAGAACAAAGCTAAGACAAAGTGTGACTGAGAGAAAAAAAAGAAAACTAAGCTAAGCTAGGTTAAGCGGTTACTATTCAAGACAAATCTAAGACAGAATGTCACAGAGAAAAAAAAACAAAAAAAAAACTAAGCTACAACACAACACAGGCTGGATATGTCAATCCTTATGTGAGTTTACATGTCGTCTTGTAAATATGTTTGGAGTATTTCTTCCTTTAGTTTTTGTTTAAATTGTCCAAGCGTTGTACATGATTTTAATTCAGGTCCATAATCGTTCCATAATCTGACTCCTTGCACTGAAACACAGTGTTGCTTGGTGGTTGTTCTCACTGTAGGCTTTTGAAATATACATGTTCCTCTGAAGTGATATCGTTTCTCCCTTGTTTGGAACAACTTTTGGATATTTGCGGGCAGTGATAGATTCTTCACTTTGAACATTATTATTGCGGTTTTAAAGTCAACCAGATCTTTCAACTTGAGAGTTTTTTGTTTAAGAAAAAGTGGGTTTGTTGGTTCCCTGTAAGCTGCTTTGTTTATTATTCTAATAGCTCTCTTTTGAAGCATAAAGAGTGGATATATGTTTGTTTTGTATGTATTTCCCCATACTTCATTACAATATGTCACGTATGGGAGTATTAATGAATGATACAAGGTGTATAGTGTGGGTTGATTCAGCAAATATTTCACTCTGTGTAATATTGCAATTGATTTGGAAACTTTACCTTTAATATAATTAATATGTGACTTCCAACATAGTTTGTTATCAATTATTACTCCAAGGAATTTAGTTTCAGATACCCTTTCAATCTCTACACCATTTACACTGAGTTTGGGTACTGGATTGTTGTGATGGTTGTTAAAGACTATAAATTTTGTCTTACTTAAATTGAGCGTTAATTTGTTTGAATCAAACCACAGTTTAAGCTTTTCTAATTCCTTCCCGAGTGTATCCAGAAGTTGTTCCAAATTGTTTCCACTGCATAGCAGATTAGTGTCATCGGCAAACAATATTAAGTCCATTTTTTCTGAAACTTTACATATATCGTTTATATACATATGGAATAATAATGGTCCCAAAACTGAACCCTGTGGGACTCCACAGGTGACCTTCAGCAACTCTGAGTTTTTGTTGCTAACACATACATACTGATATCTATTCTTTAAGTAACTACTTAACCAGGACAGTGCTACCCCTCTAATACCAGAATTTTGTAGTTTCTTTAATAATAAATTATGATCTACTGTATCAAATGCTTTTTTTAAGATCTAGGAATACTCCAACTGAATACTCTTTATTTTCAATGGCTGTTGATATTTTTTCTGTAAATTCCATTAGGGCATATGCAGTTGTCCTCTTGTGTCTGAACCCATATTGCTGCTCACATAGTAAATCATTCTTCAGTATGAAGTTGTCAATTCTCTCATAGAATATTTTTTCAAGTATCTTGGAAAATTGCGGTAATAGTGAAATTGGTCTATAGTTTGAGAGTTCCCCTCTGTCGCCCGTCTTGTATATCGGAATTACTTTAGCTATTTTCATTGCATTGGGAAATATACCTGATTGGAGAGACAGGTTGCAGATATACGTCAGTGGTTTTACTATGCATTCGATAACAGTTTTGACTAGTAGCATGTCAATACCATCACAGTCAGTAGATGTTTTACTTTTGAACGATTTAACAATTTCAATGACCTCTCTTTCGTCTGTGTTCTTTATGAAGATGGAGTCTTTTACAGCAGTGTTATTGCATATTGTATCACCTGTTGGCACCGTAGTGGGTATTTCTCGGGCCAGTTTAGGTCCAATGTTAACAAAAAAATTATTAAATTCATCTGCAGGTGAAGCAATATTCACACTCTGAGTCGTTTTATTATTTTTTGGAATATTAGTTGGGTAGCTTGTATTTCTGCTTTTATTTCCAAGGATACTGTTGAGTATTGTCCATGTATTTTTAATATTGTCTCTGTTTTTCTCCAGTTCTTTACTGTAATAGTCTCTTTTACTACATCTTATTATATATGTTAACTTATTTTTGTATGTTTTATACCGCTGCTCTGCTTCTTTTGTTCTTTTCTTTAGGAAAGCTTTATATAATAAATTTTTCTTTTTACACGCCTTTTGTAGTCCTTTGGTTAACCATGGCTTATTAGCAAATTTGTGTTTAAGCTTTTTTATTACTAATGGGCAGTTTTTTTCATAAAGAGTGGTTACAATATTTATAAATGTGTCATAGGCTTCATTTACATCTGATACATAGACTTCTGTCCAGTCTTGCTTCAGCAAGTCCTCTTTAAGAGAACTGATTGCATTTGGTGATTTGTGTCTGAACGATTTTGAAGTTTTTTCTGCGTTGGGCCCCGTGTCGCCATGGATAAGTGCAAAGGTTGGCAAGTGGTCACTTATATCATTTATCAATAATCCACTTTCTATTTTCTTATCGAAAACATTGACAAACAGGTTGTCAATAAGTGTAGCAGAGTGAACTGTGATTCTACTGGGATGTGTTATTGTGGGATATAGACTCATGCTGTACATAGAGTTCATGAACTCTGTAACTACAGTTTATTGATGAGGATTCAGTAAGTCAATATTGAAATCTCCACAAATTGCTACCATTTTCTTACTAGTAATATTATTGTACAGCTCGACTAATTTATCTCTGAATGTCTAATTTAATCTAATTTAATAATGAGCTTGTCTTCATTCATTGTTTCAAGAACATTTCTCCTTTGTCTCCGTCTTTCCTCCATTTTCTCCTCCTCTTAAGAAACTCCTAAGCTCCTCAAAAGTCCTCCTCACTCCTAACATGTTTTTGTCTTAGGACCACTTTTAAGGGCTAAGATGCTTTCTAAATAACTTTTGTTTTCACAAGGAGTTTCTCCTAAATTTGGGGGGAAAATCTTAGAAAACATTATAATTCTGATAATTTTCTAAGAATTCCATCACTCGGAGTAATTCTTAGCACTAGGTCACTGCATACAGGCCCATATTCTTTTGAAATTCTGTGGGAATGTTCCCAGTGATAAAGTCTGAAACATTCAAGATGGCTGCCCAATTAGCCATTTTGGATTCTTAGCAGCAATCTATGTCATATGTAAAATTAATCCTTGAAAGTGCACTATATGGGACCTTTACTTGTTGTGCATGCAAGTATTTATGATGGTGGGTGATCCAGGGGATACCATATCGAGGAACGAGTGGTGTAGTTATTACAGCTGTGTGTCTGTGACTCACAGTGATGGCTGGTCCTGCAGACCCGTTGCCAGATGCTGCAGGGCTGAGAGCTCCGCAATCTGCTGGACTAATGACGACCCTCCCGGAAGGATCATCTGACCATTCAGGTAATCACCCAGGAGCTACGCAAACACAGATAGAGGAAGAGCTAAATGGAATGTGGCTTAGGAGCTGGTTAATTCAGACAAATGTTTAGTGATCTTTTTACCTGCTGGTAGTGGAAATCCACATAAAGTTCACTGGTGAAGGTAAGAGGCATATTCCAGAGCATTCTCCTCATACACAGGGAGATGGAGCCATCATCCAGAAGGAAGTCAAAGAAGTACTCGTCAGCATGGATGGGACGTATCATCCCATCTGACAGACAGAAAGCAGGAGAATTAGGAGGAGCAAAACCACTGCTCCAGATTGAACAGATGGTCTTGTGGTTTTGTATCAGGCAGTCTGCACCACGAGGTTTGTTTCGTGCTGAAAGTGCTGGACACACTAAGCAGACTAGGTTCACCGACAGCTCAAACTTGCCAGATGGCTGATTGTCGACTTGGTGTGTCTCCAGCTTCAGGTTTTAAATGCTGCTGGAAAACAGTACAAAACCTTGAAGTCTACATCTGCTTGGAACCTGATAATCACCGCTTGTGGCTACATTTTCTGATTTGTTTTACTGGAACATGGTAACATCATTCTGGCTTCCAATGTTTGAATGCCCAACGTACCTACATTACAATTTTAAAGACAATGCAAGCAGTAATAGGCATTTGATTTAGCATTTTAAAGCTTAAAATATTTTTCAAACCTATTTTAGAAGGAGATGAAGGCTAATCAGCATTTAGACTGGATATTTTTAAACTTTGCATTTACTACGGATCTCTATTATGTGAAAGAACATCAGTGGAAGAACATCGGCATTTACTTGGATAAAACATGAAGAGGATATTTGAAGTGAGCTGAATTTATACAGTTGGGAAAATAAGTATTGAACACATCAACATTTTTCTCATTAAACATATTTCTGACAGAGTCATTGACCTGAGATTTTCACCAGATATCAGTAACAACCCAAGTAATCCATACGTATAAAGAAATCAAGGCAAATGGGTTCACAAAACAAGTTATATTTAATAAAGTGGAATGACACGGGAATACAGTTAGTATTGAACACGTGAAGAAAAAAAGATGCAAAAAGACATAGAAAGCCAAGAAACCATCTGAAATCCATCAGAATTTAGGAAGCCATCCCATCCCCCATCAGTGCAAATTAATTTCAGCTGGTTAAGTCCCAACTGATAGCCTTTTAAAAGATCTGTGAATACCAGATTGTCACACCACAAAGAACTCATGATGGATAGAAACAAAGAGCTCTCCCTAGACCTTCACAACATTATTGTTGCAAAACATGATGATGTCATTAGTTACAGGTGCATTTCTAAACTGCTGAATGTTCCAGTGAGCACTGTTGAAGCCATCATTCAGAAGTGGAAAGAACATCATTTTACCATAAACTGGCCATGACCAGGAGCTCCTGGCAAGATTTCTGACAGAGGAGTCAAAAGAATTATCAGAAGAGTTATCCAAGAGCCAAAGACCACTCGTGGAGAGCTCCGGAAAGACCTGGAGTTAGCAAGTACTGCTGTTTCAAAGAAAACAACAAATAACGCACTCAACCGACATTGGCTCTATGCCTGCTCACCTTGCAAGACTCCACTGATGAAGAAAAAGCATGGTGAAGCTCGTTTAAAGTTTGCTGCACAACATTTGGGCAAGCCAGTAAAAATACTGGGAGAATATAGTCTGGTCAGATGAGACCAAAATTGAACTTTTTGGATGCCACAACACAAAGCATGTTTAGAGGAGAAATGGCACTGCACATCCCATCATGGTGTGGGGGTGTTTTTCAGCACATGAAACAGGCAGACTTCATATTGTCACAACTCGCCGCTCCTCGTCATCCACCTCAACTGCGCGCACACCTGCGCCTCGTCAGTCACGGGCTATTTAGCCCACTCAGCCCAGAGCATCAGTCTGGAGCCGTCTGTTCTACTCCGAGCTCAACCTCCAGCAGGATCGTTCCTTCCCTTCCTGCTGATCTACGCTACGACAAGTAAGCCTCATTATTTCCTCACCTGCTCTGCAGTATTCTCCCCTGTGCACAGGTGGATTCCTTGGCGGCGGATTCCCCTGTCATCACCAACTCCTCATCCCTCTTCTCCACGTCACCTCGTGTGCGCAGCAGGACGCTGTCTCCCAGGCAAGACTCCTGGCCAATGCCAGCCACCATTCACCTGCAAGTAAGCATCACATTGCTTTTGTGCCTGTCTCGGTGAAGTGCCCTTTTACCCTTGTCCTCTGCTCTCTCCATAGGGTTGCCTGGCTGCACGGCGTACTGCTCTGTTCCCGATTCTCAGTGTTCACCCTCACGCCATTCACACATCTCAAACACGCATCCACACATACCTGGTTGTTGAATAAAGCTATTAAATCTTCCCTGAGCCTGCGTGCGTGTTTCCTGAGCCAGACATTATGTCAGTACGGCTCCAGCAGAACGGCTCAGCAGACAGCGGGCTCGCACGCCGTCTTATCACCCTCGAGGCTCGGGTGGATCTAATAGCTCACCAACAACAGGTAATATTAAACCAGTTGACTAACGTCACTCGTCGGTTAAGCTGTGTGGACCCCCAGCGGGCGTTCCTCCCGACTCATGGCGGTTCTGCTTCGGCTGCCTCCGTGGCTGGCCAGCCTAGCTCGGGAACGCCAACCCGGCTCACGCCCATACCGACCCCTGCTCGCTTCAACGGGAAACTCGGCAAGCACGGGGGTTCATTTTACAGTGTGAGTCGGTGTTCCTGCGCGTTCCCGGGGATTTTCCCTCTGACCACAGCCGGATTGGTTATATAGCTAATCTCTTGGAGGGGAGAGCATTAGCTTGGGCTTATGCTGTCATGGCGAAGCCCAGCTATGCGAACCTCTCCTATGACCAGTTTGTGCAGAGCTTCCTCGAGGTTTTTGACCACTCTCGGTACGATAGCGTCCTCGCCGATCAGCTCCTTGGCCTCCAACAGAGAAACCAATCGGCGGCGGATTACGCTGTCGACTTCCGGGTGGCAGCGGAGGAGGTAGGCTGGGGTGAGGCGTCACTCTGCAGCATCTTCCTCCGCAGCCTCAGCTCTGGTCTGCGGGATGAGTTGGCCAGCCGGGACCTCCCAGGGCGACTATCGGAGCTAATCTCCCTGACCATTAGCTTGGACAACAGGCTGCGGGAGCGTGCCGCCAAGCGGAAGTCAATCGGCCGCTCGCACGGAGTTCCCGCTCACGCTCCTCAGTCTCGCCCCCTGGCGTTACCTGCTCCGAGGTCCGCCAACGAGTCAGAGGCAATGGAGGTCGGGCGAACTAGGCTCCCTCTAGCAGAGAAACAGCGCCGCCGGAAGCTGGGTCTCTGCATGTATTGCGGAGACGACCAGCATACCGTGGAGCAATGCCCGACGAAGCCAAACGGGGGGGGGGGGGGGTCCGCGAGTCACTGTAGGGGGCCTCGCAGACACTAACCGGTCTAATTCCCTCACTCATTGTTCTCTGCCCATCCGATTCAGCCACAATCCCACAGGGCTTCTCACTCACGCACTGGTGGACTCGGGGGCAGAGCAGAATTTCATTTCCAAGAGCCTGGCAACCCGTTTGGGCATAACCTGTCTCCCATTGTCTGCTCCCCTCAAACTGATCGCCCTATCTCGTTCCCCTCTGGGAGTTGTGATGCACCGCACCAGGCCTACCCCTGTCATCGTGTCTGGGAATCACCGAGAGGACCTCAGCTTTTATGTCTTGGCCTCTTCTACGTCCCCCGTCATCCTGGGCTACCCCTGGCTGCGCTTACATAACCCCGTCCTCGACTGGCGTACTGGGAGTGTTACTGCTTGGAGCACCTTCTGTATGAGCACCTGCCTTCAGTCTGCAGCATGTGCCCCTACCTTATCTCCATCAGCCCCGGTCTCCGCCGCTCCGGACCTCACCTTGGTTCCCCCGGAGTTCCATGACCTGGGCCAAGTGTTCAGCAAGTCCAAGGCGATGTCTCTCCCTCCTCATCGGCCCTACGACTGCGCCATCAACCTCCGCCCGGGGGCGCCACTACCATCTGGCCGTCTGTACAGCCTGTCAGCGCCTGAACGAGAGGCTATGGACAGTTACATTAAGGAGTCGCTCAGCGCCGGGATAATTCGCCCGTCCTCATCCCCGCTCGGCGCTGGGTTCTTCTTCGTGGCTAAGAAGGATGGGTCCCTGCATCCGTGCATCGACTTCAGGGCCTTTAACGACATCACTGAAAAGGACAAGTATACCCTGCCTCTCATGGACACCGCCTTCCACTCCCTCCAGGGGGCCACCTTGTTCACTAAATTGGACCTCCGCAGTGCCTATCATCTCGTCCGGATCCGGGAGGGTGATGAATGGAAGACGGCCTTTCGGACGCCCAGTGGCCATTTCAAATATCTGGTAATGCCGTTTGGGCTCACCAACGCTCCCGCCGTCTTCCAATGGCTTATTAATGACGTCCTGCAAGACTTCCTGGGGCTCTTCGTCTTCGTTTACCTGGACGACATCCTCACCTTCTCCAGGTCACGGGAGGAGCACCAGGTCCACGTGAGGCGGGTCCTGCAGCGCCTGTTGGAGAACAGGCTTTACGTCAAAGCGGAGAAGTGCAAATTCTACGCCAAGACCACCTCTTTCCTGGGCTTTGTCATCTCCCATAACCAGGTTCTCCCCAACCCCGCCAAGGTGAAGGCGGTCGAGTGGCCCACGCCTACCTCCAGGAAACAGGTGCAGCAATTCGTTGGTTTCGCCAACTTCTACCATCGCTTTGTTCCCAACTTCGGCGCAATTGTCACCCCCCTGACCTGCCTCACCTCTCCCAAGGTCCCCTTCTGGTGGTCTGAAGAGGCCGCGGCAGCATTCGACACCCTGAAGACGGAGTTCTCCTCCTCCCGGGTCTTGACCCAGGTTGACCCCGCGCTGCAGTGCTTGGTAGAAGTGGAAGCGTCTGATACGGGGGTGGGGGCGGTGCTTTCCCAGCATTCGCCAGTAGATGGAGTCAAGCAACCCTGTGCCTTCTTCTTCCGGCACCTGTCGCCTGCTGAACGGAATTATGACGTCGGTGACAGGGAGCTTCTGGCCATCAAGCTCGCGCTGCAGGAGTGGCGTCACTGGCTGGAGGGGGCAGCCCAGCCTTTTGTGGTCTGGACGGACCACAAGAACTTGGAGTATCTGAGGTCAGCCAGACGACTGAATGCCCGCCAGGTGCGCTGGTCTCTGTTTTTTGCTCGGTTCCGCTTTAACATCACCTACTGTCCAGGCTCAAAAAATGGGTTGCCCGACGCCCTGTCCAGACAATTCTCCCCTGAGGCCCCGGAGGAACGGGATCACACCATCCTTCCCAGTTCGTGCATTGTGGGGGCAGTTTCATGGTCCATCAGGGACAAAATCCGGAGGGCACAGGAGACCAAACCGGATCCTGGTGGTGAACTGGACTATAGGCTCTTTGTTCCATTGGCTGTTCGGGGGGAGGTCATTCACTGGGCCCACACGTCCAAATTCGCCTGTCATCCTGGTGTTTCCCGGTTGGTGGATCTTCTTCAGCGGTCCTTTTGGTGGCCTGGTCTCCAGAAGGACGTCGCCAACTACGTCCGGGTGTGCCCCGAGTGTGCTACTGGTAAATCCTCCAACTCTCCCCCCGCGGGTCTACTCCAGCCCCTGCCGGTTCCGGGCAGGCCCTGGTCGCACATTGCCCTAGACTTCGTTACTGGCCTCCCTGTCTCCAACACCTACGACACAGTGCTGACGATTGTGGATCGGTTCTCCAAGGCCGCTCACTTTATGCCGCTTCGGGGTCTTCCTTCGGCACGAGAGACGGCCGACCTTTTAGTCCAACACGTGGTCAGGCTGCACGGAATCCCCGTGGACGTCGTATCTGATCGGGGGCCCCAGTTTGTGTCTGAGGTATGGAGGAGCTTTTGCAACGCCCTGGGTGCCAAGGTGAGCCTCTCCTCTGGTCATCACCCCCAATCCAACGGGCAGTGTGAGCGCGCCAATCAAGAACTGGAAGCCGCCCTGCGCTGCGTCACCTCCTCCAACCCATCCTCCTGGAGTTCATATCTGCCCTGGGTGGAGTATGCCCATAACACGGAACGGTCATCGGCCACTGGGATGTCTCCCTTTAAAGCATCGTTGGGCTACGACCCCCCATTGTTCCCTGAGCAGGAGAGTAAGTTGACCGTCCCCTCCATCCAGGCGCATCTGAGGCACTGCCGGAATTTGTGGACCAGGGTGCGCGAGGTGCTTTTGCGCACGGCGGCGCGCAATAGCTCAACAGCTAATCGCCACAGGAGACCAGCTCCCAATTACCAGGTGGGCCAACGAGTTTGGTTATCGTCTCAGGACATCAACCTTAAGGCCGAGAAAAGGAAGCTGGCCCCACGCTTTATTGGACCCTTCACCATCACCAAGATCATCAACCCGGTGGCTGTGCGTTTGGCTCTCTCCCCCTCCCTCCGTGTGTGTCCCACCTTCCACGTTTCTAAGATCAAGCCTGTGATCTCTGACCCACTCTGTCCTCCCCCTAGGGCACCGCCTGCGCCCATGATGATCGACGGCCACCCGGCATGGGGAGTCACTTCCATCCTGGGCTCTCGGCGTCGAGGTCGTAGGCTGCAGTACTTGGTGGATTGGGAGGGATTTGGCCCAGAGTAGAGGTCCTGGGTGCGCTCTTCGTTTGTGCTGGATCAGAATCTCATCACGGAGTTCCATCGGGCGCACCCGAACAAACCAGCGCCAGGAGGCACTGCTGGGGGGGTGGGGGGGTGGGAGTACTGTCACAACTCGCCGCTCCTCGTCATCCACCTCAGCTGCGCGCACACCTGCGCCTCGTCAATCACGGGCTATTTAGCCCACTCAGCCCAGAGAATCGGTCTGGAGCCGTCTGTTCTACTCCGAGCTCAACCTCCAGCAGGATCGTTCCTTCCCTTCCTGCTGATCTATGCTACGACAAGTAAGCCTCATTATTTCCTCACCTGCTCTGCAGTATTCTCCCCTGTGCACAGGTGGATTCCTTGGCGGCGGATTCCCCCGTCATCGCCAACTCCTCATCCCTCTTCTCCACGTCACCGCGTGTGCACAGCAGGACACTGTCTCCCAGGCAAGACTCCTGGCCAACGCCAGCCACCATTCACCTGCAAGTAAGCATCACATTGCTTTTGTGCCTGTCTCGGTGAAGTGCCCTTTTACCCTTGTCCTCTGCTCTCTCCATAGGGTTGCCTGGCTGCACGGCGTACTGCTCTGTTCCCGATTCTCAGTGTTCACCCTCACGCCATTCACACATCTCAAACACGCATCCACACATACCTGGTTGTTGAATAAAGCTATTAAATCTTCCCTGAGCCTGCGTGCGTGTTTCCTGAGCCAGACATTATGTCACATATAATTGAAGGAAAGATAAATGGACAGATGTACAGAGACATCCTTAATAAGAACCTGTTGCCATCTGCCAAGATGATGGAGATGAAACAAGGGTGGACATTTCAGCAAGACAATGATCCCAAAGACACAGCCAAGGAAATACTCAACTGGCTCCAGAGAAGGAAAATAAAGTTGCTAGAATGGCCCAGTGAGTCACCTGACCCGAATCCAATTGAAAATCTCTAGAACAAACTGAAGATCAGAGTTCACAGAAGACACCCACAGAACCTTTAAGATTTTAGTTTGTGTGGAAGAATGGGCTAAAATCACTCCTGAGCAATGCCTGTGCCTAGTTTCTCCATACAAGATGCATCTGGAAGCTGTTATTACCAACAAAGGCTTCTCTACTAAATATTAAATGAATTTCACCAAGTGTGTTCACTACTTATTCTCTCTGTCATTCCACTTTATTAAATATAACTTTGTTTTGTGAACACAGTTGCCTTGATTTCTTTGTATGTATGGATTACTTGGGTTGTTACTGATATCTGGTGAAAATCTCAGGTCAATGGCTCCATCAGAAATATGTTTAATGAGAAAAATGTTGATGTGTCCAATACTTATTTTCCTCGCTGGATGCTGAAACTGTGGAAGCAGGGGCTTCTGCAGCAATCACATTGGCGGAGAGAAAAAGCAAAGAAAATGTAACATATCCATGCCTTACTCAGTCTTGTATTTTTAAAGGTATATCAGCTACATGTTGATCATCAGTGAAAACAAATGTGTATACTGTCACAGTCTGGGCATAATCATAGGATCATGCCCAGACGATCACAGGATCATGCCCATGCTTTGTTGTTCTCATTCTCCCTGTGATTAATTATGATTTGCATTATGTGTCTCCTGAGTTTCCCCTGGTCCGCTGTGTCATCCCCTGTTTGGTCTTGGGTCTGTATGTATATCTGTTTACCAACTGTTCTAGCTCCTCATGTTTTTCATACCCCTAGCCACTGCCCTCTCTGTATTACTCCTGTTTTGTGTCCTGTATGGTCATTGTTAGGTTTCATGTACACCCCCTGTCTGATTGTCTGTACAGCCCCGCCCATCCTTTTTTGTAGCTGCTTCCTTGTTGTCTCCTAATTAGTCCCAGCTGTCTTATGTTTAGTCAATTATCTGTTCCCACCTGTCCTGTGTTGTCTTGATTACCCCCTGTCTATATATACAGGTGTCAGTCTGTGTCCAGTGTGGCATCATTAATGTTTCTGCCCGTGTCCCTGTCTTGTGAGTTCTGTCTGCCTGATTTAAGTTCTGTTTTTCAGCCCATGCACTGTCATTTATTTGTTCCAGTTTTTGCGTTAATCAAATAGTTGTTTTGCACCATACGTCTGTCTACGCCTGAGTCCTCCACCACCTAACCTTGTTTTTTTTCTTTTTTTTTCCACAATATCTTTATTGAACCTTTTTTTTTTTTTTAACAAACATGATACAAACAATCAAACACTAACGCTAAAGTACTACTACAAAAAAAAAATGCACTAAAAACACCAACAACCACCAACAAAATCAAGTCTTCAACAATGCTCCTCTGTTTAGTCTAGACAATCCAATACATAAGTATACATATTATGTTCACCAGTTTGGAATTTACAAGGTCCACACACATCATTCACCTTCTTCTTCAAGAGTTATGTTTAAATTTTTTACATAATCAATAAAAGGTCTCCATATATTCTCAAACACAATTTCCTTTGATTTCAGTATATATGTTATTCTTTCTAATGGAAGGTTTGTTAACATCTGTCTTAACCACTGAGTCACATCTGGTCTATGAGTCTTTTTCCATAATAGTGCAATACATTTTTTGGCATTAAGCAAACTGAGGTCTATGAATGTTCTTTCACTTTTATTAAAACTATGCTTTTCTGGGTACAGACCCAACAAAAACAGTTTAGGATTCAGTATGATTTGTTTTGAGATTATTTTTTCAATTGTTACCCTCACCTCTTCCCAAAACATTCTTATTAATCTACATTCCCATAAACAATGAAATAGGGTTCCTTTACTTTCCATGCATTTTGTGCATGTATCTGGTATATTTTTGTTATATCTATTTAACTCCTCCGGTGTAACATACATCCGCATTAACCATTTGAAATGTATCAATTTAAGGCGTACATTTATTGATTTGGTTTGAGCTTCTGTACAAGCCAATTCCCATTGTTCCTCCGAAATTTCAATTTGCAGATCTTCTTTCCAGTAGTTTAATCTTTTCAGTGAATTTTCACTTGAAGATAGTGTCAATGAGTTATAAAACTCTGAAATAATACCCTTTCTTTTACTATCTTTCATCATCATTTTTTCCAAGGATGAATAAATAGGTCGAGTGAGAGCTTTATTTTGATTTGATCGAATAAAGTTTCTAAGTTGAAGATATTTAAAAAAATGTGTTCTATTGAGATTAAATTTGATCCTCAGCTCTTCAAAAGACATTATGTTGTCTGCACATGGCAAATATAAATCCTGAATCTTTTGTATCCCTTTTAAATTCCATACTTTAAATACAGCGTCCGCTCTCCCTGGTTTAAAATATTGATTACCCCATATTGGACTAAATTGTGACAATAACTGTGGTTCTTTTAAATAGTTTTTAGCTTCACACCATATTTTGATCATATGCTTTACAAATGGATTTTTAACTTGTTTTTGTAATTTTTTTGCCGAATCTGAGTATATGAATATGGAAGAGGTAAAGGTAAATTGTATGATTCCATTTCAGTCCAGTGAGGGAGATCATTTGATGAAAAATAATATGTCATAGACCTCAGTTGTGCCGACCAATAATACAACATAAAATTTGGACATTTCAGACCTCCACGATCAAATGGTAAATATAATAAAGACAGACGTAATCTAGCCCTCCTGTTGTTCCATATAAATTCCACTAACTTTTTTTTTATTCTTGAGAATAGATCTAAAGGTGGTGATAAGGGAATGTATTGAAATAAATAAAGTATTTTAGGTAAAATATTACTTTTAAGTATATTGATTCTCCCGATCATCGACATTGGTAGTGACATCCATCTCTGAGTTAACTCATTGATATCTGACATTAAGGCTTCATAGTTGACGCTGGCGACTGATTCTAGCTTAGGCATAATTTGGATTCCTAAATATTTAAACTGATTTACAACATTGAATTGATTTGCCTCAGGGGCTGGGTAATTTCTCTGGGTCTCATTTAGCATTAATATTGAAGATTTAGTTTTATTTATTTTATATCCTGATATTTCCCCAAAATTCTTTATTAAATTCAACAAGGTTGGAATTGATTTTTTTAGATTCGACATAAACAAAATTATATCATCGGCGTACAGGGAGATTTTATGTTCTGTTGGCCCAACTTTAATTCCATATATTTGTGAATGTAAACGTATCGCTATCGCTAAAGGTTCAATTGCCATAGTAAACAGTAAAGGTGAAAGTGGACAGCCTTGTCGACATCCTCTATTGATTTTTATTGGTTTTGAAATATTGTTATTTGTTAGGATTTCTGCTGTAGCATTATTGTATATTATTTGAACCCATTTTATGAAATTATTTCCAAGTCCAAACCTTTGTAGGACTTCAAAAAGAAAGGGCCATTCAACTCTATCAAAGGCCTTTTCGGCGTCCAATGATAGGAGAGCTGTATCCGGTGCTTCTTTATTAAAATAAATAATATTAAATAGTCTTCTTACATTATGGAAGCCTTGTCTACCCTTTATAAAGCCATTCTGATCTTGATTAATAATATTTGGTAAAATTTCTTGTATTCGTCTTGCTAAAATTTTACAGATTATCTTAAGGTCGGCGTTTAATAGGCTTATTGGTCTCATATTTTCACATTTATTAGAGGGCTTACCTGGTTTTGGCAGCAGTATAATTAAGGCATTATTTATGTATGATGGTAAATTATTATTTTGAAATGCTTCTAAAACCATTTCCAAAAAAGGTTTTATTAATTTATTCTTAAATTTTTTATAAAGGTCAACTGGAAGACCATCTGGTCCTGCACTTTTTCCTGATTTCATATTATCAATGGCTAGCCCAACTTCTTCTTGACTAATTTTAGACTCCAATATCTCCCTGTTTTCATTTGGAATACACAGTATAGATAGTTCGTTCAAAAACCCATTTAGTTTTGTTAAATCAGGTTCATTTTTGGTATCATATAATTTTTCATAGTAATCTCTAAAGGCTCTATTAATTTCTAAAGGATCTATAACTACCTGTCCGTTACTTATAATACTGGTAATTGGTGTTTTAATTTCCAATTGTTTAATCTGCCATGCTAATAATTTTCCTGATTTTTCACCTTGTTCATAAAAAGATTGTTTCAATCTTAGAAGACTCGAGGCAGCTCTATTCGCTGATTTTTTTGTCGTATTCAGCTCTCAAAATCAGTAATTCATTCTCCAACCTTGGGTCACTTCCTGCATACACTTTTTCCTGAAGACTTTTTATTTTATGTTCCAATTTAGCTCTCTCCTCTCGAGTCTTCTTAGATTTTGATCCTGTATAACTAATAATATGTCCCCTAATAAAAGCTTTGAAAGCCTCCCACTTTACACATGCTGATGTTTGTGTAGTATTGATGTCAAAGAACTCGTCTATCTGTTTTTCTATATACTTGACAAATTCCTCATCCTGAAGCCATTTATGCTGAAATTGCCATCTACCTGATTCCTTTGTCAATTTTTTATCTACATATATTAGACAACAGGGTGCATGATCAGAGATCACGATGTTATCATAAAAGCAGTTTTGAATCTTGGACCTTAATTCTGTGGAAATCAAAAAATAATCAATTCGTGAGAATGTCTTGTAGGTACTGGAATAACAAGAATAGGCTTTAACTTGTGGTTTCATTTCTCTCCATATATCTAACAATCTCAATTCTTTCATAAAATGATTAATAGTCATCCTACATCCAATGTGCGTACAATCCAGTCCTGTTGATCTATCCACACCTGGATTCAATGTACAATTAAAATCCCCTGCTATTATATGTTGCCCTGTAAGTGATGATAAGATGAGAAATAAATTAGCAAAGAACTTCTGATCATCTATATTGGGACCATATAAGTTCACAAGATTTATATTTTCTAATAGCAAAGAACCTTGAATGATTACATATCTTCCAAATTTGTCTCCAATTACATTTTTCACTTGAAAAGGAACTGATTTATGTATGAGAGTCATAACTCCCCTGGCTCGGGATGAAAATGAAGAGGTGAATACACTTCCCTGCCATCTACTCCTAATTCTTTTAACATCCTCCTCTATCAGATGAGTTTCTTGTAAAAACACAATTCTTGAACCCATGTCCTTTATTTTATTCATAACTTGTTTAAGTTTTTTTAAATTTTGTAGACCTCTGCAATTCCATGAAGTTAAATTAAGATTAACACTTTGGTCCATGATCAATAGAGAGTTTGGGATTACCTTGCAGTGTAAACATGCTCATACAGAGAAGCAAAAACATGAGTGGTTGAACATTCATCCTACAAACTACACACAAACAAATTTCCCCTTCCCACACTTGTGGCAAACCCCCCAAAATCAAAAGAAAAATTCTGTCTCCCGATATAGCCATCGACCGTTCCACACCCACGGGGAACAGCCTAAGCCACTCCTTCTTCATCCTCCCAATCACCCTAACTCTACTGCTTTTAATGACGTAACATTAACTCTCCTCTGTAGTTTTCCAACTTAACTCCAAAATTTTTAACAACTTTGTACATCATAGTTGTTTTTTTTTGTTTGTTTGTTTTGTTTTTGTTTTGTTTTTTTAATATATAATACAATCTATATTTTGTAAACTTACTATTTACTTCAAGTCAGTCAGATGCCTGTGCAAATGCTTAATTATTCTACCTTATATTTTGTTCATGCTTAGCTCCCACCAGTCTCTTCTTCTTCTTTGATCTTCTTGATGAACTCCTGCGCCTCCTCTGGGGTCTTGAAGATGTGGGTTCTGCCCTCATACGTGGTCAGCAGTCTCGCAGGATAGATTACACCATGACGAATCCCAAGGTTGCGCAGCTCCTTACGTACGGGATCAAACTGCTTCCTCAATTGCTGGATTCCTGTGGCCAAATCTGGGTAGAACCGCACCTGCTGGTCCTGGTGTTTAATCTCTCCTTTTTTAGCTCGTGCAGCGTTGAAGATCTTCATCCTGTCTCTGTTGCTAAGAAACTTCATAATTAAGGTCCTCGGCGGTCCCTTATCTCTCCGTGGGCCAATACGATGTGCTTTTTCCAGAACCACTGCTGATTGCAACTCCTCGCTGCCCAGCACCTCCGGAATCCACTTTTCCAGAAAGGAACATACGTCCCGACCTTCTGATTCCTCTGGAAGACCCACCAGCCTCAAATTATTCTGTCTCGACCGAGATTCCAAATCCAAAATATTATCTTCCAGAGATTTATTTTTTTTTTCCAAAGTGCGCACCTTTAATTGAAGACGGGTGACGTCATCTTCAGCACTAGCGAGACGGAGCTCCATCTGCGCCGTTCGTTCTACACAGTCACCCAATTCCTTTCTTATTCCTTCCAACGCTGTCATAATCCCATCAAATCTAGAGGAAAAGTCCGCTCTCATTGAACTCATGGCAGCCATCAGCGCATCTGCGCCATTCCCCGCAGATATCGCAGCGTTGCCAGCCTCCTCCGCCATATATGGAGTTTTGTTTACTGCGTCACAGACCTGAAAGTCCGTTAATTTGGACTGTTTCGGCGGCTCGCTTTTTCCTTTTCCTGGTTTTCCAGCCTTAGGCTTCGCCGACATATCCTCGCCCAAATGCTGGGATACGTTCTGTCCCAAATGAGAGAGTTATTTGCCGATTTTTTTTTTTCCAGGAGCAGAGCAGAGCGAGACACGTCCGTCCTACGTGGCAGCCATAACCGGAAGTCCCACCTAACCTTGTTACTTAAATTATACTTTCTCAAAACAATAATAGCACTAGACTGGGAAATCTTGTCTGTAGCAACCTAACGAAGGTTAGGTTGTCTGTAGCAACCTAACGTCTTTTTCTCTGAAAAGCTAACAAATGATAGTCAAACAGCCATGTCGCAACTGCACACAATGAAATAACACTTCCTAAAGGATTTTGTCAATTAATTACGGTTAGGCTGTGCTGTAATGGTTCTGATTCTTATTATTCTCCGTTAAAAATTAATGGGGAGCAAAAACAATACGTAGAAACGTGAAATTTTACAGTCTGGTCAGAAGTTCGCCCCAGTATTCAGACCAAAAATCAAGACACTGCCTACATAGATGGTGCTACAATAAACAGTTTTACATTTTTGAAGATATCTCATCAACAGCTGGGCCCAGACTCAAAATTCTTTCATCATTCTATTCTCTGAATTCGCCTACAACTTTTCTCCTCTGGTCTTGGGCTCTGAAAATGAAGTTTTTTGCACCATATTTCAAAAATGTGGAAGTGAAGTCAAAATGAACTGTTCCTAGGCCATTTATCCAACCTGCTTGAAATTAAGCAGAGATCTTGATAAGGAAGTATTGAAGTACTGATAATAAAAAGTTGTTAACATTTTCCAAAAATGTCAAACTGTTTAATTTTATAGGCCAGTCAAGTTGTACAGTTTGCATGTATTTTTTGACCCATCTTCTGACGTAGTGATCCAAACTCAATGAAACTTAAATCACAACACAACCAAATTTCAAGCTATTCTGTTCATGTTCCAAAAATCATGTTTATTAAATGTCTTTCAGCCTTTGTCTTGACAGTGGTACAATTTGTTAGTGTGTGAGAAAGTCAGTGTGAGACCGAAAGCAATCATGCGGTGCAGGAGTTAAGGAGATTATCTGTCATGCTGCTGCAGCAGATCAGAAAAAAACAAGTTATTCCTGTCTAAAATTCACATTCACCTCTCTTCAGTAAGTATCTTGTTTTGGGTCTCCAGCTCTTGCCACCAAACTTATCAAACATAATTAGAAATATGTACATCGGTGTATTGATTTGAATTACCAGCATTTCTGAGGGCGAGGATGGAGAACTCCTTCAGTTCTTCTGGCTGTGAAATGTTCATTTCTTTACAAACCTCTGTGACCACGTCTGCAGCAATCTGCCAGGAGAAAACATACACAGCCATGTATGTATTGATATAAAATTAAAGGCAGATGCTTTAATCCACTCAACAACACAGAGATGTAAACAAATCCTACAGTAAAGCTGCGGATCTTGGTGGAGTACTCCACTCCTCCAGGCAGTATGATAGGAATACGTCGAGATGTTTTACCAGTCTGCAAAATCATGAACACACAGTCACAGAGAGATTTAGACCATAAAGTAGAATACAACATGAAAAAAATCAGGCAGCAGGACCACTTGCCAGAATAGATTCTATTTCAACGGGTGATGGCATGTTGTGGCGACCACCGAAACTGATGGAACGCTGGAGATTGTCCTGACACACATTTGCTGACTCTGTAGAAAAAAAAATGGTACCACTGTATAAGCTTTCATATTTATTTATTTATTTTTTGTATTAATAAAACATTGCCTACCTTGATAAGGGTGCTCATAATCCCGAGAGATGTCCTGTAGGTGGCGTCCGACGTAGGGCTGCAGGGTGCCAGAGCAGGGGAAGAAGCCGGTGATGACGTTCAGCAGACTCCAACCTAAGGTGCAGCTGGCTCTACACAAGTAATCAGAATGTATTTGTAAAAGCTTTGCCAAATCCATGTGGTCTCTTGCTGTTGTGTAGGAGGACATGGATGATTACTTTCTTCGGTCACCGCAGTCTGTGTCTTACTGTTTTAATTTGTATCTCACTAATAATTTCAGAAGTTTCTTCAAGTCCATCCTGTCTTATAGATTCATTGCGGAGGATCAGAATAAAATGCCAAATTTAAGGTTATTTGGCTATCTTTTTTCCCCCAGATACAAACCAATTAATGGCATCAGCTGGCGGGACCTATCACACCTGCAGCATGACTTTATCACCAGGAAACATGGCATCAGAGGTTTTAAAGGTGACATATTGTGCATTTCCCGAGAATTATTTTTGCTTTTGACATCCTCTGGGACATATAGACGTAGTTTTCAAGACCAGAAAAACATTTCTGTGTTGGTTTGCAGCTCACCAAAAAAAGTTCAGTCTGAAACAGTTGATTTCCAGCCTGCTCATTAATATTTGTGAGGTCCTAATTTAATTAGGCAAAGGATATCTGAATGGTCCAATCAGAAGTAATGTCAGGGTCAGGGTGTGGTTATCAGATCTGGCTCGTTGGTTTGCAATGTCATAAAAAACAAGAAGTGAAATCTTTTATTTGTTTAGGAGCTGCCCTGAATAAAGGCAGTGTGCATTATTTTGTTATTATTTTAACAATATACATCTGACCCACAGTTATATTTTATATGATTAAATGTCACAACACACCATTTTACACATTATAAGATAAGATAAGCCTTTATTAGTCCCACAATGGGGAAATTCCAGGATTGCAACAGCACAGGGATAGCAACACTCAGAGCAACAATCAGAAGGCAAGAAAAAACAAGAGCAGCTAGTATACATATGTACATATTACTATAAATATATATATATATATATATACGTATATATATATATATAGACACACAGTGCGGAGCATTGTGGTTGGTGGATGTGCAGCAGAAAGTCTAAGCTCTCTCTCCGCGGATGCGGCGGGCCAGCTGGATGTCTTTGGGCATGATGGTGACCCTCTTGGCGTGGATGGCGCACAGGTTGGTGTCCTCGAAGAGACCCACCAGGTAGGCCTCGCTGGCCTCCTGCAGAGCCATGACGGCGGAGCTCTGGAAGCGCAGGTCGGCCTTGAAGTCCTGAGCGATCTCCCTCACCAGGTGCTGGAAGGGCAGCTTACGAATGAGCAGCTCCGTGGATTTCTGGTAGTGACGGATCTCTCTCAGAGCAACGGTGCCGGGCCTGTAACGGTGAGGCTTCTTCACTCCGCCGGTGGCCGGAGCGCTTTTCCGAGCAGCCTTGGTGGCCAGCTGCTTCCTGGGGGCTTTTCCTCCAGTAGATTTACGGGCGGTCTGCTTGGTTCTTGCCATCGCTCTTTATTATTCTGTCTTATATTTCTTGCACGCCGCCTAAACTCCAGCCCGGCACCCGCGTCATTTTCGCTTCAGTTCTCCCGGTATGTCGAGTTTCTCCGTTAGCACCGGGTGGCGGTTGAGTGCTAGCTAGCTCTTCCCTGCTGTATCGTCTCCTGCTGTAGACGGTGGCTCCGTCCGCCGACTCGGGAGACCTTTGGGGCGATCTGTGTGTCCGTGATATATATAGAGTGAAAGGTGTAGAAAGAAGAAGGAAGATAAAAATAATAATTAAAAAAAAAGGCAGTTGCAAAAGGCAGCCAACTCGTGTGGCGCCGGAACCGGAAGACCTTATGGGACCTTTAAGTAGTGAAATCATTTCAGTGGTCAAGATTACGTTCTTTCAGTTACTACTCTCAACAAAGATCATGGCCTTCTTTCTGAAAAATTCCCTTTGAGAGTGTAATTCATACATTTATTACACCACGCCTGGACCACTGTAACTCTCTGTGTACCGGTCTTGATGGCAGGAAAGAAACTGCGTGACCACATCACCCCCAGTTCTTGCCTCTCTGCACTAGCTTCCTGTCAATTTTAGGATCCAATTTAAAATGTCACTGATTGTTTTTAAATGTAGGAATGGTTTGGTCAAATGCCTTCTCCAAGTCCACAAAACACATGTAAACTGGTTAGGCAAACTCCCACGAACCCTCAAGAATTCTCGAGAGGGTAAAGAGCTGGTCTGATGTGCCACGGCCAGGACGAAAACCACATTGCTCCTCCTGAATCCGAGGTTCGACCAACGGCCGGACTCTCCTCTCCAGTACCTTGGCATAGACCACGTCCCTCGTGGATTTTTGTGGGGGGTGCTTCGGGAGTATGGGGTATCGGGCTTGTTGTTACGAGCTATTCGGTCTCTGTACGACCGTTGTGAGAGTTTGGTTCGTATTGCCAACACTCGGTCCGAGTCATTCCCAGTGAGAGTTGGACTCCGCCAGGGCTGCCCTTTGTCACCGATCCTGTTCATAATTTTTATGGACAGGATTTCTAGGCGCAGCCAGGGAATGGAGGGTGTCATGCTTGGTGACCAGAGGATCTCATCTCTTTTGTTTGCAGATGATGTTGTCCTGTTGGCTTCATCCAGCAATGGCCTACAGCTCTTGCTGGGACGGTTTGCCGCTGAGTGTGAAGTGGCTGGGATGAGAATCAGCACCTCCAAGTCCGAGTCCATGGTCCTCAGCCGGAAAAAGGTGGATTGTCCTCTCCGGGTTGGGGACAGGCTCCTGCCCCAAGTGGAGGAGTTTAAGTATCTTGGGGTCTTGTTCACGAGTGAGGGGAAAATGGACCGAGAGATCAACAGACGGATTGGAGCAGCATCTGCAGTGATGCGGACGTTGTACCAATCTGTTGTGGTGAAGAGGGAGCTTAGTTCTAAGGCAAAGCTGTCGATTTACCAGTCAATCTACGTTCCTACTCTCACCTATGGTCACGAGCTTTGGGTAATGACCGAAAGAACGAGATCGCGGATACAAGCGGCTGAAATGAGCTTTCTCCGTAGGATTGCTGGACTCAGCAATCCTAGGTACTTCCTAGGCACTTCCTAGGAGTGCCTAGGAAGCGGAATTCCTTCCGCTTCCTAGGCACTACCATCACCAGGGACCTCAAATGGGAGCTGACCATCAGCTCACTCATCAAAAAAGCCCAGCAGAGGATGTTCTTCCTGCGGCAGCTGAGGAAGCTCAAGCTACCCACCAAGATGTTAGTGCAGTTCTACACAGCCATCATCGAGTCCATCCTCACCACCTCCATAACCGTGTGGTACGCAGGAGCCACTGCCAGGGACAGACTAAGGCTGCAGCGCGTCGTGCGCACTGCTGAGAAGGTGATCGGCTGCAAGCTCCCATCTCTCCAGGATCTGTACATCTCCAGGACCCGGAGGCGTGCTGGCCGGATCATAGCCGATCCCTCACACCCTGGTCACGTACTGTTTGCCCCCCTCCCCTCTGGTAGAAGACTTCGGTCCATCCAGACTAAAACCTCCCGTCACATGAACAGCTTCTTCCCCTCTGCCATTAGACTGCTGAACACTAAGTGACTCTCGTGCACCATGTACAGCAGCTCAACCAGACTCATGTCAATCATCACTGTTTTCTTCCTGCATTACAGACTGCACTATATAGTTCTCCACAGTATCTGCTGCTGGCTAATATATATTTTAACTGTTGACCAGTATCACTTAATCTTATCCTACACTTTATTACATGTATAGTTTATTTCTCTTATCTTATCATGTTTAATGTTGCAGCATTGTACCGAGACAAATTCCTAGTTTGTGTACTACATGAACAATGGCAATAAACCTGATTCTGATTCTGATTCTGATTCACCCTCAGAGATAGGGTGAGGAGCTCAGTCATCCGGGAGAGGCTCAGGGTAGAACCGCTGCTCCTCCACATTGAAAGGAGTCAGTTGAGGTGGTATGGGCATCTGATTAGGATGCCTCCTGGACGCCTCCCACTTGAGGTGTTTCAGGCACGTCCCACTGGGAGGAGACCACGGGGCAGACCCAGGACTCGGTGGAGAGACTATGTCTCCCAGCTGGTCTGGGAACGCCTTGGTATCCCCTCTGAAGAGCTGGAGCAGGTGGCTGGGGAGAGGGAAGTCTGGGCTTCTCTGCTTGAACTGCTGCCTCCGCGACCCGGACCTCCGGAAAAGCGGTAGAAGATGGATGGATGGATGGATGGAATGGTTTGGCACCTTTTTATTTATCCGAGCTTCTTCGGCCTCATTCTTCAGCCAGAGCACTGAGGTCAGCAAACCTGGAGACAGGGCCTTCAGTGGTGGCCCCTGAACTGTGGAACAGCCTACCTTACCAGGTCAGCGCTGCACAGACACCCAAGCACTTTAAAACACTGCTGAAGACTCATCTTTTCTCCCTGGCATTTTAGGCAACAGTTACGCAAGTTATCTTGGCCTTTTTTTTTTTAGCCTTTTAGCTTTTATTTCTATTCTTTTACCTTGTTTTTATTTATTTATTTATTTTATCTACTACTATTCTAATTTGCTTTAAGCTCATTCTGTTGGTGCTTTTATTCTCTTATTTTTAACTATGGAACGTGTGTGTTATTATCTGTACAGCACGTTGGTTAACTGAGGTTATTTTAAATGTGCTATATAAATAGTCTGACTTGACTTTGATTATTTATTAGTTTTTGTTGTACGGCCACCCACCACTCCTCCAATCCAGTTCAATGTTACACTGAAAATGAATAATGTTGAAATACTGAATTATAGTCTACTTTCTTCATGCGATTTGACAATTGCTTACTGCATGGAGACTACTTCAATAAATAAAATGGTGACTAATAATGTGACTTTGTCGTTATGTTGCCGTGGACCTTTAATCAAGGATTTTTTTTTCTAACTGGACCTCTGAATTGTAATCAAATTCCCCTGAACTACATGATTAACCCCTTAACGCCTGAATTTATTTCCAATTATGAAAAAAAAATTTCACTTGTGTTTTTGCTTTCAAGTAGATGCTAAATTAAGTTGAGAAAGTTAATTTGACTATAGCACATAAAATAGATATAATTTTAGGTATAATGTAAATTAGCGACAACAGGTATCTATGGTAAAAAAAAAAATGGCAAAAAAGCACCTGTTCCCATCTCTAGTATGAAGAGTCTTTTATTTATGCAACAAAGTTATTTTCAGTATTTTCAACTCTCATGACTGCCAAACTATAACCCTAACCCTAACCCTAGCCCTAACCCTAACCCTAGCAATCAGGAAATTGATGGTGCTCTGTCTCTGACCGTTCCTACGAGAAACTAATGCTTGCAAAAGGTTCCTAGGTATGTGTTGGAAGTGCTCCAACCAGAAGTGGAGGAATACAGACGGTATTTTGGTTGCATTTGGAGAGGAAGCGGCTTGATGCGAATTCGCAACAACAGGTGTCAAGGGGTTAAGTTTAGAAGAACTGTTGACAGCTCTACCCAGGTGTGGATTTGCAGCAGAGACTTTTGGGCTTAGTCAACCTAAAATAACTGCAAACCCAGTTTAATTCTTCTAAAATCAGGCTCAGTTGGTTAAATCCTGTTAATAAGACATCAGTCCATTTCATAGACTCACATAGTTGGATTGTTGGTGATTTGCTTGATGACCTGGCAGTAGATTTCATCTCTCAGCAGCTCATTTTCCATACCCAGCTGAACAAAAAAGAGAAAAAAAATATTTATATCCCTCTAGAACAGGGATGGGCAGTGAGGGCCATTCCACTGCAGCTTTTCTGTTCCACCCAGTCTCTTCAGCAGGTGTTTGCTCTCATCAGCTCCAAGGATTGCTAATCAGTGAAGCCACCTGCTGAAGAGACAGGGTGGAACAGAAAACCTGCAGTGGAATGGCCCTCCGCGGCACATGATTGCCCACCCCTGCTCTAGAATCTATCAATAATATAAATCCTATTCTCAGGTATGCTATTTGAATTAGCACTAACCAGTAGGATACTGAGCAGGCACTCCTCTTGGCTGTTCCCCGCTGGCATATCACCCATGAACTGCATGAGGGCTGGAAGAACAGACAGATGGATTGATGGAGGAGGAACAGATAAACTACGTATGGTCTCTGTGTGTATAGGCATGTGACAGGATGGATGCACTCACTCGTGAAGCATTGGACAGCCAAATCATTGATTTCTGGATCGTTGTAGAGGATCAGAGACTCCTGGATGGATTTCTGGGTAACAAGAAAATGAAAGAACCTTAGCACGCAAGCTCACATACCACACATCCCTATGTCAGAGTTCTCGCTGAAAAATGTAACGCATGTCCTCATCTGATGCGAATATAAACCATGCATGTAGCCAATGTCACAGTCTGGGCATGATCCCATGATCATGCCCACGCTTTATGTTTTTCTCATTCTCCCTGAGATTATTTATGATTTGCATTATGTGTCTTCTGTGTCAGCCCGTTTGGTCCTGGGTCTGTGTGTGTATCTGCTTACCTATTGTTCCAGCGCCTCATGTTTTCCATACCCCCTAGCCACTGCCCTCTCTGTATTACTCCTGTATTGTGTCCTATATGTTCATTGTTAGGTTTCATGTACATCCCGTCTGATTGTCTGTACAGCCCCGCCCGTCCTGTTTTATAGCTGCTCCCCTGTTATCTCCTAATTAGTCCCAGCTGTCTTATGTTAAGTCAGTTATCTGTTCCCACCTGTCCTGTGTTGTCTTGATTACCCCCTGCCTATATATACTGGTGTCAGTCTGTGTCCAGTGTGGTGTTATTGATGTTTCTGCTAAGTCCCATGTTATTGCTCCTAGCCTGTGTCCTGCAATGTTTGCTGTCAGTACTGTCTGTGAGTTTCTCATGCCTGAGTTTTGCATACCCTAGTTTTGCCTTACCTGTGTTTGTCATGTTTCGGTTTAGTTTTCAACCCACATGCTGCTCGTATTTTGTGCCTCAGTTTTGTTACTAAATCATCATTGTGGCACTTGATCCTGCCTGCACCTGAGTCTGCTCCATCACCCAACCCTTGACAGCCAAAGGAATTAGTGTCTTTTTCAATAGAAAAAAGTTCATATTCAAGTCTTTTTAGTTGGCAAAACTTGCAGGTTAACCCCTCATCAAAACTGAACTCGTCCAAGATGTTGATGAGTTCAAGCTTCTGTATAAATTTGAAGTCAATCCAAGCAGCAATATAGAAGCTATAGTAGCGACGACAGAAAATGTGAAACAGATGGACTGACGAAGGAATGGACGGGTCACAAACTTCATTGCGGGGGTATAATTAGTAAAATAAGGAGGAAGAAAGGTCAATTTTACAAATGCATTACAACGCTACAGTCCATGTGGTAGGTGTAAATGTAAGTCACTCACAGGCAACAAGGAAAACAGTGGACAGTAAAAAGTTATCAGTTTGCTTTACCATGATTCATTACATCAGTCATACCAATTACTGACGTCTGAGCCTTACAAATAAAATTAAAAGGACTTCTTTCACTCACTACATTTCCATGACACCTTAGCCCAGGGGTGTCCAATCATGTGCCATGGAGGGCCAAGACCCTGCAGGCTTTAACTCCAACCAGTGTCTTCAACAGCAGATTTCATTGAATTTCTTCCCACTGATTGCTGAGAAGTGAAAACACCTGCTGAAGAGACTGGGTAGAAGAGAAAACCTGCAGGGTCTTGGCCCTCCATGACACATGATTGGACACCCCTGCCTTAGCCCAATTACTAAGGATTCACATTATGGCCAAATCGATTATCCACCTTATTAATCAGCTCAGCCTGATTTCAACTGGATTTACTCACTTCAACGACACACCAATAATCAGGCTAAGGCAGTGTTAAGGAAATGTAGTGAATATGAATTCAAGTCTACCTCTAGGACACAGTTTATGTTTGTCCTTTATTCTGGTCCACTAACCACTAACTACTTCCAGGGGTCTTCACAAATGTGGCCCCATAATGCATGAGTGATATTCAAGCCTTACCTCTGTGTGCTGAACAGCCTCTGAAAAATTCCTTCCACCAGCTGGCAAACCCGTCGTCCCAACTCTTTGGAAAACAAATGATAGTGGAGCATAATTATCCTTTCTGTGACATATGAACCCACACAAACTCAGTAGAAATAAATTCCTTAAAATCATACCTAAAGTACTTTGTGGCAAACTCAGCCATGGCTGAGAGGGTGTCTGAGTCAAAGGCTGAGCCCTGGATCGAGCTTGAACCTGATCTCTGGTATGATCCCTGTGCTGAAGTGGGGCGAGATGGATCTCTGGAAAAATCGGCATTGGGGCTGCTCATTTGTCTGTTGGTGGGCAGGGGGCTCTTGTTTGGACTGACGGGTCGAGCACCCCTCATGCTTTTCCTTCTGACGTCCCTCCGATCCAGGTTGAGGGAGTGGTAGTCTGGGGCTGCAGATGGCTGAGTGGAATCTTCGGGGAAAAGACCAGATCGTCCTCCCAAGGAGCCAAAACACCAGCCTAGGGAACACACAATGCTATTAATGACCATAGTAAAGTAGATCAATCTAAATCCTTACCAAACATCTCAGTCAGGACCTCACCCATCTGAAGACTTTCCATTGGCAGCAGTTTGATGACATCACCCTTGTTGAAGCTAAGCAGACTCTTGTCATCGGTCACAAAACTCTTCAAGGCTACTACATGGCCAGAGTCCTAATGTTTGAGCGATAAGGGGAGGAGGAGCAGGTGATGGACAGGAACAGATGGGCTCTTACATAAGCAGAAGACATAGTCAAACGTAGATAAGCAAGAAGAAAAATACCTTAATGAGTTCTTGGAGGAATAATTTTATCATGGCAGCAATCTGAGGAGCCCTGGATGATCGCAAAACTAAGTTTTCACTCTTCAGCTCTAGTTGCACTCTCTCATCATCCTGCATGTCAATGGACAGCACCTCTGCAAAACTAGATTAAAGCAAAGAAAGTCAACATCCTGGAGCGGAAGATTGACAGACAGATTGCAGCAGCATCTCCAGTGATCTGGATGTTGTACCGGGCTGTTGTGGTCTACGTTACTACCCTCACCTATGGTCATGAACTTTGGGTAGTGACCGAAAGGAGGAGATAATGGATAGAAGCGGCTGAAATGAGCTTTCTCTGTAGGGTGGCTGGACTTAACCTGAGAGCGTGAGGAGCTCAGTTACCCGGGAGAGGCTCAGAGTAGAGCTGCCACTCCTCCACATCAAAAGGAGCCAGTTGAGGTGGTTTGGACATCTGATCAGGATGCCTCCTGGGCACCTCCCATATGGAATGTTTTGGGCACGTCACACTGGGAGGAGACCCCGGGGCAGACCTGGGACATCCTGGAGAGACTATGTCTGATGGCTGGATGAATGGATGGGAGTTAACATCCTGCAAAGGGGTAGGGGGCACTTCTATTATGCACCCTCGATGCAGTCATTGACCCTTCAACCCTTAGACCACAGCACTGTGTCCATGCCTCATCAGACCGTGGATGAAAGACTGAAAGAAATGCTGCTATCCCAGCACTGCAAACAATTATATACGCTTTCATGGAAGCCAAAAGAAGAAAATGGATTTAGAAAAAAACACTGAGGCAAAAAGTGTGTAACAACAAAAGGAACAAAACTGGGTCAACATGAAAGCACCAAGGTGCTGTACCTTTGGCATGGGAGCATGGGGGGGGGGGCTGTAAAAAAAGTGGCACTCCGGCCTCTAGTGGCCCGGAATAGTTATTACAATACCTTTTTTTCGTGGCTGCATTGACAGAAACGGTGAGTTAAATTTGCGATTATTTTGAAAACAAAGTCTTATCTCAAAATTTTGGCAAATTAAAAGTCGAGAAAATATGGTGATACAATGACACAAGCCTTTAGTTCCACTTAATTTTGACCGGGTGAGCCTTTTATTCATAAATGTGAAATTTCAATCTTTAAAACACTGTCACAGGCACTTAATATCACTCTCCAACCCAATGCTGCAATGGACATATTTGGTACTGCAGATAGAGGACATTCAACGATAAGGAAAATATATAAAAACGTCATTGCTTTTACAATGCTACTTGCACAGAGAAGAATATTTTTACATTAGAAATCTAAAAGAAAACACTGAATGTGTCTGTATGGTTTAGTAACCTAACACAATTTATACAATCAGAGAAAATAAAATACATTCTCAGGGGTCCAGGGACAAATTCTTTTCTGTCTGGAATTCAGTGTTGACATATTTGAATAAACTTAAAACTGTACCCACTTAGCAGCCCACTTACACTTACATTTGTGATATGTCCATATGAACCATAGTGCACAGTGCACAACTCGAGCAGTGGTGAGACTATGGGGCAGATTTACTAAGGCAGTGCAAATTAGCGAGTGCGCAGATTAGACAGAGTGCCTCAGGGAATGGCCAATTTTTGCCAGTGATCTACTAACAACACTCATAATTATGAACACTGACGGAGTCACTTCATTTCAATAATGCCCACCCATCCACACAGACCACTGCAGAATTGTGCACAGGCACAGCCAGTTCGGAGGAACATAATATATAAAGTTTTTGTTTAAACGCAAACCCTACTAAAATAATTTATTTTTGTTCATTATATTTCAAAATTTAGATTTTCATTTAACATGGCAGACTTTTTTATTATGTGTAAATGAAGCATTTGTATCTAATTTAATAAAGGACTACTCATGAATAAATTGATTATTTAACCAATATGTTAATTTTATTAACACTAGAACCATCAAGATAGTCTAATGGAGACTCTGGGGTTTTATTATGTGAATAACTTTGCTTTAACAAAATCTACAAGTCTCCCAGTTCACAACTTTTTATAAACGCCATTGAGTTACAGTGTTGTAATTTCGAGGGAAATTTCTATGGATCTGTATGCTCTTTTTGTTTATAATCTCGTTGTTTTCCTCCTATATTGTGTATCCTGAACTGGGAGAGAGAAATAGAGAGAAGAGGGAACTGAATTACCGTTTTATGCACAGCAAAAAGAAATACTGTAAATATAGAAATATGGAGAGAGAAAAAAAATGAAGAAAAATTGGCACTGTGGAAGATTTTGCTTCAAGAGCGAGGGAGAGCTGAGGAAAACTCGAGATCCGAGTCTAACCTCAGAAAGAAAAAAAAAGAGTCATTATCGGCTGACACCATCTGCACAGAGTTGTGAAAAAGTGTTTGCCCCCTTCCTGATTTCTCATTTTTTTGTATGTTTGTCACACTTACAGTAAATGTTTCAGATCATCAAACAAATTTAAATATTAGACAAAGATAACACAAGTAAACACAAAATGCAGTTTTTAAATGAAGGAGTTTATTATTAAGGGTAAAAAAAATCCAAACCTACATGATCTTGTGTGGAAAAAGTGATTGCCCCCCCTTCCCTGTTAAAACATAAATTAACTGTGGTTTATCACATCTTTGGAAAGCTGAGTTCAATTTCTCTAGCCATACCCAGGCCTGATTACTGTCACACCTGTTCTCAATCAAGAAATCACTTAAATAGCACCTGCCTGACAAAGTGAAGTAGACCAAAAGATTCTCAAAAGCTAGACATCATGCTGTGATCCAAAGAAATTCAGGAACAAATGCGAAACAAATTAATTTAGATCTATCAGTCTGGAAAAGGTTATAAAGCCATTTCTAAAGCTTTGGGACTCCAGCGAACCACAATGAGAGCCATTATCTACAAATGGCGAAAACATGGAACAGTGGTGAACCTTCCCAGGAGTGGTCAGCCGACCAAAATTAGCCAAAAAGCGCAGCGACGACTCATCTAAGAGGTCACAAAAGACTCCACAACAACAACCAAAGAACTGCAGGCCTCACTTGCCTCAGTTAAGGTCAGTGTTCATGACTCCACCATAAGAATGAGACTGGGCAAAAATGACCTGCATGGCAGAGTTCCAAGATGAAAACCACTGCTGAGCAAAAAGAACATAAAGACTCATTTCAGTTTTGCCAGAAAACATCTTATTGAGCCCCAAGACTTTTGGGAAAACACTCTGTGGACTGACAAGACAAAAGTTGAACTTTTTGGAAGGTGTGTGTCCCACTACATCCGGCGTAAAAGTAACACAGCATTTCAGAAAAGGAACATTATGCCAACAGTAAAATATGGTGGTGGTAGTGTGATGGTCTGGGGCTGTTTTGCTGCTTCAAGACCTGGAAGACTTGCTGTGGTAAATGGCGCCATGAATTCTGCTGTCTGCCAAAAAATCCTGAAGAAGACTGTCTGGCCATTTGTTTGTGACCTCAAGCTGAAGCGCACTTGGGTTCTGCAGCAGGACAATGATCCAAAACACACCAGCAAGTCCACCTCTCAATGGCTTAAGAAGAATAAAATGAAGACTTTGGAGTGGCCTAGTCAAAGTCCTGACCTGAATCCAATTGAGATGCTGCGGCATGACCTTAAAAAGGCGGTTCGTGCTTGAAAACCCTCTAATGTGGGTGAATTACAACAATTCTGCAAAGATGAGTGGGCCAAAATTCCTCCACAGCGCTGTAAAAGACTCATTGCCAGTTATTGCAAACGCTTAATTGCATTTGTTGCTGCTAAGGGTGGCCCAACCAGTTATTAGGTTTAGGGGGCAATCACTTTTTCACACAGGACCATGTAGGTTAGAATTTTTTTCCCCTTAATAATAAACACGTTCATTTAAAAACTGCATTTTGTGTTTACTTGTGTTATCCTTGTCTAATATGTAAATTTGTTTGATGAGTTCAATCATTTAAGGGTGACAAACATACAAAAAATGAGAAATTAGGAAGGGGGCAAACACTTTATCACACCACTGTATGTCCACTACAGGTATAAGGACTCCTATTGTATCCTATTTTATGGATACAATTTCATGTAGTAGGCTATATACAGTATAAACTAATGAAATTTAAAAAAAAAACAAAACTGCCAGCTGATGTGCAGTTCAGCATAACACTGATCTCTGTGAGACCGTTGATATTCGTATAATCTGTTCTTCTGTCATGCCAAATAAAGTCACGGGCAGGGAGAAGCTTGCCCTCATGCCCTCGGTTCTCGCCAGTGTGTCCTCCTGGCACCAACGATCGCTATCATGTCAGGGCGCTGATGAATTAAGACAAGCTTTTTTGTGGCATTAAATCCTGGCACATTTAGCAGGAGACTGACAACCGCAAACGTTAATAAATCACCTTGCGCCAGTCATTTAAATACTCTCCTCCCTACAAATTTGCGCGTTGACATGACAACTCCCACAAATACATATGCAACGAGGCCAGGCGCAAAATTAACATAGTCCACGCCTCTCCACTGCGAATTTTGCCCTGCGCCCTTTAGTATATCTCAACAGTAGTTTAATGCCAAAACAGGGTTTTGTGATGACGCAGCACGTTAGTAAATCTGCCCCATGTATGTTTTTTGTTTGTTTTTTCTTTTTGAAAAGGTGTCCTGTCTGTTCTGGGTGGCGGGCGGATTTATTAAAATAAAAAAGAAAAGAAAATGTGTTAATATGTGAGCATTGTTCCAAGAATATTCCTGACTTCTAATATCTGCACACTCTATATTATTGATGTTCAAAAAAATAAATAAATGTGAAACTTTACATGTAAATTAGTCATTTTTATAGAAATGTATGACTTTTTTATTTGTCTTATTAATTTTTTTTAAATTTAAGTTTCTGTAAAGGGTATACATGTCATTACAGCATTGCATTGTTTACATTTTCATCACATATTCCCCCTTTTTTTGTTTTTTTACATTTTTTTCTTGCAAATTTAATTTTAATTTTGTCTCTATTTCTCGGGAATTACATAATTTTGACGTCAACGCCTGAGGGAGCTCCAGATGAAAGGCAAAAGAGCCACAAATGACCCCTGTTCTGGGTCGTTCAAGAGTTTGGAGGTTTACCTGAAGCTCCTGAGGAGTCTGAGATGTTTGGGGTTGATGCCTGACGCGTTGACTACTTTGAGGAGACGAATCCCTCGATGGGACACACCCAGCACCTCAGCGTCCCCGTTGTCCGGCTGCATTGAAAGAAGAGACGCTGCTCAATATAAGCAAAGCCTTCATTCTGAATCACACAAATGTGTGACAACACAGCACAGGCCGTGTTCATATAAGTTTTTGTCTTTGTTGTTTAATTTTAATGCTCTCGCATGATTAGGAGTTTAGCTTTCTGGCGCTCCTGCAGGTTCTGATGACAAAATGGGACGTTATTTATGCCAGCAGGGCTAAGTCTGTGGTGAAGACAAACACAGGGAGAGAGTGGAGCATTATGCTGTAGCCAGTGGGCAATTTGTTAGTTTTTACAAGGGAGGTTGGGGTGTTCACAAATTTAACATAAGGTACAAACGTATAAATGTAAATTAGGTACAGATTTGGAAGAATAACGGTGCAAAGTTGTGACAAAAGATGCCAATTTAAAAATTAAAAGAGTCGCAAATTACAATTTAAAGACAATGAATAATAAAAATCCAACCAGGATCCAGATTGTTGCAGATTTACAAGAAAAAAAAAATTGCTAATTTATGAGAAAATTTGCAAATTTATTCGAAAAAGTTGTGAATGTATGAGGAAAAAAGTTGCCAATTACAATATAAATACATAGGATAAAAATTCAACCAGCATCCAGATTTTTTTTATGCATTTCAGCTTAGAATTGGTGGTTGGCTTTGCCCTTTTATCCAGTTCTGTAACATGATATAGAAAGGCTGATGATGATACCTGAGGTACAATTGTCTTTTGTCTAGGTTGGAGGGGGAATTCCCCCCCCCCCCCCAATATCATCCCCCTTCAAATAACCTGCTGGCTGTAGCCAACTTTTCTTTATTAGAGGGACAGCACTTGCTCTGTCTTTTCTCACCACAAACTAAAACTTGAACTGTCTACCCGTCAGAGCTAACACTGCTGGGGCTGGCTGATCTGCCAGTCTGAGGACCCAGACAGGTGGTACAACCAAGTACAGAAGAGCCAGCATCCAGAGCTTCTTTTAAAAGTCCCCCATGCACCGGAGCCCTCAGACTGTGAACTGTTAGGTGTACACATCACAGTACCTACTGGGGTATGTAACATTTTATTTGATTTAATTTATTCTTTTTGAACATATTTCTGACATAATAATAACTTTGCCCGGAGTGTTTTGCCTCACGCTCACCGTCAGAGTGAAGAGTCGAGTAAAATAGTTTTCCCAGTTGTCTCGTGCTGCAATCACAATCCTCTTCTTCATGTCGTCCTGGACCGTGCTCATGGTCGTGCCCACGTTGAAATTTGCTACACAGTGCAGTACAAATGGGACAGCTTTCACATATTCCTTCCAGCAGCTTGTGAGAGGTGAACAAAAGGACTTGGCTCAAAATCCTCACCCAGCAGATCTTTCATCTTCCTCCTCTCCTCTTTGCTGATCCTCACACAGCTGTCAGAGTAGGTGTCCTTCATGATCTAAGTGAGTAAGTAAATAAATATAAATGAAACGCCCCAAAATGCTGACAAGAGTACATAGGGGAAAATGTGCTTATCTACCGACCTGCTCGCACAGCAGATTGAGAACGTACGGGCGGTTGAAGATCTCTCTGGGGTAAAACACCTGCCCAATGATGCATGGAGTTATGACAGCAATATTTACATCATAAATGCCCTATGTAGAGCAGTGTGTTATAGACATGTGTCAAAGCAGCCATTTTGACATAGATTAGTCAAAATACATGTGCTAGCAATAACACTAACAAAGCTGTAACCCTAACAGCTGTGATTTCTAACAACTGCAAATTTGTCTTACATGTATCATAAGCTGTTATGGTGACAAAATCATCGAACTGTTAAGTGAATGAGAGCCTCTTCTACTCCCAACATCTGTGATGGAGCCGATCCTCTCAAAATTCCTTGCTAATGTGGCTCTTCACAAACACATGACCTGGGGGAATCTTTGGGTTTCAGTGCATGGCAATATATTGCGAGGCATTAAAAATGCAACATTGTATCAATTTCAGAAAGTGGCGTAAATTGTCGCTGAGTAAAACGCAGATGAAGATGCACTTCATAATGTTTATTAGTGCACAAATTCAGATCATCGAGGGCTGCTCTGTTTGGACTGCTACCCCTGCCACCCAGACCCCCAGATAAGCAGTAGAAGATGGGTGGATGAATTAAGTCACATATGCGATGATAGCTGAACCATCATCTTGTGAGTGACTCAGTTATATGGCTGCAACATTAGTCACCAAACATCATGAAATGGATCATAGCCTCTGTTATTTTATTGCCGTTTGCATTTTCTAGCATTAGCAATAGCAAATTCCATTTATTATGAACAGCACAGTATCCCTCATGGATTGTCACCTTATCGTGGTGGGGGGGTTTGCGTGCCCCAATGATCCCAGGAGCTATGTTGTCCGGGGCAATTTGCCTCTGATAGGGTCTCCCAAGACAAACTGGTCCTGGGTGAAGGGCCAGACTAAGAACGATCCAACAGACTCTCATGATAAATTGTATATCAAGGATTCAGTGTACCCCGCCCGGTATGGGGTTACCGGGGCCCCACCCTGGAGCCAGGCCTGGGGGAGGGGCTCGAAGGCTAGCGTCTGGTGGCCGGGTTTCCACCCATGGGACCCGGCCGGGCTCAGCCCGAAGGAGTTACATGGGTCCGCCCTCCAGTGGGCTCACCACCTGCAGGAGGGATCATGGGGGTCCGGTGCTATGTGGATCAGGTGGCGGTCAAAGGCGGAGACTTTGGCGGACTGATCCCAAGCTTTCTAAACTGGCTTTTGGTACGTGGAATGCCACCTCTCTGGTGGGGAAGAAGCCTGAGCTGGTGTACGAGGTTGAGAGATACCGGGTAGATATAGTCGGCCTCACCTCAACACACAGCTCTGGTTCCGGAACCAGTCTCCTGGAGAGGGGCTGGAGCTTGGCCTTTTCTGGAGTTGCCCCGGGCGAGAGGCGACGAGCAGGGGTGGGTATTCTTGTATTGCCCCACCTTGCTGCCTCTATATTGGAGTTTCCCCCGGTGGACGAAAGGGTTGCTTCCCTGCGCCTTCGGGTTGGGAAACGGGTCCTGACCATCATTTGTGCCTATGCACCAAATGATGTTTCAGAGTACCCACCCTTTTTGGAGTCTGTGACTGGGGTGCTGGAGGGTGCTCCTCTTGGAGACTCCATTGTCCTACTGGGGGACTTCAATGTGCACGTGGGCAACGACAGTGAAACCTGGAGGGGGGTGATTGGGAGGAATGGCCTACCCGATCTGAACCCGAGTGGTGTTCAGTTATTGGACTTCTGTGCTAACCACAGTCTGTCCATAACGAACACCATGTTCAAGCATAAGGGTGTCCATATGTGCACCTGGCACCAGGACACCCTAGGTCGCAGGTCGATGATCGATTTTGTTATCGTATCATCAGACCTGCGACCGTATGTCTTGGACACCCGAGTAAAGAGAGGTGCAGAGCTGTCAACTGATCACCACCTGGTGGTGAGTTGGATCCGATGGCAGGGGAGGAAGCCATTCAGACCTGGTAAACCCAAACGTATAGTGAGGGTGTGCTGGGAGCGTCTGGCTGAGGCCCCTGTCCGGGAGGTCTTCAACTCCCACCTCCGGAAGAACTTCAACCACATTCCGAGGGAGTCTGGAGACATGGAGTCTGAATGGGCCATGTTCTCCACCTCTGTTGTTGAAGCGGCAGCCCAGAGCTGTGGCCGCAAGGTGGTCGGTGCATCTCGTGGTGGCAACCCTCGAACCAAGTGGTGGACACCAGTGGTGAGGGGGGCCATTAAGCTGAAGAAGGAGTCCTATCAAGCTTGGTTGGCTTGTGGGACTCCCGAAGCAGCTGAGGTGCACCGGCAGGCCAAGCGGAGTGCAGCTCAGGTGGTTGCTGAAGCAAAAACCCGGGTATGGGAGGAGTTCGGTGAGGCCATGGAACAAGACTTTCGGTCGGCCTCAAAGAGATTCTGGCAAACTGTTCGGCGGCTCAGGAGGGGAAAGCAGCTCCCCGTCCACACTGTGTATGGTGCGGATGGGACACTGTTGACTTCAACTGGGGATATCGTCGGGCGGTGGAAGGAATACTTCAAGGATCTCCTCAATCCCACTGATACGCCTTCCACAGAGGAAGCAGGGTTTGGGGATGAGGGGGATGACTCGCCTATCACAGGGGCTGAGGTCGCCAAGGTGGTTAAAAATCTCCTTGGTGGCCGGGCCCCGGGGGTGGACGAGATTCGCCCTGAGTACCTCAAGGCCCTGGATGTTGTTGGGTTGTCATGGTTGACACGCCTCTGCAACGTTGCGTGGAGGTCGGGGGCAGTGCCTTTGGCATGGCAAACCGGGGTGGTGGTTCCTCTCTTTAAAAAAGGGGACCGGAGGGTGTGCTCCAACTTTAGAGGGATCACACTCCTCAGCCTCCCTGGGAAGGTCTATGCCAAGGTACTGGAGAGGAGAGTCCGGCCGTTGGTCGAACCTCGGATTCAGGAGGAGCAATGTGGTTTTCGTTCTGGCCGTGGCACATCGGACCAGCTCTTTACCCTCTCGAGAATTCTTGAGGGTTCGTGGGAGTTTGCCCAACCAGTTTACATGTGTTTTGTGGACTTGGAGAAGGCATTTGACCGCATCCCTCGTGGATTTTTGTGGGGGGTGCTTCGGGAGTATGGGGTATCGGGCTTGTTGTTACGAGCTATTCGGTCTCTGTACGACCGTTGTGAGAGTTTGGTTCGTATTGCCAACACTCGGTCCGAGTCATTCCCAGTGAGAGTTGGACTCCGCCAGGGCTGCCCTTTGTCACCGATCCTGTTCATAATTTTTATGGACAGGATTTCTAGGCGCAGCCAGGGAATGGAGGGTGTCATGCTTGGTGACCACAGGATCTCATCTCTGTTGTTTGCAGATGATGTTGTCCTGTTGGCTTCATCCAGCAATGACCTACAGCTCTTGCTGGGACGGTTTGCCGCTGAGTGTGAAGCGGCTGGGATGAGAATCAGCACCTCCAAGTCCGAGTCCATGGTCCTCAGCCGGAAAAAGGTGGATTGTCCTCTCCGGGTTGGGGACAGGCTCCTGCCCCAAGTGGAGGAGTTTAAGTATCTTAGGTTAATTGGCATCAAAACTGGGGATTCTAAATTGTCCTTAGGTATGGATGTGGAAGTGAATGGTTGTCTGTCTCTCTGTGTTGGCCCTGTGATGGACTGGCGATCTGTCCAGGGTGTACCCTGCCTCTCGCCCAAAGATGCTGGGATAGGCTCCAGCCCCCCCGCGACCCGAAAGGATTAAGCAGTAGAAGATGGATGGATGGATGGGGGTCTTGTTCACGAGTGGAGCGAGAGATGGACAGACAGATTGGAGCAGCATCTGCAGTGATGCGAACGTTGTACCGGTCTGTTGTGGTGAAGAGGGAGCTTAGTTCTAAGGCAAAGCTGTCGATTTACCAGTCAATCTACGTTCCTACTCTCACCTATGGTCATGAGCTTTGGGTAATGACCGAAAGAACAAGATCGCGGATACAAGCGGCTGAAATGAGCTTTCTCCGTAGGATTGCTGGACTCACCCTCAGAGATAGGGTGAGGAGCTCAGTCATCCGGGAGAGGTTCAGAGTAGAACCGCTGCTCCTCCACATTGAAAGGAGTGAGTTGAGGTGGTATGGGCATCTGATTAGGATGCCTCCTGGACGCCTCCCACTTGAGGTGTTTCAGGCACGTCCCACTGGGAGGAGACCCCAGGGCAGACCCAGGACTCGGTGGAGAGACTATGTCTCCCAGCTGGTCTGGGAACGCCTTGGTATCCCCTCCGAAGAGCTGGAGCAGGTGACTGGGGAGAGGGAAGTCTGGGCTTCTCTGCTTGAACTGCTGCCTCCGTGACCCGGACCTCCGGAAAAGTGGTAGAAGATGGATGGATGGATGGATGAACAGCACAGTCTCACTCTGGGAGTGTAATATATTAGTTATGACATGATAATAATAAATGAAAGATGCTCCTTTGCGTCACATATTAAGTGAACATCATGTAATCCTGACAACTAGCATTTTAAAAAGGCATTGATGTTTAAATTCAGTGATGATGATGACGACGCAGTAAGTTGCTCTTTTTCGGTCCAGTAGAAACTATCTCTTCTGGTGCGCTTTCTTTCTACAACTGCATCACACTGTCTTTTTTCCCACAGAACCTGGTTTGTTTCCTATCCGGTATCACATAGTGGATCAAAATGGGATTGGCTCTGGTTCAAAGAAGACTAGCCAACACAAAACTTTCCAGGGCCGACTGACTTTTCCAAATAGGAACATTTAACCCATTATAGGCTTAACACTGACAAAAACACAATTTTTCACAATATGGGTCCTTTAAAAGTGATAGAGACAGCATTGTGACCCCCTGGCCAGTTGGTGTTGCGTTTACTTTTGCCCCACTATAATACTGAACTGGATGGAGACAAACATCAACACGCAGCGCAGATTATTCTATAATCTCAGTTCTCTGGTGACTATGAGCCAGATACAGCATGTCAAGCAAGGAGTCTTTGTGGCGATGAAACGCTGACATCAACCTAGTTATGCTATTGGCTGTGACAGCCTTACCAGCCACTGCATATTGTCACCCAACTGCTTAAATGTAAATATGATTTTTTGAAGAATATAGATACTTTAATTCTACACCTTTCTAAATCGCTTTGTTGATGTATTATTTTTTTAAAATATTTGTTTTCATGAAGGTACAATCCAGATCATCTTTAAAGAAAACCTGATTTCATTTATTTATTGATCAATTTCGATTGCTTTACTAAAAATCAGCATTTGGCAGGATTGTATGTGTGTATTACTTCTTTTCGCATGTACACCTTCCCCGGCATGTTGTAGTAAGAGAAGTACACCCCGGGGGAGAATCGGTGCAGCTGGGATCGGACAGCGCCATCGTCGGGCATCATATCTACCATGGTCAGAGAGAATGACACCATGAATGTTAATTAGGGCACACATCTGTCTAATAACAACGTATGGGGAAAGAGGAGGTGAAGGACAACCACTGAGAGATGGGGCAGCCATGGGTGGGGGCTCAGGGATGCTCTGAGGCTCAGGTGGAGGCAGTGGAGGAGGAGGCGGCGGGGAGTCGGGCGGAGCAGGAGGAGGCTGCTTGGAGCGCTGGGAGCCCAACAGGTCCTCCAGGGAGCGCTGGATCTCCCTTCTGTTGTTAGAGAGGGGGTTCCTGGGAGGAGGGGGGGCGGGAGGAGCTCTCTGTGTGAAGAGAGGAAAGCAACATGTTGGCAAGATGTACAGAGATAATTAAAATGTACTTTTTAAAATAAAAGTGCTGTCTCCAGTTGATCCTGACCTCCCTTGGTGGCGGGGGTCCTTTGTTTTTGAGTTTTTCCAGAGCTTCAGCCTTGGGGTCGCTCTTCTTCACAAACGGTCTCCCAGCAGGTCTGTGGATGAAAAGAAAAAAAGTCATCAGAAAGGTATTTCTAAGGTTTTTTGGACCAACAAGAATGACTTCAGTCTTATCTGAATTTAATAGCAGGAAATTACAAGTCATCCAAGCTTTGATTTCCTTAAGACAGGCTTCTAACTTGGCTAATTGATTACTATCATCTGGCTTCATTGACAGGTGTAATTGTGTGTCATCTGCATAACAATGAAAATGTATACAGTGCTTTCTAATAATGTTGCCTAATGGAAGAATATATAAACTAAAAAGAGTAGGGCCTAGCACAGATCCCTGTGGAACTCCATGACTGAGCTTTGAGTTGAAAGAAAACTTATTATTGACAGCAGATGTGCTGAATTCATTCAAAGCAAGGGCCTCTACACTTCCTATTAATTTTTGAATCCTATAGCCCTAAAAAACATTGTTTAAATCTTCTCTTCTGACACAATGGTTACTGTTCTCTAATTTTGCTCACTGTTTTTTAAATAAATGTTTATGTTGAAGTGCCTTGGTTATTAAAAAAAAAAACATGCTCGTACAGCAGGGGTATAACCACAACTGATATTCTGTCAAATTCTGAACAATGAAGAAAAACAATATTTCAGAATAAATCAAATATTAATGCAGTGTTCTCTGATTTTGAGCTTCACTGTAATACACAAGACAAGTAATTAAAATTATCAAAATTCTGTAGATTATAATTTTCCAAGCGGTTTTTCCAGTCTTTCCTGTTTATGTGCAGTAATAGTGAATTTACACTTTTCCCCAACATCACCTCTCCATCTTCTTTGTCCTTCCCTTGCTTTTTACTCCTCTTCATTGAGTTAATTTCTTTAATAGTTTTTAATAGTTCATTCTAAGTTAGATGTCCGGCTGATTTTCCCATTTTCCCATCATACTCCGTGCAATACCACAATGTTTTTATAATTGTTAGTTTTTTGCTTTCTGCTATCTCCTGGTGTTAACCCCCCCCCCCCCCAAGTTAGTTAAATTGAATTAAGTTTTGAGAGTTTTGCACTGTTTGTGAGATTTATTTCCACGCATACAAATACTGTATTCATTTCCACAAATCCATCTTCTCTACATTTTACCACCAAATGACACTTCCAGATCTTTGCGTTTCCTTCCATGCTTCATTACCCAGTTATTTTGGTTTTTTCTTGCTTATTTTCATTCCATCCTTTCTCTCTTCTTCACTGAGTGATTTCAATGCTCTTCCTAAATCTTCTGGATTTTCAGCCAACAGCACATCTATACATTTAATTTTCTTAGATTCTTTTCATTGGTGTTAATTCTGACTTCTGGTATAATATCTTGTCTACTCACAGTTTTATTTTTGTTGTACCATATGACCTTTGTACATATAGAAAATTATATAGAAAATTTTCTTTAAAATTGACAAACATGCGTAATTCATTCAATTGGGATGGAAAGATAAAAATTTCTCCTTTCACTAATGACGGCCATACATATTTTTTGACGAGGTCAGGTCCCATGATGCGGAAGTAGACTGAAGTGGAATTTATGCTTTTGCATGTCTGCTGAAGCGTGAGGCCTGTGTGAAATAAATTTCATCATCCTCAACAGACTGTGGGGTGCAGCTCAAAATTTTGTGACAGATGTGGCTACATGTGCACCAGGATTCAACGTCCCAACGTCCCATTACTGTCTATTCAAGAGGTAGTGCCTGGTTGAACAGTAGGTTTGTCTGACCCAAATTAAAGTGACATGCCACCAAAAATCGACTTTTTTCTTGCTAACATGTCTATAACTACATCTACTGTAGTCTATAACTAGTCTATAACTACATCTGCATCTACGTCTACTGCAGCGATGCAACATCTCCTTTCGGTATGTGAAAAATTTGGTGAAAAAAATGACATCTTGTTCAACTGTACTAAATCTATGTGTATGGCTTTCAAACCAAAGGGTGTCAATACGTCGAATCCTGTTATGCCACTTTGTGGTAATAGCTTGAACTTTGTTGAAAAAGTCAAATACCTAGGTGTGTGGATTGAATCTGATAAGACCAATGTTGATTGTAACAGGCATCTCAGGAAACTGTATGCTCAAACAAATTTACTGTTGCGAAATTTCCATAGATGTTCTCCTGATGTCAAATGTATGTTGTTCAAGACCTTCTGTACCTCAATGTACTGCTCGCCTTTATGGTTTAATAGCAATGTTGCTGTTAGGAGCAAAATCCGCATTGCATATAATAACTCCCTAAGAAGGTTGTTAGATGTACCACGAAGGTCGAGTGCAAGCAAGATGTTTGTGTCTGTGAACATTCCGTCTTTTGGCGAACTGTTACGTAAGAATGTTTACAGTTTTATGAGAAGGTTGCTGGCATGTAACAATCATCTTATATCAGCAATTGTCAACTCGTCACTCACACTTCATTCCAGCATTTGGAAGTGGTGGCGTTCCATTTTATACTGAGCCCATTATTTTATTTTATTTTATTTATTTTTTTTGTTACTTATTTGTACCCGTAGGTAGATTTGGTTTGCAGTCTGGTGACAAGCCACCGGCTGCTGGTCGCTGCGTGCGCGAGCGCCCTAAACCTACATGTTTTTTTTGTTTTTTTTTGGTATGCGGGAGGAAACCGGAGAAATCCCGGAGTAAACCCACGCAACACGGGGAGAACATGCAAACTCCACACAGCTCACTGTTGGTCGGGGGCTGGGATCGAACCCACGATCTCATGATCCCCGCGATCCCCCAGCTGAGGGTAAACTGTGCTGCCACAGTGCTAAACCACTGCACCACCGTGCAGCCAATATTGTATGTTATTGTTGTTACAAGAGCGCCGAGTGTCTGCTGATCTGTATATACTTTTATTTATTTATTTATCTATTTTCTACTCATTTTAGTTTTGCTCTTAATATGAACCCTGAGTTTGAAATAAACATTTGAATTTGAATTTGAATTTGAATAACATGTTTTTTATGACTTACAAGACACATAAAGAGCTAAGTGACTCTTATGTGTCATGTCTGTATTTTTTTTGCTGTTAAAGTTCAGTTAAGCTCCTCCCCTTGGAAAAAGGCAAGTTTAGACACAGCGTTTTTGGTGACGTCACTATAACAGGGCCGTAGTGTTGAGCCAATCAGACTAAGAACTGGCTGTTCAAATTTGCCAGCTTGCAGACTTGTGTGTCCTGGTGGGTGGAATGTGGGTGGGCCAAATTAGATCCTGGTGTTTGAAGGAGGAGAAAAAGGACAAACATTTTTACAAGCAACTGTAAGACAATGAAAAGCTTTTTTATGTGGAAAAAAAGGGCATAAGATATCATTTTAAACAAATGTAGATTTTTTTTAAACTTTTTTAAGGGGATTGATATCCACCAGAGTGCATCTTTAACCCTTTGAGTGTGTATGGTGCGGAACTGCAACATACCCCCAGTGGTCAAGAGTGGTAAATTTGTTTGTCAATAAAATGGTTCAGTTTTTTGACAGTTTTTTGTACAGAGGTACCTCATCATCTTCAAAGTATATGAACAAGAAATCAGTACATTTAAAACCCCCCCAGAAATTTCTCACTTACTTTTGACAAAGTCAGAGTGAGAAGGCAGGCACAGTGCCGCACTCTGCCACTGGGGGCACGCAAATTCTCACACTCAAAGGGTTAAGAATAAATACAGCTGCATGCACACGGCACGATTACAAGCAGGAAGCATTTGTGAACACGTAAAGCATAAACTCGGCATTAGGCTCTCACAGCTTCCTACAGCTGCGCAAACGCAGAGCTGTTCATGGGTGCACTCAGTTTTCTGTATGGGTCCGAAATGATGTCCAAGCAGGATCCAGTATTGATGGTTCAAATCTGAGACCTGTGTAAAGGATGGAGTGGAGTGATGGAGTGAAACTGACCTGACAGGCTCAAAGGGTTTTGGCTCTGGTTGGGGACGGCTGTTGAACTGTTTGATGATTTCTCGAATGTTGGAGGTGGGTTCAGGGCGAGGCTTAGGCTGGGGAGTTGGTTCAGGTTTTGCTTTAGGGGGCTTCGGTTCTGCAGGTGGCGGAGTGGGGGTTTGCTTTACTGTGAGGGAGAAGAAACAAACCTGTGTCTCAAGCTAAAATATACAAGGAGGAGTTTAAACTTTAATAATGAGTATAATGTGTTTAATAATGATAATAATGATGTAATAATGTGTTTAATAATGAGTATAATGTGACAGATATGGGTTTTTGTTGAAAAAAAATCTTGATGAGGAATTAGTTTTCTTCTTGCTAGATTTATTTTATTTTTACAGCTAATCTTTCAACTCAGTTTGAAAAGTTGTGACATTGCCCTTTAAGGCCCTCATACCTTCAGGCTTCGGTGTTACTGGTGGGGGTGGTGGATGAGGAGGTGGCGGAGAAGGCTGCTGTCGGGGAGGACTTGCTGGTCGTGGCTTTCGGGTTTTGGACTTAGAGCCTGAAGAGTAGAATGCAAACAATGTTGAGGTCTACTGATAGCATAAGGTGCATTCAGACCAAATGTGAAGTGAAAATTCATGTCTCTCTACTTGCACGAGTACAGCCTTGTGGAAGGGCGGGGTAACCTTCATAACTTCAGCAGCTGCTTTGTACCAGCTGTGGAAATCTGAAGAATGCCGTCGTGTTAAGTTTTATAACACTATTGGGCAGGGCACACAGCTGGGAAAATGTCACTGCGTCCTCCAGAAACTGCACCTGGATGACGGCTATTTTCAGCGCTAAACTGAAGCTGGCCGTTGTCGGGTTTCAGGAGCTGCTAGCCCTCCTTAGCACATCAGTAGCAGGGGTTCATGGATGGGTACAAACTACACAGCCGGGAGGTCATGGGTTCAAGCCCCGGCCGGGTCATACAGTGCATCCGGAAAGTATTCACAGCGCTTCACTTTTTTCACATTTTGTTACAGACTTATTCCAAAATGGATTAAATTCATTTTTTCCTCAAAATTCTACATACAATACCCCATAATGGCAACATGTAAAAAGTGTTTTTTTTTACAGATTTTTGCAAATTTATTAAAAATTTTAAAAAAAGCTAAGAAATCACATGTACATAAGTATTCACAGCCTTTGCTCAATACTTAGTTGATACACCTTTGGCAGCAATTACAGCCTCAAGCCTTTTTGAATATGATGCCACACCTATCCTTTGCACACCTATCCTTTGGCAGTTTTGCCCATTCCTCTTTGCAGCACCTCTCAAGCTCCACCAGGTTGGATGGGAAGCGTCAGTGCACATCCATTTTCAGATCTCTCCAGAAATGTTCAATTGGATTCAAGTCTGTGCTCTGGCTGGGCCACTCAAGGACATTCATTTGATATCTTGGCTGTGTGCTTAGGGTCATTGTCCTGCTGAAAGATGAACTGTCGCCCAAGTCTGAGGTCAAGAGCGCTCTGGAGCAGGTTTTCATCCAGGATGTCTCTGTACATTGCTGCATTCATCTTTCCCTCTATCCTGACTAGTCTCCCAGTTCCTGCCGCTGAAAAACATCCCCACAGCATGATGCTTCCACCACCATGCTTCACTGTAGGGATGATATTGGTCTGATGATGAGTGGTGCCTGGTTTCCTCCAAACATGATGCCTGGCATTCACGCTAAAAAGTTCAATCTTTGTATCATCAGACCAGAGAATTTTTTTTTTTCTCATGGTCTGAGAGTCCTTCAGGTGCCTTTTGGCAAACTCCAGGCGGGCTGCCATATGTCTTTTACTTAGGAGTGGCTTCCGTCTGGCCACTCAACCATACAAGCCTGATTGGTGGACTGCTGCAGAGACGGTTGTCCTTCTGGAAGGTTCTCCTCTCTCCACAGAGGAACACTGGAGTTCTGACAGAGTGACCATCAGGTTATTGGTTACCTCCCTGACTAAGGCCCCTCTCCTTCGATCGCTCAGTTTAGACAGCCGACCAGCTCTAGGAAGAGTCCTGGTGGGTCCGAACTTCTTCCATTTATGGATGATGGAGGCCACTGTGCTCATTGGGACCTTCAAAGCAGCAGAAATTTTTCTGTACCCTTCCCCACATTTGTGCCTCGAGACAATCCTGTCTCGGAGGTCTACAGACAATTCCTCTGACTTTATGCTTGGTTTGTGCTCTGACATGCACCGTCAGACTGAATCAACTGAATTTACCACAGGTGGACTCCATTTAAGCTACAGTATAGAAACATCTCAAGGATGATCAGTGGAAAAAGGATGCACCTGAGCTCAATTTTGAGCTTCATGGCAAAGGCTGTGAATACTTATGTACATGTGATTCCTTAGTTTTTTATTTTTAATATATTTGCAAAACTCTAAAAAAAAAAAAAAAAAAAAACTTTTTTCACATTGTCATTATGGGGTATTGTACGTAGAATTTTGAGGAAAAAAAATAATTTGATCCACTTTGAAGTAAGGCTGTAACATAAAATGTGGAAAAAGTGAAGCGCTGTGAATACTTTCCGGATGCAGTGTACACGGTCAGTGTGCTGACCATATAAAAATGGTACTTTCCGTCTTCTAGCTTGGTGCTCAGCATAACAGAAAGAGGGAAGAGAAAGTCCTGGCGGAGCCTTGTATGGCAGCGGCCCCTCCAATAGGAGAAACACAATTTTGTTCTACTGTACGTGCTTGGCTGTATGGATTGAATGACAATAAACTTAGCTTTCTTCTTCTCTTTTGGTTTTCTACAGACACTCCGTCTCAGTGTCGGTCTAATTTTCAAATTAGTTTACATTGTTGATAGTCGCTCCAGTGACAGCAGAATCTTAACGCTGATTGGCTATCGCAACCAACTCACTCAAATTTGCTTCTTTACATTGACTTTATATGTAATCATGTGGTGTGAAAAATTCACTTTGCGTTTGGTCTGAATGCACCATTACAATAACATTACTAAAATAAAAACTATCAGCAGCTGCTCTCTACTGCACAGGCTGAACTTACTCATCTTCTGGAAGAAGTCTCTCTTCCCTTTGAAAGACTGCTGATCATCTGAATCAGACCCAACCGCTTCTCTTTCTGGCTGTCAAAGTATTGAACAACAGTTCAGTGTGTAAGGAGGAGTCACACCCAGAGACATTATTGATTCAAATTAATATTTTTTTAATATGGTATCACCTATGCTCTGTTGCAGAACAAAATACAACGAAATCCAACTAATTAATCCATTGATGGCATGTTCTTTCATTGGCCAGAACACAGAGTACACATATCAAACTGAAACTGCAGTTCACTTAGCAACTCTAAAGTGCAACTCAAACCAGAGTCTCCAAAAGTTCCATACACTACCTCAGGTTTATGGAAGTTAAAGTGGAAGTGCTTTGGTCAAAATACCTCAGGGTTTAAATGTTTTGGCACCATTTCCCACTCAGATTAAACACTCTTTTCCAGAACAACCCATTCCAGTGCATGTTACTATAAATATTAATGAACTCCACTTCACCTCAGCCTCACTCTTCCATCACTGACATGGTTGATGCCGTACTAGTGGTAGCTGTTAGCGTTGGCTGCAAGACAGCCTGAGCTTACTAACATAAAGGTGGCTGAGAATGGCTGAAAAATGGTTGAAAATGGCTGTGAGAATGCTAAAGCCCAAATAATGCATCGTTGGGGACATGGGTGTGTGGCTTAAGTGGTCATTATGATTGGACTGGTCCCTGAGATATAATAAGCTCAGAAATAACCTAAGCTAGGCTAGCTAATTATGACACGGATATCAATCCCAAAATATAAAAGAGAAGCCAGAATGATGCAATGATAATGCAAGATATGTAATTGACTATGAATTAATAAACCAGCAAACATAGATGTCTCGAAGTATGACTATAATTTACAGACAAAAGCCACAAAAAGCACCATTGTCCTGACTTGTGCCGCTAAGCTAACTCCAATAATGCCCCTATCCATCTTATTCCTGGGGGTGCCGCTGTAGGAACGATTATGGGCGGAGCTTCCGGTTTCGGCTGACCTAGTGTTAAATCAGTCAGTAAGAGTGGAGTAGCAGGGGCATTTAAAATAACGTTTTTAAAAGTTTTTCAAATTCATTTTAATGTATAGTCCACATATGCGTTTTGCACTCAAGTGGCAGCTAATTTCAGCATCTGTAGTTTTTGTATTTTTGAATGTTTTTGTGTAGTTCTGGTACTTGCTGCTGTTTGTGGTGTGAGGCTCCTCACAGATAAGCACAGCTAAATCTGTGGCTTCAACAGCAATGAGTAGATCATGCACTGAAAACTAAAGGATTGTTCATGTGATCGGTGGTACAGACACAGCAGCACCAGGTATGTTTTCACTTGTATGAATGTCACAGATCTGATATTTTACCCCAAATTTAAAATGCCCAAGCACGGTGTTAGGTGAGGTAAATTTGATTATGTCCAACATATTTTAACAAAATGCAGCTGACTTTATTGCGGTGGAAACATTGCTATATCTCAGAGCTTTTATTTGTTTACAGCGTTAGCATGTTAGCAGCAGAGCTAACTAACGGAGCTACTGTCCACGGAGCTAATGGCCACTTTTTAAGGTCATCTTCTCATCCCTCCATAGTCATGGGATGTGGTATGATTATATTACTGTTTTTGTGGTGCAAAAGGCTGTGTTCCTGAATTTTTGATGCCGAAGTCATTGTTTTTTAACAAGGAAAAGTGTCCCATTTCAGTGACAACAATACGTTCTAAACTAGTACTGGAAGTTGCTACCATAATTCACAAAAGGCATCATGGGGCCTAGGAATAAGGTGGATAGAGAGCCTGTCACATCCCCTCTACTTCCACATATAGGACCTTAAATCGAAAAAAATTCTTTATTAAAATGAATAGCAAAGGCAAAATTATCTTTTGATCCTGATAAAATTTTGCCACGAGTTACACATATGATGTTTGTCATATTATGTCATATCAATATGATATGACATATCATATTGATATGTCCTCTGGATCAGCTGCAGCTCTCACAATACAAAGCAATACCTTTCTATTGGTTTTCCCCTCTTGGGATCCTTCTTTCATGGGTCAGGAAACAGGAGATGAGGTTTTATTAATCTCCCGCCATGCTCATGTTTAGTGATGTGAGATAATGGGAGATGTTGTTCGCTAATCGTTGAAACAAAAACTAAATATTACTATGTTATTATATGACAGCTGACAACTTTAATTATGTGGAAAATTATCTTTTAAATTGACAAACATCATATGTGTAACTCGTTGCAAAATTTGATTGGGATCAAAAGAAAAATTCACTCTTGCCATCTATGTATAAATGCGACAAATCTCTGTTTGTGTGTGTGTGTGTGTTCCTCAGATATCTCCCAAACCGTTTATCAGACTGGCCTCAGATTTTATAAGTGCTTTGCTGAGGTTACAAGGGTGTGCATCCCCAAGTATGGAGTTGCTCAGTCAAAATATGTAATTTTTTATCAATAAAAGTTTAGCCACCGCTCCGTTTCTTCATGCTCTGGCTTCTAGAAGTGTGGGTGGAGTTTTGGATTGACTCCATAAAGATTGAATAATATACGGTATCACGATCAGTCACCAGAGTGCTCCGTAAACAAAACAAGGAAATGAAAAGTGACAAATTTGACCAGAAAGAGAATACTGACGATTTAATGCTTAAAAAATTATACTATAATGTTGACTTGGTTGCATAGCTGTAAAGGATAATTTGGCATATCGATGGCTGAAATGCAAAACCGCCTGTCTGCAGGATTTTATGATTTCCGGATTTCACTTTGGATGATGAGAACAAGGAAGGCTGCTTATATCTGTCTCCAAGACAGTCCGGCCCTTTACTGTGACAGAAAATTATTCTGACCAAAAAAAAAGAAAAAAAAAAGCATAGCATTCTGCAAGAAAACAAAAAGTTTTTTTTAGTTTTCTCAAAAAAGTGCATTTATCAGATAGGATGTTTTGCATTTCAGTCATCGATATGTGGAGAACACAAGGTGTGCGGGTGTGCGCGGGATAAGGGGGGGCAGCCGGATCGGCTTACCACAGTCCTTTCCAGGGAGCCAAGCCCAGCCTGCCCGATTAACGGGAGTCTTGGCTGCTGCTTCACCCATGTGCCACCGCTGTCCTTTGCAGCACCGCGGGTTCAACATGGTGCTCCTCCCGGTGCACGGCTATCTAAAAATTGAAAGTGAATAATAATACCACCATTACCACCATGATTGTGGAGCAGAATAGCCAAATTTAATTGCATATCATATGTGGACACATATGCGTGCTTTAACTAAGTGACGACCGTGACAAAAAACACCCAAATAACAAAATAAATAATTTTTTATTTACTGACAAATAGGCAACACTGATGCAACAGTTGCAGCCAAATGGGTCATTCTGCTGTGTATAATAATGTTTGGTGTTTTATACTTACAGTATAATATTGCTAAAATATAAAAGGATGCCCTACAAATATTTGTAAACGTGTCCTGTTATAGTACTACATTAGTTTACTGACGACAGACTATAAACTACACATATAAATTAAAACAATTATAATGATGACTGAACAACTCCCACTCCCCAAAGTGCAAGATACAACACTTATGAATATAACTCGTAAAAGATCACACAAATACATCTGACAAACAAATAAACAAGGGTTCTGTGGTGTTCTAAAACCACAGGTCTGGTCAGTGTTGGCATGATGATGTGGCCGCTCGGTAACGTCATCATGCCGAACATATAAATGTAAGGGATGGCCATTTTGCAACCTCTCCTCTCTCTCTTTTTGGCGATCAACCTCCCAACTGACATTACTCTGAACCACCATTAAGGTTTTATGTAATAAAGTTTGTGCTCCCAGCAAGACGTTCTGTCGGTTACTTCCACGTTTTTCAGACGTAACAAATGGCAACAAGCATGACCCATGCAAAACTGAGGATAAAGCCCTTACTGACGGAAAAATATTACAACAATGCAACCAATGTTACAGCCCAAAGAATCGTCTTCTTCCGCCGCAAACAACATGCGGGTGAGTCAACTCAACGTTATGCCATGGAGCTCCATGTCTTAGCGAGCACGTGTGCCTTCGGGCCCTTAGAAGACAAGCTAGCAGAAGGCACGAACAACAAGTGGCTTAGAGAAGAGCTAATGCTAATGACACAACAATTCATTGCAGACCTTTGCCACCTAGCTAGCACATACAAATTTTGTTTGTTGGAGTTCAAGATGGTGCAGGACCAGTTAGTCAAGCAGCCAAGCCAGACACTGCTAGCACACGCAGTAACCACAGAAAGGCCCGGTTATATGGCAGAAGAGGCCGAAGTACACTGCAGATTGGAGGAATGCTACGAGGCACTTCCCATGTGGCAACTGTGGCTCCCCGATGCACTGAGAAAGAGCGCGCTCCTGCCCAGCCAAGGGGCAGCAATGCCAACACACGGAGATAGGGCATAAACCAGACTCGCCTCCGATCCTCGCCTGGCATAAGCCTCAGGAAGCTGATGCAGAGCCGCAGGAGAGGGAGTTCATGACCCAAGGGGACCCTGGTAAACGACGACAACCCGGCACACGTCCCATCGCCGGCGACAACCGACACATTGCCGCGACCACATTCAGTACCAGGAGAGAGGGGGCAGAAGCTGGACTCATCTCGCGTCCTTGTCCGGCACAAGCCTCCAGGAGCCACTGCAGCGCTGCAGGATAAAGAGTTCGTAGCCCAGCAGGACCCAGCAGAGCAACACCTATCCAGAGCCCATTCCTGCCCAGAGAAGGGGCAGTGACCGGACTCGCCTCAGATCCTCGCCCAGCATAAGCCTCAGGGAGCTGCTGCAGAGCTGCAGGAGAGGGAGCTTGTGTTTATCGGGAACCCCGGGACACAACAACCCGGTGCAAGTTCTATCAATGGCAGCAGCAACACATCGCCACGACCAGACTTCCCAGGAGAGGGGGAGAAGAGGCTGGACTCCTTCCGAATCCACGCCCAGCACCAGCCTCCAGGAGCTGCCGCTGAGCTGCAGGATGAAGGGTCCGTGATTCAACAAAATGCAGCAGAACCACCGGATGCCTTCTGGATCCATGCCCAGCATCAGCCTCCAGGAGATGCCACTGAGCTGCAGGGTGAAGAGTCTGTGACCCAACAGGGTGCAGCAGAATCACCACAACCTGGTGGATGCCCCACAGCAGACGTGAGAGCCACACCATCACAACCACGACACCGAGTGCAGCCAAACAGAGCCCCACTTGCAGTGATGGACTGGGTTCGGGCCTGTAGATCCGAATGTGCGGATCCGCAGTCGTCCTAAACATCGTCACCACCACTGACACCCTTGAAGATCATTGTGCAGCTGAGACCAGCCGCTGTCTAGATGGTCGATGGTTCGAGATGGCAAACCAGCCATCTGTGGAAGGTAAGAGCAGCTGCCCCGGATCAAGACGCATCGTTGGAGCCGACCCAACTGGTGTGGGAGCCTGGCTGGGACATTGCTGACAAGCGAGCCGTGGCTCCAGTGGGATGGCTCCCAGATCCGCTGCAGCTGGTGCCTCCAGGGGCGCGTCCACCACGGGCTCGCCTCAAGGCCCTTTGAACTGAAGTGCCTTCCTCAATATAAAAAAAGGACTGTGTTTAGCTAGGGGCGCAGCTGCTAACAGAAGAGACATAATAACCCACTCAGCTGTGCTGGGTCACATGGTAGTCCACCTGCTGGCTCTAGCTAGTTCTGGGGTTTTACAATTACCAAATTGAAGAGGGTAAATTGATAGTGTTTTTCTGCTTTTCCAAGGGGGGGGGGGCGGTTGAATGTGGTGTTCTAAAACCACAGGTCTGGTCAGTGTCGGCGTGATGACGTGGTTGCTCTGTGACATCATCACGCCAAACATATAAATGTAAGGGACGGCCATTTTGCAGCCTCTCTTCTCTCTCTTTTTGGCACTCGACCTCCCAACTGACATTACTCTGTACCACCATTAATGTTTTATGTAATAAAGTTTGTGTTCCCAGCAAGACGTTCTTTTGGTTCCTTCCATGTTTTCCAGACATAACAGGTTCTTAAACAGTCGCTAATATTGGATGTCCCATTCATTTTCAATAATTCTGTAATTAATATTCACACAATCAAATAAATCTTAGTGTTTATCGGTGGGCTTATCGGTGGGCGCCACCGGTGGCGACTATCTTTGCTCGTTCTGCTCTCGAATGCTGACTTTTCTCCTTTTTTGCATGGTTGCTGTTCTTTCTACAGTGCATAAAAGTCATGCACTGCTAACATACGACCGACGGACACTGCTGAACATTGCCAAGATGAGCAGTCACACGGAGTTTACTGGCTTCATTCCACCTGACCTGCAATGCATTGTACGTCCACGCAGTGATCAACACCACCCCCAGGAAGGCCCTGAAGCACTGAGCCCACATGAGCTTGCTGACCCCAAGAGAGTGCGTCAAAGACGGTGGCGGAGAAGAGGCAAGAGAGGTGGACTACATGCTAGGCTAAAGGCCCGCGCCAGTCGACCACCAATTCCCAATCTCTTACTGGCGACTATTCGGTCTTTGGAAAACAAGCTAGACAAACTAAGAGCGAGGATTGAAGACCAGCGCCCTAATTTTCCGTGAGACCTGGCTATCAGACAGAATCCCGGAGGCCACCATTCAACTACAGACTCACTCAACACATCGAGCAGACAGAACCGGAGCCTCTGGTAAGACGAAGGGAGGGGGAGTGTGTGTTTTTGTAAACAATTCGTGGTGTGGAGATGTACAGACTGTTTACAAGCACTGTTCACCCGACGTGGAGTTTATACTGTTGAAATGCCGTCCCTATTATCTACCGAGAGAATTTACCGCTGTGTTTTTAGCTACTGTTTACATCTGTCCACAAAGCAACTACACAGTAGCGCTAAACAAACACCATGAAGTCATCAGTGCAGTAGAGACGAAGCATCCCGATGCTGTTTTTATTGTTGCTGGCGACTTTAACCAGTGCAATTTACGGACTGTACTCCCCAAATATTTCCAGTATGTGGACATTCCCACCTGCAATAAAAGCACATTGGATCATGTTTACTCCAATATATGTGGCACTTACAGAGCAGCACCCCACCCCCACTTCGGACAGTCAGATCACATCTCACTGTTTATGTACCCAGCCGACAGACAAAAGCTGAAACAAACATACCCTATTATTAAGCAAATTAAGCGCTGGACTCCAGAGGCTGAGAGCACCCTGCAAGACCGGGTACTAATTTGTAATTATATACTGCTCGCTGCACAATGCTCAATTGCACACTGTACATAGGTATATGCCATCTCAGGTTCACATCATCTCTGATATCAATATACCATTACCACTATAGCCATCCAGTGAATTTTTAATTTCATTCCTCTTGTTTGACTGCATCAACTGCTTTAGCTGTCCAAATTGTCTAACGTGTGTTATTAGTACTCATTAGTATTAGTATTTAGTATCAAGGCATGCTTAGGGGTCCTAATTGCCTAACTGTGTGTTGGTGTGTGTGTTATTAGCATCCATTAGTATTAGGATTGAGTTATTGTGTTATTACCTTATTAGTATTGCTGTGTACCTATTACCTTGGCATTCATTTGGAGAGCAAAGTAAGAATTTCATTGCTCAGGAAATGTAGCATTTCTTAACTGTGCACATGATAATAAAGCCTTTGAATCTTGAATTGTATTCCATCCCTTTTCTATTTGTCAAAGTCTAACACAGGGGTGTCCAGTCATGTGCCATGGAGGGCCAAGACCCTGAGGGCTTTTCCTCCAACCAGTGTCTTCCACAGCAGATTTCACTGAATTTCTTCCCACTGATTGCTGATAAGTGAAAACACCTGCTGAAGAGACTGGGTAGAAGAGAAAACCTGCAGGGTCTTGGCCCTCCATGGCACATGATTGGACACCCCTGGCCTAACATGTGTGATTGCCTACATATAGGCTACACCTCTTTGTATTCCACTTTCAAACACAGCCTACATTTGGGCCTGTAAAGTATAATTGGGCTACCTGTTTTCAGACGAGAATACTTGCTTTCTACGGGCATGCACTAGTTCATGTCAATGGAGAATTTTTTCGATTTAAGGTCCCATATCCAGAAGTTGAGGGGGCGTGACTTCGGTTCTCTATTTTCCTGGTCATGCCAGCCTAAAAGTAACAAAATAAGCCCAACTGATATAAGTTACTGATTGGAGATTAATGAACAAGCTAGGAACATGGAAAATTTACAGAACAGAAATAAAAATCTTGGTTGCTAAGCTAAGCCCATAGTAGCACCACTAGTATGTGGATTTAGATGCTTTTGGGGATAACTCCCATCATTTTAGAGAGCTCAGGTTCACACGTCACACCTGGAGCCAAATCAAAATCATTTATTTAAAGAAAGGTACCAGACCAAAGGTGGACCATAAAGGAACAGGAGTGAAGTTTTTCAGAGCTTTCTGATTGATAGCTTATTCCAGATATTCTGTACAATTTGATGCAGAAAAGCACTGAAAAAGTGAAATTTTCATCATAGAGCCCCTTAAAATTTGGAGAATGGACTAAAACAGACAGTGTTTCCCTTTGGGGAAATTCCAGTTGGATATTTCATAGAATTAATATGCTAATATGTATTGAGGGCACACACACTCTGACAGTACCTCAGGTTCTGGGCGCCTGTGGCTGGAGCTGCGTTTGGGTGTGAACGTTTTGGGCCGAACGGGTGACGGTGAGGCCGATCGAGGTGAAGGTGAGCGTGTCTTAGAGCGCTGCTGGGAGCGGCGCCTCCGCTGCCTCTCCTCCTCCTCCTCTTCTTGCCTTCTTTCCCGCTCCCTCTGTTTCTGCTCCTCCTTTTTCCTCTGCTGCTCCTGCTTCTTCTGCTCCTCCTCTGTCTGCTTCTGGGACAGATTCATTGCCTGCATGGTCATCTGCTGGGCCTGAGAGGGCAGGAGGGGAAAAATGAAACAAAGGATGCAAACAACATATATTTAGACTTGTAAAAATGTAGAACATATGAAATAAACAGCCTTGCATATTCCTGACCATGAGAAGAGCTTGCTGGTTGATGAGAGCCTGCTGAGATGCTGCTGCCATCTGCATGGGGTCAGGAGCTGGAGCCTGAGGTACCATCATAGCTGCGTGAAGACAAATAAACCAAACTGTTACAAAGTGTTCACTGAATATTTCTTCTAAAGTAACTAGGTCGTACTGTACGAGAGGAAGAGCAGTATCAGAGCACCACAAGGCCACCGTTAGAAACACAATTGTGTAAACCCAGCCAGCATGCCCATGTGGACCCCACGACAGGGTTAAGCTGGGCTGTCTTATGGGTCCCTTGTGGGTTTGTCCACAGGTTCCATGTTGGTCCCATCTGTGTTTGACCACACGGACTTTTCCTGTGGTACAGGGAGGCAGGTAATCTGTTTATCCACTTTAAACCTACTTACCTGGGCCCCACATGGGTTTAATATGGATGAGCAAGCTTTAGTAACACTTGTGCCATAGGCAAAATTCTGCAAAAAAGTCACAAATTTATGAGGAAAAAAATGTGAAAATTTGTAAGAAAAAAAAAAATTGAAAATTTATAAGAAAAAAGTGACAAGTTGGTACTATCCATCCAAGCTGGTACAAGTGATAGTTGGTACTATCCATAGATTCCTAAGGATCAAGTCATTACCTTGTATTCATACATGTGTAATGACAATAAAGCTGAATCTCATCTCATCTCATCTCTCATCTCATCATCATCTATTTAACCTAGCAGCAGCCTATGTAATATATAAAGTTATCTAACCATTTTTACTTCCCTGCGTAACTCCTTTTCTATTATGCTGTGTGTATTTCTGTTGATTTGGGTCATCTACTGTGTCATGCTGCTGTTACACTGTAATTTCCCAGTTTGGGATCAGTAAAGTGCATCCATCCATCCATCTATCAAATTTACAAAAAAGTAGCAAATTTATGAGAAAAAAACCTCACAAATTTACTAGAAAAAAAATCGCAATTTTATGAGAAAAAAGTGAATATTTACCAGAAAAAAGTGGAAAATTTACAAGAAAAAAAATTGTAAAATTACTTGAAAAGAATTACAAATGTCAAGATTGGGACGTGGGCTGTGCCCATGTCCTCGCCTTGGTTTACAGTTTATTTTGTTGTTACCGGGACATGGGCTCAGCCCATGTCCTTGCTTTCAATTTAGTTTTGTGAAATTCTCTGTGTTCAAGTTCATTGGTGTTTTGGTCATTTTGTTTTATTATTATTATCATCATGGTCTCTGTTTTGTGATTATTCCTGCCTTATCCTTAGGTCTTGATTGTCTTTAGTGTTTTGGTATCATGGTCTCTGTTTTAGTTTTATATTTATCCCTGCCTTGTCTTTAGTTCTTGGTTATCATTATTATTATCATAATAATAATAATGGGGGGTGGCTGTGGCGCAAGTGGAATGTGGCCAACTACTGATCGGAGGGTGAGGGGTTCGATTCTTGCTCTGTCTGCAGTCTGCATGTCGAAGTGTCCTTGAGCAAGACAGTGAACCTTCAGTTGCTCCTGGTGGATCAGGCAGGCACCTGTGTATAGCAGCTCCGCCACCATCAGTGTGTGAATGTGTGTGTGAATGGGTGGATAGCAGGATCTGTAAAGTGCTTTGTGTGATGTTGAGTTCCGGCACCTTATTGTGAAGTGCGGTGTAGTGACATGCACTTCCTGTCAAGTCACTGCACCGCTCTATAAATACCAGAGGGCATCCATATTGCGGCCTCTTTGGACTGGTGCCTTCTGCCAGGTGCCTACCATGTAACTGTTGTTCTACATCTTTAATAAAGCTGTGTTTGTCCAGTCATCTTGCCTCAATCTTCACCCAAGGTATTTTACCATACATAACATTTGGCGATCGAGGATTAACTCATGGAGGTGTGCATTACACCACTCTGCCCCTTTCTCGAGGTCCCGGGCGAGCCGCCGGTGCCTTGGTCGATGTGGTTTGAGGTTTTTCAGATGTACATCACCGCGCTGGACCTGGGTAAGCTCGACAAGTTAAGAACACTTGCGCTACTTGTTCACAACCTGGGTATTGAGGGCCAGTAAGTCCTGTGCACACTCAGAGCTTCAGACTTTTTTGAAGACGTTGTGGAGCTGCTAGCAAACCATTTTCATACCCCGGATAGCGTGATTGACTGGAGGATTTACTTTTGGCAGTGACATCAGCGAGTGGATGAGCCTGTTCATCAGTTTCTCACAGATTTAAAGCAGCTAGTTAGCGAGTGTCGCTTTGGGCCGTTGGAAGATGAAGTGCTACATGACCAGCTTGCGGAGCACACAAGTAGCGCCGCATTGCAGGCTAGGCTACTCACGGCACCCAGTGATTTAACAGTAGCCAGAGCTGTCGAGCTAGCTCTCCAGTTGGAGGCCACAGACAAGCTAGCTTTGGAGCTAAACTGGCGGCAGTCACAGCAGCCGCTGGAGCCTCCTGCCGCAGCAAATGTTGCGGACTCGGATAGCAAGGATAGCTTGGACGATGATACTACGGAAGCCAGTGCTGACAGCCGAAGGTCTGCCCCAGGAACTCCTTTGCAAGGGTTGTGGGCCCATGACGCACCGCAATAAGGCTAAGAACTGCCCAGCCAGGGGAGCACACTGTAGCAGATGTGGACGTTTGAACCATTAAGCTAGAGTGTGCCATGTAGCTAAACCGGAGAGCCCACGGAAGAAATCACTCCACCTGCCCCGATGACCATCCATATGGTGTCCCCCAGCACAAACGGGTACACGTTTTGCACAGTGGAGTTGGACAGCATAGAGGTGTCACTGTTGCTTGACACGGGAGTGGAGGGGTCATTGCTGAATTGGGCCACGGTGAAGAAGTTTTTCCCCCCACTACAGGATTAGAGGTAGCCTGGTGCCGTTGTATGGTTATGGAGGTGGCAGGTTGTGCACAGTTGAGACTTTGGAGTTAACGGTTTGATACAAGTCTGCAACAATGATTGACTTCATGTTCCACGTAACAGCTCAAGGCAATAACATCATGGGCTATGACTTCTTCAACGGACTGGGTTTCGCCATAAAAGACGACCCCGGGAACAAATGGTTGGGTTGTGGCCAGTGGAACCCTTCAGTTCCGGTGGTCGATGAGGACGTTGTGTGGGATGAAGCCCTAACGGACACCACGGCGGTCAAGCAGGACCAGCTTCACTCAGGTTTGGCGCAGGAGGGTCTCAGTGCCGGCGCTCAGGAAACAGCAGAGGGGGGTACTGAGTGTGGCAGTGAGGCGCCTGCGCTGGCAAGTGACACCAATGTGATAGCTCCAGATGCCTCCGGAGCTTGGTCGCAGGGGGATGGATGGTCTGCAGCTACGATGGTGAACGCTACGATGGTTTTAGAAGATGTCGGGGCCAGACCGACGAGCACGGTGGAACCGCGTACTCAGCAGCAACATTTCAGGCCAAGCCGAGCCCCACTGAGGGTTATGGACTTGGTTTGGGTTCGGGGTGAAGAACGTCCACAGCGAAGATGGGCCAGACAACAGCCAACTAAACATCACGAGTGTCTGCGCATTGTGGCTAAGCTGGACGCAGCATACTTCAAGCTGTCCAATAGCCCCGCAAAGCATGCCAATCAGCTCCAGAGTGTCCAGGAAGAGGCTTCAGGTGACGGGGCTGGACGAGAGCAAGGGATGGTGGTGAAGGAGAGAGGCGCTTTCATCCGGAAGATCAGCAATCGTCTCGAGGGCCTGCTGCTTCCAGGGGTGCGCTTGCTGAGGGGCTGCCTGGGCCCCCCCATGCCGGTTCTACTCCTCCTGCTGAAGGAACAGTGCTGTAAATAAGTGTGTTAATAGTTCTGATGATCTTATGTATGTATGTTGTAAAATGGGATTATTTTGTACGTTATTGTTTTAGTTTAGGAGCACGGCAGTGATTTTAGTTTAATGAATGACTCTCTTTAGTTCATCTGGTGGCAGAACAATCCACTGTGCCGTGCGGGCTGAACGGTAGTCCACCCGTCAGCCCTATTCTAGGTTTTGTTGTGTGAATGTGTTAGGCCATTTTAGTGCATCAGTTTTCGTTATGTTAATGCGTGATTCGGGTCCTAAATTGGGGAGGGTCTTAATTGTGTGTGTGGCTTTGGACTTTTCTAAGGGGGAGGAGGAAATGTGATGTTGACTTCCGGCACCTTATTGTGAAGTGCGGTGTAGTGACATGCGCTTCCTGTCATATCACTGCACCGCCCTATAAATATAAGAGGATATCCATATTGCAGCCTCTGAACTAGTACCCTCTGCCAGGTGCCTACCGTGTAACTGCTGTTCTACATCTTTAATAAAGCTGTGTTCGTCCAGTCATCTTGCCTCATCCTTCACCCAAGGTATTTTACCATATATAGCACGTAGGTCATCCAACGATGAGTAAAAAGCTCTATATAAGTGAACGCCATTTACCATTCCTGTCATTGTCTTGATCTTGATTTCTTGTTGGTTTTTATTTTGACGGTGTCTTTTGTTGTTTTCCAGTTTCCCGTAGCTTGGTCCAGGTTTTGGTTAAGTTCTTGATTGTTCATGGCTGTTCTTTATTTTCCTGATTTGCCCTCAACTGTTTGTTGTTTTCTGTTTAGCCTTGCCTTATTTTATGGATGCTGCTTCTTAGTTCGGGGTGGCATCCTGGTCAACTTTGGCGTGAGTACACGCTTCTGCTCAGCCTGTGTTTGATTGTTCCTAGCCCAGTCAATTCCTGTTCTGTTATTTTGCCTGTACCATAGCCTGTCTTGCCTGTTTTTTCAGCCCTAGAGCTGAGTCGTGTTTTTTCAGCTCAAATAAATCTCCACACCGAAGTCCAGCATTTGGGTCCTATATTCTACCCTGGAGGGGCTCCACTTATGACAACAAACGTAAGAGAAAAAATTATCAAATTTACAAAAAAAGTCACAAATTTAGGAGGAAAAATTAGAAAAAGTTGCAAATTAACAAAAAAATTAGCAAATGTATGAGTAAATACAATGAAAATTTATTTGAAAAAAGTCCCAAATTTATGAGGAAAAGCTGTAAGTTTACAGTAAAAAAAAGAAAATTTTTGATAAAGTTCCAATTTTACAAGAAAAATGTCAAATTTATGGGAAAAACTCAAACTGACAAGAAAATAGCAAATTTACAAGGAAAAAAGTAACAAAGTTATGAGAAAAAGTTGCAAAATTACAGTAAAAAAGGGGCAAATTTATGAGAAAGTTCAAAAATTACAAGAAGAAGCTAGCAAATTTGCAAGAAAAAGTCACAATTTTACATTCATGAGAAAAAGTTGCAAGTTTACAGTAAAAAAGTTGCAAATTTGTGACAAAGTTTCAAATTTTCAAGAAAAAAATTATTAAATGGGGGGGGGGTCACTAATTTACAAGAAACTAGCAAATTTATGAGAAAATAAGTTGAAAAAAGTAAACAGGTAAAGTCCATGTGGGCAAACACAGGTGGGGCAACATGGACTCCATGGACAAACCCACATGGGACGCATAAGACTTCTTCTTGGAGTATCAGGCCTGTTTGCAGACATTGATGATCAAGGTTCTCCAGTCCACTGTCCAGTCACCCATAAGACAGCCCAGATTTAACCTTTGGTGGCACCCACATGGGCATGTTGGCTGTGAGTAAAAATTGTTCCACCAAAACTAGTATTGCAATGTAAAACCAAGTAGTTCTCAAATGCTATACTTAAATGTTGCTAACACACACACTGAGCAAAATAGAGAATAAAATAGCTTTATTTTCATTTTACATTTGCTATTGTCCACCAGTCATTATCACTAACATTCTTGCACTCTTATATTTTTGTTGCTGTTGTTCATATCCATATTATATTTTACACACACACACTCACACACTCACACACACAGAGGTGCATCTCACTAAATTAGAATATCATCAAAAAGTTGATTTATTTCAGTAATTCAATTCATAAAATGAAACTCATATTTTATATAGATTCATTACAGACAGAGTGACATATTTCAAGCGTTTATTTCTTTCAGTTTTGATGGTTATGGCTTGCAGCTCATGAAAACCCAAGAATCAGTTTCTCAAAAAATCAGAATATTACATAAGATCAATTTTAAAAAATTGATTTTTTTAATAGAAATGTTGGCCGACTAAAAGTATTTCCATGCACACACTCAATACTTGGTCAGGGCTCCTTTTGCATGAATTAATATTGCATCACTGTGGCGTGGCATGAAGGTGATCAGCCGGTGTTACTGCTGAGGTGTTATGAAGGTCCAGGTCGCTTTGATAGCTGCCTTCAGCTCATCTGCATTGTTGGGTCTGGTGTCTCTCATCTCCCTGTTGACGATACTTCATAGATTCTTGATGGGGTTTAGGTCAGGAGAGTTTGCTGGCCAGTAAAATATGGTGATACCATGGTCATTAAACCAGGCTTTGGTACTTTTGGCAGCAGCGTGGGCAGGTGCCAAGTGTTGCTGGAAAATGAAATCACCATCTCCATAAACCTTGTCAGCAGAGGGAAGCATGAAGTGCTCTAAAATGCCCTGGTAGACAGCTGCATTGACTTTGGACTTGATAAAACACAGTGGACTAACACCAGCAGATGACATGGCTCCCCAAATCTGGTGCCAAATCCTGTCAATTGGAAATCAAGGTCCCAGAGTCTGGAGGAAGAGTGAACAGGCACAGAATCCAAGTTGCTTGAGGTCCAGTGTGGTTTCCATAGTCAATGATGATATGCGGAGCCATGCCATCTGCTGGTGTTTTTCCACTGTGTTTAATCAAGTCCAGTGTCAGTGCAGCCATCTAACAGGAAATTTTAGAGCACTTCATGATTCCCTCGGCTGACAAGCTTTATGGAGATGCTGATTTCATTTTCCAGCAGGACATGGCACCTGCCCACACTGCCAAAAGTACAAATACCTGGTTTAACCTCTTGCACTCCAGTGTACCGCGGGCGGTCACGTCTCTGCGTCCTAGGGCGCACGCCATTAGCCCAACCACATCCTCAAAACTGTCACTCACTCCCAGTGTGCTAAGAATGTGCTGTCCCTCCATGCCAAATTATGGACTAGTATTGCTCACGCACGCAATTTCTCCAACTCACCGAGGTTCAATGCTACCAGATAATTCTTGAATGTGACAAACCATCTCTCCCACGGCACCGGCAGCTTGCCAGGAAGTTCCAGAAATGGCCAAATGTCCGAAATACCTTTGTCCATGCTTTTATCCTTGTTGCCAAATGATATGTCCATAATCTGTAACCCAATGACGAGGCCGGAGGTGCAAATAGAACTCAACTTTATTGTGTAGACTCACAGACACTAGGAGTTCCACACAGGCAGAGGCGAAGGTCAAAAGAGACTGTTATGGCGCATATTTAGGGCGCATATATGGTATTCATATTCCCCGCATATACCTAGTAGGCATGACGGTGCATATTCTGGAAGCTTCACATCTTAATGGCCAAAGAGGACCTGACCCTGCAGAGACCTACGGGAGGTGTGAAGTTGCTCTTGCAGGAGACGGGAAGTTGGAGAGAATGTCCCAGCAGGAGCCCCGGAGGCTAGAAGGATGAGAGACAATGGAGACGCCAAGGAGCCTCGGGGGCTGTATGTTTACTAAAGGACTGTGGGTTGGGGGTGTGTCATTTGATGTTGGGGGTTTGTGACTTTGGAGAGTATAAGAACTGTGAAGGACGATTCTTCTGTCTCTTTTCTGAGATTCTGTGCTTGTTAGAGGATGTGACCTCTCAATAAACCAACCCTGAGAAATAAACTCAGTCTCGTCTGTGAAAGGCATCCTCTACACCGTGCCTCTTCCGGATTGACCTTTTAACCGGAAAATCCGGTTCCGGTTCCGCCGGACCGGCGGCGCCACACGAGTCGGCTGCCTGTTGCAACAGCCTTTTCTTTTTATCTTCCTTCTTCTTTCTACACCTTTCACTCTGTATATATATCACGGACGCACGGATCGCCCCGGGGGTCTCCCGGGTCGGCGGACGGAGCCACGGTTTGCAGCGGGAGACGTTACAGCGGGGAGGAGCTAGTGCTAGCTAGCACTTGGCCGCCGCCCAGTGCTAATGGGAAACTCGACATACCGGGAGCTGTAGCGAAAACGATGCGGGTGCCGGGCTGGAGTTTAGGCGGCGTGAAAGAAATATAAGACAGAATAATAAAGAGCGATGGCAAGAATCAAGCAGACCGCCCGTAAAATCTACTGGAGGAAGAAGCCCCCCTCCCCCCCTCCCCAGGAGACAGCTAGCCACCAGGGCTGCTCGGAGAGGCGCTCTGGCCACCGGCAGAGTGAAGAGGCCTCGCCGTCACAGGCCCGTGGCTCTGAGAGAGATCCGTCGCTGCCAGAAATCCACGGAGCTGCTCATCCGTAAGCTGCCCGTCCAGCGCCTGGTGAGGGAGATCGCTCAGGACTTCAAGACCGTCCTGCGTTTCCTGAGCTTCGCCGTCATGGCTCTGCAGGAGACCTGCGAGGCTCACCTGGTGGGTCTCTTCTTCGCTAAGGGGGCCACCATCATGCCCAAACACTTCCAGCTGACCCGCTGCATCCGCGGAGAGAGAGCTTAGACTTTCTGCTGCACATTCACCAGCCATAATGCTCTGCACTGTGTGTCTATATATATATACATTTATAGTAATATGGACATATGTTTACTAGATGTTGTTTTTTTCTTGCCTTCTGATTGTTGCTCTGAGTGTTGCTATCCCTATGCTGTTGCAATCCTGGAATTTCCCCATTGTGGGACTAATAAAGGCTTATCTTATCTTATCTTATACCGAGGGTGGCGGCGGAACCAGAAAGGTGGAGCCACCACCCTCACCACACAATAACATCATATTTTATATATGACAGTCTGCATGGCTGTCACTACCCAGAGCGGCTTCCGTAGCTCCGTACGGAGTGCAGTTCAGGCCAAAAAAGTACTGTTTGCGCTTTCTGTTGTTAACTGCAGTTAACCGTGATCACAAAATTTGTCGCCATTAACGGGGGCGAAGCGTTAACGGGCCATTAACGCGGTAACGCCAACACCACTACACACACACACACACACACATATACATATATATATATATATATATATATATATATATATATATATTCGGTATTGCCAATATATCCTGCCCTGCCCTGAAAAGGGTGGGAAGCGGGGCCGGTTTGCTCTGCTTGGCCCGCTCTGCCTTGAGAAAGGCAGAAGGCGGGGTATGCTGACCCCGTCAGGTCCGCTGCTCCATTCATCCCGGCGAGTAGCTCTGGGGGTCTGTGTGTTGGCTCTGTTGTCCATCTCCAGCTGAGTAATGAGCTTGCTTGAGCTGCAGAATTGCTGTCCTAATTCTGGCTTCCATCTTCTCTGTGATCCCACTTCTGACACCAGTGTGACGTTGCAAGGGTTCACACAATAAGGAGAGATGACTTTGATGAAACAGGCTTTATTTATACACACACTCACAACACAGAACAAAGGGGAGGTCATGTACACAGACCCTCGTTTCACTCATGGTGGCACAGACACATGATTTGGCACATACAGGGAAACAACGCTATCACAACTGGTCCTATTACACAGTTATAATGGCACACACGAATAATGCTTAGAACACACAGATACAGTATTTGAATCCTCCGCGGCGCAAGCATGCCGGGAGACTCCCGCCCCCTTATCACAGCCCCGATGTTACAATATCATGAAAGTAGGGCATTTAAGTAGAAGCATGCAATGATGATTTCCTCATCTCAATTTATCGAAACAAAAGCCAACAACAGTGGTGGGTATACCACAACAAAAATGTCAATGTCTCAGTAACTTGTCATGCGCCCTTGAGCATCAATTACAGCTTGACAACGACGTCTCATGCTGTTCACAAGTCAATTTATTGTTTGCTGAGGCATGGCATTCCACTCTTCTTGAAGAGTGGCCCTCAGGTCCTTGAGGTTGCGGGGTGCAGGGTTACGAGCCTCTACACGGCGACTCTGCTGATCCCAGAGGTTTTTTATGGGATTCAGGTCTGGAGAAAGTGCAGGCCACTCCATTTGAGGTACCCCAGCCTCCAGCAGTCATTCCCTAATGATGCAACCTCGATGAGCTGGAGCATTGTCGTCCATGAAGATGAAATTGGGCCTGTGTTGGTCATGCAGGGGCACAATGATTGGATTAATGATGTTATTCAGGTAGTATCAGCTTGTCACTGTACCATTCACAAGGTGTAGGGCAGTTTTGTATTGACTAGACACACTTGCCCAGACTATAATATGGTGACAACAGTGGGTGATACATAGCGCTCTCCTTGAGGTCTCCAACATCATTGGTGGCCATCATTTCTGCTCACTGTCAATCGACTTTCATCAGAGAACAGCACTGAGGCCTGCTGGTCCCTTGTGCAGCGTAAATGCTCCCTGGTCCATGCAAGACGATGACACCTGTGCCTTGTGGTGTGGTCAGGTACCCTTGTAGGTTGTCTAGCACGTAGACCACGCTGATGTGAATGGTTTTGGTGGTCTGACGTGACACTCGGGTGCCTCTCACCTCCCTTAAATGTGCCTGGAGTTGAGTGGCTTCATTATCTGGTTCCGCAGGGCACTGTTCACAATGAAGCAGTCATCAGCGTGGGATGTGGCCAAAGGACGTCCACTTCTATTCCTTTCTGTGACTCTTCCAATCTCTCTGTATCTTTGTTGCAACTTGCTGATGACACTCTGTGACACTCTAAGCTCGGTGGCCACTTCCCTCTGACAACATCCTGTTTGAAGCCTCACAATGGTGAGGTACTGTTGATCAGTTGTTAGGTGTCGTCTTGGTCTCATGATGTCAAAATGTGAACAGCATGATGAAGAGGATTGCTTAAATACCAATTCTAATTGAACCAGAATATTTATTGGTCAAATCATGGCTCAAACACCTGTTGTAAATTTTGCCGTTAGCATCTTGTTAGAGACGAGCAAGTTATGCAAAAAATATTGAAACATTGAACAGTTGGACATGTGCATTCAAAAGGTTCTGTAAAGGTTATAGTGTATTTTAGGTGCATCCTGAAATTTCACCCGAAAGCCGAATATTCCTAACTTTTTGTGAGTACTGTATATTCATATCCATATTATATATTTATATACCATTATACATATACATATTTATATTTATAGAGTGTTTGTTTTTGTCCTTCAAGGTATTGTCTTTCCAAAGCTGAGAGCTGCCATACAGAATTTTGTTATGTTCACACATAATGACAGTAAAGATTTCTTGAATCTTGAATCATCATTTATTGTATATACATGCCTCTCCAGAGTCTATCCCTCTGACCACTTTGGTCGAACAGAAAGCTAGCTCTTAGCTGCATTTAGGAATTCTTGATGAAGCCACTGTTTAATTAATATCATCGTGCAGCTAATTCAAGGGGTTGACTGGGATGTCCTGTTTGTGCAGAAGCTATCGTTTACGTTCGCTTCACGTTGGCATGTTCAGAATACAGCCAGAAGTTGTTAAGGCTGTCTCTTTTCAAACAGCTAAGAGGAAAATAAGGTACATAATACAGCATTACAATTCTCTTACTGTATGTTATAAGCTACCAACAGGTACTGTAATTAACAATTATTAGAACATCGCTGACGGGCAGCGATACATATCTGGTGAACAGTCTGAGTGTGGTTATCTGGGAATAAAGTAACTCCTGGAATCACAATTGTCCAATCAATTTGCTCAGTCGGAACTAACTGTTTTAAAAATCATATTTGTGGGGAATTTATCTTTTAATAGTCCTTTCTGTGTATGCAAGATAGATGATATGAGAGGGAATATTGTGTAATGGTATATATGTAGGTGCAAGTGAGCTTTGACTGGCTTGGGTCAGAATAAAAAGGGAGACGTCCGCTCTGAAGACTGCTGGTCCATAAAACACACGACAGCCAGGGAGTGAGCGCCATATCAGCTAACCTGCCCCTGTGGTGGAGGCACTGTTGTTGCGTTTTGTCACCACTAACACCTGAACTGTATTCAACTTTGACAGAAATCGCTGGGGCAGCTGGACAAGCCAGCCTGACAACCCAGTGACTAATGCGCCGAGACAGGATGCAAGATCCTAAAAATATGTAATTTCCCGATACGCTGGCCCCCTGGACCATGAGCTGGGTATACACTGTGGCACAGATCAGGCCTGGAACGGGATATTCAGGTTGAGCATGATTGTCCAGTGTAGCAAACTATTGTCTACTTCCAATATAGGTGTTTCTCAACAAAACAAATACAAAAACAAAAGAAAATTTAGTACCGCAACATTTTCACATATTTCATTTGTCTCATTACCTGGCATGGTTGGCATGGCTGGCATGGCTGGCATGGCTGGCATCATAGGATTTGCACCATAGCCAGGCATTGCAGGTGCTCCTAGACACACAGTAAAGCAACTATTAGAAGAGTGATCTTTTTTCTCCTGCTTGTTAATTTATTTTAATTCCAAAGTCCACAATCTTAAACTAGAGTACAACCAGCCTAGATATACACCCACACGTTCTTCTGCACTTAGATCACTATGCAGCACCCATTTTGTTCCTGGATAGCATGTGCTGTTTCTTAATAACTCGTGGTGTGAAAGTTGTTTTTTTTTTTTTAAATATTATTATTCCCTTAAAACTTTGCTTTGGGGACCCAAATGACGACATTTAGAAATTAACCTATTCTTTGTAAAAACAGCATATTGTGTGTTTTCATTTAAATAAGAGTCTTTCAGTTACATAAATTGTACAAAAATGTTTAGAAGTGATTAGTTTCTAGGAATGTAAGCTAACTTTTAATGACACTTGCTGCCCAGGAACAAGAAAAAGTGAATTTGTTGCATAGTGTAATTATAAGTGCCATTCCATATAAAAGCCACATCGTCTAAGCTTCTGTAACACAGGGCTGTCACCTGACTTTGGACAGCACCAATCTTTCAGGCAAAAGCCTAGTTTTAACATTGCTTTGCATTCAGGATGATGACCATCCTTGAATTTATTGTGTTCAGCTACCGTAAAGTTGCTATAGCCTGATGTTATGTATAGGAGATGCAGAGTGGCACATATTCAGACTCTAAAAACTGTTTTCCAGATATTGATTATTGTAATGAAACTTGTCACTCACCCATTGTCATCGGCATAGGATAGCTTGGCATTGTCATAGGCATACCTGGAAAAGAGAGCGCATGGGTTTTGTTTCTTTCAAATTTCATAATTGCAAATTTCATATTTGCTAAAACTGTCAATATTTGCTGAAGGCAGAACATGAGACAGAGGATCTGCAAATAAAAAAATAAAATCAGGTTCCTCTGGCTCTTCCTACTGCCTCTGCAGTAATTTGCAGGAGTCCAGTCGATCTGAATGTGAATGTGCAACGAGAGGGAGAGGCGATGCAACGGACTCCTGCAGGAAGGACCACCAGACGTTTGAATGAAGGGCGACAAAGGGACGATCTTTGTATACACTCAAAATGTTCTTGGTTTTCCAAGTTAACAACTTTGGCATTAAATTAGAAAATGAAACACTCAACCACAGGACATGCAAAGATAAGCTCGTATAAAAGATTTTATAAACGCTGACAGTTAATTTAAATTACTATCATGAACTTTATGGACATAGACCTCCTTTCTCTTAATCACATCACCCATCTCCTTCTCTCCCTTTACCAGTCATAATTCCTTCAGTTAAAGTCTCATCTCTCACCTCCACAATTCTACTTTTCCTTCTCTTTTGCAAATTTACCAGGAAAAAAAAAAAAGTAAATTCATGAGATAAAAAAAAAAATCACAATTTTTGAGAAAAAAAGTTGCAAATTTACAGGAAAAAAATGCAAATTTACAAGAAAAAAGATGAAATTTATGAGAACAAAGTCACAAATTCTTGAGAAAAAATTGCAGATTTGTGAGGAAAAATTTGCAACTTTACAAGAAAAAAGTGCAAATCTATGAAAGAAAAGTAACAAATTTTTAAAGAAAAAAGCTGCAACTCTACGAGGAAAAATTGAAAATTTATGATTGTTTATTTTTAATTTTTTGCATTTCTGCTATTGGTGGTTCAAAGTCATTTTATTCAGTTCTGTAACATGAAATAAAGGTTTATGATGATATTGGGGAACAATTCTCTCTTTCCAGGGTTGGGGGAAATGCCCCCCCCCAGCCCCCCCTTGTTTTACATCTATGAATGGGGATGGGGGGACGGCAGGGTAACAAGGGGGATGATTTGGGGTCATTTTGCTAACAAGGGGGGTAGCATTCCCCCCCCCCCCCATTAAAAAAAATCATCTACTGGATGCATTGCAAGGAATTCCAAATAAAGACCTTTCGGAATGAGGCATCAAAGTTTAGGCCTATTATATAATTCAGCTGTAAAGTCATAGTAATAACCCTGCTGCATGTGTGCTGTATGATGTAATTAACCATCACTTGTCTTCTTACCAGTCCCATACATGGGTCCGACCCCCCCTGCTCCCCTCATCCTGCGGTTCAGCATGGCGACTCGGTCCATGTCCTGCACACAGAGCCACAGACGCACGCATGCGTAAAAGACGGCAGGAAACACAAGCGTTTCAGTCAGTAACAAGATCCATCGAGAGATACACAATCCACCAGGAATCAGAGAGCATGTGCCTCATTTTACTGCAGTCTGATTCAGCAGCAAGCACACATAAAACTTTATTTCCCGTTAAATGATGAGACAAATTGACGACCCCACTGACCGGAGGATTGTGGTCCATTACAGGGTCATACAAGTCATCCATGAAGGCCTCCACCTGTCTACGGCGTCCTGCAAACAGGAAGAGCAAATTGTGAGAGGGTCTTTAATTGCACCCCTATATACAGTATCTTTAAAGTATAATAATAAAAGAACGTCACCCAGGGGCCACCAATATTTCATTACTTCAAAATAAAATAAAATGATTGTTGTGCTAGTAAAGATTTGAGAATGACCTAAAGATCTTAAATATCAAACACTTTGCGTGAAAAATCAATTAATTATGGATGAGTTACTTTTAAAGGACAGTTGTGAATTTTTCAAATGGGAATATCTGGGGTGTAACGTTAATGGAGAAGCCTATTTTTCAGCTTAAATGTTTAATTAATCTCTGGTGAGACTTCATGGATGTTTTCATGTTTTATTAGCATAAACAATCTTACAAATCTCCCTTTTTAAACCTTTATTTATTCAGGGGAGGCCCACTGAGAGGCGGCCTTTCTTTTTCAAAGACACTATAGAAATCAAAAAAATTTTTTTTGAGAGATCACTGAGAGACCAGGAGCAATCGCTGAGGAATCAATGGAGATCGATGAGATCGCTGAGTGGTCAAGCAGCACTCAACAGTCTCATCGATCTAGGTAGAGATGGCTAAGAGATGTGAGCATATGAAAGACCACAGAGCTCACTGAAAGATCGCTGCGAGCTCACTGGGAGATCGACGAGATGGTTGAGCACCCCTTGAGAAATCATTAAGAGATTGTTCTAGACCAGGGGTCTGCAACCAGCAGCTCTGGAGTCACATGTGGCTCTTTTGCCCATAGCCAGTGGCTTCTTAAGGGCTTCACAAAAAATCAAAACTTTCAGTGAAAAAAAGGACAGAGATTTGTGAGGAAAAATTTACTAGAAAAATAACACATTTATGAGCAAAACTGAAACTTTGTGCCAAAATTTCTCACAAATTTCAGAAAAAGTTTTTTCCCCCTCATAAAATTACAACACAAATTTACGGGAAAAGTTGCATTTTTTAAGAATAATGTTACAAATTAAAGTGAAAAGTGCTACAAATTTACCCTAAAAAAGGTACCAAATTTACAAGGCAGAAAAGAACAAATTTAATTGAAAAGCAGAAAATTTATGCTAAAAATAAAACAATTTAGCCAGAAAAGTTGAAGTCTTATAAGAGAAACACTTTTGCAAATTTGCAAGTCAAATTAATCAAAATTTCTGAAAAAACAACAACATAAATTTACTGGAAACACTGGATTTTTTTATGAGGAAAAAATGTCACAAATTTACATGGAAAGAGGCTGCTATTTTACCTGAAAAGGTAATAAATTTTCAAAGAAAAATATGACACATTTATTAGAAAAGCAGAAGATTTATCCCAAAAATCTCTCAAATTTTGGAAAAAGTTATAATTTTTTAAGGAAAAACATGTTAATTAATGCTGATGGTGTCAGACCAGTTTGGACTGGTAGCACTGCTGCTTTGTCTTAGTTTCCAGGCTCAGGTATTCTTGTGGCTCCATCAAGATTTTGCTGGTCAAAAATCTCTCAAAATGGCTCTTTGTGTCAGAGAGGTTGCTGACCCCTGTTCTAGACCGAGCCAAAACTTCGAGGCGGTGGAGATCACTGGAAACATCATTGAGAGATCTAACCAGTTTTTCCATCTCTGAAGGATGTCCCCTCCTATGTAGGGGGGGTATAAACAACCTCTGTAACAATTCTACTCTAATTACCTTCGCCAGGAGGTTATGTTTTTGCCGGGGTTTCTGTCTGTCTGTTTGTCTGTTTGTCTGTTGGTTAGCAAGATAACTCAAAAAGTTTTGGACGGATTTCGATGAAACTTTCAGGCGTTGTTGGAAATGGTACAAGGAAGAACTGATTAAATTTTGAGGATGATCCAGATCACCGTCCACAACAAAACCGCCATTACGGAAAATGCCATTTTCGTGAATAACTACTCAACCACTAATCCTATCATTGTCAATCCAATTGCTAGTCATATGTTTTCATGGTCAAGGAATCTGAAAACATACACACAAACACTGTATGGGGGGAACTGTGGTGCTTGGCGAAGGTCTGCGCTCTCCGAGTGCTTTTCTAGTTTATTAGCTCATGTAATCAGTTTTCTAAGTGATCTCTCAAAGTACCTACCTGTTTATTTAACGTGTTACTTGTATTCACAATACAATGATTCACTGACAGTTTCTGCATGTAGCCAAAAAGGTAGATGGCATTATTTGAATGTAAAGCTTGAAACACAGGAAACTTGTAAAAGCCTGGAATCTGGTGTAAGAAATAGACGGAAAAGTCCTCTAGATTTGTGACTGTGAGATGCTGTCTGTTTAGCACAGCTGGTAACCTAGCCCTGTGTGGAGAAAATGCAAATTCTCTTGATTACATTTGCGCCCACACTCAAGCCAGTCTCAGTTACATGGCACTGAAGGTCAGCCGGTGTAAGACAGTCGCTTGGAACACAACAGAGTGAAAGTAAACTCAGACACGAGGGGTGTCTGTAGGAAGGAATGAACCCTTAATGCAGTGATTATTAACTTTCATCAACTTTCACTTGACAGGTGATAGAGGCTAGGTCGTGTGGGTAGCACCCAATGGGGAAAGCTCATGAGCTTATTGTAGGAACCCATCCAAAATGTCATATGAGATAAAACACCAAAGGAATCTATGATTTTGCAACACATAAACATATTAAATTGAAGGAAAAACTTAAAGGATAAAATCAGTCTAGCTTGATTTGGCATGATCGTACCCTCCCCCCCCCCCGGCAGGGTTGTCCTAGTCAGCGGTCTGCAACCTTGCCTACAATCACTGGCTCCCTGTGGATTCAACAAAAACACTGGAAATAACCTCAAAAATGTATATATAAAAAGTGACAAAAATATTTTTAAAAAACTTGCAAATTTATGGCGGGAAAGCTGCAGATTGACTATAAAAAGTTTTAATAGAAACATTGCAAAGCTACAACTAAAATGTCATAATTTATATGGAAAATTTGAAATCTATATGGAGAAAAGTCTCCAATTCATGATAAAATTTACTATGTGGAAAAAAAAATAAAAAGTTTCAGGAAAAAAGTTTAAGACAACGAAAAAAAACCTCATGAATTTATCATAGCAAAGATTACAAATACAGTATAATAGCAAGAAGTAACAAATATGCATGAAAACAATCATGATGTTAGGAAAAAAGATGCAAATTCAATGAAAATAATGTTTAAAAAGTACTTGCAATAGACACAAATTTGTACAGAAAAAGCTGAAAATGTACAAAAGAAAAATGTACAAATTTAATGGGAGGGAGAAGCAAATTTACAATTAAAAACATGTCATGAAAAGAGTCAGATTTATGAGAAAAAAATGACAAATTTGTGAAAAAACTGCAAATATAAAAGACCTCACAGATCTACAAGAGATAAATATTTGATTTAGAAGAAAAGAGTGATAAATCTACAAAAGGAGTTTGCAATTTGAGGAAAAAAGCCATATTTACACATATTAGTAGTAATAAACCTGACAAATTGAGAAATCTGAGGACAAAAATAAATTTTTAGGAAAAAGCTAACTTTTTTCTCAAAAACATTGCAATTTTTGAGGAAAAAGTTGCAGATTTATGAGTAAAAGCTGATTTCTAAGACACGAGTGTCACATACAAAAGGAAAATGTGTTCTGCGGCTCCATGCAGATTTTTCTGGGACAAAATTTGCTTAAAACAGTTCTTTTCATACCAAAGGTTGCAGACCCCTGTCCTAGGTGGCAGTTTAGGGAAAAACAGCACCTGAAGCGGATGATAAAATAAAGGCAGCGTTGGATTTTTAAATAGCTTTATTATCACCCGCCTTCATCAGAACTCGGCTGCAGCCCATGGCTTGAGCAGGCTGCAGCTTCATTCCTCCAGCTCTCAAAGAGGAGACACGTGTGTCTGTGTCTACAGCATTACAGGAATCAGGATCAGGTAGTGAGAGAGAATGAGAGGCAGATTTACAGCACAATGCAGCATATATACTCAACTCAGACAATACATCAAAGACATTCACAGCAGTCAGTCTGGGCATTTGCATATCCGAGGTACAGACAGGATGCATGAACACAATGCATGGATGACACTTTAACCTCACAGCTGTAAACGCAGCATGCAGCGGAAAAAACCCAGGAGTGCGAGCTGACTGTCTCTGTGTTCTGTCTCTGTGTTGTGGGGGTTGAATCAAACCGCTACACTGCTCCCCCCCCAGAGGGCACGGTAGGGGACCGTGACCTCGATGTTGCAGTTTGGGCAGCGAGCAGGGAAAAGCTCCGTGCAGGAGGAGGGGGAGGGGGGTAGCAAATGCTGACCGGGCGCGGGAAAATTGTTCGAGTCGCGCCAAAAGTGTTTGCTGCTCCGCGATGTCCCGTCTGAACATGCGGAGATCAGAAGAAGAAAAAAAATTAGTCTCTGACTCCTCTCGTGGCCATGAAGAAAAGCAGGAGCGGCGGTAAGAAAAAAATAAAAGCAGAGGGACTGGCGTGTTGACTTTAGGGCAGACGTAACCCTAAAGCCTCGGGAACCGCAGACAGCTGAATTCCCCTTGTGTGCCGTGGCTAAGACCATAAAATCCAGTGAGCAAGCTGCGGGCCTCAGGTGTACAAGCAAGCCTGAAGGGCCAGTGTGCAGCAGAAGGAAGGCGGTCGGAAGAGCCGTATTTGTCCCGTGCGTGGTGCGCCGTCCTCGTCGCCCCCGGTGCGTGTGCCGGGGCTCCGTGCGTGGGTGGGCCCGCTTGAGAGGAAATCAGAATCAGAAACTTGGTGGAGATCAGCGCAGTCTGCGCCGAAAAACATCTCTGACGAGCCGTGGCTGCAGATTAGTCATGGTGCGTTCAGGTCCACGTGTGCTCCGTCGGCCATGGGAGTCGCCCGCATGTGCTCTCATGTGGAGGAGCTGCGCAGCCGGTCCCGCGTGGATGTGCCGATCCCGGCGAGGGCGCGCCATGCCGTTCTCTGCCGCTTACCCGGTCTTGGTTGATGTCCTGAGAGCAGTTCGCCCGCCGTGGGCTCTGCGTCGAGGCCTCCCTGAGGCAGCAGGGAGGGCAGACCAGTCAGGCCGCTGCGACGGAGCATTCATGCCCGGGTGCTGCGTTCGCTGGCCGCTCGTTTTCTTCAGTCTCGGGTCGCCAGCGTGGCTGTTCAGATCAGAAGGTTGCGTTTGCACAAAACGTGTGCATTCCGGGGTCACCAGTGAAGCGGATGATAAAATAAAGGCAGCGTTGGATTTTTAAATAGCTTTATTATCACCCGCCTTCATCAGAACTCGGCTGCAGCCCATGGCTTGAGCAGGCTGCAGCTTCATTCCTCCAGCTCTCAAAGAGGAGACACGTGTGTCTGTGTCTACAGCATTACAGGAATCAGGATCAGGTAGTGAGAGAGAATGAGAGGCAGATTTACAGCACAGTGCAGCATATATACTCAACTCAGACAATACATCAAAGACATTCACAGCAGTCAATCTGGGCATTTGCATATCAGAGGTACAGACAGGATGCATGAACACAATGCATGGATGACACTTTAACCTCACAGCTGTAAACGCAGCATGCAGCGGAAAAAACCCAGGAGTGCGAGCTGACTGTCTCTGTGTTGTGGGGGTTGAATCAAACTGCTACACACCCACAGATAACAGATACTGACACGTTTTATGTGCTGTCCTAAGCCAGTCCAGTGCAATCAAACATGCTTATCATTATGATGACACCTCATTTTACAGATTTCCATATCAATTCCAGTGGCTTCCTGTGAAATGTCAAGCCTTTTTTTATTTTTATTTAACCTTTATTTATACAGGGTAGTTCCACTGAGAGGCAACCTCTCGTTTTCAAGGACGCCCTGTTCACACTCACACAGATACACACTCACACCTGGAAGCTTGTATAAAATTTATAAGGGGAAAAAAGGCACAAATTTATGAAAAAATGTGAAAATTTAGGGGGGAAAAGTTGCAAATTTACAACAGAAAAAGTACAATTAATTGATAAAAGTTTCAACCTTACAAGAATTTTTTTTCTAATTTAAAACAAAAAAGTCACAACTTTATGAGGAAAAAATGAGAAAAAGCTGGAAATTAACAAAAAAGTAACAAATATATGAGTAAATAGAAAATTCACAAGAAAAAATTTACAAATTTCCAAGAAAAAAATCCCAAATTTTTGAGAAAAAATTGTAAGTTTACAGTAAAAGAAAAAAAAGTTGAAAATTTTTAGAAAGTTCCAAATTTACAAGAAAAATATCACAAATTTATGGAGAAAAGTCACAAATTTGCAAGACAAGAAAACAGCAAATTTACAAGGAAAAAAATTAAAAAAAATTATGAGAAAAAGATTACAGTTTAAAAACAGTGGCAAATTTATGAGGAAGTTCCACAATTACAAGAAAAAGCAGCAAATTTGCAAGAGAAAAGTTGCAATTTAACAAAGAAATGAACAAATTCATGAGGAAAAAAGTTTCAAATTTACAAGAAAAAAAATCACAGATTATGAGTAAAAAAAGGCAAATTTGTCTGAAAGTTTCAGATTTTCAAGAAAAAGTCACAAATTTACTAGAAAATCGCAGGTTTATGAGAAAATCAGTTGGAAATAGGTAAACAGGTAAAGTGCATGTGGACAATCGCAGGTGGGGGCAACATGGAAGCTGTGGACAAACCCACATGGGACCCATAAGAAAGCCCAGATTTAACCTTTGGTGGGGCCCGCATGGGCATGCTGGCTAAGTCCGGGGTCGAGGCCAAGTCAAGACCGAGACCGAGGTGTTGGATCATATCTTTGATCACATTTTAATCAATAATCAAACAGGAATGGGGGAGGTACAGTATGTACCCCTGAAGTCAAGGGCCATAGGGTGATGGAAAGAATACCCAGACAATCTGATATTAAATACATATTAAAAGCAAATATCAAGCGCTCTCAAGTTCTTTTATCAAGTAGCATATGACTGCCTTAACATCTGACTCCGCTGTACAATGCTTACCTTCCTGTGGATACTCTCTTCTCCATGGACTCCCTTCAAAAGGAGGCAGTCCGGGAGCTTGCACGGGAGGAGCTGGTGGGATGAAGTCATCCAGATCCGTGACCGGCGTCCTGAAACGGAAACAGAAAAGTGTAATGTAAAGGACTCGTGGAAGAGCGGCCATCAGCCAAGACCGGTTGAGGACGAGGGTAAAAGAGACAGAGAAGGATCCGAACAAGGTACCTGTCTGCCTGGCTGCTGAACAGGTAGTCAGAGTTTGTGGAGGAGCGAGTCCCCGGTGGGGGCAGCTCTTCAGCTTCAGCTCCAGCCAGCAGATCCATGACAAATTCTGAGCCTGCCAGGTCCATCCAGCCTTCGTCGGTCGCCAGGGACACCGACCAGCCATTCACCGCTTCTGTCACACCTCTGTGATGAGAGTCGTGATGAATGGACATGAAGACGATTCGGAAACTATAAACTGCTCTAAGAGTACATACCCCCACCAAGACTTAATTGCTAGATCCAGATTTTTAGATACCCACCTCTCATTTATAAAAGACTGAGCTCAGTGCTTAATTAATATCCCATGTTCCCCTGATCATCTGTCTTCCTATATATGTGCTGCTCTGTGTTCATTTTGTGTGGTGTCATACCGTGGATTACCCTCCGGCTTCTGTTCCCGTGATGTTGCTGTATTTGTGAGTTTTCAGCCTCTCACGGCTTGCTTTATGTTCAGCCCCCGTGCTTGTTATTATTTTGTGTTGTTTGGGAAAATAAACCCAGTCAAAACTGTAGACCAGTCTGCGTTAGAGTCCATCAATCCTGCCGGTCAGAGGTTGCCCATGACACTATGGGGTTGATATGAAAAGCCTAGGGTCATTCCATAAACAAGTTATCAAATTTTTAAGATTTTTTTTTTGAGAGTTAACTCTTTAACTGCCCAGATTAAATGGACGGGTTGCGTGCCCCCAGTGGCACAACGCAGCAACTGCACGTGTCAACTTATTGACGTCCCCCGGCTATACTGAGAATTTGTACTAATCTATATTGATCTGACAGTTTAGAAGGTGGCAGACACACGCCGAAGGAATCATGGCTGACATGGAATATAGCAAAGAAGAAGAAATCCTCATTATTCTTCTTCCTTTTTCCACTTTGAGCTCACACACCAATGTGGATGTCGCCATGTTTGGTCATCGCTGCCGCGATGATGACTGAAACTGCATGAAACGGAAAAAATAGCCATGTAATACAAACAAAATTCACCTGGGACAATCATAACAGTTTGCGGATGTGGAAGCGGGTGTAAATTACTAAGTAAACGCGATACATTGACCACGATGGACGAAAAACTGAGCTACCAGTACCAAGATGGTGGCGCCCGCGATTGTCATGCATTCTCACAGGAAAACGGCATTTTACAGGAAAAACTGCCGTGTAATACAAATGAAATTCACGTGGGGTAATCATAAGAGTTTGCAGATGTGGTACACTGTGTAAACGGACTGGTCACATGGCCGGACGAGCCCCCCCACCCGGCAACAGGTAAGAGAAATATATGTTTTTTTGACATTTTATTGATTTTCTGGTTCATATACTTTGAAGATTAGATAAAAACATACCCCTGTAGACAAATCGGTGTAAAAAAAAAAAAAATGGACCATTCTTTATGTAAATGTGTCCAAAGTCCACTTTTGACTGAGTTATGTAATTTATATAGCTGCCGTGACATTATGCAAATTAGATATGTAAATTTATTCTTATCTGAAACTTTGGATCATATTCTACATCTTTCTAATTGACAGTCAGCCATTATCTCTTGTAACTTTCAAGTTATAGCCTTGGAAATCTGAACTATTTTATTGAGAACAATTTTCACCACTCTTGACCACTAGGGGGGGCCTTGAGTTGCCTTGCATTGCCCCAGGCGCCACACGGTACCTAGGGCAGTTAAAGGGTTAATACCGCGTCAGCCTTTTAGAGGCTGAGGGGTACAAAAACTGGTCCCATCTCTTGATTTTGATCCTCTCCAAAATCTAATGGGTTCTATGACGTAAGCTCCAACACCTTCAACCAAATTTCATTAAAATGGGATAAGTTGTTTCTACACAGTCCTGCTAAAAGACAGAAAATGCCTTCTCTCACAACGTTAAAGAAAGTGACAAATTTCCCAGAGGCCAGAGCTGCTCCAAAATCTAAAGGGGTCACATGTCGCCTGAGCTCCACTTCTTCTACAAAAATTCATTGATTTCAGGTCAGTCATTTTGCACAATTTTGCAAACAAACAACCAAACATACAACAACATAAACACCCTTGGAGAAGCTAACAAGAGTCAGAGAACACACGCTCATGACAAGACAGATACCTGTGCTGAAGAAGCCACGAGGCCAGCTGCTCCCCCGTTGTCCATGATTCCACTTCAGTTGTCAGCATTTCATCTAAAATTAAATATCGGAACATAAGGGGGAAAAAAAAAAAAAGACTCTTCATCAAATACTAGATTAGAAAAAGTGGTAGAGCTTTGAGGTTTGGAGCTCATCCAGTCAACCTTACCATTGTAGGCGTGTACATCCAGCAGCACGGTTCCTCTCCTCTGGATGGAGGTCCACTCCAGCTCGGTGGGCGGGTATTCACGGGTGGTGGGAGCCGGGAGCTCCAGCGCTGTCAGCAGCTGGTGTTGGCACAGTGAACGGTACTCCCCCGGGCCGTGGTCAGACACATACCTGCACGGGAAGCGGACAAAGTCATGGGATGCCAGCCAAAGCAGGAATTTGACCATAGCAACAAATTTTAGGGACACAGAGAAGCCAGAAGTCGATACCAAGGGGAAAAAGTTTCAAACTTTCATGAAAAGGCACAAATTTACACAGAAAAAAGGTTGTAAATTTGCAAGAAAAATATTACAGATTTATGAAAAACAACTATAACTACAGGAAAAAAGTCTTAAAAATCATAAAAGCTGTAGACTAAAGGGGGAAAATAATTATTTTACAAAATAGACATTGCAAGATTTTGGTTAATTTTACAAGAAAAAGAAAATTTGTAAGAAAATAATTTAAAAAATATGGGCAAAGCAGCAAATTTGTTAATATAAAGTTGGAAATTTACAAGAAAAGTTGAAAATATCCATCCATCCGTCCATCTTCTACCGCTTAATCCTTTTTGGGTCGCGGAGGGTCTGGAGCATATCCCAGCATCTTTGGGCAGGATACACCCTGGACAGATTGCCAGTCCATCGCAGGGCCAAGTTGCAAATATGTTTAAAAAACTATTACTAATATAGACACACTTCTCATTTTAAGGCTCAATATGTTTAGGTTCTTCTTTATTTAAAATGCTATTCTTATTTATTTATGAATTTATGCTTGTGTGTGTTTACTTAGCAAACAAAATGATCAGAAATGTCTCTTTCTACTTTCCAGTTTGCCAAACCCCTAGTCTGTAGGGTTTTGTCTTTTTATATCCATCAGTAGTGCATTATTACTACTCTGAATGTACAGTGCATCATCCACTAATATCTGCTGCCAGAAGAAGATAGCACCTACTTTAGCAAGTGTTTTTCGAGCATTGGTGAGGGCGTGAAGGCACTGAGACAGCAGGCCAGCAGCAGCCAGCCCCTCAGGCTGTACTGGTCATTCAGATCCCAGATGTGGTAGACCAGCTGGGCCAGGATCTCGTCCCTCAAGGCCGGCCTGCTCTGGCCCTTCTCCACTATGTAGTTCCCCAAGATCTGCTCCTGCCTGCTGCTGAGGTCAGATTCTCCTGTAAACCGCAAGATCTGGGGAGGCAAGGATTGAAACACGTCGTTAAATGACTGAAAGGAGACAGAATAAAATGGCATATCTATTCCTATCTATTCCACTATACCAGCTTGTAAATCTCCAGGGCAGTTCTGGCATCTTCAGGCTCCAGATCAGTGAGGGGTGTCTGCAGGGGGTATCCCTGAGGCTGGCACCATGTATCCTGAGGGGACAAGGTGACGGTGAACAGGAAGATTTATTTATTTATTTTTTTTTAATTTTTAAAGGTGCAGTAAGTTAGATTTTGAACCTTTTTTAATTGAAATGAATTAACAACTGAATTCTTCAGCAGTGGCTGAGTGCTATTAGAGACTGCTGTGAAGTGACTCCTGTCTGGCTGTCTCTGTGTTGATTCTCAGACTCTTGTTTCCATTTCCAGCCTGGCTGCCCACCTTTTGAGACCCTCCCCTTGAAACCTTTATTTATTGTGCCCCACCAGACATTCTGTACCGGAGAAGTCACGGCACTATAACGCTCTCTGAAGTAAACCCAACCTGGCTCACCTTTAATACAGTCTTGGCATAGCGAGAAAAAGGGTATCTGTCAATCTCCACAGGCAGCGACAGCTTGTGTTTGGCCTTCACCTGTGGAGGTGCAACTTCTGTGACCCCGGAGCCATGCTGCTGCCCTGGTAGAAACAAAACCATTAGAGAAGGCTTTACATCAGACTGATATCAGATTTTTATTGCATGGTTACAGTGGCAGAAAAATATCAGTGTAGGGGCATAGAGTGAGGGTTTTCTCCACCCAGAGAAGGCAAGGAGAAGGGGAGAACAATGGACCGAAGGAGGAAGTGTCACCGGGGGGTATCAGACGGGACAGTTGGGCTATGCATCCCCCGGGGAGAGGAAGAATTACTGGAGCCGTGGAGAGAAAAAAGGTGTGAAAGCTGCACCGGTGTATGTTATGTTAATGTGCCACACATTCCTTTATTAAACAACAATGTATGATGGTCGGAAGTTCCGGGTCTCCATGCATGGAATTAAAGATATAAAATGGGAATGCACAGAGACCTGGGATCGCTGTTTGCTGTAATGTTGTTGGAGAAAGAATAAAGCCTTGTGTCGTCCAGCTCGTTGCCTCACCTATTCCTTTCTCCACAACAGTAATGATATCACAATAACTAGAGAAAATGTGATTGAAACTGATCTTTAACTTTGTCTATTGTATATTTTTATGGAAAGTACTGCGTTTATAAGTGTACAAACTGTACAAAAAGAACAACTACTCTTAAAAGGTCCCATTTGCTGCACTTTTTTTTTTCTTTTTACCCAAGCTAACGCTAATGGTTTGATGCAGCATCACAGTGAAAATATAACAAAATAGCCAGAATGATGCAAGCTATATTACAGACTGTGGATTAGTGAAGGAGGCAGAAACAGGGATGTCTGTTAGGGTGACTGAAATTTGAAGAAAATAACAATATAAATGACATTTGGTAAGCTAACTCCCTGGTTGCACTGTTAGCTCTAACACTAACACCTTGCGCTGAGAAACTCCGGGCAGGGACTGAAAAGGCCCAGCTGTGCATGCGTCTCCTTGTAGTGCTACCCATGAGACCTGCTAACTAGCTTGAAAAAAGCCTATAAAAGTGCTGTAATCCTAGGCTAACCAAGCTTCTGAAGCAACATTACACATGTTGGATCTGTACAAATGTTGTATCTCTAAATTGTTGGAGTTATCTGTTTGAATAGCATGTCTCTTCTTTCTTTACTTCTCTCTCCCCTCAAACCACAACCAGCTGTGGCAGATGACTGCCCCTCCCTGAGTCTGCTCTGCCGGAGGTTTCTTCCGATAAGGGAGTTTTTCCTTCCCACTGTCACCTAGTGCTTACCCATAGGGGATCGCTCAGTTGTTGGGAATTTCTCCGAATTACTTATGATTCATGCCTTATGTATCTAGCGCTCTGAGATAACTTTTTGTTGTGATTAGGTGCTACACAAATAAAGATGAATTGAAATCGAATCCTCAGTCAATAGCACGGTGATGAGTTGTTATTGAAGACCAAAGAATGTGTCCGTGACGTAGGGGAAAAGATCCCGGAAGAGCAAAACCGGCTAAGTGAAGAGAGAGTTTATCATTTTTTACTGTCGTCACATGACCCAAGAAAGCATTTAGAATGTTAAAACCCATAAACACAAATTTGAGTAAATTGGACATTAATTTAATGCATCATGAAAAAGCCATCAGACTGTTGACACAGCAGCTTATTAGTGGCATCTTCTTTTATTTATTGGCATGTGGCAACCAGCACAAAGATGCACGACCACCACCTTGTGACAAAGGGATAACAGGAGCTGGATAACTTATATATTGTTATCATGGTTATTATCGTATATAGATTATTAACGCATTATCAGTATCCTGCTTTAAATTATCATAATTATTGTCAATACTTCTACTTCTGAGTATTCATGATCTTAAAAATTGATGATAAAATTTATCAAAACACCGTGACCTCACTGGCCCTGTGGTTTGGGCTTTTTATGACGCTTACCTGGCGCACTACGGAGTCTGGCAGACAGCTCCGCAGGGATCTCCAACCTCCCCACATCCTGGAACAAAAACGAAATGTCTGAATGTGTTTATCACAAAAAGAATAACTGAGTATTTAGGTTTTTTTTTTTCTTAAATATGGGGAGTCTTTTTTTAGCTTACCATCTCTGGGGAGATAGATTTTGTCTTTGTCACTTCTTTTACTTTCTTTTTCTCTTGAAATTCCTAAAACAATCATAAATATAAACATTGATAATTAGTCATCTATCCCACTGGAAAGGGAATGACCCCAAATTCCCAGCAAGCCTTGATATAGTTCTGAGTTACACTGAACTTGCTGCAGAGCAGTCTACGACTCCTCGATGAGTTGTTTGTGCGCGCTCATGACAGTAAGGAGAATGTTTGACTGTGCCTATTCTTAGCTACACGTCCTCTTATACACTAGTGGAACACCCACCATCCTGTAGCCCCACCTTGTACCAAAGGCCACGCCATTCCAAGAGTCCAGAAAGCGTGTTTTTATCACTGCCTTTACAGCTTAGGAGTCGCCTTGATGAGGAAAGGGAGCGTCATTCAGATATGACGAGTTATGACAGAAACTTCTGAAACCCCTGACTTTCACACTGTTTACAGTGTGTGTCAATTTCTGTTCTATGTGCAAGTTGTTTGTTCTGCTTTTGAGCAAGTTGCGACTCTTAGATGCCTGACCATGCAGGTTAAACATGGGTGTGAGTGAGTGGCAAATGTTCTCTGAAAATATCACCTTATGTCAATAATCAAATCAAATAGCTCAGAAGAATGAAATTTTCCCAAGGCTGCTCAATCCAGGGGACTTACTGTGTGTATGCAACCTATCAAAACCAAACAAATGGGTCCCGATTTGGAGCAAAACACTGTTTTTGTCTCCACAATATAATTTCTTAATAATTACGTAATGTAGTTCCAAGATAAAATGGAAATGTTCCCCTATGACTGAGCCATATGACTTTACTTCTGAAACTACAAATACGTCAAAATTTTCTCTTGGATGCTTTGGAATAACATTTATAGTTCAATGAAGACTTTCTCAAAACTCTCCTGATTCCTTCACTTTTCATCAATTAAATAAGTCTTAATTCAGAGGTTTTATAAACCAAAAGTATTCCTGATTGTTAAGATGCTTGTTGTTAAACTTGCATTTTTCCCTGCTAGCAAGTTATATAGATTATTGTCCCTCATCAGCTTCATCTTCTTATTCTTAAGCCTTTCTGAAGCCTTAAATTTGTGGAGGTGAGAGCTAGGATTGGGGAGGAGCAGGCAAGCCAGATGGTGGGAATGAAACAGCAAGGTGCACTGACTAGACAGGAGCAAGCCGTGGGTAGGAAGATCTCTTGGACCAATTTTGTGGAGGGCTGAACCGTACTGCATCAAGTTCCTTTTCCAGTCAGTGTATGACACCCTGCCAAGCCCATCTAACCTCTTCTGTTGGAGCAAGACCAAGACACAAGCATGGATCTTGTGCCAAGGAAGAGGAACCTTGGGGCACACTTTTAGCAGCTGTCCCAAGGCACCTGGCTGCTACAGTTGACACCATGACCAGGTGCTGAAGGTGGTTGCCGAGTCCTTCTGCACCACCTTTGACCGAAGCAAGCATGTCCAACCAACAAAACTGCAAATAACATTCAACGGAGCAGGGAAACATTCCAACACCCAAGTAAAAGCTCAGGCGGGCCTCCTAGTAACAGTACAAGACCATCAGATGATGGTGGATCTGGGGAAACAACTGAGGTTGAGACAAGCCTTTGTCCAGAACATTTTGTTGTCCTCTGAAACATCAAAACAGGTAGCTGTGCTGATGCCTGTGAGGAGAGGAGAGGATATGACCAGTCCTGCCCTGTGAGGAGAGGATGGAGGAGGCTAGCAGCAGGAATATAGAGAAGTATGGAGAGCTGATGGAGGATTGCCAAAGACGGGGGTGACAGGCACATTGCATACCCTTCAAAGTGGGGTGCAGGGGCTTTGCGGGGAGATCATTATGCAAGGCCTTCAGCCTCCTAGGTATCACAGGAGCACACAAAAAAAGAGCCATTGGTAGAGCTGCAGAAGCTGTGGAGAAAGCCTCTCGATGGCTGTGGATCACAAGGGACCAAGAGTGGGGTAATGCTACTTGGACACAGAATGGCAATTGATCATTCCCTGTTGGGTCACCTGGGTGAAGGGGTCTGAAGTCGAAAGGTACTTTACTGAAGATGTGTCATCTTCAGTGCATCAAGAGATGTATGCTTCAATCTAGTCTCTTACTGTGTGGACACCTCTTTACAATAAATGTTTGAGCTGATGAATTAATAAATAAAATATTCATAGGTATTTTTTATTATTTTAAAGTAGAAAAATGACATATGCAGTGGATATAAAGTTTACACACGCCTGTTCAAATGCCAGGTTTTTGTGATGTAAAACAATGAGATCAAGATAAATCATTTCAAAACTTTTTCCACCATGTGACATATAACCTGTACAGCCCAACTGAAAAATAAACTGAAATCTTTTAAGGGGAAAAATAAAAAAACTTACAATAACCTGGCTGCATAAATATGTACACACTCTTATAACTGGGGATGTGGTTATGTTCAGAATTAACCAATCACATATAAACTCATGTTCAATGGGAGTCAGCACACACCTGCCACCATTTAAAGTGCCTCTGATTAACCCCAAATAAAGTTCAGCTGTTCTAGTAGGCTTTTCCTGACATTTTTGTAGTCACATCTTACAGCACAAGCCATGGTCTACAGAGAGCTTCCAAAGCATCAGAGGGATCTCTTTGTTCAAACGTATCGGTCAGGAGAAGGGTACAAAAGAATGTCCAAGGCATTAAATATACCATGGAACACAATGAAGACAGTCATCATCAAGTGGAGAAAATATGGCACAACAGTGACATTACCAAGAACTGGATGTCCCTCCAAAATTGATGAAAAGATGAGAAGAAAACTGTCAGGAAGGCTGCCAAGAGGCTGACAGCAACATTGAAGGAGCTGCAGGAATTTCTGGCAAATACTGGCTGTTTAGTACATGTGACAATAATCTCCCGTCTTCTTCATACAGTATTGTCTGGGCTATGGGGTGGGGTGGCAAGACGGAAGCCTTATCTTATGAAGAAAAACATCCAAGCCATTTGAAATCTCCCAAACACATGTGGGAAAATGTGTTATGGTCTAATGAAACCAAGGATGAGTTTTTTGGCCATAATTCCAAAAGGTATATTTGGCGCAAACACAACACTGCTCATCACCAAAAGAATACCATACCTACAGTGAAGCATGGTGGTAGCAGCATCATGCTTTAGGGCTGCTTTTCTTCAGCTGGAACTGGGACCTTAGTCAAGGTGGAGGCAATTATGAACAGCTCCAAATACCAGTCAGTGTTGGCACAAAACCTTAAGGGTTCTGCTAGAAAGCTGAAGATGAAGCGGAACTTCATCTTTCAGGACGACAATGACCCAAAGCTCACATCCAAATCAATGAAAGAATGGCTTCACCAGAAGAAGATTAAGGTTTTGGAATGGCCCAGACAGAGTCCAGACCTGAATTCTATCGAACATCTGTGGGGTGATCTAAAGAGGGCTGTGCACAGGAGATGCTCTTGCAATCTGACAGATTTGGAGCATTTTTGCAAAGAAGAGTGGGAAAATATTGCCACATCAAGATGTGCCACTTGATGGACTCCTACCCAAAAAGACTGAGTGCTGTAATAAAAGCCAAAGGTGCTGCAACAAAGTATTAATTTAAGGGTGTGCATATTTATGCAACCAGGTTATTATAAGTTTTTATTTTTTATTTTTCCCATTATGTCATGAACCGAGCTGGGTTGTTCTTTGGGCTCGGTTCTGACCCACTGTGGCTCAGGTTTATCTGTGTCTTTGTGTATTGTGTTATCTTTTGATTTCTTGTAGTTTCTATGTCACTAGTTTATTTTTTCCGTACCTGTAGTCACTGTTCTGGCTGGCAGCTGTGAGGCAGCCTCCTCTGGCCTACATTCATGTGGGCGCTGACTGACATTTGCCGGTCCAACCACGCCCCCTCTCTCATGACAGCCAGCTGGTTCCACTCCGGTAATTGCCCTTCCCACGCTTCGCCCAGGTGCACCCAATCTGTCATGCCAGCAATGCTTGTACTTAAGCAGGCCTTTGCCAGTCAAGCATTGCTGAACTATTGTATTGTTTGCCACCATTCACTGTGGTCTGCCCGCTGCACGTCCCTTCATGTGAGCCCGTAAGTAAACCTTGTCTCCTTTCTGTATGTCAGCCTTGTTTTTTGAACTGTTTTTGTCGGCCATTGTACACTGTGGTCTGCCCGCTTCACGCCCGTAGTGAAGCCATTTAGTGTACCCTGTACCATTTTTGTATGTCAACTTTCTTTAATAAATGTGTTGTGGTGTAACCCAGCGTGTAAATCCGTCATTCTTCTACTCCTCCGTGCGCTGCGTAAAAGTGCACGGGGAGACCGTGACACATTAAAAGATTTCAGTTTGTTTTTCAATTGGGTTGTACAGGTTATGGGTCACATTTGGAAAAACTTTTAAAATGATTTATCCTGGTCTCATTTTTTTACATCACAAAAACCTGGCATTTGAACAGGGGTGTGTAGACTTTTTATATCCACTGTAGCTCCTTGCACTGAGTGACAAAGTGAAATATAACTGAGGCAAGTTTAAAAAAAACCCAAGAGCACTCTGAGGCGAGTGCAATATCCCCCGCCTCCATTTTCTTTGACGAGCCCAATACTTACTGACAGAGCTGTTTTCAAATTTTCAATATAATTACTGTGACAGAACTAAATTATGATAAACCCATCATCCACAAATATACAACAAAGTATACAATCCATAGCTGTAGGGCAGGCTCCCGAGGTGAACCTGTGTAGCAAGTATGGTGAACCTAGAGAGCTTTACACATTCTATAGTAAGAGAGCATAGGAAGTGCTAACCTTGACCTTTAACCTTTTGACCCCAAACCTGTAGTCAGAGGTTATGGTTCCAGAGTGAACCTGTGTACCATGTTTGGTGATGCTAGTTTTCTTTGTTGTTGAGATATAAGCCATTTTGATGTTGACCTTTGACCTTATGATCCCAAAACCATAGTCACACTTCAGGGTCACAGGGTGAACCTGCGTACCAAGTTTGATGATCCTAGCTTTACTCGTTGTATAGTAATAAGGCAAAGGGAATGTTAACATTGACCTTTTGACCCCAAACCAATAGTCAGAGGTCAGGATCCCAAGGTAAACCTGTGTAACAAGTTTGCTTGCCGCAGCTTTACTCATTTTATAGCAATAGTAAATTTAGCATTTACCATTTACCATAGTGCAACTGGAATGTTAACTTTGACCCCTTGACCCCAAACTCATAGTTTGGTCAGGGTGTAAGTCGTCCAAGATGTGTATTAGATACAACTACTGTATTAATTTGAAAAGCCTACATAATTTCTTTAAGTAGTTATTGTGTTTAGATTTAGGGAAAATCTGACCTTTGACTTGAAGGTTATCCAATGAGAGAGAAACTGCAATATGCACATCATCAGAGTATATCAAACTATGGTACCAAGTTTCAAAACAATTGGAACCAAACTGTAGGAGGAGTTGATTTGGGCAGCCCAGTGAAACAGTGGTTAGCACTGTGGCAGCACAGTAAGAAGGTCGTGGGTTCGATACCACCCCCTGACCATCAGTGATCCTTCTGTGTGGAGTTTGCATGTTCTCCCCGTGTCTGTGTGGGTTTACGTGTCTGTGTTGTACGCCGGTTTCCTCCCATAGGCCCAAAACATGCAAGTTAGGTTAACTGGAGACTCTAAAGTGGCTCTAGGTGTGAATGTGTGTGTGAATGGTGAAGAGATTGGCGCCACACTGTGGCTGCCTCATCCATCCATGTGGATGCCCTGAATTTCCCTCTGGGATTAATAAAAGTATACAAAAAAAATTTTTCACAAGACAGTTACTGTCTATGAAGTGAGGTGAAATAAGAGGTCATAGGTCAGGGGCTACAATTCCTGCAAAAATCATCCAATCAGAACCAAATTACAGTATACGCAACATCAGTATATAGTATCAAACCCTGATACCAAGGTTCAAAAAACCGGAACAAAACTATAGGAGGAGCTGATTTCACAAAAGTGGGGTGGACGGACAGATGGATGGACCCAGAACATAATCCCCCTTTGTTCTTCACCCAAAGGGCTCTTCAACCCCTTTAGACTTCAATCAGCGGGGATTAAAAAAAAAAAAAATAGGGAACAACAGGACACAAACTTGGTTCTGCATGAGACCCCACTGTTTCAATCAGGACTTGAAGACTTCTGAAATCAGGTGATACTTCCAGCTTAACACTGAAGAGTCTGAATGTTTAAGGTTTGGTACAGAAGATGGCATGATGTGCGTCTGCCCTCACACAGAAAAATAATGGTTCTACGTGGTTCTTTAGAGGCATAACACTAGGCATTTATTAAAAAAAGGTTCTCTATGGAAATCAAAATGGTTCTTCTATGGCATCACTCTGAAGAACCTTTTTGGTACCCAGTTGGGTACCAAAAAATCTTAATTTTTCTTTACAGAAGAGCCCTGAATGAACGGCAACATGATGAGAAGTGGCTGAGTTTCCTGGTGTAAGTATGAACCAATCAGATGTTTGATTTTCCCAATAATTATTTAAAAAAAATTGAACCACCCATTGAGTAAGAAACATCCCCAAAAATTTCAAATAATTTACTTTTGAAAGTTTTTTCTTTCAGAATTTGATAAGACACAATAACTATTTGATCCTAATAACTGATAAATCACTCTCACAGCATTATGGCTTACCAACTCTGATCTAAATGTGCTTATTTTTTAACTGTTGTGAGTAAAACTCATGTTGAGAGTAAAAAGGCTGAAACGGATAACGACAGCAGCCTGAGAGCCTGACAGCTCCACTGTTCATAGTTCAAGCTTCATAAACCCTGACAGTTAACTGAACAAGCTGACAGCTCAAAAATGGAAGCAACAGGATCGTCAAAAGCCAGAAAATGTCTGCCCAGTTAATTGGAAGAAAAGAAAATGATGAACAAGAAGTCTGAGCTGGGACACTGTTTGGAAACCTGATATGTGAACTTCCCCTTGTCCTGACCCTTGTTTTATATTTTCTTTTTTTCCCCCATTTTCTTTAGTTTAACATATGTTTGGAGGAAGAAAAAGACTAAATAGTTAAATATCACATGTGACCCAATGAAGGAGGCTGAAAAAGAAAAGCGGCCTACCTGTCAGAGCCGTGGAGGTGGAAGTCTGAGAGACAGGTTACTGAAGGCGGAAGGAGAGATGCGGTGCTGCTTCAAATTTCACTCAGAGGGGTTGAAGTCCACGACCAGAGGGCGGCTGAGGTGTACGCAGTATGTGTGTCTGTGTGTGTGTGCATCATCAATGCAAGATAAGACAGCTTGTTAAAGGAAAGGGCTGAGATTTTATCAAGGAAAATTATAGTCAGAGCCAAACAATGAGTATAAACACACCCAGCTGGTTGTGTAAGCACACAGCAGGTTGTTCATTTTCTTACCATAAAATAAATGCAAATTAATGTCAATCTAAACTACACTAAAGATAATCCTATCTTAATCCACATTAAATGTTACTATACACAGTGGGTATACAAAAGAATCATGCCCCATCAAAAAATTTCATTATTTTGAAGGAGGGTGATTCTTTTCTATTTTTGACCGCAGCGTGACATCACATGCATATAGTAACGCAGCGGTCGTACTGGAGCCGATGAAAACAAGCACCTAGTAACCATTCAGAAACACTGAGTCAGACAGGCGCTCCGCTCAAATTAATGTTTTTTCCTTGAAATATGCCACTAATCTGCATCACTGTAGGCTGTCATGACGACAGTTTGAAGAGAGACAAACCAGTGTGATTTTTCGGAGTTGCCAAAGAGACATTCAGAGCCTGAATGAAGGGATAACTGGATAAGTGCTAGTTAGATAGATAGATTTGTTTATTTGACAGGGACAGTGCAATAAACATAGACAATTAATCAATGACAATCAATCTGATGTGTTGCACAGAGTGTATAGCTATTAGCTAATTTGCAACTCTTGTCCCTGGATGGGCTTTAGAAAGGAGAAACAAGTAAAAAGAAAAGAAAAAAAAAAAGGAAAGAAAAGGAATACACAATAACCACATACATCAATGCAAAAAACATAAATACATTATAAATACACAATTATAAATATTATAAATATTATAAATACACAAATATAACAACCTGACACACATTTGCCTATTTCAGGCCTCCCTCCCTTCGTCACTCACTATAAACAAACACATTCATTCCTTCCCTTCATTCACTCTCACCCTGCAGACAGTCATTTCATACATGGGTACATTCTTGTTTATTTTTCAACCAGTTTTTAACCTTTTTAGTGAATGTTTTAAAGTCCGTTATTATTTTAATTTCATTTGGCATCGTGTTCCAGATGTGACTGCCCTTTATAGAGAAAGCTGTTTGTCCAAATGTGGTTCTGCGGTGGAATATTTTACAGTTATTGTTAACAGAACTCCTGGTGGCTCTGCTGCTGTCCTGTCTTTGGATGAAACCAGCAAGTGGCTCAGGTGCTGATTTATGGAAACATTTGAAAGTTAATTTCAGTAAACAGAGGTCAATGAAACTCTCAAAACTCAATAGGTTGTATTTTTTTAAAATATTACAGTGATGCCACCTAATGGGCTTTTTGTCCAAGATTTTTAGGGTTTGATTACATAATGAACCTATATGTCTTATTGTGGAAGGGGCTGCTTGAGCCCAGACTGTCAAACAGTATGATATATGAGAAAAAACCATAGAATGCATATACAGTACAGCAGGTTCGTAAGGTATGTAATATCTAATTAATTTAAAGCAATTCAGATTTTTTTTACTGTTTTTGAAATTTTCTTTATATGAAGATTAAATTTGAGTTGAGGATCTAGAACAACGCCAAGGTATTTGAATTCTGTAACTAAACTGATGTCATGATCATGTATATTAACTTTAAAACATTGCAGGTTATATTTTTTGATTGAAAAGCACATTGAAACTGTTTTCTGAAGGTTCAGCAATAGATGGTTCTGGAGGAGCCACTCTTGGACATCAACCATACTTGTAGACAGTACATCTGCAGCCTGTGCTGGAGTCTTGGCAGCTGTGTAAATAACTGCATCATCTGCATAAAGTTGGCATGTTGCAGCAGAGCAGTGTAGCGGCAAGTCATTAATAAAAATGCTGAAAAGTAAAGGACCAAGAATGGACCCTTGTGGGATACCCATACGGTTGTTTAAAAGTGAGGATTTATCCTGGTGAACTTTTACACACTGTTCTCTATTCTGGAGATAAGATGCAAACCAGTCTAATGTGTCTGGAGAGAAGTTAAAAGATACCATTTTGGATAAAAGCAAACTGTGGTTTACAGTATCGAAAGCCTTTTTGAGATCTAGAAAAACAGCTCCTACCACATTAATCCTGTCCAAGGACTGTTTGACATTTTCAAAAAGGCAACAATTTGCTGTTTCTGTTGAGTATCCTGGTCTAAAACCAAATTGATGTGGATGAAGAAGTTGACTGTCTTGTAAGTAGTCTATCAGCTGTGTAGCTACAACTTTTTCAAGAACCTTAGACAGGACTGGTAAAATAGAGATTGGGCGGTAATTGCATATATCGTCTTTACTGCCTGATTTATGAACTGGTATGACGACAGCTTTTTTCCAGCCAGATGGAAATGTACTAGACCTAATGGAGAGATTAATGAGATGAGTCAGTGGTTTGATTAATATTTTGCTGTGCGTTTTGAGAAAGGAGGTACTCATGTTGTAGATATCATTAGTTTTTGAGTTTGACAGTGTTTTGACAATACCAGCAATTAACTCCTCATTTACCTCATCGATGTGAAAAGAATCTGTTGGAAGTATTGAATTTGTGTTGTTGAGCACATTTGGCGGCACAAAGTTTTTTGTTAAGTCTTCCACAGAGCCCACAAAATATGAATTAAATTCATTTGCCAATGTAGCCTTGTCACTGATGGTCTTGCCATTGATTCTAAGTTCCTTTACCCCCTTCTGAACATTTTTTTTTATCAGTTAAGTTATTTAAATGCCTCCATAGGGAACTGTTGTTACCCTTTGCATGATCTATCAGTTTACTGTAATAAGATACCGTACTTTTGATTTTCGCAGCTCTTGTACCACTTTATTTCTTAAACTTTTGTACACAAGGTGATCATTTTGCAGTTTAGAGGTTAATGATGTTTTCAATGCAGAGTCTTGCCTCTTCATAAGTTTTCTTATTTCATTATTTAACCATGGTAGGTTAATCTTCTGTTGTCTACTTTTAATTTGCTTTGTAAATTTTTCTATGGACTTAGTAATTGTTGCAGTTATAAAATTACAACAATCATCTACTTCATATATAGACATGAGCTGCTCCCAATTTTGATTCTCTAAGTAATGTTCAAACTCCTCATTTTTTGATTTGGGAATAATAAAATTTGATTTGTCAATATCGACTCCTCCAAAATACTGTAGTCGCTTTTTAGTGAGTTTTCTGACAGCAAGAACCATGTTATGATCTGAGAGACCAGTTACAAGATTATAGGTTCTGGTTATTCGTTCTGGTTTATTAGCGAATACCATGTCAATAAGTGTTCTCGATTGTTTGGTTATCCTGGTGGGTCCTTTGATCATTTGTTTGTAATTAAATTTAGTCATGAGGCTTTTCAGTTTCTGTTTTTCCTTATTATCAGACCAGTTGATATTGAAATCACCATAAAATATGGTTTCTCTGCTCCTCTCAAGTTGTTTAACCAGATCACTTTAATTCATTATAAAAAGAAGAATTGTGTGAGGGTGGGTTGTACAATACTGCGATGTTGAAATTCATTACCGGTGAGAGGCATACATTAACAGCTAAACATTCAAGTGAAGTATTCAAATCAACCAATTGACATTTAAATTTCTCTTTGATGTAAATTAAAACACCCCCTCCCCTCCCTGGCTGCCTGTCTTTTCTAAAACACTGATAGCCCACAATATCGATCATATTGGTGTCAATGTTACTGAGTAGCCAGCTTTCTGAGAGACAAAGATAGTCCAGATTTGAGTCAGACAGCAACACCGAAATCTCATCTCTTTTGGGGATTATGCTTCGTATGTTTAGATGTCCGCCGAGGATCCCCTTTGGTTTAGCCTTTGCGTCCCAAAGAACTCGTGCATGATTAACAGTTTGGAAAAATAGATGTTGTTTTTGCTTTTGTACAGCACGGTTTTCGGATCTCGCCTCATTTGCAATTTGTTTAACTGCTCCTGTTTCCAAAAGTTTGGACGTAGCGCAGCTGTTTACAGCAGGATCAGATATGTGAGTCTGTTCAGTGCAATTCGACTCACCCGACTCGCTATGAAGGGCCGTAGATAGAAACAACCAATTCGCCAGCTCAGATGTTTGTGCTAACCCAGTGGTCTGTTGTTTAATAGTGGCAGGTCCAGGGTTAAGGTGAATATCCCCTGCCAGAAGTAGCAGTGCTAACAGTACTTCAACTGTATAGCCTATGCCATATTGTGATATTTGCTTACCCGTCATGTTTGCCTTGTTTTGGGAGCTTTTTCTCAGGGCTTTTGCAGACCAGATAGCGTACAGGGTGAAATGGCCATGTCCAAATCCATATAAATAAAACTTTTTAGCTTCACCTTTAGTTGAGTTGGCCGGAAAACCCTTCTTGTTGCAGTTACAGAGACACAAAGACAGTAATAAGAATAAGTATATAGGCAGAAAGTGTCCCATCAGACCACTCCTCACTCCGGTGGCAGCCATCTTTTTTGAAGTCATACACTCTCATAGAAACCATACATTCCCAAAGTGCCCAAGATAAGAGACTACCCCACAATAAATATTATATATAGCATGAATACCCTGAAAAAGCACATAAGGGAAAGAAGCAATACAATTCTTTCAACCAGAGTCACTTCCTGCGCTACAAGAGGAAAACCTGAGCGTCCTCAATCGAGCGTGATGCATTCACTGACTGTCCGGCCAGGAACTCCCGCTAACATCCTCCTTAGCCTGGAAGTTAAGCACCGAACTGTCCGGGCTCGTCCAAGGCCCTCTTGTACGCCTCGAGGAGGGAATGCTCCATGCCCGAGTAGAGGTGGCAGACAGGTGACAAGTGGAGAGAAGAGGAGCGGCTCCTTGGTTTCTGTTGTCCAGGGGAAACTTATCTGCTTTATCGCCTCTCATCCAGCACTACGGCGTCGCTGCCAGCTGGTCACTCTCCCGGCGTCATTCGGTCCCGTGCGCTGCCGCTGTAAATTCCCACACCGTCCTCTCTCTCCGCTGCAGCCCTCGTGGTTCTCTGTCTTTTGTTCTCCCTGAGGGTGAGGGGCTCGATTGCTTCACCAGCTACTTCTGGCAATTTCTCCTTTTTTTGGCACGAACAGGTTTATTCTCCAGCGGTAGTAACAAAAAAAGCTCAAAAACGCCAGCTCTAAACTGTGTTTAACTGCGTTTTAAACAGAAACGAAACTGGGAGCCTCAACTTGTGCGTCCTCACCCTACAGGAACCGGAAGCAAGATGAGTCACAGAGAGAATGAGGATGGGACACTCTATAGCCCTCCAAATAGCAGGACTCTATGGCTACGGTCACACTGCAGGTCTTAATGCTCAATTCCGATTTTTTGCAGAGATCTGATTTTTTTGTGTGGGTATTCACGTCATAATTTAAATGCAACCTCCATCAGACTCCAGAGTGAACGGTCTACAGCTATGAAGTGACCCGCATGCACAGAAGAAAACATAACGTCAGACACAGCGTTGTGTTTACGGAAGTAAATATGAGCCCAGAACGATTAAGGGGGACAGAACTTCTTCACCTTGATGCAGTGCAGCAATATAAATGTTAAAATCATTCAGAAATGATTATGCACAAAATAAATATGAGACCAGCTTCATTCCTCTACATGCCATATGACCACTGTGATCAGCTCTACTTTAACAGAACTGATCGATTAAACAGCTCTATTGAAAATGAGACCCAGTGTTTCAGTGGGATTACCTGTATAAATAAGGTTAAAAATAAATAATCCTAGCGATTACCATAGGACTCTTGCCCACTGACGCTGTCCAAGAAGGAGAAACTGCCACAGACTCCCCTCTCCTGTATCCTCCGTATCTGGCCATTCCGCTCCACAGTTATGTTGGTATAAACTTTACATTTTAGATATTACAGTGGCCGGGATTCACGGTGTGCCGTTTACAGGGAAAAAGGAATTGCCAGTAAATGTGCCTTTACTTTTTTTAAAAAATGTACTACTACTGTGCGCCTGCTTGTCTGATGGTTTCAGCCCCGAACTCCCCACCCTCCCACAACCCTTCTCTAAAATTTTGGAGTTATTGTGCAGTCGGAGCCGACAAAATTACAATCCAGTGATAAAGGGAAGAAAATTGATTTAAAAAGAGAGCACAAATCAGCTGTGTCTGCCATGCTTGCTGCATCCTCCACCACATAATTGTAGCGTCTGTCTCACTTCAATGAGGAAAAAGTCGGATGAAATGCAACGTGACCGTTCAGATTGAGGTCACTTTGGAAAATATCAAATAGGTATCCGAATTAGGACCACAAATGAAAGTGGCCTGGGTCTGGTGTGAAAAAAAAAAAAATCGGATATGTGCTGTTCAGACTGTTATTAAAAAAATCAGATATGGATCACATTTGTGCAAAAAATCTGAATTGAGCATTAAAACCTGCAGTGTGACCGTAGCCTTAGTTTGGATTATTTTTTAATAGGGAAATATAGCATAATTTTATTCAGAAGAAATACCTGATTAATACCTGATTAACTCGACATACCGAGAGAACTGAGGCGAAAACGCCACGGCTGCCGGGCTGGAGTAAGGCGGAGGACAAAAAATATAAGGTACAGACCCTCCCTTCCATCTATTGTCATGGGAAATGTACAGTCGTTACTGGGAAAGGTAGATGAGCTAGCGGCTATCTGCCGCTACGATAGCACATATCGGGAGTGCTCTCTCCTTTTGTTTTCTGAGACGTGGCTAACTGAACTAGCAGCAGATGCTAACATTGAGCTGGAGGGTTTCCACATGATACGGGCAGACCGAACACCAGACAGTGGCAAAGCAAGGGGCGGTGGAGTGATAATGTATGTTAACAGCAACTGGTGCAGACTGGGACATATCACTGTTAAACAACGACACTGCAGCAAAGACATTGAGTTGCTAGCTGTTAGCATGCGGCCTACATATCTCCCGAGAGAATACTCACACGTGATCTGCATTGTTGTTTATGCAAATCCGACGGCGAACGCTGGGACAGCGCGTGACGTCATCCATTCAGTAACCAGCAGGCTGCAGACAGAACACCCAGATGCTCTTCTCCTCATCTCAGGCGATTTCAACCATGTTTCACTGTCTCCCATTCTACCCACGTTCACCCAGTATGTCACATGCCACACTAGAGACAATAAAACACTGGACTTATTCTATGCAAACACTAAGGAGACGTACACCTCATCACAACTCCCCCCACTCGGGAGATCGGATCACAACTTGGTTCATCTCCGGCCGGTGTACAAACCCCTAGTGCACAGACAACCTCCGGCCATGCGCACAGTGGAGTTATGGTCTGAGGAGACAATGGACACTCTAAAGGGCTGTTTTGAAGCCACCGCCTGGAAGCAGCTCTGCGATCCACATGGTGAGGACATCGATGGCCTCACTCACACCTTCACGGACTACCTCAGCTTCTGTGTGGACAAATCCGTTCCCACCAAGACCATACGATGTTGCTCAAACAACAAACCCTGGATCAACCCTGAGATAAAAACACTTCTGAGAGAGAAGAAGAGGATCTTCAGGTCGGGGAATAGGGAGATGCTGAAGTCCGTACAGAGGGAGCTGAGGAGAAAGATCAGAGAAGGCAAGGACAGCTTCAGGAAGAAGATGGAGGTCAAGCTGCAACAGAGTGACATCAGCGGGGTCTGGAGAAACCTCAAAACCATCTCTGGGCTCCAGAATACCTCCCCCCAGGTCACGGGGGGCAGGGAGTGGGCGAACAACCTGAATCTGTTTTTCAATAGGTTTGACCAACCGCCCTCCCCCCTGACTGCACAACAACCACTGCTGCCTCTGAAGAAATCAAGTCCTGCTGCCCACTCCCCACTCCACCAACACCCCCCCCACTCCCAACACACAGCCCCCCATCCTGACCCTGACCAGGACCCAGGTGAGGACGGAGCTGAGGAAGATCAAGGCAAGGAAGGCATCGGGACCGGACGGCATCAGCGCAAAGCTCCTCAAGTCCTGTGCAGACCAGCTGTGTGGGATTGTGACGTACATCTTCAACCTGAGTCTGAAGCTGGGGAGGGTACCACAGCTGTGGAAAACATCTTGTGTGGTACCTGTACCAAAAATTTCCCACCCCGAAGACCTGAACAGCTACAGACCAGTGGCCCTGACGTCCCACTTGATGAAGACCCTGGAGAGACTGCTCCTTGCTCACCTCCGCCCCCTGGTGGAACCAGCGATGGATCCACTCCAGTTCGCCTACCAGCATGGCATTGGGGTGGAGGATGCGGTGATCTTCCTCCTTCACCGTTCTCTGTCCCACCTGGAGAAGCCCGGGAATGTGGTGAGGATCATGTTCTTTGACTTCTCCAGTGCTTTCAACACCATCCAACCGATGATCCTGAAGGACAAGCTGCTGCGCGCAGGGGTGGACCAGCACCTGTCATCATGGATCCTGGACTACCTCACGAACCGGCCTCAGTTTGTGAGAACCCGGGACTGTGTGTCCGACACGATCATCGGTAGCACGGGGACCCCCCAGGGAACGGTGCTGGCTCCCTTCCTGTTCACTCTTTATACTGCGGACTTCTCACACAACACAACACACTGCTATTTACAGAAGTTCTCTGATGACTCTGCGATCGTTGGCCTCATCTCCAATGGAGATGAAGCTGAGTACAGAGGGCTTATCCAGGACTTCGTGGACTGGTGCCATCGGAACTGCCTCCAGATCAACGCGAGGAAAACTAAGGAGCTGGTGGTGGACTGCCGCAGGCATGGGCAGCCCCTCACAGCACCAGTAAATATACAGGGAACAGACATCGAGATGGTGACATCCTATAAGTACCTGGGTGTTCATCTGAACAATAAACTAGACTGGTCACACAATACTGACGCACTCTACAAGAAGGGACAGCGCAGGCTGTTCCTGCTGAGGAGACTCAGGTCTTTTGGTGTACAAGGGGCGCTGCTGAAGACATTCTATGACACGGTGGTGGCATCAGCCATCACTTTTGGAGTGGTCTGCTGGGGCAGTGGCATTACTGCAGCCGATAGGAACAGACTGAACAAACTGATCAAGAAAGCTAGCTCTGTCCTGGGGCAGCGCCTTGACCCAGTGGAGGAGATAGGAGAGAGAAGGACGGTGGCTAAACTGTCATCTCTGCTGGAGTCCGAGTTCCACCCTATGCAGGACATACTGAATGCACTGAGGAGCTCATTTAGCAGCAGACTACATCATCCCAGGTGCACAACCGAGAGGTTTCGCAGGTCCTTCCTACCAACGGCTGTCAGACTGTACAACTTGAGCAGGGCTGCTCGCAGAGATAGCAAAAAGACGTAACAAACTAATAGTTTTTTGAATACAAAAGATGCAATAGACTTACACAATGGTCCCCTCCGGCATACAACTAGGAAAATACCGGTCGCTATGGAGGGTGAGAATATGTATGGGCACATAATCATACCATGTAGGATAACTAAGTAGACGGTTATGCTGTTTCATCCCATCTAGCAACAATGCTCTGCACTGTGTGTGTTTATATATTTACATATTTATTCCATCTAGCTACAATGCTCCGCACTGGGTGTGTTTATATTTATATATCTATATATTTATTCCATCTAGCTACAATGCTCCGCACTGTGTGTTTATATATCTATATATTATTCCATCTAGCTACATTGCTCCGCACTGTGTGGGTTTATATATTTACATATTTATTCCACCTAGCTGCAATGCTCCGTACTGTGGGTGTTTATATATCTACATATTTATTCCATCTAGCTACAATGCTCTGCACTGTGTGTTTATATATCCATATATTTATTCCATCCAGCTACAATGCTCTGCACTGTGTGTCTGTGTGTGTGTATATATATATTTTATAGTAATATGTACATATGTATATTAGCTGCTCTTGCTTGCTTGCTTTTTTTCTTGCCTTCTGATTGTTGCTCTGAGTGTTGCTATCCCTGTGCTGTTGCAATCCTGGAATTTCCCCGTTGTGGGACTAATAAAGGCTTATCTTATCTTATCTTATCTTATTAAAGGGAATACATTTATTTAATCTGTACACTTAGCCACTTATCCCTTCGTTCAGGCTCTAAATGTCTCTTTGGCAGCTCAAAAAAAGACACTGGTCCGTCTTTCTTCAAACTTTTTATCACAGCCTACACTATGCAGTTTCGTGGCATATTTCACAGCAAAAACATTAATTTCAGTGGAGCTCCCCTCCCACTCACAGTAATACAGTATGGCCACCTGAACAAGCCCAGACATTGTTTATAGTGCAGCACTTAGCTCTACAGACCACATAATACACTCAAAAATGACCTTGAAAGTGTAATTTATCTTGTCTCAAAGAGCTAAACTGGAGCTTCACAAATGTCTTCAACAGAGATGAAAACTATTCTGATACGTCTCCTCGCTAGTAGTGCACAATACAATAATGGCAGTTGTTTTCATCGGCCCCTTTGTAGTAATCTGGACAGGGTCACAGATCCTGTCCACACTTTGTGTTCATTTTGGACTCTATTATGTTTATCATCATTATCAGTATTCTCATGCCCTTTCTTTAAGTTATATTCTACCTCAGTCATCATTAGTTATCAAGTCCTCACTCTTAGTTATGTTATCCATTGCATTATTATTATTGCCATTATCCTGTCTTACTCATCATCTTGTGTTTACTTATTGTGGCAGCGCTCTCAGTTTATTTCTGCTCCTCGTTTAGTGGTCCTTTTGTTGTTTACTATTTATGGCTGTGTCTGACTGTCCTGATCATCTCCTGCCTCTTTATATATACTGTAGCTCTTGCCGCACCCTCAGTGATCTACCATCGCTCATACTGCCACACGCACAGCAAACTGTTAATTCTTCCAAGCTAGACACAATTTAGGTTCAATCTCGTTAATCCTGCCATGCAGTTTGTGTTGTTTTTTCCAGCCCTCATGCTGTATTCTCTTATTTTGGTAATAAAACCATGTATGAACTTTGACTCGCGACTGGGTCCTCGTCTTCTGGAACATTCAGGTTTCCGTGGGAAATTTTGTAATTTCCCATCTTAATTGGTCCAAAAAATTGCAGATAATCTGCTATTGTTATGCATGTGTTCTGTAGGCACTCATGCATCTCAGCAGTGTGAAACAGCAGAATTTTCTTCCATTTTTATGCTTTTGTGGTGTGTGGGTTGGAGTTGGTCATGTTAGGTCCATCTCAAGATAGAAGGATAACTTCTGTGTCAGACAGATTGTGGGGAACATGCATGGCACATCATTTTCACAGAAAAAAACCCCGGAGGCCCTCCAAACAAAAATCTGAATGTAGGGTGATAAAGGCAACAGAAGTTACTGCTTCATGTTTTTGTTAGCAAATTGTATTTTTAACAAAAAAGTGATAGGCTTTGATGAGATTAACAAATAAAAAAGCTACAAAGATCTCCTTTAAAGCTCTAATTTTTTGTTGTGAATTTAAACTGATATGAATCTAAAAGCCACTGTGTAGAACTTCGGTGATAAGGACACCTGTTAACAACCTCAATGTTAACACCAGACATGAAAAAGCTTCTAAGGGTGCTTTCACATCTAAATTTGTTTACTCTGGGCCGAATCAGTTGATAAGTTTGTTTCTTTGTGTGATATCCTACCGTGTAGCAATGATCACACTTGAGTTATTTCTTTGGCTAACTCTGCCGTTTATTCTGCAACACACATAATATATGACTGAACATGGATTCTGCGCGGGGTTTTCACACTCTTACTCTAATGTGTCCCCTTAGTAGCAGTGCTGAACAATAAAGGTAGTTCCCCCTAGAGGCATGTGCCAGTAATGATTTATTTTAGACTTGCAGTCTACCACATCCCTCCCCTCTAGATTAAACTACTCTTAATTACACTAGCCCATTACTAGACATCCTGGAACTCCCATTTAACCCTAAACAATCACAGTTACTTTTAACTTCTTAAACACATGTGTCATACACATAATTTCTTTCTCTTTTTTTTTTTTTTTTTTTTCACATGTATAACACACATAACAGTCTAACTGGGGATTTGGTTTGACTACCGCATCCCAGTGAGGTTCCAGGACGCATTCTTGTCCTGTGGCTGGGGAACTCACTACTGACTAAGTATAGTCCTTCAAGTAGTCTGGAGCTTTCCTAGCTCGCTGAGATCTTCTCACGGCTGGTGAGCCAACTGCAGGTGAAGACTCAGACTGCTCCACTGTTTCGGCTGCTGCAGTGCTGCCCGTAGAATCTGCAGAGACGGTTACCTCAGGTTTCACCTGAAGTGGTGGTTCGTTGATGCTCTCCTCAGGATGGGTGTCAGACAACACCTCTGGTGCCATCGGCAGGGGAATGGAGCTCCTACCACGAACTTGGTCGATGTGTCGCCTCACCACTTGTCCATGACCTAATGTCACCTTGAATGACACAGGGCCTGTCTTTTCTGTTATTTCTCCTGGTACCCAGGCTGGTCCTGAGCCAAAGTTGCGGGTGTAGACCACGTCTCCTTCTCTCAGTATTCTCTCTCTAGCATGCATGTCATGATAACCTTTTTGTTTCTCTTGTTTGTCATGCACTTTGTTTCTGAAGTCTGGATGTATTAAGTCAAATGTTGACCTCAACTTCCTTCCACACAACAGCTCAGCTGGTGACTTGCCAGTTGTAGATTGGGGTGTTATTCGATAGCTGAACAGAGCTCTCGACATTCGGGTTTCAATAGAGTCTCCTGTCATCTTTTTCATGAGTGACTTGAACGTCTGCACGGCCCTCTCGGCTAAGCCGTTAGAAGAAGGATGGTATGGCGCAGTCGTGATGTGACGTATGCCATTCTTTTCAGAAAACTCTTGGAACTGTTCACTCGTAAAACATGTACCGTTATCTGATACTATGATTTCAGGTAGCCCATGTTGGCTGAAACTCTTTCTAAGACATTCAATGGTAACAGTAGAAGTAGAGCTACTCACAGAATATGCATCGATCCACTTTGAGTATGCGTCAACTATGATCAGGAACATTCTTCCCATCCATGGACCTGCGTAGTCAATGTGAATTCTTCTCCATGGTTTATCTGGAACTTCCCAGGGATGTAGTGGGGCTGCTGGAGGACTGTTCCTGTTCTCCTGGCATGCCGCACATGACTTCACAAGCGCCTCCACCTCTGCATCCATGTTGGGCCACCACATGTAGCTCCTCGCCAACGCTTTCATGCGAGTGATGCCAGGGTGTGCTTGGTGTAGTTGTTGCAGTAAGGCATTCCTACCAGGTGGTGGAACAACCACGCGTCCTCCCCACAGGATACAACCTTCCTGGGTGCTGAGCTCATCCTGTCGTCTGGCATAGGGAATGAACTCAGGACTGTTCATCTTCGGCCATCCTCGCAAGATGTATTCTCGCACTCTTGCTAGAACAGGGTCTTTGTCTGTCCACTTCTTTATTTGTTGTGCGTTCACCAGGGGCACGCCGATATCTTCAAACAATAGCACTCTCTCCTCCTCCTCAGGCGTGCTGTCTCTTCCTCCATCCAAGGGTAGCCTACTCATCGCGTCAGCATTCGTATGGTCCCGTCCGGCTTTGTAAACGATGGTGTACTCATACGCTGCTAATGTAACGGCCCATCTCTGAATTCTCTGAGATGTCATCTGGGGTATGGCTCTCATTTCACTGAACAGTGAAATTAGTGGCTTGTGATCAGTCACTATAGCGAACTGTCTCCCGTACAGGTATTTGTGGAATTTTTTTACACCAAATACTACTGCAAGGCCCTCCTTGTCTAGCTGGGAGTAGTTTTTCTCAGCTGCACTAAGAGTTCTTGAGACGAACCCTATGGGTCTCTCTGAGCCATCCTCCATACGATGAGAGAGTACAGCACCCACACCGTAGGGTGATGCGTCACACGCCAGGATGAGTGGTTTGTTTGAATCATAATGCACTAACACACTACAGGACTGAAGTAGCGCTTTGGACTCTTCAAACGCCTTCTGCTGCTTGACCCCCCATGACCATTTTTCTTCCTTCTTAAGTAAGGTATGTAGTGGTGCCAGCAGCGTGGAGAGCTTTGGGAGGAACCTATGGTAATAGTTCAACAAGCCCAGGTAGGCTTTTAACTCAGTAACATTTTGTGGCTCAGGCGCCTCCGCAATGGCTTCCACTTTGTCTGTTAGAGGGTGTAGACCACTGGCGTTGATCTTGTGGCCTAGGAACACCACCTCTTTTCCCATGAACTCACACTTGCTTCTTTTCAACCTCAGACCGCTTTTCTCCAACCGTTGAAGCACTTCCTTCAGCGTTTTCAGATGTTCTTGTTCATTTGGTCCTGTACAAAGGATGTCATCCAAATAAACGGCAACATTCGGAATTCCACCTAGGATGCCCTCCATAGTTCTCTGGAATATAGCAGGACTGGAAGCTACTCCAAATGGTAAGCGTGTGTAGGTATATAAGCCTTTGTGTGTATTGATGGTTACATACTTTCTTGATTCTTCTTCCAAGACTACTTGTTGGTAGGCGTGACTCATGTCTAATTTCGTGAAGTGTCGGCCGCCATTCAGCTGTGCGAAGAGGTCCTCCACTTTAGGAATTGGATACTGATCCACCCGTGATGCTCGATTGACAGTGAGTTTGTAATCTCCACATATTCTAATGGAGCCATCCGGCTTTCTCACTGGGACTATGGGCGCCGCCCATTCTGCAACCTGCACTGGCTCAATGATCTTGTCATCCAGCAGCCTCTGTAGCTCGCTTTCAACCAGTGGCTTGACTGCATAGGGTACCGGTCGGGGTTTGCAGAATCGTGGTTGGGCCTCCTTGTCCACATTAATCTTTGCAGTGACACCTTTTAGCTGTCCTAAGCCTTCTTTGAACACCTCAGCGTGTCTTTCGAGGATCTCCTCCAGCTGCAATTTGGGCTGAGATTCCACTTTATTCACCAACTGATCAATCATGGCCAGTTCTTGTAGCCAACTTCGCCCTAGTAGATTTGGTCCTTCGCTCCCAACTACTACTACAGGTAAGTCCTTTTCTTTGTTTTCGTGTTGCACCTTCACTTGTGCCATGCCTAGCACGTCTAGCTTCTCTCCTGTGTATGTTTTTAATTTTAATGAACAGGGATTTAATTCTGCTGTGTCTGTTTTCTTCCACAGTTGTGTATATTGCTGTTTACTTAATATGGTTACTCCACAGCCTGTATCAACTTCAAATGTTACTTTCATTCCATTAACATTCATGGTACGCGTGATGGGCGCTACCTTGGTCAGCTCCTCTGACGTGTTGTAAATTGTGTGAAAATCCATGTCTTCTGTATCACTTTCTCCCTCCCCTCTCAGTTGATTCGCTTGCTGTTCCTTTCCTGGGCCCTTGTTTTCATACTTTTGCCCATTAACTGTCGCTTTCAGCACCTGTGCGCTGTCCACCTTTATTCTACATGCTTTCTTAATGTGCCCTCGCTTGCCACAATTATGACACAGCTCAGTGGCAAATTTGCACTCGGCGGCATTGTGCTGGCCTTTGCAGCGATAACAACTGGGGAATTTGTGCTGAGTTTTGTCAGTCAACACTTTGTGGACACCTACTTGGGTCTTAGGCACACGAACATGCGTTGCTGTGTCCTCTGTTAGCTTCCCTTGCATCTCTCTCACATCTTTAGATGCTGTTTCCATCGCTTGGCATAATTCCAAAGCCTTTGCAAAAGTGAGTTTTGTTTCAGATAAAAGTCGCCGTTGCATTCGGTCATCATTCACTCCACACACAAGTCTGTCTCTTAACATTTCTTCCAATGAGTCTTTGTAATCACAGTGCAGTGCTAATTTCCTCAATTCTGCCACATACTCTGCTATGGACTCAGTGTTCCTCCTTATGCGTGAATTAAATTTGAATCGTTGCACGATTTCACTCGGTTTGGGGCTGAAGTGCTTCTGAAGCTCAGCAGTAAGCTGGTCGTACGTTTTATCTTTCGGTAATGCAGGGCTTATTAAATTTCTCAACAAGCTGTAAGTAGTTGCACCAACTCCACTCAACAGTACAGCCTTCCTTTTGTCTGGCTCCTCAATGTCATTAGCTTGGAAGAAAAAGTCCAACATTTCACTATATTCTTCCCATGACTGAGTCGAGTTATCAAAAGGGGTTACCGTTCCGATTACAGCCGCCATTGCTCGTCGTGGTGGGGAAACCTCGTTTTTCCTCCTCTGAACTTGCACTCGAACTACTGGAGTCACTTGAGTTCGCCACACTTGCAATGTTCTCTGTTTCTCGCCGCTGATTTTTTTCTTTTAATCCTCGTCGCCAATTGTGTGATATCCTACCGTGTAGCAATGATCACACTTGAGTTATTTCTTTGGCTAACTCTGCCGTTTATTCTGCAACACACATAATATATGACTGAACATGGATTCTGCGCGGGGTTTTCACACTCTTACTCTAATGTGTCCCCTTAGTAGCAGTGCTGAACAATAAAGGTAGTTCCCCCTAGAGGCATGTGCCAGTAATGATTTATTTTAGACTTGCAGTCTACCACACTTTGTATCATTTTCTCCTTGGGTCGGTTCCCTCTCACACAGGCAAAAATTCAAGCGGACCAAATTCCCTCACGTTAAATCCCGCGAGACATCAGAATGTTCTGTTCTTATTGGTCAGATTTTTTTGCCACGAGAACAGGAAAGGTAAATACAGGAAGTAGGATGACTACTGTGCATTTATGCATTTCTGGGGAGAAAATAATACAAATCATAGCATAATCTACAGGGGGTATTCATCGCCCTGGTTACTGTTTATTACATTACGTGCATATACCACTTGCAGCAAATCGTACAGTTTGAAAATGAAGCACGGCTACGGATGGAAAATAACATGTTAACGTTCATTAATCCTCCAGAACTGTGACATGCTCAGCCACAGATATTTTCGAAGATCCATCAGGTATGTACAGTGGCATAAAATGTTTTACCATTTCCCGCTGGTCCTGTTTCAGTACAGCCCCTTTCTCACCTGCAGGACCGCACCAGAGTTCACCAGTTGATTCGAATCAAGACCACCTCTTTCAGGCGGTCTTGGCACGGTTGGTTTAGTGGGCACCTGAGTGCGATTACCATGTTCTCACCAGACAAAACGAAATGCAATAACGGAGAAAACAAACTCGAGTTAAATAGAAACAAACTAAGGCCTGCAGGTGTGAAAGCACCCTAAGAGGAGGAGAGTTTTCTTACAAAACTACTGGAGTGAAAGATGCTGTAATTCATCTAAGAACCACAAAAGTTTCTGATTGTTCAGTGACTTACATTTAAAGCTGCAGTAGGCAGAATAACTTTATTGAAATCTGAAAATAAATCAGTTATCATCCTACTGCAATTTGTAATATAGGTGGTCAGACAGGACACCGCAGTATCTCCTCTGGGCTCTGTCCAGCCTGCACAAAGTTTCACGTTCTTTATGGTTTATTTGACCAATCACAGGTCTTGCCATTCAGATGCTTTACTATTGGCTGTTGGCCAAAAGCTGACACACCTCAGAGATGTGCACTGTGAATGGGGAGTGGGTTTTTTTTATTTAGACATGTTTTTTTTCTGGTTTCTCAGATTTCTGCCTACCCCAGCTTTAATATCAAGAAATTCAATGAAAACAGCAGATATTTAAGACTGTTCCAAAAACCATAGACTGCCATGTTAAATTGCTCAACCCCCTGATTAATTCCACTCTGATAAAATGTTTTCTGAAGCAAAGTCTTAGTTCAAAAACTATATGGTGTGATTTTTTTTTTTAAATAAAACTCAATATTATGGTAAATTATTCAGGCAGCACCAGAGTCATTTTAATGGAAATTTATCAGGATGGGCAAAACAACAATTACACTTTGACCCTAAACATGGATGTCAGTGAGAGGTCCCTGAGAGGACGATTATGATCATAAAACTGTGTGTTGAGCTGCTGGTATTGCATAAGAGACAACTGGGACAACAATTTATTGCACAATAAAGAGAAAATATGAGGCTGCCATGAAACTGATTCTGCAGCAGTGAATTAGGATATGCCTCTCTTTCTCATACGTACCTTCCTCCATTGGCGTCTCTTGACAGTGCTCCTGGTTATTAGCATCAACGCCCAGAACTGGGTAAATGACTGCTTCAGGCGCTTGTAGTACTTTCTAGAAAAAGGAAGAGGAAGACGTAACACAAACAATCAGGGTTCAATCACTCAGCTGAGACGTGTCCACTCAGCTCTCATCTCTGCAGCAGGTTTGGGTTTTTTCTGCTCTTTTATAACTCATCCAATTAGTACATCCACCAAGGAGGTTATGGTTAAGTGTAGAGTGAAAATATGAATGAATGAATGAATGAATTTATTCAGTAATAATAATAATAATAATAAACACACAATACAATAAGAACACACAAAAGAACAACCGAAAGGGTGTAGGCTGAAGCTAGTGCTTATATAGTGTCTACCCCTTTACAATTTTAAAATCAATAACATAAAAATTTAAGTCTTACCCAAAATCAACAAAGAAAATCAAATAGAACAAGTAGACAAAAAAAACCCCAAAACATTTAAGTTATTACAAATTTATCTCCCAGCATTTACAGCGAGATACTGGGAGATTTTCTCATCTTTGTACAATTTTTTGAATTGCTTCAGAGTTGAACATGTTTTAATATTTTCATAGCAACAGTTCCACAGTTTAACTCCAGTGACAGACATGCAATGATACTTTGTATTTGTTCTAACCTCTGGCTTATTAAAAACAGAGTTACCTCTTAGTTCATATTTGCTTTCCCTTTTTTTAAACAGTCTCTGAATATTTACAGGTAATTGGTTATTATTTGTTTTGTACATGATTTGAATGACATTATAACCTACCAGATCTCTAAATTTAAGAGTATCTAATTGAATGAATATTGGATTTGTTGGTTGACGGTAAGGTTTCTTTGATACAATGCGTACGACTTTTTTCTGTAGTAAAAAGATTAAGTTTGTGTTTGTTTTATATGTGTTTCCCCAGATCTCCACACAGTATGTCATAAAAGGAACTATCAGTGAATTATATAAAATGCAAAGAGATTTCTGACATGGGAAATCCTTAACTTTATACGGTACAGCAATGGATTTAGACATTTTAGTTTTGACATAATTTATGTGTGATTTCCAGTTTAGTTTGTTATCAACAATGACCCCTAGGAACTTGGTTTCAAAAACTGTGTCATTTTCAACATTGTTTATTTTAATTTTTCTGTGATTATAAAATTTGCCGTTTCCAAATATTATACATCTTGTTTTTCCATGGTGAATAGATTATTTATTGGCAGTGAACCATTGACTGATTTGTTTAAGTTCATTTTCTACTGAATCCAGAAGCTGCTTAAGATTTTCTCCACTACAAAAAAAAAAGTTGTGTTATCTGCAAATAAAATACACCTGAGCAATTTAGACACAGAACATAAATCATTAATATACAAAATAAACAGCAATGGACCAAGCACAGAACCCTGTGGTACCCCACACGTCATCTTCAGCAACTCAGAGTCTGTATTATTTACATGAACATATTGATATCTGTCTCCTAAATAGCTGTGTAACCAGTCAAAAGCAATTCCTCTGATGCCATACTTACGTAATTTACTGAGGAGTAATTTATGGTCAACTGTATCAAATGCCTTTTGCAAGTCCCAAAATATTCCAACTGTGTATTCTCTTCTATCTGTTGCATCCGTAATCTGTTCAACAAAGTCCATGAGTGCCAGTGAGGTGGTCCGGTTCTTCCTGAATCCATACTGTTGTTCACAGAGTATATTGTGCTTATCAATGAAATCATTTAGTCTCTCAACAAATATTTTTTCCAGTATTTTGGAGAACTGAGGTAACAAGGAGATGGGTCTGTAGTTTGACAATAAGTGTTTGTCACCAGTCTTATACAGAGGAACGACTCTTGCTATTTTCATTTTCTTTGGAAATTTACCAGCAGTAAGTGACATGTTGCATATGAAAGTGAAGTGTTTAACAATACAATCAATAATACATTTAACCAATAACATACTGAAATCATTACAATCAGTTGATTTTTTGTCTTTGAATTTGTTAACAATGTCAAGAATTTCTTTTTCATCTGTTTCTTTCATAAACATTGAGTAAGCGTTTATTTTGACGACATTGTCAGTGCCACTTGTATTTGCTGATGATATAGTGGCGTTGACGATCTTTTTTCCTATATTAACAAAATATTCATTAAACGTGTTGGAGATCAAGCTATTTTCATTGATTGTTCCATTATCTGAATTTAAATAAGAGATGTGGTTGGAATTTAGTTTTCCTCTCTTTGTTATATTATTTAACACCTTCCATATATTACATGTATTAGTTTTGTTATTTTCCAATAATTTACTGTAATATGTTTTTTTACTTAATCTTAAAATACTAATGAATTTATTTTTGTAAGTCTTGTATTTCTTTTCTGCTTCCACAGTTCTTAATTTCAGAAACGTTTTGTATAACAAGTTTTTCTTTTTACAAGCATTTTGCAGGCCCTTGGTGATCCAAGGCTTATCTTTGTATTTAACTTTAGTTTCCTTTACCACTCGAGGGCAATGTTTATTATATAGTTGTGATAAAATAGAGACAAATTCTCCATATGCTGTGTCAATGTTGTCAACATAAACACCGCTCCAGTCTTGTATTTTTAGATCATTTCTAAGATTGTTGATTGCGGTTTCTGTTACAAGTCATTTAAAAACCTTATCTATTTCAATGTTTTGTGTTACACCAGTGTGTGAAGAAACAAAAACAGGCAGATGGTCTGTCACATCGTTGATAAGACCAGCAGTTACATTCCTCTCAGTGACATTTGTGAAAATGTTATCAATAAGCGTTGCTGAATGTGTTGTTATTCTAGTGGGATATGTTACTGAAGGGTAGAAACCCATACAAAACATAGAATTTATGAATTCACTTATTTGGATATGGTCATTTGGATTTAATAAGTCAATACTGAAGTCTCCACAAATAAATACCAGCTTCTTATTACCCTGCTGCACTGAAAAGCTCAGACAATTTTTCTTTGATGAAAATGACATAAATGAAAATGACATAAATAGAGCATATGATAAATTTTTACAAATATTTCAATCATTGTACAATAAACACTGTCCTATAAAACAATACAGTGACAGACAACAAAAAAAAATATTCCTTGGATCACCAAGGGGTTAATAAATGCATGTAAAAAGAAGAATACATTATATAAACAATTCATTAAATGCAGAACTGTGGAAGCTGAGATCAAATATAAAAGATATAAAAATAAGCTTACCACTATAATGAGGACCTGTAAGAAAGAATATTACAACAGAATACTAGAGGATAACAAAAATAACATAAGAGGAATATGGCAAGTACTCAAGGGGATTATTAGTAATCGTCCTAAGTATGCAAATTATCCAGAATATTTTATCGAAAACGACAGTTTGATTAATAATATGGAAGATGTGGTCAGTGGTTTCAATAAATTTTTTGTAAACGTTGGTCCTGAATTAGCAAAATCAATAGTGACTCCGGAAACAAACTACAGTGGTTCTGTGAATGAAATAGAGGATAGAAACCCAAACACAATCTTTTTGGGTGCAGTTACTGAAAAGGAAATTATCGAGACTGTGAGTAAATTTAAGAACAAAAAATCAACGGACTGGAATGAAACTGACATGACAATAGTGAAAAAAGTAATTGAGGGAATTGTTAAGCCACTCACCCACATCTGTAACCTGTCATTTCAAACTGGTACATTTCCAGACAAAATGAAAATAGCAAAAGTAACACCTCTTTACAAAACAGGAGACAGTCATCGCTTCACAAATTACAGGCCAGTCTCTTTACTCTCACAATTCTCCAAAATACTTGAAAAAATATTCACTAAGAGACTGGATGATTTCATTGAAAAACACAACCTCCTTACAGATAGCCAGTATGGTTTTAGAGCAGATAAATCTACATCTTTGGCACTGATCAAACTTATAGAAGAAATTACTAGTTGTATAGACAAAAAAAAGGTTGCTGCAGGAGTATTTATAGACTTAAAGAAAGCTTTTGACACCACTGACCACAGAATACTACTAAGGAAACTGGAAAGGTATGAGATAAGAGGGGTAGGACTGAGTTGGGTGGAAAGTTATTTAAGTAACAGACAACAATTTGTACAAATTGGAGAGCACAAATCACCCTGCATGGACATCACTTGTGGTGTGCCCCAGGGGTCAGTTTTGGGACCCAAACTCTTTATCTTGTATATAAATGACATATGCCAAGTATCAAAAATTCTGAAATTTATTTTGTTTGCGGATGACACAAATATCCTTTGCACTGGTGAGAATTTGCAGCAGGTTTTAGAGGTGGTCACAACTGAAATGGAAAAATTAATGCAGTGGTTCAACAAAAATAAATTATCTCTAAATCTAAAAAAAAACAAAGATTGGAAATTAAAAAAAAGTGTTTGGAAATTATAAAATAAATCATGAAATAATGGTAACGATAGATGATACCAGAATACAAACAGTACAGGAAAATAAGTTTCTGGGGGTGACGCTAGACCAGGGGTGGGCAATCATGTGCCATGGAGGGCCATTCTACTGCAGGTTTTCTGTTCCACCCAGTCTCTTCAGCAGGTGTTTTCAGTGATTAGCAATCCTTGAAGCTGATCAGAGCAAACACCTGCTGACGAGACTGGGTGGAACAGAAAACCTGCAGTGGAATGGCCCTCACTGCCCACCCCTGCGCTAGACAGTAAAATCTGCTGGAAACCTCACATCAGTCACATCTGGGCTAAATTAGCAAAATGTATAGGCATACTGGGGAAGACAAGACACATCTTGGACTATAAATCATTGGTCTTATTGTACAATTCACTGTTTTTACCTTATCTTAATTACTGTGTAGAAGTCTGGGGAAACACCTACAAGACCAACCTACAAGCAATATGCACATCACAAAAAAGAGCTATAAGGATAATTAACAATGCAGGATATAGAGACCATACCAATTCGTTGTTCTTGAAGTCACATGTCATAAAGTTCATCGATTTAGTTAAATTTAAGACAGCACAAGTAATGTACAGGGCAATTAACAATCAACTCCCAACTAATATACAAAAAATATTTAAAAAAAGAGACAATGATCATAATTTGAGAGGAGACTTAAACTTTACAAAACCCAAGATACGTACAACCAAGAAAAGTATGTGCATATCTGTCTGTGGGGTGGATTTGTGGAACAGTCTGGAGCCGGAACTGAAACTATGTACAAACAGAAATCAATTTAAAAAGAGGTATAAGCACCATTTGTTGAAAGGATATATGTTAGAAGGGTAGAATTTATATGTACGATTCATTATGTTCACTCTGGGACATTATGGGACACTATGGAATGGTGGGTGGGACAGCACTGTGTATATCTGTGTCGTTTGAGGCTGGTTTTGATATATGGACTTCATTGTATGTTAGAATGGATGGGTGTTAATGTTGATCTGTAAAAAATACTGTAAATTGTTTACTTGGGGTCTTAAAGGTGGTATTTTGTATAAAATTCACATGGGTGTATCGATGGAAAAGAGGAGTTGGAATTAATAAGTGTTCACTTCTTCCTTCTCCCTTTCGAACAGTGTATACTGTAACTTTATTGCATTTGCTATTTGCTTGTTTTTTGTTATATTTTTTGTGTTCGAAATAAACTATCTATCTATCTATCTATCTATCTATCTATCTTTGAAAATATCAATATCGGTACCCGGTGCTCTATAAATGCAACTTATTATGATGTTTTTTGTAGTTGTAATTAATTCCACAGTTACACACTCCATGATGTTTTCCATTTCAAAAGACATATTATCTACAACTTGGCTTTGGTAGCAGGACCTGGTATATAAAGCAACACCACCACCCCTTTTTTTTTGACCTGCTTGTGGTATATAAATCATAGCCTCTCATTTGCACTGTATGAAGTTGGTCATTTTTTAGCCAAGTCTCAGAAATTGCAACAGCAAAAAAATTTGTGTTATATTGCAACAAACTGTCCTGGATTTTGGAAAAATTAATGTTGAGACTTCTACTATTAAAGTGTATTATTGACAATGATTGGTCAGAAATTGTATTTTTTAGTTGGTCTGAGCTAAAGTATTTACACTGATGTTTTATACTGCTGAAAAAATGATTTTCAGGATCGGTTTCATATTCAACACTGTGTGGCTTATGCTCAGTATATTCGTACCATTTAAAAATGAGGTTGTTTCCTATAAAAGTTTACATCTTAATTATTCCAGTCAATGGAAACAAATGCATAGTTTATATCTCTAAGTTGATAATGAAATGTCAATCATTTCTGGTTGATTTTTGGCTCCATTGATTTTGGTGTACTGTTATGGGGATGGCGTGGGTGACTAATGAGTCTGTCATACCTTAAGTAGGCTATGTTCCCCCGTGCTCTTGCACCTTTCAGCTCTGGCATCAATTCTTTTCTCTTCCTTCTTACTAAATCAGTGAAGTCCTCAATATGTACACAGGTATGCAACTTTTCCTGGATTGAATGGCGTCTTTTTATAAAATGTTGTGCACCAGTGTGCACTGGGTTCTGAAGGCCATTTTTTTAATGTCTGCTGGGAGTGTCAGAGGTTTCATCCAATCAGCAAGGGTATGAACCTTGATAACCTGTGTTTTCTGATTTATTTGCAATGCTACAATGATGAATTATCATCTTAAAAGTTCCCACAGGCTACAAAAAGAAAGCTGTACATACAATCTGCAATAAATCTATTAAAAACAAACACAGTTTACTCAAGTACCATGTACTCATGCTTGCAAGGCTTTTTTTTTAATAAGACTTATGATGATAATGTCCTGATTTATTTGATTGTCCATATTTTCCAGGAAGCATGCATCCACAAGATGGTGGGAGTATCTCTCTGTGAGCAGCTAAACCAGCCTACAGAATTAGCTTGGCTGTCGGACCTCAGTTATTATGAATCTTGTCTAAAATCTAGACAAATTTTTTGAGATGCACCTGTATATGTATAAACCTTAGTTTAACTCATTATCTGCCAATATTTATTCATATGTCTATACATTTGTACAATACTGTCTACTACAGTAATGAGAAACAATTTCATTCTCTCAGTACTTCTATTCTACATAGTGACAAAGTTAAAGGTAATGTAATCTCCATCCTTATATAATGTATAGGTAATGTGTAATATTCATTCACATTTTATGTCACATGATTGTCCAGACTGCATTTCTCTACCTGGCCTGGTGTCCTCGGATGTGGCTCTGAATGATAATGGCTTTCTGTTTGAAGAACTTGAAGTTCCTCCTGCAGAGGAAACCTCTTATGTTTCTCTGGATGGTGATGGCAGCCCAGGTCTGAGTGCTCATCCATTTATCTTCCAGCCGCTGGTACAAATACTCCTTCAGGAACACCTGGAAATATAATAAATATATATTTGAAACTTGATTCACCTTTTCCAGCTTGACAGTCACATGACCATTGACTGTTAAATAAAGATAGTGACATGAGAGCTCTCCAAAAGTGAAGCCCTCACATTTTGATCACCATTTGGTAGCTGGCTGCAGTAAGACTTTAAGCCCCACCTCCTCCCTATTTCATCCATACATCCATCTATTATGTAGTACCGCTTAGCCAGAGGTCCAGGTCATGGAGGCCTAGACTTCCCTGTTCCCAGCCACCTTCTCCAGCTTTTCAGAGACGTGTTCCCAGGCCAGCTGGGAGACATAGTCCTGCCAACGTGTCCTGGGTGTGCCCTGGGTCTCCTCCCAGTGGGACGTGCCAAAAACACTTCACATGGGAGGCATCCAGGAGGGATCTTGATCAGATGCTCAAACCACCTCATCACCCTCATCCTCAGGGTCTGCTTCCTCAATGGAAGGCATGTCAGTGGGATTGAGATCCTTGAAGTACTTCAAAGTACTCCGTCAACCACCTGAAAACATCCCCAACACACCATCCACACTTCCAGTCCCTTTTTTTTTAAAATGTGGTTTTGATCCAAGCATCTACTATTTGTCATACTGACATATGTTCAAATGTTTGGTTTTAGGATCCATTTGGATTTAATTAGTTATTTGATGCTATAAGAATCGTGGGTCTGGTCTTGATTGATCATGTGTGAAGGAGCTGCCAATGGGCTGCTTCATAAACTGTGGTGAGTGGTCATATGGGTGGGAAACTGATGCCACACCTCTATTTCATGGTCACTACTGCACAGACAATGACAGCAGATTAAGAGTACTTCACCTTTTTTTTTTTTTTTTTTTTTTTTTTTTTAACAATGGATGTAAGCAGCGGCACAGTTTCCATATTTATATACAATCGATGGACATGATGGATAGTTTGTCACCTTTGTAAGTCCCAGTTGGTATTGTCCCTCCTCTGCATCGACCATGTCCAGCAGAGCCAATGTCAGATCTTTATCTGAAATCCCACTTGAACGCTGAGTCAGCAGAACACCATACCTAAAACGGGGACAGATGTCACCATTAAGTGTCAACTTAATGTCAACTCCTTCAACAATAAAGGTGCATTTAGACTAAACATGAACGCACAAATTTTTTGTGCAGTGCGATTACAAGTTAACTCAATGTAAACCCGTGAATAGACAGGAATTCACCATCTGAGCGAGATGCAGACGAGTGGAGGTGCTTTTATAACTTTTGCAGCTGTGTTCGACCTGCTGTGGAAATCCCCAAAACACCGTCATGTTTAGTTTTACATTATCCAACGGGGCTCTCACCTGGAAAAAATTTTCCTGCTCCCAAAACTTCACCTGGATGACAGCTGTTTACACTGCTAGCCTGCTAGCCCTTGTTAGCACATCCGTGGCAAGAGTCCATGGGTGGATAACTCTGACACTCCGATTCAGCTGCAGAACTCCCAGTCCATCTGTAATCAGGTGAGCGGCAGTCTCATTTTCAAACTAGCTTGTTCTCCAGTTTTGATACTTTAACTCCGGTGATGGCAGAATCTCAAAGCTGATTACTAGCTAGCACTACCAAATCCGTCGGACGTGTGAATGCCCGAATTTGCTTGTTTTCCGCATGGTTACATTAACTTTACATGTATTTGCGTTGTGTGTTCGGTCTGAACGCAGCTTAAGGCTCAAAATAAAAACTGTCAAATTGATTCACACCGACTAAACGTTCAGGTGCTTTGTGCTCATTGAGGTGCTTAGCAACAGTTAACTGGTAGATTTGGAAGGGACTATTTTTCTCAGCAAAGTAAAAAAAACTTGATAAAAAAAGTAATATTTTGTCCTGTATTGCTGTCATTTTGCAAAACACGAAACTCCACATTTTGCAGAGTTCCACAGGGTCCAGTTCTTTTTATTTTATACATGCTTCCATTAGGTAATAATAGGAAGTATTGCATAGATTTCCATTGTTATACAGATGACACAGAATTATATTTATCAATGATAAATGGGCTGCACGGTGGCGCAGTGGTTAGCACTGCGGCAGCACAGTTTACCCTTGGCCAGGGGATCGTGGGGATCGTGGGATCGTGGGTTCGATCCCAGCCCCCGACCAACAGTGATCTGTGTGGAGTTTGCATGTTCTCCCCGTGTATGCGTGAGTTTACCCCGGGATTTCTCCGGTTTCCTCCCACATCCCAAAAACATGCAGGTTAGGTTAATTGGAGACTCTAAAGTGGCCCTATGTGTGTGTGTGTGAATAGTTAAAAGGGATGGCACCGTATTGTGGCTGCTTCATCCATCTAGGTGGTGGATGACCCTTAATTTCTGTAAAGCGTCTTTGAGTGTCTATGATAAAGCGCTATATAAATCTGATGCATTGATTGATTGATTGATTGAATGAAGCCAGATGACAGTTATCAATTACAGGCACATTTTAAGGAAATCAGAGCTTGGATGACTTGTAATTTCTTACTATTAAACTCAGATAAGACTGAGGTCATTCTAGTTGGCCCCCCCAAAAACCCTTAGAAATCAAACACTTAGATGGTATTATTCTATCTCCTAGTTCGTTTCCTAGTCCAAGTTCATTTTGATCAGGACTTGTCCTTTAATTTGTATATCAAAGTTATTTAAGACTGCTCTTTATCATATGCAAAATATTGCTAAGATTAGGAACAGCTTGTCTCAGAGTGATGCTGAGAAACTAGACCATGCTTTTATTAGTTCTAGATTAGATTATTGTAATTCTTTATTGTCAGGCTGTCCTAAAACATCTGCAGAGTCTTCAGTTGTTCCAAGATGCTGTAGCTAGAGTTTTAACAGTTACTAGAAAGAGAGATCATATCTCTCCAGTTTTGGCTTCCCATCACTGGCTTCCTATAGAATCTAGAATTAAATTTAAAATCATTCTCCTCCTTTACATAGCTCTAAATCAGGGGTGTCCGATCATGTGCCATGGAGGGCCAAGATCCTGCAGGCTTTGCCTCCAACGAGTGTCTTCAACAGCAGATTCCACTGAATTTCTTCCCACTGATTGCTGATAAGTGAAAACACCTGCTGAAGAGACTGGGTAGAAGAGAAAACCTGCAGCGTCTTGGCCCTTCATGGCACATGATTGGACACCCCCGCTCTAAATGATCAGGCTCCCTGTTACTTAAAACAAGGCTCCTCTCCTAGGCAGCACAGTGGTTAGCACTATTGCCTTACAGCTTGAAGGTTCCAGGTTTCAATCCCCAGGCTGGCAGGAGTGGTAACCTTACTGTGTGGAGTTGTGAACCTAGTTAAGCACTTTGAGTGGTCTTTGTGACAAGAAAAGCGCTATATAAGTGCAGGTACTTATCCCCTATCCTATGAAACCAGCTGCCAATCTGGATTCGTGAGATAGACTCGATCTCTGTTTTTACTTTATGGTATTATAATACTTTATGCTACTTTGTCAAATTCTAACCTTTACAAATTTATAAGCATCTTTACAACATATCTATATCTGTAGCACCTGGCAACAAAGTAGGAGTATGGAATCCGTATGGGGAAACCCTCTTTCCGGATATGGATGGCTTCCATCATCCCTGCATACCTCAGTTGGGCCGACACGTAGTCCACATCAAAGAGTCCAGGAAGCTAAAACATAGTGACATTCTCATATAAAATATTGTCACATAAAGCTGACAGAGAGATAAATGTTTGTTACATATTCTCATGTATCAGTTCAATATCCATAACTGGCTCAAATAACTCATGAGACTGACCTATTTAAGATGGACCGCAAAACAGCATACCACCGAAGTCTACCATCTTTTCCCCTCCAGTCTATATTCTTAATCAAAAGTGTGTCATAAATCCATACTGACTAGTGTTGTCCCTGGTCTTCTCTTTTTAAATATACTCGAGATCTGAATTTTACAGAGAGCACTTGAGATCATTTACTCAGCAAGAATTACCCCTCCCAGCAAGTTTTCAGTTACAGGTCATTGCCAGCGTGAATGAATGGAACCAGCTCTAGTTTATGCACTGGTATCATGTTGGTGGAAAAGAGTCATGTGTGGGTGAGTGTTACCTTGACATAATTTGGCTTCAGGCAACGGATGAAAGTAGTTTTGCACCTGGGATATGAAGGACAAAATGCACAAATGCACAGTCAGGCTAGTCAAGCTGAGGACACATCAGCCCTGCCAGTGAATCACAAAAGGCCGAGCAGAGACCATGCATCTGTTCTTTTCACAATAAATGATCTCTCTAACTATACACCTAAAGCTAATTATGTTGTCCGGAACCCTGAAGAAGAACATGTTCTACTGTATGAGATCAAATCCATGGGTAAAAAAAAACCCCAAAAACGTTATATGTGTAAATGACAATGAGGTTAGCTTCCATAATGATCAGCGGATTTATTAGTAACAGATCTGTATTAAGCCGGTCTCCTAAGTGCATTGGTACCTTTCTAGCCGGGTGGTGAGTTCAGTCAGGGACTGGAGGAAATGAGAGGCTGCAGTTGCAGGCTGATTGCGGAGCCCTTTCCCCCTCCAGCCCAGCTCCCTCTGCTGGATGTAATTGTCCTGAACTTTCCGGAAGAGCTCTGACACCACCTAACAAACGGGAATATTGAGGAAGCCTTGTAAATTGTAAAAAAAAACAAAACAAAACACCATAAGCCATTCATTATGTGTGGCACCTGCCTGCAATCAGGAGGTGAGCAGAAACTGTACTCTATTAAAAGTACCTTATAATATTAATTACTCAAGTAGAAGTAAGACTAAGAATGTTTTTACTTGTGCCAGTTTGTGAGTTGTTTTTTTTTTTTTTTTAACATTTCTGGCTTTTTTCCTCATAGAAGTGTAAGGGGGTTTTCTTTTAAATTTGTGACTTTTTCTTGAAAAATTACTACTTTTTCCAAATAAAATCTAAACTTTTCTAAACAAATTTGAATCATTTTTTCACAGAAATTTTTAAATCCTTAACTTATATTTTTTTTCTTCTTCATAATTTGTGATTTTAAAACTTGTACTTTTAAAACTTAAGTTTAATTAATTTATACAGTTTTGGTCATATTTTGGACACATTTTCTTGTAAATTTACTATTTTTCTTATAAATATGCAACTTTTCGTTCATAAATTTTCAGCTTTTTCTTGTAAATTTGCAATTTTACCATTACACCAGTTTGTTAGACTTTTTTTCTCTTAAATGCATCAGCCTAAGGAAAATAAACTTTCCACATGTATCCTCTAATATAATCCAAATCCTAAATAATATTAATGATCTAAAATGACTAAATATGCAGTTATTGTTGGTTATCATGCAATAAGAAAGCACATTTCTGACCAGTTTTCAAATCAGTGAAAACAAAAGTAACAGAACGTATGACTAAATGTACTTGAGAAAAGTTTTTTTCTTAACAAATGTACTCAAATAAGAGTAAAAGGTATACTACCTTAAAACTACTCTTTAAGGTACAAGTATGTAAAAGAAATTACTTGAGTGTATGTAATTACTTGAGTATATGTAATGTAACTGGTTGCCCCTGTATCTCATGGAGCAGTGAATACTGAGGAATCATTCCTCAGGAATGTTCACGAATGTTTCGCTTTTTAGGTTTCCTCAGGATTTTTAAAAGGTTACCAAACAGTTAGCAGACAGGTTTTAAGGTCACCAACACGTTTTCTTGTTGCCCAAAATTTTTCAGCATGTTCATTTTTTTTTTTTTTTTGCAAATGTATTTTTCAGCAAACAGTTGCAAATGTTTGCAAAATAGTTGCAAGAGTCTGCAAACAGTTGTACATGTCACTAAAGGCCTTTTTGATCCACTAAGTAGTGAAAACTAGCAACTTTGTGACAAAACTGTTTGCGACCTTAAAAACTGTGTGCCAATTGTTTCGCAACCTTTTACGAACCCTAAAAAAAACCCTAAAATCACAGTGTTCATCTGTGGGCTGCACGGTGGCGCAGTGGTTTAGCACTGTGGCAGCACAGTTTACCCTCGGCCAGGGGACCGCGGGGATCATGAGATCGTGGGTTCGATCCCAGCCCCCGACCAACAGTGAACTGTGTGGAGTTTGCATGTTCTCCCCGTGTTGCGTGGGTTTACTCCGGGATTTTTCCGGTTTCCTCCCGCATACCAAAAACATGTAGGTTTAGGGCGCTCGCGTACGCAGCAACCGGCAGCCGGTGGCTTGTCACCAGACTGCAAACCAAATCTACCTACGGGTACAAATAAGTAACCAAAAAAAAAAAAAAGTGTTCACCTCTCCTTGTCGCTCCGTGAAATACTAGCATGATTTTAACCTACATTCATCACAAAAGTTGACAAATCCAAATTACCCTAACTGCTCACCTCTGCTGCAATCACTGCGGTTCTCAAACTAAACTCCAGACTGTTTCATAATATGAAATATTTTTATTTCCTATTGAGTGACTGGTGATATGTAATGTGTTACCACAGCCAGAAAGCGACTCTGTATGCCCATCGGCCATTTGTCAACCAGGTAAAAGTAAAAAGCTGTAAAACAGTTTGTGAAAAGCTTTTTTTTTTTTTTTTTCTTCCCCTTGTCCTGTCAGGCAGCTAGGCAAACAGAACAGGGATCTGTCACCCTTATTGTGCCCAAACAGATTTACTTTGCCAAGAGGAGCTTATACAGTACCTAACTGTGTATTGTATATTGTTGTAAACTCCTCCTGTAATAACTTTTAATACTTTATTTTAATTGTTTTACCCATGGAAGACCCAACAGGATGGGGAAGAGGGAAAGGAAGTGTGTGAAGGGGGAAAAGAAAAGGGAGGGGAACAGACAAAAAAACAAAACAAAAAAACCCCCCAAAACCCCAAACAAACCAACAACTAAGACAAAAGACAAACTGCTTCTTCCACCGAAGATGTCTCAACACAAGTCTGGTTTCCGTACCTGTTAAAGGAGAGACACTTGTGCGTGTATGTCTGTGTGCATATATATGAGAACGCGCGCAAAATAAGTGTGTGCATGTCAGTGGTTTGTCAGGAAACATACGAGCGGAGGGCCGGTCGCAGCAGCTCTCCCCCCAGGAACCCCAAGCAGGCAAGGCAGTGCCACCAACCCCCAGCCCCGAGGTCAGCAAGCTCCAGGAAAGCCAGGCATCCACCCCCGGAGGGACGATCAAGGGAGGGCAGGCCGCTCGGCGGCCAGCGCAGTGAGCCCCCCCCCCCCCGGACCCGCCCACCCACCCCCCCCAGCGGGCCAACATCCACCCCTGGGCCCCAGGCACCAGGAGGCCAGCGACCCCACCCCCCGGGACAGAGACTGGCCTGTGCCCCCCAGCGCGAGCCCCCCCAGGCACCCCCACAGCGGGCCTGCCCCAGCGCCTCTGTCGCACACCCCGGGGACCCCCACGTCCAAAGAAGTCCCCCCGCCCAGGGGAGCCCACGTTGCCGAGAGGCACTACTCCCCTTAATCCAGCACCTCCCGATTTGCAGACACACCCCTCCCCACACCTTCACACCCACATGCTCCCATGCCCACCCCTCTCACTCACCCAGACCGACCCATTTTCTCTCACTCCTGTACCCATTCAAATTCACTCCTCATTCACCTTTGTTTCATAAGGCGGCTGCAAAACAGATGCAGCGAGCCTGAACACGCACCAGTGCCCGGCAGTGACCAGGGAGACCACCGGCGCAGGCCACAGAAGCAGACCCCCACCCCCGGCGCCCATCTGAGCGAACAATCAGCAGACCACCGCAGGCGCCCCAAGATGCCACCCGGCATGCAAAGCGCTGCACAAAACCGACCCACCATTACCACCTTCATTCATCACCCCCTCACTCTCACTTAGACTCATATTCAGCCCCCCTGTTACTTCCTTGGTTGTATCTATATATTCAGTAGCACCCAGGGATTTTGACAACATGATAGGTCCCAGGCTCCTCACCAGGCCCCCATGCCCCCAGCAAGAGCAGGGCAACAGGGGTGGGGGAAGACCCCCACCCCCTCCCCCCGCACAGAACATGGTGGGTGTGTGTCGGTTATATGACATAATTGTGTGTAAATGTGTGGACTACCAAAGTGCAATTAAAATTGGGGGGATAGTGATTGGAGCATCGCTAGCCACTGCGATGGGCAGCAGGGCCCCCATCCCCCCAAGCCCTCAGTGTCTAAAATACAATTAAAATTGAGGTGAGTGCAGCCCCACCATGCAGCAAAGGTATCCCCTTCACTGACACAGTGCAGCACACCCCTACCCCAAAGCCCTAAATGTAAAAAGATGTATATTCCACCCAGAGTCAGGGGGAGGGGGAGGGGGGGAATAAGACTGGGAGGTAGGCGGTCTAAAAGCGAGGCCATCCCCCCCAAGAAGCCAGCTTGCAGACTGGCTCATGAGGCCTCCCACTGCCTCCAAATCCCAGCCTAGGGCGAGGGCTGCCAGTGAAAGCAGCCCAGGACTCACCAGCATCACGCCCTGGCGTTCCCAGCACCACTAACATGATGGGGCAGCCAAACATATTTCCACTCATCTTACACACACAAACATGGACAACAACAGTCACAATAGTGAACAATGGACCGGACCCACACGGTGCCCAACACGCCAGGCGACACCCCCGAGCACCCACGCAGGCCCACAACCAACCACCCCAGACACACACCGACCGACAGCCGCTGGCCACCCTGCAACCACAGCCACCGTGGAGCAACCCAATGGAAACACGGCCATCAACCCGCGCCAATGACCCCCAACCAACCCCAAGCACCAACACACACCAACCGCCAATGACACCAGGGGCGATGCAACAAAGCGCCTCACCCCGCAACACAACACCAGGGTGGCCGGGACAAGCAGGCCCCAAAACTCCAGCCCCCATGCCATTAGATGGACTGCCCAACCCCTGCCACCCAACAAAGTTGTCCTACCCATACACACATCCTCCGCCCCCTAGACATCTACCCACAAGTAACCGCTTCCATACACACACGTACCTCCACCCACCATCACACATACCTACCTACACCCACACACAGCCCCACCTGCCCACTCAACACACACCCACTTCCACATCCGCTCATACACAAGCCCACACTCACACCCACTCTCACACACACACGCACACCCACACCCGCAGACCCCAGTGGACGGGGATGGCGACCCAGGATGCAGGCACCAACCCCAGGGTGCCACCAGGGCCCCAGGAAAAACACGACCCCAAGGGTGCAAGGATGCACCGGGGACAACCCCCACCGCCAGCGCACACCTGACCCTGGCCCGGGGGGGGGATGCCCCCCCAGCACCAGGGGCCAGGGCCAGACCCAGACCCCCCCCCGAGGGGTGAGGCCAGCCGGCCAGGGGCCACAGCCCAACCCCCCCAGCCCCCCCCCGCAGCCCCCCCCCCCCAGGGCCAGACAGACCGCCACCCTGGAACAGGCCCCCCAGACACCCGCGGTCGGGGCGCAGCCAGCTGCTAGAGGTGCCAAGGAGAGCGAGTCACCGCCCGCCACCCCTCAGATTATAGAATTAATAAGCGGGGACCAGAGAGACTTGAATTCTGCCAATTGATTATTTGAGGAGGCTGACATTCTCTCCAGGCTAATATAATCCAATAGTAAGTTATTATAAGTCATGCATAAGTTATTTCTTGATTTCCAATTCATGAGGATAGTTTTCTTTGCGATGCATAAGGCAGTGAGAACCATGTGTGACATCCTTGCATCTATATTTATTTCACTTAAATCACCTAATATGCAAAGTGTGGGTGAGGGTGGGACACTATACCCAAGCCATGCCGGCAGGTCTTCACATGTCTTCTGCCAGAACTTTTGAACCGGTGCACAGGACCACATAGCATGCATATAGCTATCCAGGACGTTGCTAGTGCAGTGAGAGCAGATATTTGTGTGACTCAGACCCATTTTGAACATCCTTTGTCCTGTGTAATGAATTCTATGTAGAACTTTATACTGTATAAGTTGTAAGTTAGAGTTTTTAGTCATCTTAAAAGTGTTTAAACATATTTGTGTCCAGAAACTTTCCTCCTTATTAATCGATAAGTCTGTCTCCCATTTTGATATTGGAAGAGATACGGACTCATCCAACTTTGATAATAGTCCATGTATTTTCAATATCAATTTTGGGGAATGGAGATTTAGAAACTCTGCCACCTTAACTGGTACTTCTAAATCTGTCTGATTAAGATTAAATCTTGCTTTTATTATGGATTTAAGCTGTTGATATTCAAAATACTTTTTATCACTGATTTCGTATTGTGACACTAGATCCTGAAATTGGATAAAATTTCCACCTTGAATAAGATGTTCTAAGTTATTTATTCCCTTCTCTTGCCATAGTGGAAATTTTAATGTCCTCTTTTGTTGCAGAATATCAGGATTATTCCAAATGGGTGTGAGTTTACAGGGGACAAGTGAAGACCCTGTTATTTTTAAAAATTTCCACCAAGCCATCAGAGAGGAACTGATATTAATACTTTTAAAACAGTCATGGCGTTTAATACAGGGACTTATAAAAGGTAAGTCAGAGATATTTAGTGACCCACAGAGAGCCTGTTCAGCATCTAACCATGGGTTTCCTAGTGGGGTTGATTTTGTCCATTTTGAAACAAACTGCAGTCTATTGGCTAAAAAGTAATTAAAAAAATTTGGTAAATCTAAGCCTCCGCACTCTTTCGCTTTTTGGAGGGTTTTTAAACTAATCCGTGATGGTTTATCCTTCCATAAAAATTTACTTATATTTGAGTCTAGAGACTTAAACCAGGTCATTGATGGTTGGGTAGGGATCACTGAAAACAAATAATTAATTTTAGGAAGGACCATCATTTTAATGGTTGCAACTCTTCCCATTAATGATAAAGGTAGTGTCCAGCGCGTAAGATCGTCTTGCATTGTTTTTAAAAGGGGAATATGATTTAGTCGCAATAACTCTGAGAGCCTGGGGGAAATATCTATTCCTAAATATTTAGCATTTCCTGATTGTATTGGAATAGTAGATGTATTTGAGAAATTGCAATTTATAGGTAAAGCTATTGATTTTACCCAGTTAATAGAGTAGTCTGATAATGATGAAAATTTATCAATGAGCGCCATTGTCTGAAGAAGAGATCTTTGTGAGTTTTCAAGGAAAATCAATACATCATCAGCATAAAGACTTATCTTGTGTTCCTTTTCTCCAGTTTGAATACCTCTGATATCAACATTTTGTCATATGGCTGCTGCTAATGGTTCAATAAAGATGGTAAAAAGTGAGGGAGAGAGTGGACACCCCTGCCTAGTACCTCTCTGGAGATTAAAGCTTCAGGAAGTCTGATCATTTGTTCGGACAGACGCAGCTGGACACCTATATAGTGTTTTAATCCAGTTTATGAAAGATGACCCAAACCCGAACTTGTTTAACACCATAAAAAGAAATTTCCAGTTAACACGGTCTAAGGCTTTCTCTGCATCCAGGGACAAGATTGTAGTTTCTACATTATTGATCTTGCAGTAGTCTATTAAATTAAATAGCCTGCGTGTATTATCAGCCGAGAGCCTACCCTTGATGAAACCTGTTTGATCTGGGTGTATAATAAACAGGATTATCCTTTCCAGTCTTTTGGCGAGAGCTTTGCAAATTATTTTATGATTGACATTCATAAGTGAGATGGGACGGTAGCTGGATGGAAGCGTAGGTACTTTTCCAGGTTTAAGGAGCAGGATAATACTAGCCAAATTCATATTTGGAGGAATTACATTATCTTTAATGAATTAAAGCTTTTTTCTTGTTGCAAAGAAAATCTGAAAATGTTAAAAATTTCTTTGCAAATGTTCTTTTCTGCAAACAGCAAATGTTTGCCAAATAGCTGTAAGCATTTTGCAAACAGTTGTAACACATTTGGAAACGGTCGTAACCTTTTTGGTTCGCCAAGCAGAGAATACTAGCACCCGTTTAAGAACCTTTACAGCAAAAATGTTTGTGAACTTACAAACTGTGTGCAAACTGTTGTGCAACCTTTTGCGAACCCTGACGAAACCCAACAATCGCAACGTTCATGAACGTTCCTCAGTGGCGGACTCATATGTCCCATGTGGGCAGGCGCCATTCTTTTCAGGGCACCATGAGAATCAAAAGAATAAAAATGATAATAAAAGATTCATAATTATGTGTGCTGAGCGTGCATTTGTGGCAAATGGGCGCCCTCTACAGACGGCATGTCAATGCCCTCTGGCTGCAGCTGGCAGACTCCACACATCAGATTCCAGTATGGCCGACATTCAAAGCGGAGCAAAGGAGGATAAAAAAAAAAAACGTTGAAAGTAAGATTTTTTTTCTTAAATTATGGAGCCGCTTCAATTTTAAAACATTGAGCCCTAAAACGGCAAAATTTGGATATTACAGCTTATGTTATGGAACATAATTTTTGTCCAATGTGTTGTAGTCGGCTTCAGTTTAGTGGCCACACGAATTAATTTCAGGGTTGTGTGATGATCAGGTGAGCGTGCTCCCCCTCCCCTCCTGTTTCTGTCTTCTCGGCTCCGGAGTATCAGCTACATGTTTTATTGTAAATAGCACCTTTATTTGTGAAGTGTGGTGTAGTGGCAGCCACTTCCCCTTCCACCACTGCACCGCCCATAAATACCAGGCGGGCATCTCCATCCAGCCTCTTTCGCTGACGCCCCTGCCTGGTGGCTTTAATGTGTGTGACTGACCCTAAATAAAGCTGAGTTCTATCGTGCACGTGGCCTCGTCATTCCAGAAGTTATATCATACATAACGCTACACCTGCGTGATTACACACCTGCTGCGTCCTAATGACCCAGCATATTTAAAAGCCAGCGTGTGGAGAACCCATCGCTGGATCATTAGGTTGGCTACCAAAGAATCTAAGCCACACTGCATTATTTTCCTCGGTTGTTCTGTGTTTTCACTCCCCGTGTCTTCTTCTCCTCTCAGGTTTGCTGCCCACCTTCGCAATGCGTACTCCAGGCTGACCACACTCGCCTGACCAAGAAGACGCTGAACATCCACCCAGGTCAACCGTCTTCCCCGTGTTTCTCTGGACCCACGCAGGAGTTCCCTGCCAAGTTCCTCTGCTCACCGCAGTAGGAGTATTCTAAACTTTTCTCCTCTACTGGAGAATCTGTTCCTAATTATCTCTTTCTGCTCTTTCCCCATAGGCTGCATGCGCTCCAGGGGCACCGTTTTTTTGCGTATAATTTAAGTGTGCATTTTTGTGCTCCTCTTTTTCTTAGTTATGCACTTTCATTTAGAGTTGTGTGTTTGGTTTGGTTTTTCGCAATAAACTGGTGAACTTTTTACATCTGTGTCTGAGTGATCGTTCTGGCAGCTCTGCGTTTGAGCCTCACTTGCCCTGAATCATGACAGGCATCATTAATTATGTTAAGGTCAATGACAAAAAATAAATAAAAAAATGGGAAGCTTCCTTTGAAAAGTGATTATCTCTTCAAAATAAAAACCTCTTTGCAAAAATCTGAAAAAAGCTTTTCTTTCAATAAATAAATAAAGCTTCATTCAAATGACTAAGTTGTTGCAAAAAATTAAAAAGGCCATTCACCTAGTCAGCAAAATGAACCAAAACCATCCTGTCTGTCAAACTGCCCTCCTCCATCTCCACAAAGACTGCAAGGAGAGTTTTTACAGGACAACGTAATGCAGGTGCATCTCAATAAACTAGAATGTCATCAAAAAGTTGATTTATTTCAGCAATTCAGTTAAAAAAATGAAAGTCATATATAGATTCATTACACACAGTGACATAGTTCAAATATTTATTTCTTTTAATGTTGATGGTTATGGCTTATAGCTCATGAAAACCCCAAATTCAGTTTCTGAAAAAATTAGAAGATTACGTATAATAAGTTTTAAAAAATTGATTTTTAATAGAAATATTGTCTGACTGAAAAGTATGTCCATATACACACTCATTACTTGGTCAGGGCTCCTTTTGCATGAATTACTGCATCAATGCAGCATGGCACAGAGGTGACCAGCCTGTGGCACTGCTGAGGTGTTATGGAGGCCCAGGTTGCTTTGATAGTGACCTTCAGCTCGTCTGCATTGTTGGGTCTGGTGTCTCTCATCTTCCTCTTGACAATACTCCATAGATTCTCTATTTTTAGGTCAGGAGAGTTTGCTGGCCAGACAATCACAATGATACCATGGTCATTAAACCAGGTTTTGGTACTTTTGGCAGTGTGGGCAGGTGCAAAGTCCTGCTGGAAAATGAAATCAACATCTCCATAAAGCTTGTCAGCAGAGGGAAGCATGAAGTGCTCTAAAATTTCCAGGTAGACGGCTGCACTGACTTTGAATGAAAAAAAACCCCATCAATTTTTAAAAATTAATTTTATGTAATATTCTATTTTTTTGAGAAAATGAATTTAGGGTTTTCATTAGCTGTAAGCTATAACCATCAAAACTATAACAAATAAAATGTGATGATCAAGTGAGCGTGCGCCCCCTCCCCTCCTGTTTCTGTTTCTTCCCAGCTCCGGAGCTCATCAGCATACCTGCGTGATTTGACACACCTGCCACTTCCTGGTCTACCAGTATATAAAAGAGCCAGTGAGTGAATGCTTCCCCGCTGGACCGTTGGGTGTTGCTGACATGAACAACCACAGTTTATGTTGTTTGGCAAAATCTCTACTCTCGTTGTCTTCTCCTCCTCAGGTTTTTTTTTTTTTTGTTACTTATTTGTACCCGTAGGTAGACTTGGTTTGCAGGCTGGTGACAAGCCACCGGCTGCCGGTCGCTGCGTGCGCGAGCGCCCTAAACCTACATGTTTTTGGTATGCGGGAGGAAACCGGAGAAATCCCGGAGTAAACCCACGCAACACGGGGAGAACATGCAAACTCCACACAGCTCACTGTTGGTCGGGGGCTGGGATCGAACCCACGATCTCATGATCCCCGCAATCCCCCAGCCGAGGGTAAAATTGTGCTGCCACAGTGCTAAACCACTGCGCCACCGTGCAGCCCAGGTTTTGCTGCCACTTCAGTGGTGTGTCTCCGGGGCTGTGCGCGCTCACCTGTACCATTTATCTTCACACAACAGATTTTTCACCCAGGTCAACCTATCCACTTCTCATTCCCCATTGTGTCGCATGCAGGAGTTTCCTGCCAGGCCCTCTGCTTGTATAGTAAGCCTTTATGGTGATCTGAGCGCGGAGCAGATCAGCGCTCGAGTCACTCAGTATTTTCCCTTTTTCTTTGTACTTCTAGTCCTGGTTAGTATTATTTGTAATACTATTTCTTGGTGCTTTTACTGTGACAGTGCCACGGCCAGACTTCCGGATGTCAAACCGGCTCGCAGGCTGCCACAGCTGATTGCTATTCTGTGATTACGTTTTTCTCCTCACCTGTTGGTCATTAGACTCTGCACTATTTAAGATCGCAGTGGAGATTAATTCTTTGCTGCAATCCCATTCCCATTCAGGCTGGAGTCCCCATGTCTGGCTCCAGCCTCCTTCCAGCGTCAAGTTTCATTCCCGCTGTTTAAAGTGTAAGTGACTCTTTGACTCTGTGTATTTGTTTAGTTATTTTGACCCTTTGTAGTCGAGTGTCTTAGGTTATGTGTTTTGCCCCTCGAGGCACATTATTTTGCACTTTATAATAAAACAACAAAACTCACTGTTGGCTTTTAGCGTCTCATCTTTGCCCTGCAAAGGCAAATTATGACAGTAGATCGCAGCCAAACGAGGTGCCAGCCTCAGTGAGTTTTTGTTTTTTTGGCTCTGAATTCTTCCCTTACCGGGTGCAAGTGCTTCTTGTTCGGGGGGAGGTTATGGCATCTTTCAGGACGTGGTATCCTATGAGCCTGGGTTTTGAGCTTGTCCAGGCTCTAATGGAGATCGACGACTTCCTGGCCAACGCACACCCATATTCGACTCCCAAGCACGCACTATGGTACCTGGACCTCGTGGAGGCTACTGTTAAATGTCATCCTCGCCTTACCGAGCACGCTGAGGGCAGGGAGAGGATGGCTGAACTTGCGGTGCTTCAGCAGAAATATCGTGAGCTGGTGAAGAGTTCCAGCAGGAGGCCAAAGACGGAGCAGATGGCGAGGCACTCCCACTCCTCGCCCCGGGATCAGGTTCCTGCTACGCTTCCAGCCCCTGTTTCTTCTTTGCCCAAGATCCGTCTTTCAGCGCAGCGGAGGAGGAAGGCAGCCGGGGTTCCCAGCGAAGATGAGCAGTGGGCAGCTGAGCTCATCAGGGGCCGTGTGGCTAAAGCTCGCTCTGCCTACTACCCTGGTGAAATTCTGAAGAGCGTGGTGGCAGTTGTTAGACTGGTGGAGGCAAACCCTGGATTAAATAATTATCCTGAGTACACCAAGCTGCTGGCCTCAGTTTCAGCGCAGCAGCGGCGTTTCCCAAATTTGAATTTAGCTTCGCCTCCAGCCAGAAGACGTCGTCACCCTGCACAGAACTCATCTCCTCACCAGGACATGGCCGTTCCGAAGGGGAAGGAGTATAATGACCAGGTCAGTTCTCTGCGAGGTTCCCGTTTGGGTCCAGCTACTGGCCACCGGAAAGACTCTGTTTCCCAGCCAGATGTTTTTCCCTCGCCACGGCAGAGAGGTGTGACAGCAGCTTCAGCCTCTGGGTCTTCATTTTCAGCTGTTCCACCAGCTCCCCTACCCTGGACTGCCTCAGCTGCTCCTCCCTCCTCCATGGCGCCTACTCCAGCTGCTGCGAGACCTGTGGTGCCCTCTCCGGTCCGACCCGTCACCAGTTCTGGAGGGGTGGCTCCTCCCTGTCTCCCCGAGGGGTCCGCCATCACCTTGTCTACGGGAGAGGGAAGAATCAAGCCCACTGCAGCAGGAACTACCGAACCCCAGGGAGACAGGCAAGTGCTTTTTCATTCATCCTCTCAATTTGATGAAGTACCTTGTCTGATTCCTGTGGGTGAGGCTCAGGCCATGCAGTCCACTGAGCCCCCACCACCTGCTGCAGCCATTGAAATTGAACTTGCTGCCTCTGTGTCTCCTCCTATTCCCCACGAGTGTTAGCCGGTGCCAGGGTTAGACCGCCGGATGGAGGAGGAACCTGCGGCCCTGGAGAACCTAGTTCCAGCCCTGCAGCCACATCACATCATTTTTTTTTCTGCACTGTGGCTCCACGAGATGGCTTTTGTTGTGATGTGGCGCATTATAAATAAAGCTGAATTGAACTGAATTGAATCACGGACAGAGGAGGAGGGCTGTCAGTCAATTGGAACCTGAGCCGACGATAAAGCTTCCCCGGGTCTCCAGTGAGCAGCTCCCAGCTCCAGCTAGTAAACAAATCTCCTGCCGCCATGCTGAGTGAGCCGTCGGCGTGGGTTACAGCGCCAGGGGGTTCCAGGACTGCCAAGACCATCATGCCGGCTGCGGAGGCTGCTGCAGCCGAGTGGGAGCCTGAATTCGACCTCCTGATTCAGCCTGGATCGTCGGGAGTCCTGGACGGCGTCGGAGCTTGAGATCAGGCAAGTGCTCTATTTTGTCTTCCTATTTTCTGTATTAGAGCACTCTTGCCTGTCTCTTAGGGAGGAGAGACGGGTGCAGCCGGTTGTTGCATCCAAGCTCGCCTCGCTGGGCTCCACCGCTGCCAGTGATCCTGACCCAGTGTTTTCCTCTCTCTCGAAGCCTCCTTCCAGGGTCACCGGAGATGATTCAGCGCCGCCCGCCATTTCCATGGGTCCGGGGTGGTCTTGTGAGGTCATCCCACGTGCAGCGCTGGCTCAGTCGGAGTCCACCGAGGGTGCAGTGTTGTCCCTGCTGGGATCCACCGCGGGGCCTTTAGGGCTCCTGTCAGAGGCCATGGTGGGAGCTGCTGATTCCCCACTGCCCGACACTGTTGTGGTCCCCCCTCCACCCTCTTCTCTCCTCCACCAGATGTCGCTGGGGTCCCCTCCATCCAATCCGGTTTCCTGCCATTGAGCCTCCCAGTGGGAAGGCCGCCTCCGGGTTCGTCCCTCTGGTCCTGGTGGTTTAAAGACGCTGGCCGACCACCCGAGAGACTTAATTACCAGAGCTGGGATTTCGGTCGGCCACCTGAACGTTTTCCCTCTATTTGGAGTCACGATGCCAGTAGGCCACCAGAACTGCCTTTCTGCCTTACATGCCAGTATTCCTTGTACTGGTTCATTCGCTGTGTTTTTCTTGCTTTGATACATTTTTTGTATAGATGCCTCTGAGTTTAAGGTATATATATTTTTTTTTAGTTTGCCTTGGAGTAGGGTTACTTGTGATATTATTTTTGTATTTGCAGTCTATGGTTACTTTGCTCTTTGGCATTTCTGTAAAAGAAAAAGAGAAAAAAGAAAAGAGAGGGAGGAGGTCTCATTTTGTATTCATAGTATTGTAGTTAGCCTTTTTGTATTTGCAGTCTATGATTACTTTGCTTTTTGGCATTTCTGTAAAAAAGAAGGGAAAAAAGAAAAGAAAGGAAGGAGGTCTCATTTTGTATTCATAGGATTGTAGTTAGCCATTTGTATTCATAGTGTTGGGCTACGCATATCTTTCTGTTTGGACTTTTTTGATTATTGCCGTTGGCATTTCTGTAAGATGGGGAAAAAGAAAAGGAGATGTATTTGAATGATATTCTTGAGTTCATGAATTTTTTTTGTTCTTTGTCCTTCATTCTCTGAGTGCTTGGTTGTGTCTCTTTTGATTTTGAAGTGGTGTCGTCAACTATTTCCCTCTGGTAATCAAGTAATTGTGTTATTTTTGTAATTTGTTCCCCTTGATGTATTTCTTGAAGTTTTGTTTTTTTGTTTTTTTTAGTTTTTTGCTGTTTAGCTTTTCTGAGTGTTCTCCATTTTTTGTGTCATGCCCTCCTAGCCTGTATTCTCCCTCCGCTCCTCCCGTGGTTGAGCTAATAGTTTTTCTGGTTGGGGGGGGGGGTCCTTTTTTCCTGGATGTCACAGTGGGTGGCACTGTGACACTTAAATGGGCGGCACTGTGGTGATCCGAGCGCGGGGCAGATCAGCGCTCGAGTCACTCAGTATTTTCCCTTTTTCTTTGTATTTCTAGTCCTGGTTAGTATTATTTGTAATATTATTTCCTGGTGCTTTTACTGTGACAGCGCTGTGGCCAGACTTCCAGCTGTCAAACCGGCTTGCGGGCTGCCACAGCTGATTGCTATTCTGAGATTACGTTTTTCTCCTCACCTGTTGGTCATTAAACTTTGCACTATTTAAGATCGCAGCGGAGATTCATTCTTTGCTGCGATCTCACTCCCATTCAGGCTGGAGTCCCCACGTCCGGCTCCAGCCTCCTTCCAGCGTCAGGTTTCATCCTCGCTGTTTAAAGTGTAAGTGACTCTTTGACTCTGTGTATTTGTTTAGTTATTTTGACCCTTCGTGGTCGACTGTCTTAGGTTATGTGTTTTGCCCCTCGAGGCACATTATTTTGCACTTTATAATAAAACAACAAAACTCAATGTTGGCTTTTGGCGTCTCATTTTTGCCCTGCAAAGGGCAAATTATGACAGCCTTCTCTTCCCTCTCACCTTTCTCCTCCCTAGTTATCCCTGATTACTATTATTCCTCACTCTTAATTCCTGTTATTAACCATCTCTCTCTCTTCTCTCTTTCAGGCTGTGTGTGGCTCCAGCGTGCTCCTGTTTTGTGTATATTTATATTCCCTACTTGTGTGTGTTCTATGTTTATTTAGTTAGTGTTTTTGTGATTAGTGTTTTCATTAAAGTGGAGTTAATTTTACACCTGAGTCTGAGTGTTCATCCGGTGTGGTTTGCTCTGCATTTGAGCCTTTCTGGTATTGAATCATGACAGACACTCAAAATATATCACTCTGTGTGCAATGAATCAATATAATATTGGAGTTGTTTTTTTTAATTGAATTACTGAAATAAATCAACTTTTTGATGACATTCTAATTTATTGAAATGCACCTATCAGTGAGAGGATAGGTGCAAATGTACAAGAAAATCATGAAAATATGAGGAAAAACAGGTGAAACATGGCAAAAGTTAAAAAAGTAATACACTTGCCAGGAAAAAGTTGCAAGAAAAACCTCACTAATTGTTGAGAAAATTGAACATTTGGACATTTAAGAGAGAAATAAAAAGTTTTAAAAAAATGTGTGTGGGGGAAGGGGGGGTGTCAGTGAGGCAGTCCACCCAGAGCGTCATACAAGCCAGGACCACCCCTGACTGATGCTCCTCAGCATTCGCCGCTCTGTGACAGACAGGCTGTACTAATGTCCACAGTAACTACTGGATGTCGAAACAGTAAAGTATCTGGATCAGCAACATTACTACTACTACTGTACAGATGAAAGAACCAAACAAAGCCAAGAAATATTCCTGCTATCAGAGCATCCTGAGAAATATGCAAAAAAAGAGGTGCAGTACATAAATTATATAATAAAACATATTTCAGTTTTGTTGTCAGTTATGTAGTTTACCTGTATGCGACTCTTGGCAAAAAGCTCCACCACCTCAGTCCTGAACTGATCATGGTTCTTATTCAGGAAATTGTGGACCTGGAGAAAATATAAAATATGTTTTTTTTTTAATTCTTTTTAAACAAAGACAAATACCCTTTGTACAGAAGGGTGCTGTGCCTGATACCTGATAGGTGACAGCTCCAGCATAGTGATAAATGGTGAAGACTGGCAGTGGGTTCTTGGGCTTGGCATAGAAGGGGCTGCTTCCATGGTGGTAGTGGCACTTCTGGAGGAAGGTGTGGTCCGTGGCCTGGTCAAAGTAGATGTTCAGTCAAGGCCAGAAACATTGGCACCCCTTCATTTGTGTTAGATCACGACTGCCAGTAATCTTTAGACATACACGTGGTTTGGTAGCGTCATGCTTATTTATTTTGTTTATAATGGAACAACAAGAAAACCAGAGGAGAAAAAAAGCCAAATCTGGGACATTCCACACAGAATGGAAGGTTATTTACATAGCCAGTGTTGCCTGAGGAAGGGAAATGAGGTACAACACATCAGTATGGGGATTGCTCCCTCTTGCGTTACCAACCTGAAGAGTATTGATAGTGGATATAAATAGTCTACACACCCTTGTTCAAATGCCAGGTTTTTGTGATGTAAAAAAAATGAGACCAAGATAAATCATTTCAAAACTTTTTCCACCATTAATGTGACCTATAACCTGTACAACCCAACTGAAAAACAAACTGAAATCTTTTAAGGGGAAAAATAAAAAAACTTACAATAACCTGGTTGCATGAATATGCACACCCTCTTATAACTGGGGATGTGGCTGTGTTCAGAATTAACCAATCACATTCAAACTCATGTTAAATGGGAGTCAGCACACACCTGCCACCATTTAAAGTGCCTCCGATTAACCCCAAATAAAGTTCAGCTATTCTAGTAGGCTTTTCCTGACATTTTTGGAGTCACATCTTACACCACAAGCCATGGTCCACAGAGAGCTTCCAAAGTATCAGAGGGATCTCTTTGTTCAAACGTATCAGTCAGGATAAGGGTACAAAAGAATGTCCAAGGCATTAAATATACATGGAATACAGTGAAAACAGTCATCATCAAGTGGAGAAAATATGGCACAACAGTGACATTACCAAGAACTGGAGGTCCCTCCAAACTGATGAAAAGATAAGAAGAAAACTGGTTAGGGAGGCTGTCAAGAGGCCAACAGCATCATTGAAGGAGCTGCAGGAATTTCTGGCAAGTACTGGCTGCTTAGTACATGTGACAACTAGGGGTGTGCCATATCATATCGTTCACGATAATACCGGTATAAATTTTGATACCGGTGTAAAAATGAATATCGCTATATTTGGGGTCTGCTGCATGACGACGTTACATCACATAGAAATGGCAACGCAAACATAGCAGCAGGAAGCTGCAGCTCCGAAGTCAAACCGTCTCCAGCTGAGTGGAAATATTTAAGTTTCACTTTCTGTTTCAGATTGCTGTCATGTTTAAAAAAACAAACAAACTGTGCAGCAGTGTGAATAGTCTGCCTGCATTTTTTCCGCATGTCAACACCGCTGGAGCGGTATTAATGTTGGGCAATGTGCCACTCAAAGTGACTGTATTTTACTCCCATTTTGGCCACTTCATCTTGATTTTATTAAACCATCCAAAGAGAGAGAGAGAAACAAAAAACATCCATTCAGTGCAACAAGAGCCAAAAGCCCCAGGACAGGTCCAGGCAATGGGATCAGGTAATGTGATTCAGCATAAAACCAGACATCTGTGTGCAGTTAAGATGTAACGGTTTATATTATTTTCTTGTAATATTTGATACAGAACTAAAAAATATTTTAAACTAAATCTGAACTGCTGTTTCTAAAATGGAGAAATAAGAGTTTTTCTTTTCTTTTCCTGAATATGTTGAAGGTAAATAATGCTGGCCTGTGAAACTGTCCTTTTTGCATACATTGCGGCGGTGGCGTAGGTGTAGTGTGACTGACTACTGATCAGAGGGTCATGGATTTGATTCCTGCTCTGTCTGCTGTCTGTTTGTCGAAGTGTCCTTGAGCAAGACACTGAACCTCCAGTTGCTCCTGGTGGCCTGGTTAGCGCCTGTGTGTATGACAGCTCTGCCGCAGCTCTGCCACTCAGTGTGTGAATGTGTGTGTGAACGGGTGGATTCCAGGATCTGTAAAGCGCTTTGGTCATCCTACATGAGAAGAAAAGCGTTATATATGGGGCTGCACGGTGGCGCAGTGGTTAGCACTGCGGCAGCACAGTTTACCCTTGGCCGGGGGATTGTGGGGATCGTGGGATCGTGGGTTCGACCCCAGCCTCCGACCAACAGTGATCTGTGTGGAGTTTGCATGTTCTCCCCGTGTTGCGTGGGTTTACTCCGGGATTTCTCCGGTTTCCTCCCACATGCCAAAAACATGCATGTTAGGTTAATTGGCTGTTCTAAATTGTCCCTAGATATCTGTTTCCTATAGGCCCTTAGAATAGAGGGTTAGTATTAATGAAAGCGCTTTGAGTGGTCTTTGTGACTAGAAAAGCGCTATATAAGTGCAGGTTAGTTAGTTAGTTAGTTAGATATAAATGAATGCCATTTGCCATTTAAAAGAAAAAAACTGAATTCTGCAATATCATGAAAATTCACAGAAATATTGTGATATTATTTTTAGGCCATATTGCCCACCCCTAGTGACAACAATCTCCCGTCTTCGGTGAAAAGACAAAAGCCTTATCTTACAAAGAAAAACATCCAAGCCCCGCTACATTTTGCAAAAACACATTTGAAATCTCCCAAATGCATGTGGGAAAATGTGCTATGGTCCGATGAAACCAAGGTTGAACGTTTTGGCCATAATTCCAAAAGGTATATTTTGGTACAAACAACACTACTCATCACCAAAAGAACACCATACCTACAATGAAGCATGGTGGTGGCAGCATCATGCTTTGGGGCTGTTTTTCTTCAACTGAAACTGGGGCCTTAGTCAAGGTGGAGATTATGACCAGTTACAAATACCAGTCAGTGTTGGCTCAAAACCTTCAGGCTTCTGCTAGAAAACTGAAGATAAAGAGGAACTTCATCTTTTATCATGACAATGACCCAAAGCACACATCTAAATCAACAAAAGAATGTCTTTACCAGTAGAAGATTAAGGTTTTGGAATGGCCCAAACAGAATCCAGACCTGAATCCGATTGAACATCTGTGGGGTGATCTAAAGAGGGCCATGCACTGGAGATGCCCTCGCAAAATGACAGATTTGGAGCGTTTTTGCAAATAAGAGTGGACAAATATTGCCACATCAAGATGTGCCACGCTGATAGACTCCTACCCAAAAAGACTGAGTGCTGTAACAAAAGCCAAAGGTGCTGTAACAAAGGATTAGTTTAGGATGTGCATATTTATGCAACCAAGTCATTGTAAGTTTTTAATTTTTTTATTTTTCCCCTTAAAAGATTTCAGTTTGTTTAGGAAAACAGCAGCCTTGTGTGTAGCAGAATGGAATGTACACACTCTGTTGGACAGATCAACATCACAGCACCCAGAAAGACAGACCGCGCTTGTGGCCTTGGAAATGAACAGGTACAATGTAGACATAGCTACACTTAGTGAAACAAGATTTCCTGGATATGACAGTTTGGAAGATCATGGGTACATCTTCTTTTGGAGTGGGAAATCAACTCAAGAAAGGAGAGAAGCAGGAGTGGGCTTTGCAGTTAGAAAGGAGATAGCAGCAATGCTTGATGAGGAACCTGTGCCAATCAGCGACAGGATAATGACTATGAGACTCCCACTACAGCGGAAGATGTACGCAACACTCATCAGCGTGTATGCCCCAACAATGACCAACACAGAGGAGGTGAAGAAAGAGTTCTACAGTGATTTACGTGAGACTATCAGGCGTGTACTGTCTGATGACAGGCTGATACTCGGTGGAGATTTTAATGCTAGAGTTGGTTCGGACACTGAGAAATGGAAAGGAATGCTAGGGAGTCATGGAGCAGGCAAGTGCAATGCTAATGGAGAACTTCTACTTGCACTATGTTCAGAGTACAACCTTGTGATAACCAACACCCTATTTAAGCACAAGGACACACACAAGAAGACATGGATGCACCCAAGATCTAAGCACTGGCACTTGCTAGACTACATCATAGTAAAGCAGAGAGACATAAGGGATGTATTGGACATCAGAGCAATGAGAGGTGTGGACTGTGGTACTGATCATGTTATGCTGAGATCTAGATTAAGGATTTACAGACAAAAACAGCACTGCAGGACGGGTGCAAAGTCACCATGGAAGCCAAACACTAGTGCACTGAAAGGCCAAAAGAAGCAGGAAGAACTTACACAGGAAATGGATGAAAACTTGAAAGACTGGGACAGCAACAACTCAGAGAATGACATAGAAGAGAAATAGGCCACACTGAAAGATACAGTGTATCAGACTGCGAGTGATGTTTTAGGCCACCCTGAGAGGAAACATCAAGATTGGTTTGATGAGCATGATGAACACCTGAAGAAACTACTAGAAGCGAGGAATACAGCTAGGCAGAAAAATCTACAGTGTAACACAAGGTCGAAGAAGAAGAACTATTCAAAGGCTCAGAGTGAGCTACAGAAGTACACCAGAGAGATGAAGTCCAACTGGTGGGATGAAAAAGCAGAGGAACTTCAAACTGCAGCAGACATGAAGGACATGAAAATGTTCTTCACAGGTATGAGAGAAATCTACGGCCCTAAACCAAGAGGATTGATCCAACTAATGGCTACGGATGGTGAAACGTTTTTGCAGGAGAAAGACAAGATCCTGGACAGATTTGCAGACCACTTTGACCAACTACTAAACAACCCTGGAGATCTCGCTGAAGAGGCTAAAGAAGGTCTAGTGCAGCGGCCAGTTGTATCAAGTCTGGATGAACCACCAAATCTTGACGAACTAATGGAAGCTATCAGGACAACACAGGATGGTAAAGCTCCAGGAAGGGATGGAATTCCATCAGAAGTGTGGAAATCTGGTAGTGTTCAGCTGACCAATTGCTTGCACAAGCTCCTCCAAGAGATATGGGATGCCCAGAAAGTACCTCAAGACTGGAAGGATGCAAGTATTGTGCCTTTGTTCAAGAAAGGTGACAGAAATGATTGTGGAAATTACTGAGGTATATCACTGCTAGCCACTGTTGGTAAGATTCTCTCACATGTACTACTGAACAGACTCAATGAACACATCTCGCAGAATGTATTACCAGAAACCCAGTGCAGCTTTAGAAGTGGAAGAAGCACAACGGACATGATTTTCTGCTTGGAACAGGTTCAAGAAAAGTGTATCGAACAGAACATGCAGCTTTATCTAGTCTTCATAGACTTCAGTAAAGCCTTCGATACTGTATTGCAAAAAGGACTTTGGCAGGTACTCAAGAAATATGGCTGTACAGAGAAGTTTGTCAACCTGATAGAAGCACTCCATGCAGGTATGCAAGCAAACGTGGCAATGAGTGGTTCAGTGTCTGAAGACTTTTCAGTAAGCAATGGGGTGAAACAAGGGTGTGTGCTGGTGCCTACACTCTTCTCGCTATATCTGTCAGCCGTGTTTGAAGTGGCCTTCAAAGACACTTCAGAAGGAGAATACATTATGTGGCCTACTACTTCCACAGGATGACCACCGGAGCCGGAGCAGCCTGGACGTCGCCCAGCTCGAGCACGAAGGAGGCCTTGTTACCTTGAGGACTTTATGACGAACTTTTGATTATATGATGTTAGCTAGAGCATGACCTGTCAAGTGGCAGAATAACCCACATGGTCATGTGGACACACCGGTAGTCTACCTGACTGCTCAGTTAGGAGTGTTATGGTTGAAAGTATGTTAAAATGGGTCTTGTTGCTTACCAGTTCGGTCAGTCAGTTACATAACAATACATTGTTGAGTAACCCAGGTTAGCCAACACACAGCTACAGTCAATAAATTAGGCTTTTAAAGAGGGGGATAAATGTGATATAGGGATGTGTGCACGCTCACGTAAGTGACGTCAGCATGTTCGGTTGTGTTGGTGGCACAGCAAAGCACCACAGTTCAGTCAGTGCTATGGCGTTAAGCTAATAAAAGCTGCAATAAGCACATGGCCATTGTCCGCCTATTTTTCAGACATAACATCCAGGGAGTAAAATGGAGCACGGTGGCACAGTGGTTAGCACTGTGGTAGCACAGCAACTCACCCTTGGCCATGGGATCTCGGGTTTATTCCCACCCCCTGACCAACAATGATCTTCCTGTATGGAGTTCACATGTTCTCCCAGTGTTTGCATGGGTTTACTCCAGGATTTCTCCAGTTTCCTCCCACAGGGGCTAAAAACATGCAGGTTAGGTTAATTGGCTTTAACTGGGGAGGTATGAATGTGAAGCTGTCCCTTGCCCCTTCCCCCTTCCCCCAGGCCACAGCTGTAAATAACAATGTGTTCTTAATCTGCCCTGCCTGATTAAATAAAGGTTAAATAATTTAAAAAAAAATCACAAACATATTGGGGAAAGCCCAGGTGGCTGCTGAGCATATCTCCCTGACAGGAACCCATTTAAACAGTGCCCAAGACCCAGCCATGCTCCGGGTAGAGTGGGCCCGCGCTCTGCCTGGCATGTCGATCCCCTTCATGGTGTAAGCCCGCAAGATAGATAGATAGATGTACAATCCCAAACTGGGAAATTACAGCAGCATGACAGTTGACAACCAGAATGACAGAAACACACACAGCATAAAAGAGAAGGGATTACCCATGGAAAGTAAAACAGCCTAAATAACTTATATACTGTACATCACAGATGAATAGATGATGACCCACATAGATACATGAATCGCACTCACTATACAATGCAGGATTATCAGGCGCAGGGTGCAATGACAGGTACCAATTAGACTGCAAGGTGCAGTATGGCAGCATAGTTATGACCAGAATTCAGCATTAGAGTGAGTTATTGTACAGTGAAATGACGTGGCAGAAACGATTTCCTGTACCTGGCCATTCAGCAGCAAAGTTGTAGCATTCTGCTGGAGAAAGTGCTCCGCTGTCTGTCCAGTGTGTGGTGGAGGGGGTGATCAGGATTGTAAACGATGGATCGCAGTTTGTTCAGTGTCCACCTCTTCACCACAGTCTCAAAGGTCTCCGGTCTGAGACCAGTTACAGAGCCAGCCTTCTTGATAATCTTGTCAAGTCCGTTGGTGTCACTGGCTCTGATACTGCTACCCCAACAGACAGCTGCAAAGAAGATGGCGCTGGCGACAACAGCCTGATAGAAAAGCCTCAGCACCCTGTTGCACACATTGAAGGATCTCAGCTTCCTCAGAAAGTAGAGTCTGCTCATCCCCTTCTTGTACACATCATCGGTGTTAGATTTCCAGTCCAGTCCATTGCTGATCATGACACCCAGGTATTTGTAGTCCTCCACTACTTCCACATCATCCCCCCTAATCTGCAATGGCTGTGAAGGCCACTGCTGCTGGGTGAGAAGGTGTCGGGGATGGGGGCATTGTTTGCTGGGGGACATGTTTGGTTTAGGAGCCAAATGAACCGCCAGAGTTTCATCCACTGAGGGTATGTTAGTGAGCACTGCCCACTCCATATCCTCCAGATCCAGAAACTGCTAGAAGGGCAGTGACAGCGGTGCTTTGGGGGATGCCCAGGACCGAGTAAGCTCTATATGGAAATCCGGAAACAACGGTAGCTTATGCTTAACTGTGGACTATTGCTTTGGGAGGAAATAATTCCCTGCAAGCCTCGTCTGGAATTGATGGGGTGGAGAAGTGGGCCATGGCACCTCAAGTTGCCCGGCTGCCCAACAGCACAATTTGGGCCAGAGTGGAGCCATCTGCTTCCGCTGGGGCGTCGACAGTGTCGAACAGACGAAGCGGTTCCAGATCCTCCTCCTGAGCATCTGCTTCACCCTCTGAAAAAGCACCGGAGGCTGTGAGGGAAATTTCATTATCTGCGGGGGTGCGAGGCTCCCCAGTATGGATGGCTATAGACAGGTTGGACTGCTCCTCCTCCATGATATCAACAGGGAGAATGCAGTCCATGTGGTTGCTCCATGAAGGCCCCACTTCCTTGTTTTCCATCACATTGAGCTCCACTTTAGGGGGGCTCCTGGACTTGGGACAGGAGGGGGTCGTTAGCTGCGGCTGAGTCTCCCAACACCTTCAACAGAAAAGCCACATGTCTTTTCAGGATCGACTTTCTGAGGCGGCAGCAATGCACACATGTCTCAGGATTAGCAAGTGCAGCTGTCACATGCAACATGCCAAGACACACTGGGCAGGCCTCGTGGGTGTCAGTCTTGGAAGAGGGAGAAACCACAACCGTTGAGGCACGGTTGAGAACCAAGATTACCAGACCTGCTAGCCTTGTGATGGGATAAAGTGATCAATAATCATATAACAGTTATTTGTGTGACTCAAAATATTTGTACTTTGCTTATGTCTAGGTAAAATAACCAATATACCATAATGGAATATACAGTATATTGCCAAGTGTGTGGTTCACTCTCTGCAAAATAGTGGACCTTTGTCTCAGCACAGAGGATAACAAACGCCTGGGATTTATGAGAAGGAGGCACAGTTGTGATAAGGAATGGCTGAGTCTGGCCTACTCTGACCTGGGAGGTGAAGTGGCCTTCATGTGGATACACTCGGCGCCAGGAACGGACCCTCCCGTGGACCATGCACCTGGACTGTCATTTGATAATGCATGCTTTCACTTTTGTTCATTTTCTGTATAAATATTCTGGGTCAGGGCCAGCATAGTCAGTCAGACTTCATGAACTGACACAGCCTGTTGCTGTCAGGGAGAGAAGGTTTGACCCAGCGCTGTAACCTACTATATTCAACTTGCTTAAATAAATACGTGTTCCAAGTAAACTAATCTCTTCCTTGAAAACGAACCTGGGTAAACCATCTACACACATAGACGATCTTTGAAGAGTAGACTTAGATGGTTTTTACTATTTTCAATCCTAACAATTTGGGGGCTTCGTCCGGTGAAAGGGGGAGATTATCATCTGATTTGGATCTTTGGTTGTCTGGACAATGGACCTGCATCACCGACTGACAACACGAGTGGCCGCACTGAAAAAGAGGTAAGCAGACGCCTGTTATATCAAAGTTCTGCTATTGGCTATAACCAAAGTTTGTGTTGTCAATAGGTTTGGTGTGTGTCCTAGTTTAAAGCAGTTGAATATAGTAAATGTTTTTGATGAATGCTTGCTTGCATAAAAAGACCGTAAGACCGAGAGAGTGGTGAAAGGCCCCCGGCTCAGGTGCAGGACCCGATTTTGACCAACCAATCACGATTTGACATTGATTTTATATTGATTGATTAGATTGTGATCGCTTGGGACATTAACGGCCAAGACCGGGGAGGTGAAAGGCCCCCCGGCCCGGATGATATCGCTGCGTATTTATTCATGGTCGTACGGCCTGACTACAGGTTCACAGACTGAGCGAACTGGTCCATGGCATGTGAGGACAGGAACTGGGTTGGACTCCTTTATGAAGGCTATAAAACCTGGGCCTTATATTTGATGCCCTCGGATTAGTACCCGTAAAAGTCAGCGCCAAGGAGAGAATCCTTCGCAGTCCAACGGGAAGGCGAGAATTGGGGTAACGCCCCGAGGAAGTGGCGCCCTCGAATAGTTTGCTTGCACAGGTTGAAGGCCTTTGATTAAGACGTTAATCATAAACGGGGTGAAATTCCCTGGACTTAGTCCACCCAGAATATTATTTAATCACTGCCGCAATTGCTATTTGTTTTATATTGGTAAAGCTGTGAGTGTGAAGATAACACTCAGTTAAAAAGTTTAAAAAAAAAAAAGAGGGCAACAGAGGGGCGAGCAGCGGTTCTCTCTCCCATCAGCAAGGGGAGGGTGAACGGCAGCTCTCTCTCTCTACTTAGCAAGGGAAGAGGCAAGCGACAGGCTTGCTCTGTAAAAAAAAAAAAAAAATAGAAGCGTGAACAGTACAGAGTTGTGGAATGTGAAAGGAGGGGCTGCTGAAGGAGCGTCTCTATATATATTTCTCGCTCTCCCAAAGGGGGCGGGCGAGGCTCGCTCTCTCTCTCTCTCTCTCTCTCTCTCTCTGTTTCTCCTTTTGCCTCAGGAGCGGGGGAGAGGCAGATTTGGCCTGTAGAAAAAACAGAAGTGTCAATTTCTGTTCAGCTAAGTTGAAGAATGCAAAAGGCGGGGCCGTGTGACTCACGGGAGTTACTTTATCCAGGAGATGATGTAGACAATGTTGAGTTATATAAAGAAAATATGAAAAAAAACAGTGGGATTCAACAGTGACTCAAATGCTCAGTGGTATATCACCCAAAGACAGAAGTGAGGTTAAAATAGAATGTGGTAAATTGTATCAGAAATTGGTGGAAGAAGGCATTCTAAATTCAAATAAGGAGGACAGTTTGACTCAGTTGTTGATGGATTTGGAACAAAAAAGGTTGGACGGCATACAAGTCATGAAAGATATGGCTGTCACAGGATTTTTGGTGAAAAAGAGACATAAGCATCATATTGAGGACTGAACGTGAATGCAGGCTGATTCATAATTTGGTGATATGCTCTGCTGCAATGGATGGCGTGAAATTGATCAAGGCACAGGTGTCTGATAAGGAGCAGAATCAGCACATGATGAAAATGGAGGCAAACAGCGGTTTGATGCATGATTCAGCAGCGGTTGGCCCAGTGGGGTGTGTGAATGAGGTGGAAAAGAATAAAGGTTTAATGGTTGATAAGCAGCTGGATAAACAAAAGGGAGAAGTGCTGTCCCTCTACCCTAATTTGGGAGATTTAAAGGGGGGATTGCCCCCACCGCCATATTGTGTTAATCAGATGCCTTTGGTGAAGTTAAAAGAAGGATTAGTGGAAGTTGAGAAGGTGACATTGCAGGAACAGTTTGAACAGTTGAAAGGTTTGCTGGAAAGTCAGAAACAGGAAATGCAGGCAGACAGACGTGAGATGGAAAAGTTGCAGGAAGAGCTTGAATGAATGAATGAATGAATGAATTGAATGAATTTTTATTTATTTCGGATAGTACAGTACAGGTTAAAAGAAACTGTATAATATAACAACAAGGTCAAATTAGACAAAGACTCCTTCTACTATACAATTCCACGTGAGTTATCCGAAATGGGTGATGGCTGAAGCCGCAGCTTATATTGCCCACCCATATTCCATCCAAGAATTCAAAAGAGAAAAAAGAGAAAACAAGACAAGAGCGATTACAATTTAAAACAAAGCTAAGACAAAATGTGACTGAGAGAAAAAAAAAGAAAACTAAGCTAGGCTAAGTTAAGCGGTTACTATTCAAAAACAAATCTAAGACAAAATGTCACAGAGAAAGAAAAAAAAAAGAAAAAAAAAACAAAACTAAGCTACAACACAACACAGGCTGGATATGTCAATCCTTATGTGAGTTTACATGTCATCTTGTACATATGTTTGGAGTATTTCTTCCTTTAGTTTTTGTTTAAATTGTCCAAGCGTTGTACATGATTTTAATTCAGGTCCAAAATCGTTCCATAATCTGACTCCTTGCACTGAAACACAGTGTTGCTTGGTGGTAGTTCTCACTGTAGGCTTTTGAAATATACATGTTCCTCTGAAGTGATATCGTTTCTCCCTTGTTTGGAACAACTTTTGGATATTTGCGGGCAGTGATAAATTCTTCACTTTGATCATTATTATTGCGGTTTTAAAGTCAACCAGATCTTTCAACTTGAGAGTTTTTTGTTTAAGAAAAAGTGGGTTTGTTGGTTCCCTGTAAGCTGCTTTGTTTATTATTCTAATAGCTCTCTTTTGAAGCATAAAGAGTGGATATATGTTTGTTTTATTTGTATTTCCCCATACTTCATTACAATATGTCATGTATGGGAGTATTAATGAATGATACAAGGTGTATAGTGTGGGTTGATTCAGCAAATATTTCACTCTGTGTAATATTGCAATTGATTTGGATACTTTACCTTTAATATAATTAATATGTGACTTCCAACACAGTTTGTTATCAATTATTACTCCAAGGAATTTAGTTTCAGATACCCTTTCAATCTCTACACCATTTACACTGAGTTTGGGTACTGGGTTGTTGTGATGGTTGTAAAAGACTATAAATTTTGTCTTACTTAAATTGAGCGTTAATTTGTTTGAATCAAACCACAGTTTAAGCTTTCCTAATTCCTTTCCGAGTGTATCCAGAAGTTGTTCCAAATTGTTTCCACTGCATAGCAGATTAGAGTCATCGGCAAACAATATTAAGTCCATTTTTTCTGAAACTTTACATATATCGTTTATATACATATTGAATAATAATGGTCCCAAAACTGAACCCTGTGGGACTCCACAGGTGACCTTCAGTAACTCTGAGTTTTTGTTGCTAACACATACATACTGATATCTATTCTTTAAGTAACTACTTAACCAGGACAGTGCTACCCCTCTAATACCACAATTTTGTAGTTTCTTTAATAATAAATTGTGATCTACTGTATCAAATGCTTTTTTAAGATCTAGGAATACTCCAACTGAATACTCTTTATTTTCAATGGCTGTTGATATTTTTTCTGTAAATTCCATTAGGGCATATGCAGTTGTCCTCTTGTGTCTGAACCCATATTGCTGCTCACACAATAAATCATTCTTCAGTATGAAGTTGTCAATTCTCTCATAGAATTTTTTTCAAGTATCTTGGGAAATTGCGGTAATAGTGAAATTGGTCTATAGTTTGAGAGTTCCCCTCTGTCGCCCGTCTTGTATATCGGAATTACTTTAGCTATTTTCATTGCATTGGGAAATATACCTGATTGGAGAGACAGGTTACAGATATACGTCAGTGGTTTTACTATGCATTCGATGACAGTTTTGACTAGTAGCATGTCAATACCATCACAGTCAGTAGATGTTTTACTTTTGAACGATTTAACAATTTCAATGACCTCTCTTTCGTCTGTGTTCTTTATGAAGATGGAGTCTTTTACAGCAGCGTTATTGCATATTGTATCACCTGTAGACACCGTAGTGGGTATTTCTTGGGCCAGTTTAGGTCCAATGTTAACAAAAAAATTATTAAATTCATCTGCAGGTGAAGCTATATTCACACTCTGAGTCGTTTTATTATTTTTTGGAAAATTAGTTGGGTAGCTTGTATTTCTGCTTTTATTTCCAAGGATACTGTTGAGTATTGTCCATGTATTTTTAATATTGTCTTTGTTTTTCACCAGTTCTTTACTGTAATAGTCTCTTTTACTACATCTTATTATATATGTTAACTTATTTTTGTATGTTTTATACCGCTGCTCTGCTTCTTTTGTCCTTTTCTTTAGGAAAGCTTTATATAATAAATTTTTCTTTTTACACGCCTTTTGTAGTCCTTTGGTTAACCATGGCTTATCAGCAAATTTGTGTTTAAGCTTTTTTTTTACTAATGGGCAGTTTTTTTCATAAAGAGTGGTTACAATGTTTATAAATGTGTCATAGGCTTCATTTACATCTGATACATAGACTTCTGTCCAGTCTTGCTTCAGCAAGTCCTCTTTAAGAGAACTGATTGCATTTGGTGATTTGTGTCTGAACGATTTTGAAATTTTTTCTGCGTTGGGCCCCGTGTGGCTATGGATAAGTGCAAAGGTTGGCAAGTGGTCACTTATATCATTTATCAATTATCCACTTTCTATTTTCTTATCGAAAACATTGACAAACAGGTTGTCAATAAGTGTAGCAGAGTGAACTGTGATTCTACTGGGATGTGTTATTGTGGGATATAGACTCATGCTGTACATAGAGTTCATGAACTCTGTAACTACATTTTGTTGATGTGGATTCAGTAAATCAATATTGAAATCTCCACAAATTGCTACCATTTTCTTACTAGTAATATTATTGTACAGCTCGACTAATTTATCTCTGAATGTCTCAATGCAAGTTCCCGGCGTTCTATATATGCAGCTTATGATTAGATTTTTTGTTTTGTCTAGGTCAATCTCAACAGTAACACATTCCAAAATCCCTGGTAGTGCTGAGGACATTTCATTTACAAGCTTACACCTATACAGGTCATCAATATACAGTGCAACACCACCACCCAAGCTCAGGAAGAGCTTGAAAGATTAAGCTTGGAAAAGAATGTGGGAGAACGGTTGCAGAATGTTGAAACTGGTATAACTAATTTGCAGTGACAAACACAGGATTTTCAACATAGCTTATGGTCTAATACAGGTAGTGTGGAATCAGGTGCAGCAGATGATGAAGGTACAGTCTATCAAGAGATAAGTTACAGGGATCCCAGAGATGACTATGGTCAGTGGAGTGAACATGCAGAGAGTGAGGAAATGCATCTTCTTTCCCCTACAGTATTTGCTTCATCTACCCCTTATGGTCAAGATGATTTTAAGAGCAGGCAGAGGAGAGAAAGTTCAGATGCTATGACTGCAGCTCTTACAAAAATAAATAATGCACAAAAACATGAAGGCAGACCACTGCAGGAAAATAGATCATACCAACTGATAGGAGAGGTTAGAATGACAGATGAGGACAGGACATATGAGAACAGGAGAGAATTAGGAGATCAGGAGAAGCACGTGCGAGGCAGGCCTTACAGTTTCAGAAATAGAGAATTGTATCGCAGGGTTTGGGATGGTGATGAATGTGATCCTTATACAGGCCGCCGTCTTAATTCAGCTGCACATAGAAACACACAACAGGCCACAGAGCACCGCATTCACACACAGGCACAACTGGTAATGAAAAGCAGAGGCAGAACATATCAGCCATTCTCAGGGACAGACATAAATGACACTTCAGAAAAAAATGCCCCCGCCCTGTGAGGGTGGAGGTCAGTGGATGACAAAATTTGATCAGTTAACTCAAGGAGTTACCGTGGCAATGGGAGATTTCAGAGCTTTGCTTGGGCACAATTAAGTGTTTTGAACAGTTGGCAGGAACCCAAACAATTTCAGATTCAGCACCTTTCACCCCTGTAGCATCAGCCTTAGGCACAGCAATGAGACACAAATTTCCAATTCCACCAGGAGCTTTAAGAGCTTTAACTTTTTCAATTAAGGAAAATGAGTCTCCTATGGTATTTATCAGTAGATGTAAAATGGAGTGGACAGCGGTGGCTGGCTCTCATCCTAATACATCTGATTTTCAAAGGGACGTATTCAGGCAGGCAGTGTTAAAAGGAGTGCCTCAGGCAGTGAGAGAGGCCATGGACAGTAACCCTGACATTCCCAGTAGCACTGTGGAATTGTGGGAAAGGCACCTCACACATCATATGCATAAAGAGCAGGAAAAAGCAGAAAAAGAAAAGGTTGACAGAGATAATCAAGAACTGCAACTGTTAAAATTGCAGTTACAAAAGGCAAAACAAGAAATAGCTGAGGTTAAAAAAATAAACAAACCAGCTAAGCAGTTGGTACAGCAGGCTCCGGAAATACCCTCAGGGCCAACGCCCACACCGGGAACGGCAGCTTTACCTGCCCCTGTGTACAATTGTACCCGGCACCCACTGGTTGGACACCCCAAACACCAGATTATCAGGATGTACCATGTGGTTTCAATTATTATCGGGGGGTGTCTCGTAGAAGGCGGGGTGTGAGAAACTTTCAGGGTCGATAGGTCATGGGCCTGAATGCATGTCATGGCTGTGGTCAAAATGGTCATTGGAGGAAGGATTGCCCAACTAATCCTTACCCACCACCAGTGGCACCAGCAAGTGCAGGACATCAAGCACCCTATGCAGCGGCAGCTCCACCTGCTGGCCAATATCCAGCATATACTCCAACTGCGGAGGAAGTGTACCTCACACAATATGAGGAACATGATGGGGCCCACAGAGAAAAAGTGACGTGGGAATGGCAGATCCCATGGTCACACTAAAGGTTATGGACTGTGACCTGCCTTTTCTGGTTGATACGGGGGCAACCTATTCCACTTTGAACTGTAACATTGAGCCTACACTGTTATCGGCTAAAGCTGTGGAGGTTATTGGTTTCTCTGGGGTTCCTGAAAGACTGCCTGTGACAAAGCCTTTGGACACTTGTGTTGCTGGTCAAACTGTGAAACAACGTTATGCCTGCTCAAAAAACTCTCCCACAAACTTGATGGGGAGAAACCTGCTGATTAAACTGGGGGCATTGGTGCTGTGCTCGGCCGATGAAGTCATCTTGTCATTCTCTAATGGTGTTGCTGTGAACTGTTCAGTGCAAGGACTGTCTATGCATGGACAAATGCTGTTGAAACCCGATGTAACACCACAAGCGCCAAATACCTGGGCTGACCTTTACTGGGGCCTGTTATCGCCTGACTCGCCCTCACAGACTGACGTGTTGCCAGTGTTCATGGCCTGGAAGCCGTGGATTGCTCTTCTTGCACCCTACACACCTCCCATTGATCCCCTACATGTCACTCTGTATTATGACAGAAATTCGGATGATGTTTATCATGATAGATTTTTCTCCCAACTGGATGGTCAAACTTGGACCATCAAATCTCAGTTTTTGTATGTAGGACAAGAGGGTGTCGCCGCAGATGCTGTATTAAATGCAGAGCAATTACAGTGGTATGAAATGTCAGTGGAATCAGCTCCACACATCACCTTGCTCATACATGCTAATCATCAAGCTAAAGAGTTAGGGCCTATGGTTAAAACATTGTCTGAAGCCACTGATTGGCAGATGACACAGATCCCAAAAGTTGAATATTCTGCAAAATATCAGGCCTATCGCATCCAAATTGATACAACTGATGAGCTTTTGTTTGAACACCGACAGATTGAGAGAGAGCATGGCAGGGAGCGCAGTGATCATGAATCAGCAGCAGACATGTTGGATTCACTGCCACAACATTTATGGTCACAAGGACCCACAGACGTTGGTAAATGTGTTAATATTTCTCCCATCTCATTTCAGGTCCTAGCAGGTGAACCTGTTTGGCAACGTCAGTATGCTCACAAGCCTGCAGCAGAGGAGGGCATTACTGACACCACTGAAGAGCTGCTTCAGGCAGGGGTATTAGAAAATTCTCACTCTGCCTGGAACACTCCTATTCTCCCAGTTGAAAAGCAAAACACCGGTAAATACCGAATGGCCCATGATTTGAGGCGTGTGAATTCACAGATTTCCACCCCCACAGTACCCATGCCAAACCCATACGCCGCTTTATCTGCTCTCACATCACAACATTCATGGTTTACATGTATTGATTTGGCTAATGCATTTTTTTGTCTTCCTTTAGCAGAGGAGTGCAGGGATTTCTTCTCATTCACCTACAAGGACACACAGCTGCGCTACACCCGGTTACCACAGGGGTTCATTTTGTCACCAGGTATTTTCAATCAGGTCTTGAAGGAACAACTACAGGGCTGTCCTCTTCCACCAGGCGTCCTTCTGATACAGTATGTAGATGACATATTGATAGCAGCACCAAATCCTGACAGTTGTCTGGAAGCTACAAAGAGCGTGATGTTGAGATTGTTTGAATGTGGATTTAAAGTGTCAAGGCAAAAGCTACAGTGTGCAAGGCGCTATGTGTCCTTTTTGGGCTGTGTTATCACACCCACAGGTTCTGGCCTTTCTGTGTCACACAGAGATTCCATCCTTCATCACCCCAAACCATGCACTGTAAAACAAATGTTATCATTTTTGGGTCTAACAGGGTTCAGTAGACACTAGATACCACAATACAGTGAAAGGACAAAACCATTGCGTGCACTGGTTAATGAACAAGGCATGAGAAATCTTACTGCACAGCTACTGTGGACACAGGAAGCTGAGGAAGCATTCATTGCTTTGAAAAATGAACTCTCACATGCAGCTGATTTGGCAATACTCCGGTTCCGGTTCCGCCGGACCGGTGGCGCCACACGAGTCGGCTGCCCGTTGCAACAGCCTTTTTTTTTTATCTTCCTTCTTCTTTCTACACCTTTCACTCTGTATATATATCACGGATGCACGGATCGCCCCGGGGGTCTCCCGGGTCGGCGGACGGAGCCACTGTTTGCAGCGGGAGACGTTACAGCGGGGAGGAGCTGGTGCTAGCTAGCACTTGGCCGCCGCCCGGTGCTAATGGGAAACTTGACATACCGGGAGCTGTAGCGAAAACGACGCGGGTGCCGGGCTGGAGTTTAGGCGGCGTGCAAGAAATATAAGACAGAATAATAAAGAGCGATGGCAAGAACCAAGCAGACCGCCCGTAAAATCTACTGGAGGAAGAAGCCCCCCAGGAGACAGCTAGCCACCAGGGCTGCTCGGAGAGGCGCTCCGGCCACCGGCAGAGTGAAGAGGCCTTGCCGTCACAGGCCCGTGGCTCTGAGAGAGATCCGTCGCTACCAGAAATCCACGGAGCTGCTCATCCGTAAGCTGCCCGTCCAGCGCCTGGTGAGGGAGATCGCTCAGGACTTCAAGACCGTCCTGCGCTTCCTGAGCTTCGCCGTCATGGCTCTGCAGGAGACCAGCGAGGCCCACCTGGTGGGTCTCTTCTTCGCCAAGAGGGTCACCATCATGCCCAAAGACTTCCAGCTGGCCCGCCGCATCCGCGGAGAGAGAGCTTAGACTTTCTGCTGCACATTCACCAACCAACCATAATGCTCCGCACTGTGTGTCTATATAAGATAAGCCTTTATTAGTCCCACAACGGGGAAATTCCAGGATTGCAACAGCACAGGGATAGCAACACTCAGAGCAACAATCAGAAGGCAAGAAAAAACAAGCAAGCAAGAGCAGCTAATATACATATGTACATATTACTATAAAATATATATATACACACACACACACACACACACACACACACACACACAGTGCAGAGCATTGTAGCTGGATGGAATAAATATATGAATATATGAACACACAGTGCAGAGCATTGTAGCTAGATGGAATAAATATGTAAATATATAAACACCCACAGTATGGAGCATTGCAGCTAGGTGGAATAAATATGCAAGTATATAAACACACACAGTACGGAGCAATGTAGTTAGATGGAATAAATATATAGATATATAAATATAAACACACCCAGTGCAGAGCATTGTAGCTAGATGGAATAAATATGTAAATATATAAACACCCACAGTATGGAGCATTGCAGCTAGGTGGAATAAATATGCAAGTATATAAACACACACAGTGCGGAGCAATGTAGTTAGATGGAATAATATGTAGATATATAAAAACACAGTGCGGAGCATTGTAGCTAGATGGAATAAATATATAGATATATAAATATAAACACACCCAGTGCAGAGCATTGTAGCTAGATGGAATAAATATGTAAATATATAAACACACACAGTGCAGAGCATTGTTGCTAGGTGGGATGAAACAGCATAACCGTCTATTTAGTTATCCTACATGGTATGATTATGTGCCCATACATATTCTCACCCTCCATAGCGACCGGTATGTTCCTAGTTGTATGCCGGAGAGGACCATTGTGTAAGTCTATTGCATCTTTTGCATTCAAAAAAAAAAAAAAAAAAACTATTAGTTTGTTACGTCTATATACGTATATATATACATTTATAGTAATATGTACATATGTTTACTAGATGTTCTTGTTTTTTCTTGCCTTCTGATTGTTGCTCTGAGTGTTGCTATCCCTGTGCTGTTGCAATCCTGGAATTTCCCCATTGTGGGACTAATAAAGGCTTATCTTATCTTATCTATCTTATCTTAATACCTGATTACAACAGGCGTTTCTACTTGGATGTTTCTGAAGCAGAACATACAGTAAATGGTGTTCTGTTTCAGAAAAAAGGGGGAGAGAGAAAGATACTCCTCTACGTCAGCATAATATTAGACCCAATGGAAAAAAGGCAACCAGCATGCACACGCCATGCTGCAGGAGTGGCAAAAATTTTGCAAAAAACAGCTCATGTGGTGATGGGACATCCGTTGACTGTCCTAACGACACATAGCATGATGTCATATGTAAATTCTGCAGCATTCACTATGACCTCAATCAGACAGACAAGAATGGAAAAAATCCTATCAGCATCACACATCACATTCACACATGAAGGAATAAACATGGCAGATCAGATGTTGGATGGGGAACCGCATGAATGTGAGAAAAGGGTCAGAAAAGATGTGAAAGTGAGAATAGATTTATCTGTGACACCACTGACTGACCCAGATGAAGTTTTGTTTACAGATGGATGTTGTTTTCGTTACCCCACAGAAGGATTGAAGGCAGGATATGCAGTTGTGAGACAAAAGGCAGATGGATTTGAGGAAGTGTTAAATGGGACATTGCAGGACAGACAATCAGCCCAGTTGGCCGAATTGACAGCTATGATCAAAGCATTGGAGTGGTCACCAGGAAAAAAGGTTACTATTTACACAGATTCAGCGTATGTCATTGGAACCATTCTTATAGAATTAGCACAATGGATTCGAGGATTTTTTGATACATGAAGCCCGTGGGTTAGCACATGTAGGAGCTAAACAAATGAAAAGACATTTGAGTCACTGGTGGCATCCCTTCCTCCCAGATATGATACAAAATTTTATAAAAAGTTGTGCCATTTGCGTTTCTCACAATCCAAAACAGACCGTCAAAATTCATCAAGGACATTTTCCATTGCCTACTTTGCCAGGTCAGGAGATAATCATAGATTACACTGACATGGTGGAAAGAATCAGGGGATACAGATATCTCCTAGTGGCAGTGGACACATTTACAGGATGGCCTGAAGCTTATCCTGCAAAGAAAGAAGACAGTAAAACAGTGATCAAATTTTTGATAAATCATTACATCCCTACTTATGGATTTCCTAGGAGAATTAGATCAGATAATGGAACACATTTCAAAAATCAAGACCTACAAAAAGTGGAAAAGATGTTAGGTCTAAAACATTCATTTGGAACAGTTTATCACCCTCAATCTCAGGGTAAGGTTGAACGGATGAACCAAAACATTAAGGTGAAGCTTGCTAAGATCTGTAGCCAGACAGGAATGAACTGGTTAGATGCTTTACCTATTGCCCTATTGACGGTTAGAAGTTCTGTTAACAGCATAACAGGTTTTACTCCCTATGAACTTTTAACAGGTCGGGACCGAGAGCTGGATTGCAGTTGTGTGAGGAAGAAGAGCCCAAGATGGGCTATAAACCATTATATGACCAACTAAGAGCTCTTGTGTCAGCTTTCTCACAACAGGTACAGGAAAAAAAGAAGCCAGGAGGTGATTTGAAACCCACGGAACCAATTACAACAGAGTGGGTCCTCCTGAAGTGCATCAAGAGGAAGTGGTCAGAACCAAGGTGGACAGGACCATTTCAATTGGTGGAAAGAACTTCACACACAGTGAGGTTAAAAGGTAAAGGCGACACATGGTATCACTGGAGTATGTGTGCAACTGCTGATGAGCCTGGACACACATTGAGTGACATCAAACAAGGACTGAAAGGACAGTAACCAGTGACTTTTTATACAATAAGAGTGTTTTGTAGGCATTAAATGCTTAAAGGTTTTTATCTGTTTGCTAATAAGTATCATAATCATCACATAACCAGTAATTAGTGAATTGTGTAATTGCATAACTGTGTGATTGTCCCCTGGATGGATGGCTGAAGAGACTGCTTGGAAAATGGAAAAATGTGATTTTTTTTTTTTATAATCATATCCATTGTAAGTGTTATTGCTATTTTTGCTTTTTGTGGATGCTGTTGTGTATCTTCTATCAGATCTTTTTGCATTAGGGTCATCACCACTGCATTGGAAAGTAAACAACCTCCTCCATATCAAATGCCATTATTAAAACCTGATGGATCAATTAAAATTGGAATGGAATCAGATAAAGATGATGATGAGGAGCACTGTGATGTGCCTTTCCGTGCCTAAAGGGTTTGAGTTATTGGTCTCATTATGGATGAGACCAAAAGGGGGAAATTGATGGGATAAAGTGATCAATAATCATATAATAGTTATTTGTGTGACTCAAAATATTTGTACTCTGCTTATGTCTAGGTAATATAACCAATATACCATAATGGAATATATATTGCCAAGTGTGTGGTTTACTCTCTGCAAAATAGTGGACCTTTGTCTCAGCACAGAGGATAACAAACGCCTGGGATTTATGAGAAGGAGGCACAGTTGTGATAAGGAATGGCTGAGCCTGGCCTACTCTGACCTGGGAGGTGAAGTGGCCTTCATGTGGATACACTTGGCGCCAGGAACGGACCCTCCCGTGGACCATGCACCTGGACTGTCATTTGATAATGCATGCTTTCACTTTTGTTCATTTTCTGTATAAATGTTCTGGGTCAGGGCCAGCATAGTCAGTCAGACTTCATGAACTGACACAGCCTGTTGCTGTCAGGGAGAGAAGGTTTGACCCAGCGCTGTAACCTACTATATTCAACTTGCTTAAATAAATACGTGTTCCAAGTAAACTAATCTCTTCCTTGAAAACGAACCTGGGTAAACCATCTACACACATAGACGATCTTTGAAGAGTAGACTTAGATGGTTTTTACCATTTTCAATCCTAACACTTGCTAGATGAGATGGTGGTTGTCTTGATTTTTCCTCCTCGTCTCAAAGTCATTTTGGAATGTTAGAAAGCTAAACACTCAACAAGACAAACGGGAGAGCCGTTAGCACGCTAAACGGGCTGGGAATTGTTAGCTAGGCTAAACAATAACATAATGTTAGCAAGCTAAATGTTGGTGAATGTGACAAGTTAGCAAGCTTAGCAAACACCAAGTAGGAACAGCCTCGCAGTGGCGCCCTGGGCAGGGAGCTAGCTCAACTCCAAGGCGGACAGTTAAGCCACTGACAGGGGTCCTACTACACAGGTTAGTGAGATGAAGTGCAAGTAGAATAAGGATATGAGACTGGACGGCATAATTTATACCCTCGAAGAAGGGTGGCGCTCCCCGGCTATGCAGCAGTCTCACTGGCCTTGATAGGCATGTCGATAAATACTCTTCAGATTTGTAATGCGAGGGGAAGCAACCCCCATACTGACATGTTGTACCAAGTGAACCGACCGAAAGGGAACTAAAAACAAAACAAAACAGACTGATAAAATTATCAACACCATTTCAAACCCATAAGAAATAATTGTATTTCAAGCATGCGGTGCTCCTTTAATCTGTAAATTCACCTGTTGCAATTGACCATGGGAATTTAAAAGTCACTCTTGAAGCCAGCTAAGCTCTTTATGTCATGTGTACCACATTGAGCATAGATGTATAGGCACAACTACTAACATTACTTTTGCTTTTTACTTTTAACTTCACCTGGGATGCACCATATGACTCAATCGCCAATTAACAATTTAAAGTTAAACCTTATATAACGCCAGTAGCCCAAACAAAGAATAAAGCCTGTTATGAAAAAAGAAGCCTTGTGACTGGTGAGGTGTGGGTCATGAAATGTACACAAGTCTACCTTTAAACAGCAGAGTATAAGTATAAGCTGACGATGGAAATCTGAACGATGAATACATGGGCAACATGGCTGGGTAGTGGTTAGCACTGTCGCCTCACAGCAAGAAGGTTGTGGGTTCAAATCTACCAGCTAACAGGGCTTATATGTGTGGAGTTTGCATGCTCTCCCTGTGCTTGCGTGGGTTTATTCCAGGTGGTCCAGTTTCCTCCCACATTCCAAAAACACACAAGTTAAATTAACTGGAGACTCTGAAGTGGCCCTATGTGTGTGAATGGTGAAGGGATCGGTACCATGGATGCCCTTGAATTTCTCTTTGGGATTAATAAAGTAAAACAAATATTGGGGTGTTGTATTTAAATGACAATTGTTTCTAGCCTCCAGATTTATCAGCGGCCAATAGCTCATATGATGAGATTCACCAGATACGCACTGTGTCATTTGATCTGAACAAACTATGAGTTGGAGGAAATGCATGGACGTGTTTCACAGCAGCCATTATGGTATGAATGAGAGATCAGATGTTTTACTAATGGTAGGATCAGTACCAAATACAAAAACTTTTGTCTGATTAGTTAGATATGTTTTCCTACTATTCCATGCTGTAATAACTTGCTCTGTGGAGAATCAAGTCAAACCTAATGTGTAAGATGAAATATTTATTCATTATTGCAGGTACTCAGAAGTACAGAAGTACAAACACATACAGCTGCACTTAAAAATTACCCCCCCCCCCCACAGCAAATTATGTTTACTTTCAAAATCTGATTTCCATCATTTGAAAAGGGTGGTGGAGGGGGTTGAATAATTTCAAGTGCAGTTGGAGCACAAATGGGAGAAAATGGTACCTGTGGTAGACAGGTCTGATCATCCAGTATGCGGAGGATGCCATGTGGCCTGGAGGAGATCAGATCTAGACAGGAGTGGAAGTTCTTGAGTGGCATAGGATGCCACTGGATGTGTTCTGCACTGTATTCCTCCTGTAAAACATGCACAAAGAGACACTGAAGTTTGTCTGAGGCATTTTAATGTTTGCCTTTTGCAGACAATAAACCCAAGCTGGATAATGTCTACACCCAGCTGTGAATGCTGCTTAGGCTGGCAGCACTACCAGTAAAGATAGTTTGGCCTATGATCTTAGATCATTCACTGACCTGCTCCTGAGAGATCACTGCCTTGTTGACAAAATGCTGCAGCTGCTCATTGGCAAAGTTGATGCACAGCTGCTCAAAGCTGTTCACTCCCAGGTCCTGCATGACAACAGTAGACCATCATTTATTTTAGTTGTTTATTTCTCAGGGAACACGTACTAAAATCAATCTCAAGTACGAGAAAAGATGCTTTACAACAGTTTTTAGTGATCAGCCAAACTGTGAAATTTAGATAAAAACAATAAACATTTTGATTATTAGGTAGACTTAAGAAAAACATGCAGGATACAAAAGGGTAGGTTAAAAAAGTACAGTATGAAAAAAGGAAAAGTAGAGCAGCTAGGTAAACAAAGACTCATAAAAAACAGAAAAATGCTAAAATGTTTCCAAACCTACGATCCACACCCACCCATCCTCTCTATATTGAGTAAAATGCACACATAACATACAGATAAATTAGGAAATGGATAGTCAAAGTGCATTTCCAAAAACCTCAGACAATCTTTCTTAATACTGTAATGTCCAAGAATGTACAGCAGCTTATACAATATAAGAAAACACGGCAATAAACTTATTCAATCTAATGTTCACGTTTCATTTGTCAGAATCCTTTTTTTAACTTTTCTGGACAAAAATAAACGTGCAGAATTTTCAAATCTGTGGGACACTCATCCCACGTCTTTATGGATGTGTATGAAAAAGATGATTGTGCAAAGGCAGTTCTTCTTTAGGAATGTTACACTGCCTTCTTGGGGTTGGCCATGTAGTTCTGCTCATCAGCTCTCTGGTCAGTTGTGAAGTCAGTTCAATTGAAACAAGCACACGCTCAGACACTTGGAAGTTTCCAGATGTCAGTCCAGGCTGAATACCAACCTCAAACCCATAGATGTCGAGTACACCCACAGTGCTGTCCATCTCCGTGGGACTCAGCCAGTCATTGATCTGCTCCAACAACCAGTCAAACAGCACTGAATAAAGTGCTTTGGCAATGGCATCTCTAGAGACATAGAGGGAGGGGCAGACAGATTACTTCTAATAGGAAGTATCAGCAGCCTATGATGAAGTTTGACCTATACCTCTACAACAAATCGAAATGCTGTATCCCTGCTGCATCTTTCATCTTTTTTCACTTCACATCAGGAAGACTACACCAAGACTGGACAAAGACCAGAAAGTACCAAGACCAAGACAAAATCAACACTCTGAGTCAAGCCCAAGACCACTGTGTATGTGTACATCTTGGTCTTGACTTGGTCAAGGTACTCTCTGGTCTCAGACCTGATTAAATTCCCAGGACTGACCAAGTGAGTGCAAAAGTGTTTAGGACTGCATGTTTTAAAATTACTTGAGGCTGAACCCAAAAGTTGGCTGAACACCGGAAATCCTCAAATTAGGAAGTCCAACTTCTCAGGAGAAATAAACATATTTACAACTTGGTCTCCACACCTACAACTAAAGTATTCATCTAGTGCTCCTTTTTTTTCCTGTAATCCTGTTGTTTTTTTTTTCCAGTTAGTATTATCATTTTTTGTGTAACATCACAGTACCAGTTGTGTGTGCTGATTACAAGTTCACCTCAGATGGAGAGGTACAAATGGGAAATAAGCACTGAACCCATCATTTTTTCAGTACATATACAGTGGTGTGAAAAAGTGTTTGCTCCCTTCCTGATTTCTCTTTTTTTTTTTGAATGTTTGTCACACTTAAATGTTTCAGATCATCAAACAAATTTAAATATTAGACAAAGATAAAACATGTAAACACAAAATGCAGTTTTTAAATGAAGGTGTTTATGATTAAGGGAAAAAAAATCCAAACCTACATGGCCCTGTGTGAAAAAGTGATTGCCCCCTAAACCTAATAACTGGTTGGGCCACCCTTAGCAGCAACAACTGCAGTCAAGCGTTTGCAATAACTGGCAATGAGTCTTTTACAGCACTGTGGAGAAATTTTGGCCCACTCATCTTTGCAGAATTGTTGTAGTTCAGCCACGTTGGAGGGTTTTCAAGCATGAACCGCCTTTTAAAGGTCATGCCACTGCATTTCAGATTCAGATCAGGACTTTGACTAGGCCACTCCAAAGTCTTCATTTTGTTTTTCTTAAACCATTCAGAGGTGGACTTGCTGGTGCGTTTTGGATCATTGTCCTGCTGCAGAACCCAAGTGCGCTTCAACTTTAGGTCACGAATAGATGGCTGGACATTCTCCTTCAGGATTTTTTGGTAGACTGCAGAATTCATGGTCCCATTTATCACAGCAAGTCTTCCAGGTTCTGAAGCAGCAAAACAGCCCCAGACCATCACACTACCACCACCATATTTTACTGCTGGTATGATGTTCCTTTTCTGAAATCCTGTGTTACTTTTACTCCAGATGTAATGGGACACACACCTTCCAAAAAGTTCAACCTTTGTCTCGTCAGTCCACAGAGTATTTTGTCAAAAGTCTTGGGGATCATCAAGATGTTTTCTGGCAAAACTGAGATGAGCCTTTATGGTCTTTTTGCTCAGTAGTGGTTTTCGTCTTGGAACTCTGCCATGCAGGCCATTTTTGCCCAGTCTCTTTCTTATGGTGGAGTCATGAACACTGACCTTAACTGAAGCAAGTGAGGCCTGCAGTTCTTTGGATGTTGTTGTAGCGTCTTTTGTGACTTCTTGGATGAGTCGTCGCTGCACTCTTGGGGTAGTTTTGGTTGGCCGGCCACTCCTGGGAAGGTTCACCACTGTTCCATGTTTTCACCATTTGTGGATAATGGCTCTCACTGTGGTTCGCTGGAGTCCCAAAGCTTTAGAAATGGCTAGAAAATTGAACTTTGCTTTACAAAGATGTGATAAACCACAGTTAATTTATGTTTTAACAGGAGGGCAATCACTTTTTCACACAGGGCCATGTAGGTTTGGATTTTTTTTACACTTAATAATAAACATCTTCAATTAAAAACTGCATTTTGGGTTTACTTGTGTTATCTTTGTCTAACATTTAAATTTGTTTGATGATCTGAAACATTTAAGTGTGACAAACACACAAAAAAAAGAGAAATCAGGAAGGGAGCGAACACTTTTTCACACCACTGTACTTCCAATGCAGCTACTCGCTTGAAATTTTCACCAGACTTTGATATTAACTCAACTAATCCATTCACAGTAAGAAATCAAAACATTTAAGTTCATAAATAAAGTTATGTGCGTAATTCTACCTCCTATCTGTGGAAATTAATATCAGCTGGGTAGGTACTTCAAATGTGGCTATAAAAAAAGTTTTCTGTTACCAAGGTCATACAGAAAACATCTCATGATGGGTAAACGCCAAGAATGATGAGGATGAGATGAGGGTGGACCTTCCAGCAGGACAATAATCTCAAACACACAGCCAAGGAAAGTAGTTTGCAACAAAGAAAATCACTTTGAGATATGGCCCAGTCAACACTGACTTAAATCAAAATGAAAATTTTTGGAAAGAACTAAACAGTGGGATTCACAAGAGCCCCCCCCCCCTCCAAAATCTACACGCATCTTATTTTCTTTCTTATCGCACCTTACTTTCACAGATTTGCTGGTCTCAACTTTATTAACACCCAGAATAGGAGGTCAGGCATTAGAGAGGAGCTGAGAGTAGAACCACTGCTGCTTTGTGTTGAAAAGAAACAGCTATGGTCGCATCAGCTCCTAATTAAATGAGCCTTTCTGCACACAACAGCCATTGGTAGCAGGCCCTGGTTAAGTGGCAGAAAATTGAGTTGGTCAGTTTTTCTCACCTTGATTCAATGGCACTTTCTACAGATAGGGGGCAGTAGATCCTGTCATAGGTGGTCTCCTTTGAACAAGAAAAAATGTACAAAGTCTGGGTATTGTGACAGAAATCACATGAATGACAACCTAAAATGTGGTCTGATTGGAGCAAGAGAGTCAACTGACGGTGACCCTGTGAGTGATGACTGTCTGCAAGGCCTCAGAGGATATCTGCAGCAAGGACCCAACTCTCCTGGCTTCACCTTCACTGAAGATACGTGCCACCTCGAAAGACTCACTCTGAAGCAACGCAGAATGACACACATCTTTAACTTCTGATTTACTAAAACACACTCTCTCCTGTGGGCACACATACTTCGTATGAGCTGAAGCAGATATTGCCAAGCTGCAAGATAGAGGAGAGAATGGACCAGATGGTGGAGATCTGATCGGCATGGAGACCGATGGTCTCAAAGCACTGGACCAAAAGCTGGAAGTCCTGTTTGTCCTGTTTCCCCCTCAGCTCACAGGCACCACCCTGCAAAGGAAAACAAAATGTAACACCAGCAATGAGCAAAAGGATGTGCGACATGATAAAAATAGGCAAACAGGCAATGTACTTGGTTCAGGTAGTAGTAGGTCTCTGCTCCCTGCAGGTAGAGCTCCTGTTTGTCCCAGTCGTTCATACCTGCCAGCAGCTCATAGAACACATGATAGTTCCTCTCATCTTTGGCCTTCATGAGGAATGAGACAAGAACTAGATAGTGGCAGGAACCAATTTCACAACTTCTGTGTATTTAAAACACAAGTGTCAAGGCCTATAGGTGAGATATCGCAAATCAATATATTTTATCTGACACTTATATATTCAGATAATCAATTTAAAGGAACTATACATAATTTTTCGAGTTTAAAATATTCAGAAATACCTTTAGCTATAATTAAGGTGTTAGGAACCAATAGTTATGACATTACTGTATACCAAAGATTTAAATGCACTGTATTATGCAGGTCCTGCCTTCCTGTCATACCACTGTTTCACCAGCAGAGTGAGTCTTGAGTCGTGATTGTCACAGAGACAGAGATTCACTTTTTTGGTACAATGCTGCCATCTGATGTTGATAGTTGGAATTAATTCAAAGGTACAAATAGTTCCTTTAATGTGTTTCAATATGTTTCAAACATTCAAGTTGTAATGGATGCACCTTCACTCTCATACCTATTGTAAAACAGTTATTGTATAGCACAGAATAAACAATTCAATTTCATTTTTTAAATAAAATAATGGCCAACAAAAGAAAAGTAAATAATAAACACTCATATGCGTATTAAGTACTGGATTAGTGCAGTGTGCATTTTGTTAAAGATTGCTAAAATTTCAAAGTAAGCCATATGTAGAGTGTAGATAGCTATATTGCTATTTTGCAACAGTTTTCTGTAAGTAATTGCACAAATTGTTGTTTAGTAAAAGACACTTGACCACCAGTCAAGTGTTTCATTTACAGTAGCTGTGCAGCAGAGGCTGCACTAGTCATTTTTGTTATCTATCATTTTGAGGCCTGTAAAAATTCTGTCATAATCTATAATTATCTGTCATTTTAATTGACTTTAAATGGCTCACCCTCGGTGTAATCTGTCAAATGATAGTTTTCAGAATTTTCAGTCATTGCTGAAAAAAAATCTGTCAATGAAGGACAATTTTCTGTTAACCCGACCTCTGCTGTGCAGCTATAATTTTATATACAGTTCCAAAAGTGAAGACCATACTTCCAGAGCTCCCTTTGGTGGCTGGCTGCAGTAAGACAAGAAGCTCCATCTCTCTCCATTATTATTTGTCATGATGCTGAGCATGGTTGGAGAACCCTGCTCATGCTTTCAGTTCATTCTAGTTATTTTCTGTACTTTTCCCACTTCAGTTTTATTATTGAATTTGTGTATGGTTTTTGTCTGTATTATGTTATCTGAATTTGCCCTTTGTTTCTGTTTATTTTGAGTCGTCCTGTTATTATTGTCTTGTTTATTATTATTGTTTGTTTATGGATCATCTTGTATTTTAATTTATGTCTTCCTGTGTCTGGACTTGAGCCTGCTTTCACCTCCACTTTCAATACTCCTTTTGTAACACTGGTATTTATTAATATTGTTTTGTTAGCATTTCTTGGTTTGTTTGGTTTTTTTTGTTACTTATTTGTACCCGTAGGTAGACTTGGTTTGCAGTCTGGTGACAAGCCACCGGATGCTGGTCGCTGCGTGCGCGAGCGCCCTAAACCTACATGTTTTTGGTATGCGGGAGGAAACCGGAGAAATCCCGGAGTAAACCCGCGCAACACGGGGAGAACATGCAAACTCCACACAGCTCACTGTTGGTCGGGGGCTGGGATCGAACCCACGATCTCATGATCCCCGCGATCCCCCGGCCGAGGGTAAAACTGTGCTGCCACAGTGCTAAACCACTGCGCCACCGTGCAGCCACGGTGGCGCAGTTGGTTGTGTATTTTATTGTGTATTGGTTGTGTATTGGTTGTGTATTTTATTGTGTCCTTGCCTTGGTTGTTTATTATTATATTCTCCTTTTGTATTATTTTGTCTGGATTTTGTTCTGTATTTATTTTGGTTGTCATGTTCTCCTGTGCTTTTATTTTGACAAGGTTCTTTGTTTATTTCTTCTCTTAGCTAGTTTTGGTTGTCACAGCTGTCATGATTTTGGTTTATAATCCTCGCTCTTGACCGTTTTTTATCCACACTTGTTACTGATTATTATTAATTTCTCTTTGCCTACTTAAGGAATGCCGCCCCGCAGTTCAGGGCAACGTCCTCACTTAGTCATCCCGACGTGTGTCCCAAGTCTTAGCTGGAGTGCTATTCAGCCTGGTAATCTTTTTCCCAGTGTGGAATTGTACCCTTTGGTTCTCGCCTGTATCCTGCCTTTGTTATATTTTGTGTTTTTATTAAACGTTTGCAACTCACAGTCCAGCATTTGGGTCTCCGTTCCACCTCGCCTGGGCAGTTCATAACAGTAGGACATTGCCCAGTTGGACCCAGCGGACTGGGAGTTTTCCCTTTTTCCCTACCTGCATTTTTTTCTGCCAGTAAGGACCCAGCGGACTCTGTGTTGTCCAGCTATGTTTGGGTGTGAGCTGTTGACCAAGGGGGAGCTTGAGGCCATGAATTGGCTGAAAGACTTGGTCTCCGCGGCGCGCAGCTGCAGTGATCTGGAGGATGAGTGCTGGCTCTGGATAGCAGCAACCTGGGAGATGGAGGGCACCCCAAGGCTGGAAGCATTCCCGTGGGTAAGGAACCTACCCATCTTCTGTCCTCAGCGACCCACCTCTCTGCCTAAAGTCCCTGCAGGTACAGACTTTTGTCAATACGGTCTGGACGAGGTACAGGTGTTGGGCTGCAGGATGGGTGGAGTATTTAATCTCGGACACTCACACTTCCCACACTCTCAAGGAAGCCTTGGAGTTTCTGGAGAGCGCAGCGGAGGTCATAGAGACATATCCCAACCTGTGGAGCTATCCGGAACTCACAGGTCTCTTCTTCTTGGTTCCTAATTTACAACATATGCTCCGCAGGCTGGTGAGAAGCTCTCCATCATCTGCACCTGAGCTAATGAAGAAGCGTCCCCTGGTGCAGACGACTCCAGCCACTCACTGCTACCCAGCTGCATCCCGCCAGAGGAACTCCTCCGCCTCATCTGCTGTTTTGACCATCATCATGCCTGCAGTGCTGGCTCCTCCACCCTCTACACTGGTGCCCTCGTCCACAGCTGTTCCCTCGTCAGAGTTCCCCAGGGTGACTTCTAAAGCGGAAGAGCAGACCAGGCAAGTACTTTTTTCTCTTTTTACACCTATGGGAGAGGGGTCTTGCTGGGTATTAGATGGAGGTTCACAGTGGCAGTCACCCATCACTGCTGAGCCTCCGTCACCTGCTTCTGCTGCCATTTTACCTGGTATGGATATAAAGCCTGCCTATGTTTCTCCCTCCCTGTCCGAGGTGCCTACGTCTGGAATAGTTTTGCATGCTGCAGCACCTGCTGATCCAGAGGTACCTGGTCTGGTCCCACAGCCATATCGCTGACAGAAAAGGAGCGCCTCCTGTAGTCCGAAGCCTGTGCCGACAACTGAGTGTCCCCTGGTTTTGGCATCTCTGGACCCAGTGCCATTGGTGAGACATTTCCTGGCTCCGTTACACATGGCTAGGGTTCCACCAGCTCCTGCCACCATGTCTGGGGCTCTGCTAGCTCCTGCCGCCATGTCTGGGGCCCCGACAGTTCCTGGTGTCACACCTGAAGTTACGCCAGTTCCTGTCGTCACGGCTGAAAATTCACCTGCCATCATGCCTGCTGTTTTGGCTGCAGCAACAGAGTCATCGGAGTCATGGTCGGCAGTGGTGCTAGAGTTAAGGCAAGTCCTCTTTTTTGTCTTTACAATATCAATATTAGAGATATCTTGCTTGGCTCTTGGCAGGGAGGACCAGTTGCAGCTTCCATCTGCTCCTGGGTTTTCCCCATCAGGCTCCACTGCTACCGGTTACAGTGACCCGATGTTTGTCTCTTCCTCCCCGTCTGAGGTGGCCGTGTCGGGGATGGATTCCCAGGTGGCTGTACTTGAGACACCCCAGCCTGAGTCGCCTGATTTCATCGCTGGTCAGCAGTCTTCGCCTGGTTCTGTCAATGGTCAGCAGTCCTCTCCGTCTGATTTCGCCGCTGGTCAGCGGTCCTCTCTGTGTGGTTTCATCACTGATCAGCAGTCCTCTTCGTCTGGTTTCGCCGCTGGTCAGCAGTCCTCTTCGTCTGGTTTTGCCGCTGGTCAGCCGTTCTCATAGCTTGGTTTCCTCGCTGGTCAGCCGTCATTGTCGTCTGGTTTCCTCGCTGGTCAGCCATCTTCATCGTCTGGTTTTCTCGCTGGTCAGCCGTCATCGTCTTCTGGTTTCCTCGTCGGTCAGCCGTCATCACCGTCTGGGCTCAAAGCGGTTCAGCAGGCATCATCAGGTATCACCGCACCTCAGCTATGGGCTCACTGGCTCTATGCTTCAGCCCAAGCGGTTGGTAAAGGGCACGTGTTCCAGCTGCTGTCTCCAGGATGGGACATATCATGCTCCACGGTCCAATGGCTCAGGGATGCTGGGAGACCACCCGACAGATCATGTTCTCTGGTCTGTTGGTTTTGGAATGCCGGGAGACCACCCGATGGTTTAAGCCTCCTGCTTGGGTGGCTCAGGGACTCTGGGAGGCTATCCGACACATTTCAACTCTTGACCTGGTGGTCTTGGGACTACAGCAGGCCACCTGAGCTGCCCTACTTTCTCGCCTGGTGGTCCTGGGATTTCGTTATGCCACCTGATCTGTCTTGTTTTGTTGGTCTCTGGTGAGCGAGATTTGTTTTGTCCCACCTGACCTCGTTTCCCCCACTACCCTCCCTGGAAGGGTGATTTTTCTGTTCTTGTTGGGAGGGTTTTGGTGTGTTTTTTCTTTTTCTTTATGATGTTACGTTGGGGTATCTGGGTTCCACCCCTTGGGGGATGGGGGCTCTGTCATGATGCTGAGCATGGTTGGAGAACGCTGCTCATGCTTTCAGTTCATTCTAGTTATTTTCTGTACTTATCCCACTTCAGTTTTATTACTGAATCTGTGTATGGTTTTTGTCTGTATTATGTTATGATGATGATGATGTTATCAGAGTTTGTCCTTTGTTTCTGTTTGTTTTGAGTTGTCCCATTATTATAGTTTGTTTATGGATCATCTTGTATTTTAATTTATGTCTTCCTGTGTCTGGACTTGAGCCTACTCTCGCCTCCGCTTTCAGTTCTCCTTTTGTAACACTAGTATTTATTAGTATTGTATTGTATCTCTTTTTGATCCGTTTTTTTTTCCACTCCATTTATATCACGGACACACAGATTGTCCCAAATGTCTCCTGAACCGGTGGACGGAGCCACTGTTTATAGCAGGAGACGATACAGCAGGGAAGAGCTGCTAGCACTCAACCGCCACCCGGTGCTAACGGAAAAACTCGACATACCGAGAGAACTGAGGCGAAAACGCCGTGGCTGCCGGGCTGGAGTAAGGCGGAGGACAAAAAATATAAGGTACAGACCCTCCCTTCCATCTGTTGTCATGGGGAATGTACGGTCGTTACTGGGAAAGGTAGATGAGCTAGCGGCTATCTCCCGCTACGATAGCATATACCGGGAATGCTCTCTCCTTTTGTTTTCTGAGACGTGGCTAACTGAACTAGCAGCAGATGCTAACATTGAGCTGGAGGGTTTCCACATGATACGGGCAGACCGAACACCAGACAGTGGCAAAGCAAGGGGCGGTGGAGTGATAATGTATGTTAACAACAACTGGTGCAGACCGGGACATATCACTGTTAAACAACGACACTGCAGCAAAGACATTGAGTTGCTAACTGTTAGCATGCAGCTTACATATCTCCGGAGAGAATACTCACACGTGATCTGCATTGTTGTTTATGCAAATCCGACGGCGAACGCTGGGACAGCGCGTGACGTCATCCATTCAGTAACCAGCAGGCTGCAGACAGAACACCCAGATGCTCTTCTCCTCATCTCAGGCGATTTCAACCATGTTTCACTATCTCCCATTCTACCCACGTTTACCCAGTATGTTACATGCCACACTAGAGACAATAAAACACTGGACTTATTCTACGCAAACACTAAGGAGGCGTACACCTCATCACAACTCCCCCCACTGGGGAGATCGGATCACAACTTGGTTCATCTCCGGCCGGTGTACAAACCCCTAGTGCACAGACAACCTCCGGCCATGCGCACAGTGAAGTTATGGTCTGAGGAGGCAATGGACACTCTAAAGGGCTGTTTTGAAACCACCGCCTGGAAGCAGCTCTGCGATCCACATGGTGAGGACATCAATGGCCTCACTCACACCTTCACGGGCTACCTCAGCTTCTGTGTGGACAAATCCGTTCCCACCAAGACCATACGATGTTGCTCAAACAACAAACCCTGGATCAACCCTGAGATAAAAACACTTCTGAGAGAGAAGAAGAGGATCTTCAGGTCAGGGAACAGGGAGATGCTGAAGTCCGTACAGAGGGAGCTGAGGAGAAAGATCAGAGAAGGCAAGGACAGCTTCAGGAAGAAGATGGAGGACAAGCTGCAACAGAGCGACATCAGCGGGGTCTGGAGAAACCTCAAAACCATCTCTGGGCTCCAGAATACCTCCCCCCAGGCCACGGGGGGCAGGGAGTGGGCGAACAATCTGAATCTGTTTTTCAATAGGTTTGACCAACCGCCCTCCCCCCTGACTGCACAACAACCACTGCTGCCTCTAAAGACATCAAGTCCTGCTGCCCACTCCCCACTCCACCAACACCCCCCCCACTCCCAACACACAGCCCCCCATCCTGACCCTGACCAAGACCCAGGTGAGGACGGAGCTGAGGAAGATCAAGGCGAGGAAGGCGACGGGACCGGACGGCATCAGCGCAAAGCTCCTCAAGTCCTGTGCAGACCAGCTGTGTGGGATTGTGGCGTACATCTTCAACCTGAGCCTGAAGCTGGGGAGGGTACCACAGCTGTGGAAAATATCTTGTGTGGTACCTGTACCAAAAACTTCCCACCCCAAAGACCTGAACAGCTACAGACCGGTGGCCTTGATGTCCCACTTGATGAAGACCCTGGAGAGACTGCTCCTTGCTCACCTCCGCCCCCTGGTGGAACCAGCGATGGATCCACTCCAGTTCGCCTACCAGCATGGCATTGGGGTGGAGGATGCGGTGATCTTCCTCCTTCACCGTTCTCTGTCCCACCTGGAGAAGCCCGGGAATATGGTGAAGATCATGTTCTTTGACTTCTCCAGTGCTTTCAACACCATCCAACCGATGATCCTGAAGGACAAGCTGCTGCGCGCAGGGGTGGACCAGCACCTGTCATCATGGATCCTGGACTACCTCACGAACCGGCCTCAGTTTGTGAGAACCCGGGACTGTGTGTCCGACACGATCATCGGTAGCACGGGGGCCCCCCAGGGAACGGTGTTGGCTCCCTTCCTGTTCACTCTTTATACTGCGGACTTCTCACACAACTAACTAACTACTAACTAACCTACACTTATATAGCGCTTTTCTAGTCACAAAGACCACTCAAAGCGCTTTCATTAATACTAACCCTCTATTCTAAGGGCCTATAGGAAACAGATATCTAGGGACAATTTAGAACAGCCAATTAACCTAACATGCATGTTTTTGGCATGTGGGAGGAAACCGGAGAAATCCCGGAGTAAACCCACGCAACACGGGGAGAACATGCAAACTCCACACAGATCACTGTTGGTCGGGGGCTGGGATCGAACCCACGATCCCACGATCCCCACAATCCCCCGGCCAAGGGTAAACTGTGCTGCCGCAGTGCTAACCACTGCGCCACCGTGCAGCCCACCGCACACAACACACTGCCATCTACAGAAGTTCTCTGATGACTCTGCGATCGTTGGCCTCATCTCCAATGGAGATGAAGCTGAGTACAAAGGGCTTATCCAGGACTTCGTGGACTGGTGCCATCAGAACTGCCTCCAGATCAACGCGAGGAAAACTAAGGAGCTGGTGGTGGACTGCCGCAGGCATGGACAACCCCTCACAGCACCAGTAAATATACAGGGAACAGACATTGAGATGGTGACATCCTACAAGTACCTGGGTGTTCATCTGAACAATAAACTAGACTGGTCACACAATACTGACACACTCTACAAGAAGGGACAGCGCAGGCTGTTCCTACTGAGGAGACTCAGGTCTTTTGGTGTACAAGGGGTGCTGCTGAAGACATTCTACGACACAGTGGTGGCATCAGCCATCACTTTTGGAGTGGTCTGCTGGGGCAGTGGCATTACCGCAGCCGATAGGAAGAGACTGAACAAACTGATCAAGAAAGCTAGCTCTGTCCTGGGGCAGCGCCTTGACCCAGTGGAGGAGATAGGAGAGAGAAGGAAGGTGGCTAAACTGTCATCTCTGCTGGAGTCCGAGTTCCACCCTATGCAGGACATACTGAATGCACTGAGGAGCTCATTTAGCAGCAGACTACATCATCCTAGGTGCACAACCGAGAGGTTTTGCAGGTCCTTCCTACCAACGGCTGTCAGACTGTACAACCTAAGCAGGGCTGCTCGCAGAGATAGCAAAAAGACGTAACAACCTAATAGTTTTTGAATGCAAAAGATGCAATAGACTTACACAATGGTCCCCTCCGGCATACAACTAGGAAAATACCGGTCGCTATGGAGGGTGAGAATATGTATGGCCACATAATCATACCATGTAGGATAACTAAGTAGACGGTTGTGCTGTTTCATCCCATCTAGCTACAATGCTCCACACTGTGTGTGTTTATATATTTACATATTTATTCCACCTAGCTGCAATGCTCCACACTGTGTGTGTTTATATATTTACATATTTATTCCATCTAGCTACAATGCTCCACACTGTGTGTGTTTATATATTTACATATTTATTCCATCTAGCTACAATGCTCCGCACTGTGTTTATATACTCATACAGTATATTTATTCCATCCAGCTACAATGCTCTGCACTGTGTCTGTGTGTATATATATATATATTTATAGTAATATGTACATATGTATATTAGCTGCTCTTGCTTTTTTTTCTTGCCTTCTGATTGTTGCTCTGAGTGTTGCTATCCCTGTGCTGTTGCAATCCTGGAATTTCCCCGTTGTGGGACTAATAAAGGCTTATCTTATCTTATCTTATCTTATCTTATTTCTTGGTTGTGTATTTTATTGTGTCCTTGCCTTGGTGGTTTACTATTATTTTCTCCTTTTGTATTATTTTGTCTGGATTTTGTTCTGTATTTATTTTGGTTGTCATGTTCTCCTGTGCTTTTATTTTGACTTTTATTTTTGTTTTGAGGTTGTCACAGCTGTCATGATTTTGGTTTATTATCCTCGCTCTTGACCCTTGATTATCCACACTTTTTTCTGATTATTGTTAATTTCTCTTTGCCTACTTAAGGGACGTCACCCCGCAGTTCAGGACGATGTCCTCACTTAGTCGTCCCGACGTGCGTCCCACGTCTTAGCCGGAGTGCTATTCAGCCTGGTAATCTTTTTCCCAGTGTGGACTTGTACCCTTTGATTCTCACCTGTATCCTGCCTCTGTTATATTTTGTGCTTTTATTAAACATTTGCAACACACAGTCCAGCGTTTGGGTCTCCATTCCGCCCCGCCTGGGCAGTTCATGACAATTATTACCTCCACCAAGGAGGCAATGTGATCAGTGCATTTTCCGTGTTTGATGGATTTTGATGAAATTTTCACCACAGGTGGCCCTTGTGCTACAGATGAACCCATTAGATTTTGGAGGTGATCCAAGCGCGCATAGCTCTGCCAAGGCTTTATCTCGCAATGTTAAAGAAAGTAAATCAGACTCTGCATCCTAACCTGGATCACCTCCAAAATCTAATTGCTTCATCAGTTGCCCAGGGGCCACCTAGGCTAAAAATTTATTCAAAATTTGAAAAGTAGTTTTTGCGTAATCCTGTACATATACAGAAAGATAAAACAAACCTTGGAGGAGGCATGTGCTCTGTGAGTGCCCTCTAGTATATTCTTGGACTATAAAGCAAAACTACATGACTCACAAGGCAAAATTATTTTGGTTGTTACTGGGTGAGTCTGGCAGCTCATCCAAAAGAAAAAAAAAATCAGTTTTAGCTCTTTCCCCGCTTCCTTTAACCAACATTACTGTATGCCTTTCTTTTATTTTTAATTAAATTTTGTTTCATGTTTTACTATTACATCAAAATATATGGAAGTGACATTTGCAGTAACAAGCTGCATATTTTACAGACAGATCTGTGGATAAGCCTACTCTCATCTTTTGTGTAGCCAGTACCCCACACCCCAAGTACAAATAATGGGAGGCAAGAAGTTACACTCACTACTAGTTATTAGTCAGTTCTGCCTATTTCCAGCAACTTTGGGCTTGCTTTTCCTTAAAGTTGCTTAAAATATAAGTGATTACTTGCTTTACAGGACACATGAATTATGTGAGATTCTTCTCTTTTAAAGATTGTAAGACTAACCAAGACTCACTTAGTTTCTCAAATGTTCTCACTTGCTGTCAGTCATAGATTTTCTCTTTTGTCTCATTTAGCCATTGGAACTGGGCTGCAGTTCACTTAGTAACCGCAGGGTGTGAATAAATACCAAGTTCCCAACAGTTCCATGCAGGTTGAGGAATGCTTCATAATAGCACTGGGCAATATACTGAACATGTTCGATGTATCAGTACATTTGGCACCCCTTCTTCTTCTTTCGGCTGCTTGCTTTAGGGGTCACCACAGCGGATCATCTGTCTCCATCTCACTCTCACCATTGCATCTTCCTTTGTAACACCAACCCTCTCCATGTCCTCTTTCACTACATCTTTGAATCTTCTCTGTGGTCTTCCTCTTTTCCTCCTGCCTGGCAGCTCCATCTTCAACATCCTTTGTCCAATATATGCACTATCCCTCCTCTGCACATGTCCAAACCATCTCAGCCTTGCATCTCTTACTTTGTCTCTAGACCGCTCAATGTGAGCTGTCCCTCTGATATACTCATTTTTAATCTTGTCCTTCCTAGTCACTCCCAATGAAAATCTTAGCATCTTCAACTCTGCCACCTCCAGTTCCACCTCCTGTCTTTTTGTCAGAGCCACCATCTCCAAACCATACATCACAGCAGGTCTCACTACCGTCTTCTCTCTCTCTCTCAACATGGGGACGGGTCCTACATGGTGTATGCGAGCTCAGGACAGATGAAGTGTTTTGAATGTGGAGATGTGGGCCATAAACGCTTCACTTGTCCGCACAAGCAGCGAGTGGGAGGCTCTGATGGCGCCGTAGCTGACGCCGGTGGTGCGGCCTCTGCTCACGCCGCTACGGCGGACGCCATTGCGGGGCCTTCCGCCGGTCCTGCTCCGGAACACGCTACTGTTGCGGGGCCTTCCGCCGATCCTGCTCCGGAACCTGCTGCTGTGTCTGTGGACAGCCCAGCTGTGGCGCCCGCAGCCCAGCTTACGGTTGGGAGCGTCGCTGGCGATGACGCCCAAACTGTCACTGATGATGCGTCACAATCTAGCTGTGAGAAAGAGCTTGTGACATCAGCGGCTGTGGTTCCGGTGGCTGCTACCGTTTCAGAGCAGCCACCGGAACAACACCAGTCAGCTGTTGTAGGTAGCGTTCAGGAAAATGTAGCTCATGATGAATCAGCTGGGACAGCTGAATCCAACAGTCAGCCACGTTGTGCTGACGAGGAAATGGATTCTGATTCTGACACTGAATCCGAGGTTCTATTGGGGCAGCAAGCAGCAGAAACACAAGCTTGTATTCACTGGAGGAAATAAATGTTTTTCTGGATGAAACCTATAACAGAGCCGTTAAAGTCACTGATTACTTCAGTGACGCTAATAAATTTATTAGGTCTGTTAATGTGCAGAAAAGGCAGGTTGGTCTTGACCTCCTGGATGAAAGAAAACGTTTTTGCCTTAAAAAGCACCTAACAGCCCTGCGTAAATCAGCAGGAGGACAAAAGGTCAAGCATGCCCGACAGATGGAATAACTTACATGGGCACAGCACGGTGTTCCTTATGTCTATCTCTCTATGCAAACCATAAAATTAGGATCCTTAAACATCAATGGTGGGAGGGCCAATCATAAGAGGGGATTAATTAGTGACCTGTTCCGACAAAAAAATCTTAACATTTTGTTTTTGCGAGCCGCTTGTATCCGCGATCTCGTTCTTTCGGTCATTACCCAAAGCTCATGACCATAGGTGAGAGTAGGAACATAGATTGACTGGTAAATCGACAGCTTTGCCTTAGAACTAAGCTCCCTCTTCACCACAACAGACCGGTACAACGTCCGCATCACTGCAGATGCTGCTCCAATCCGTCTGTCGATCTCTCGCTCCATTTTCCCCTCACTCGTGAACAAGACCCCAAGATACTTAAACTCCTCCACTTGGGGCAGGAGCCTGTCCCCAACCCGGAGAGGGCAATCCACCTTTTTCCGGCTGAGGACCATGGACTCGGACTTGGAAGTGCTGATTCTCATCCCAGCCGCTTCACACTCAGCGGCAAACCGTCCCAGCAAGAGCTGTAGGTCATTGCTGGATGAAGCCAACAGGACAACATCATCTGCAAACAACAGAGATGAGATCCTGTGGTCACCAAGCATGACACCCTCCATTCCCTGGCTGCGCCTAGAAATCCTGTCCATAAAAATTATGAACAGGATCGGTGACAAAGGGCAGCCCTGGCGGAGTCCAACTCTCACTGGGAATGACTCCGACCGAGTGTTGGCAATACGAACCAAACTCTCACAATGGTCGTACAGAGACCGAATAGCTCGTAGCAACAAGCCCGATACCCCATACTCCCGAAGCACCCCCCACAAAAATCCACGAGGGACACGGTCAAATGCCTTCTCCAAGTCCACAAAACACATGTAAACTGGTTGGGCAAACTCCCACGAACCCTCAAGAATTCTCGAGAGGGTAAAGAGCTGGTCCGATGTGCCACGACCAGGACGAAAACCACATTGCTCCTCCTGAATCCGAGGTTCGACCAACGGCCGGACTCTCCTCTCCAGGATCGCGGAAACAAGCGGCTGAAATGAGCTTTCTCCGTAGGATTGCTGGACTCACCCTGAAAGATAGGGTGAGGAGCTCAGTCATCCGGGAGAGGCTCAGAGTAGAACCGCTGCTCCTCCACATTGAAAGGAGTCAGTTGAGGTGGTATGGGCATCTGATTAGGATGCCTCCTGGACGCCTCCCACTTGAGGTGTTTCAGGCACGTCCCACTGGGAGGAGACCCCGGGGCAGACCCAGGACTCGGTGGAGAGACTATGTCTCCCAGCTGGTCTGGGAACGCCTTGGTATCCCTTCTGAAGAGCTGGAGCAGGTGGCTGGGGAGAGGGAAGTCTGGGCTTCTCTGCTTGAACTGCTGCCTCCGCGACCCGGACCTCCGGAAAAGCGGTAGAAGATGGATGGATGGATGGATGAATGGATGGATTTTGTTTTTGCAAGAAACTCATACCACTTCAGCAGATGAAGTGGACTGGGGCTTGTGGTGGAAGGGACCTTTTTCACTCAGTCATGGTACAAAGTTTAGTGCAGGAGTAGCCATTTTGTTTGGGGAATCTGAAAATGTAACAGTTTTATCTGTGGTGGAGGTAGTGAAGGGCAGGCTGCTCCTTGTTAGGACCGAAATAGGGAATTCCGTGTTTTGTTTGATTAACGTTTATGCTCCAAATCAGAGTTCTGAAAGGGTTGCCTTTTTCAATACACTGACAAATGAATTGCAGAGCTATCACCAAGACCAACTTATTGTTGCTGGTGATTTCAACTGCACCTTGGATTTCACTCTGGATCGCACTAATGCAGAACCTCAGTCTTCTCAAGTTTTAAAAAATATCACTGTACAGTTCGACCTCTTGGATACATGGAGAGTTAAACATGCAAACACGAGACAGTATACCTGGGTCAGAGTCACAGATGATGTGGTCAGTGCTGCTAGATTAGACAGAATATATGTTTCTCAAACCTTTGGCCCGGGAATCCTCCACAGTAACATAAGTCCCGTCGGTTTTACAGATCATCATCTGTCCTCTGTGGTGTTAATTAGCTCACCAGGGGTAAAGAAATAAATCTTATTGGCACTTCAATAACAAGCTCCTTCAGGACACCACCTTTTGTCAATATTTTGTGTGTTTCTGGGAACACTGGAGGACCACAAAGCCTCGTTTTAGTTCCCTGGAACAGTGGTGGGAGAATTGGCAAGGTGCAAATTCACATTTTTTGTCAACAGTATACTGCAAACTCGAGTGCCATCATCAAAGCCAAAGTCGGTGAACTTGAGGACATTGTCAGGAGGTTGGAGGTCAGTTTGGTTAGGGATCAGGATTCTACTGCAGGCCGTTTGTTGCAGGAGAAGAGATCAGCCCTGAGCTCTTTCCTGCAGGAAAGAGTGAAGGGGGCACTTGTTAGGTCACGGTTTACTCGCCTGCAGGACATGGATGCCCCAACATCTTTTTTCTTCAATCTGGAGAAGTCTGCTGCAAAAAAGAAGTTGATGACTTGCTTAAAACTCCCAGATGGTCAAATGACTACAAATCCATCTGAGATGCGGTGCCATGCAGTGGATTTTTACGGGGCCCTGTTTGGTGCAGAACCATGTTGCATAGAATCTCAAAACCAACTCTTTGAAGGTCTTCCCATGCTCAGCCCAGAGGACAGGGCTGCTCTGGACTGTGAACTGACTTTGGATGAGTTAACTGTAGCAGTTAATCAAATGGCTCTGGGACGTGCACCTGGAATTGACGGTCTTTCTTCTGACTTTTTTAAGCATTTTTGGGATATTATTGGATCAGACTTTTATGACGTTCTAATTGCCTGTTACAGAAATGGAACTTTACCTCTCTCCTGCCGGCATGCAGTACTATCTCTGCTGCCTAAGGAAGGGGACTTGGCCTTGCTTAAAAACTGGAGGCCTGTGGCTCTTCTTTGCACGGACGACAAGGTGCTTTCTAAAGCCCCGTCAAATAGACTAAAAAATGTATTGGGTTTCATCATAGATAGAGATCAAACATATTGTATTCCTGACCGAACCATTATGGACAATATTTTTCTCGTACGTGACATTCTTCATCTCAGTAAATGTTATGATTTGGACTTCGGTATTATGTCTTTGGACCAAGAAAAAGGCTTTTGATAGGGTTGACCATTCTTATTTGTTTTCCACACTGAAAGGGTTTGGTTTTGGCAATATGTTTTTGAGGTGGGTCAATCTGCTATATACTGGAGCTGAGTGTTTGGTAAAGATGGGGGCAGGGCTGAGTTGGCCAATTCCTGTACGTCGGGGAATAAGGCAGGGTTGTCCAATCTCAGGTCAACTGTATAGCTTGGCTATTGAGCCTTTGCTGTGCAGGTTGCGCACTCAGCTGGGTGGTTTAATTCTGCCGGGGCCCTCCAGCAGTTGTCGTCCAATCGTCTTGTCTGCTTATGCGGATGACGTCAACATTTTCATCACATCCCGCAGGAATGTACAGCGTCTGGTGGACACTTTATCTATTTATGAGAAGCCATCTTCTGCACGGGTAAACTGGGCCAAGAGTGAGGGTCTATTGGTGGGCCAGTGGTCACATCAGGACATTCCTCAGCTTCCTGGAGGTCTTCTGTGGGGGAAAGCCGGTCTCAAAGTGTTGGGGGTATTTTTGGGCTCTGAGGATTTTGAACACAAGAACTGGGAGGGAATTAAGGAGAAGGTGTGTGCTCGCTTTTCTAAATGGAAATGGTTGCTACCACAGCTATCATATTGGGGAAGGGTTCTGGTCGCCAATAATCTGGTCGCTTCGGCTCTTTGGCATAGGCTTATTGCTTTGACACCGCCCAGGAGCCTGGTTGAGGAGGTTCAGAAGATCATCGTGGATTTCTTTTGGTCTGGTCGACATTGGGTCAGTGCGGCTGTTCTCTACCTGCCTGTTGCCGAGGGAGGACAGGGCCTGGTGGACATACAGTCCAAGATCGCCTGTTTTAGGCTTCAGACTGCACAACGGCTCTTTTACGGATGTGGCCCCTGCTGGATGGACACTGTAAAACTGCTCCTGAGGAGAGCTGGCCACTTGGGCTATGATAAACAGCTTTTCCTCGTGAAGTCCGAGGAGGTGGACCTTACTGGACTTTCTGCTTTCTACACATCTGTCTTACATGCATGGCAAGTCTTCACCGTAGCCCGCATTCCTGAGGAGACACCAGGCATGTGGCTGTTCGAGAAACCACTGTTTTTCAATCAATTCATGGACACTCAAGTGCTGCAATCTGTTAGTCTGCGAACTTGTTTAAGAGAGGCACGCTGTACCAAGCTTGGTCATCTTATGAAGATGTCAACCACATCGATAGAAACGCTGCGGCGGAGTGCCAACATTACATCTGTCAGACTGGTGCATAGGGTGGTGAAGGAAGTGTGTGCTGCCCTGCCACGACCGCCTAGAGCGTTTGCGGAAAACCGGACTCTTTCCACTCAATGAGATGAGGGCACTGTGTCCAACTTTCCTGCCCTTTCCATAAGTCCAGCTGTGGGAGAGTGGCAGGAGGGAGAGGATCACCTGCTGTCCTTCAGAAATCCTCATCTGGGCAAGTTCCAGTTTGTGGGGACAAAGACGGTGTAGCACATCTGTGTGAAAGTTCTGAATCTGCGCTCTCTGACGGACGTGAAAGAGTCGAAGTGGGCAGGGTTTTTGGGGCCGGTATTCTCCCCGAAAGGCAGCTGGCGGTCCATGTACAAGCTCCCTATTGAGAAACGGACGGCAGATCTCCAATGGAGGATTGTTCATGGGGAAATAGCTACGAATACAGAGCACACCTGGATCCGAATGTGGGGGAGGAATGTTTGTTTTGTTCCCAAGTTGAGACCCTGGAGCATTTGTTTGATCAATGTTTTCGTTTATCTGGCCTTTTTGATCTTCTGAAAGTGTGGTTTCATGATTTGGGTGAATGTTTCTCTTTTGGTTTGTTTATTTACGGGCCAAAGTATTAAGTGGCAAAGAAGTCTGTGCACACTTTGATGAACTTCCTATCTGGTAATGCTAAACTTGCCATCTGGCTGACAAGGAAAAATCGGACTACTAACACTGGCAATGTGGATCCTGTGTTTGTTTTCAAGGCCTTGTTAAAAGTCAGACTCCAGGTGGAGTACTCTTACTATAAAATGGTGGACAATTTGGAGGTATCACCAATAGATGGACTGTAGGGAATATTTTGTGTTCTGTGGGAGAGGGGGATGAGTTATGTTTGCACTTTTGAAATGTGAGACACTTGGTGGAATGATATTGGTGATCTTACATTTCTGAATTGTGCAATAAAGGGATTTTTTAAAACTCAAACTTCTGGCAGCTGAAGACGATGTCCACACCCTGATTGTAAGCGGTGTGGTTATCGGGGAAACGTATGTACAGGTGTCCCCCTTATCTGTCCCATCAATGAGAATCACCGTCTCAGGTGTTCCACCTTTCATCACTGACGAGCAGCTGGCGACGGAGCTCCACAGATTTGGGAAGTTTGCGGGCCCGTTTACAACTCTGCCTTTGGGATGCAAGGCCGCCAAGTTCAAACATGTGAAATCACTCAGGCGACAGGTGTTCATGTTTCTCGACTCGCCCACTCAGACTCTGGAAGTCTCCTTCAGGGTCAAGCACGGGGACGGATCTTATATGGTGTATGCGAGCTCGGGACAGATGAAGTGTTTTGAATGTGGAGACGTGGGCCATAAACGGTTCGCTTGTCCGCATAGGCAGCGGGCGGAGGGCCCTGATGGGGCCGCGGATGGTGCCGGCGGCAAGCCCTCCACTCACGCCGCAGCTGCGGACGGCGGCACGGCCTCCGCTCCCACTACCCCTGCTCCGGAGCCTGCCACTATGTCTGTGGACGGCCCGGCTGTGCCGCCCGCGGCCCAGCTTGCAGCCAGGAGCATTGATGGCGATGGCGCCACAAGGGTCACTGATGGTGCGTCACAATCATCTCGCTGTGTGACGTCAACAGCTGGGCCACTGGCAGCTGCTCCCACTTCGGAGGAGGGGACGGAGCACCGACCTGATGGTGCGTCACAATCATCTCACTGTGTGACGTCAGCGGCTGTGCCTCCGCCAGCTGCTGCCACTTCGGAGGAGGAGACGGAGCACCGACCTGATGGTGCGTCAGAATCTCGCTGTGTGGCATCAGCGGCTGTGCTTCCGGCGGCTGCTACCGTTACACAGCGGGGGATAGAACAGCGACAGTCAGCTGCTGAGGGTGGCGTCCAGGAAAATGTGACCCATGATGGATCCACTGGCCCGGGAGAACCAAGCAGTCAGCTGAGTTGTGCTGCCGAGGAAATGGAATCTGAAAACGACGCTGTGTCTAATACTGGGTCTATTGAGGCAAAATGCAGTACAAACACAAGTTTGTACTCACTGGACGAAATCAATGCTTTTCTGGATGAAACCTATAACAAAGCCATTAGGGTCGCCGACTACTTCAGTGACACTGATAAATTCATTAAGTCTGTGGATGTGCTAAGAAGGCAGGTTGGTCTGGACCTCCTGGATGAAAGGAAACGTTATCGCCTCAAGAAACACCTGACAGCCCTGCATAAAGCAGCAGGGGGAACGCCGGTCAAGCGCGCCCGACAGGAGGAATGAATGGCGCTCGTTCCTTTGCCTGTTTCACGCATTTTTGGGATATTGTTTGAACAGACTTGTATATGACATTTAATTGACTGTAATTGACCGTCACAGGACTGCATCTTTGACTAGGTGGGCTGCAAGGAATGTTCTGTGTGGTGTGGGGGGGGGGGGAACATTTCAGTTTGCACTTTTTCCAATGTGACACACTTGGTGGAATGATGTTGGTGTGTTCACATTTTGAAGTGTGCAATAAAGGCTTATTTTAAAAGGTCAAAATCTCTCTCTCTCTCTCTCTCTCTCTCTCTCTCTCTCTCTCTCTCTCTCTCTCTCCCTCTCCCTCTCCCCCTCTCCCTCTCCCTCTCCCTCTCCCTCTCCATGTTCTTGCATTTTTGAATTGTACAATAAAGCCTTTTTTTAAAAAGTGGAAAGTCTCTCTCTCTCTCTCTCTCATACTGTGTCTAACACTGAGTCTATTGAGGCAAAATGCAGTACAAACACGAGTTTGTATTCACTGGAAGAAATAAATGCTTTTCTGGATGAAACCTATAACAAGGCTATTAAAGTCACTGACTACTTCAGTGACACTGATAAATTCATTAAGTCTATTAATGTGCTAAGAAGGCAGGTTGGTCTTGACCTCCTGGATGAAAGGAAACGTTTTCGCCTCAAGAAACACCTGACAGCCCTGCGTAAAGCAGCAGGGGGAACAGGGGTCAAGCACGCCCGACAGGAGGAATAAATGGCGGTCGTTCTTCTGCCTGTTTTACACATTTTTGGGATATTGTTTGATCAGACTTTTTATATGACGTTTCTAATTGACTGTAATTGACTATCACGGAACTGGATCTTTACCTGCAGGGCATGGATGCCCCAATATTTTCTTTCTACAATCTGGACGAGCCTGCTGCAACGATGACTTGCTTGAAAATCCTGCATGGTCTAAGGACTACAATCCATCTGAGATGAGGAAAATGTCTCTGGGACGTACAACGGAACTGGCTGCGGCCGCACAGCGCTATCTCGGCTGCCGGAGGAAGGGGACTTGGCCTTGCTTGAGAATTGGAGGCCTCTGGCTCCTCTTTGCCCGGACTACGAGGAAGACTCGCACTGCTGCCACTGGCAATGTGGAATAGGTGGACTGCAAGGAATACTCTGTGTTGTGTGGGGGGGGGAGACTTATGTTTGCACTTTTCCAATGTGAGACACTTGGTGGAATGATATGGGTGCTCTTACATTTTCTTGAATTGTGCAATAAAGGCATTTTTTAAAAGTCAAAGTCTCTCTCTCTCTCTCTCTCTCTCTCTCTCTCTCTCTCTCTCTCTCTCTCTCTCTCTCTCTCTCTCTCTCTCTCTCTCTCTCTCTCTCTCTCTCTCTCTCTCTCTCTAGGGAACTCCGTGGTCTATTGGAATTTTTTTTTCGTTTATCCATCGCTGCCCGCATAATAAATTCTTGTTTTTGGGGGAGGAGGATGGCGACCTTGGAAATGCCACCTCCATCTATCCGCCAGGGGGTGCGGATCGTTCCCCCGGACGACACTGTTACTGTGAAGGGGGTCCTTTTGGCTGTGCGGGCCCAGGTGGGCCCTGCTGCGATCCGCTATGCGTCCAGGATGAATAGGGCTGTAGTTGTGTTTCTGGCTACTGAGGAGGATGTCCACGCTCTGGTTGCGAGCGGTATTGTAATCGGGGACGTGTATGTGCAGGTGTCCCCCTTATCAGTTCCATCAACGCTTATCACCGTCTCGGGTGTTCCATCTTTCATTACTGACGAGCAGTTGGTGGCGGAGCTCTGCAGATTCGGGAAGTTTGCGGGCCCGTTTAAACACGTCAGTTTGGGAATCAGGGAAGCCGACTTACACCATGTGAGATCACTCAGGCGACAGGTGTTCATGTTTCTAGACTCGCCCACTCAGACTCTGGAAGTCCTTCCAGGTCAAACACGGGGACGGCTACTATATGGTGTATGCGAGCACGGGACAAATGAAGTGTTTTGAGTGTGGCGATGTGGGCCATAAACGTTTCGCCTGCCCGCACAGGCGCCCGGCGGGGGGCTCTGGTGGGGCCGCGGCTGGGGCGGACGGTGCGCCTTCCGCTCGCGGCGCTGCTGCGGATGGCGTGGCGGGGGCTTCCGCCGCGGCGGAGCCCGGCGAGATCACACAGCCTGCCGGCGAGGCCTCCGCGGCACCCGCCGCGACTGCGGACGGCGTTGCGGAGCCTGCCGCTGTGCCTGTGGACAGTCGGCCTGTGGCGCCCGCGGCGCGGCCTGCAGCTGGGGGCGTGACTGGCGATGACGCACAAGCGGTCCATGACGTGGACTCAGCATCGCGCTGTGTGACATCACGGGCTGTGCTTCCGCAGCCTGCTGCAACTTCAGAGCAGCAGGCGGAAAAACGCCGGTCGCCTGATATAGGCGCCGCCCCGGACCACGTGACTGATGAAGGATCAGCTGCAACAGCTGACGTGCCAGCTGAATCTGACAGTCAGCGCGTGACTGATGAAGGATCAGCTGCACCAGCTGACGTGCCAGCTGAAACTAACAGTCAGCAGAGTTGTGCTGACGAGGGAATGGAGTGTGGAACTGACGCAGAGTCTGCTAAAAATGAGTCTATTGGGGCTAATGGCGATGCCAATGCGCATTTGTATTCACTAGACGAAATAAATGCTTTCCTGGATGGGACCTATAATAATAGGGCCGTTAACGTCGCTGATTACTTCAGTGACACTGACAAATTTATTCGGTCTGTTAATGTACTGAGGAAGGAGGTTGGTGTTGACCTCCTGGATGAAAGAAAACGCTACCGCCTGAAGAAGCACCTCGCAGCCCTGCGTAAATCAGCAGGGGGACAAAAGGCCAAGCGCGCAAAGATGGAATGATTTCCATGGCAAAGCACGGTGCTCCTCACAAATGTCGCCATAATGCAGAAAATACAATTAGGGACCTTAAACATCAATGGTGGCGGGGTAATCATAAAAGGGGATTCGTTAGTGACTTGTTCAAACGGAAGGGTCTCAACATTTTGTTTTTGCAGGAAACTCATACCACTTCGGTGGATGAAGTCGACTGGGGCTTGTGGTGGAAAGGCCCATTTTCACTCAGTCACGGCACAAATCTAAGCGCGGGAGTGGCCATTTTGTTTGGGGAATCAGCAAATGCACAAATTTTATCGGTGGTGGAGATAGTGAGGGGCAGGCTGCTTCTAGTTAGGGCGCAAGTGGGGGATTCCGTGTTTTGCCTGGTTAATGTTTACGCGCCAAACCACGGCGCAGAAAGGGTTGCCTTTTTCAATACAATGACTACTGAATTGCAGCGCTATCACCAAGACCAACTTGTTGTGGCTGGTGATTTCAACTGTACCTTGGACTTCACTGTAGATCGCACTAATGCAGAACCTCATCTGCAGTCTTCTAGATGCTTGGAAAATTTCACTGTGCAGTTAGACTTAGTGGACACGTGGAGGTCGAAAAATGCCAATGCGAGACGGTATACCTGGGTCAGGGTCACTGACGGGGTTGTCAGTGCTGCTAGATTAGACAGGATATATGTTTCTAGAACCTGTAGCCCCGGCCTCCTTCACAGTAACATAAGTCCCGTCGGTTTCACGGATCATCACCTGGCTACTGCGGTGTTACTGAACTCACCAGGGAAACGGGCAAAGTCATATTGGCACTTCAATAACAAGCTCCTACAGGACAATGCCTTTTGTCAGTATTTTGTGTGCTTCTGGGAACACTGGAGGACCACGAAAGCTCGTTTTGGTTCCCTCGAACAGTGGTGGGACGTTGGCAAAGTGCAAATTCGCCTTTTTTGTCAACGGTACGCTGCGTACTCAACTGCCATCATCAACGCCAAGGTCAGTGAACTAGAGGACGCTGTAAAGAGGCTGGAGGCCAGCTTGGTTACGGGTCGGGATTCTACCGCTGGTCCTTTGCTGCAGGAGAAGAGATCGGCCCTGTGCACATTCATGCAGGGCAGAGTGGAGGGGGCGCTAGTGAGGTCGCGCTTCACTCGCCTGCAGGACATGGATGCACCAACGTCCTTCTTCTTCAATTTGGAGAAGTCTACTGCGACAAAGAAGTTGATGGCTTGCTTGACACTCCCAGATGGTCGCCTGACTACGGACCCGTCCGAGATGCGCTGCCATGCAGTGGATTACTACGGGGCCCTGTTTGCTGCAGGAATGTGTTGCAAAGAATCTCAAAATCAGCTCTTCGAGGCCCTTCCGGTGCTCGGCCAGGACGACAGGGCCGCTCTGGACTGTGCCCTGACTTTGGATGAGTTGACTGTGGCTGTGAATCAGCTGGCGCTGGGACGCACGCCTGGACTTGATGGCCTTTCTTCAGAATTTTTTAAGCATTTTTGGAATGTTGTTGGACCAGACTTCTATAACGTTCTGATGGCCTGTTACAGGGAAGGAACGTTACCCGTCTCATGCCGCCGTGCAGTGCTGTCTCTGTTGCCAAAGCAGGGGGACTTGGCCCTGCTGAAAAACTGGAGGTCTGTGGCTCTTCTTTGCACGGACTACAAGGTGCTTTCCAGGGCCCTGGCAAACAGACTGAACACTGTCTTGGGTTTGATTGTGGATAGGGATCAAACATATTGTATTCCTGACCGGAACATTATGGACAATGTTTTCCTCATACGTGACGTTCTCCAGCTCAGTAAATGTCATGACTTACAGTTTGGAATTGTGTCTTTGGACCAGGAAAAGGCCTTTGATAGGGTTGACCATTCCTATTTGTTTTCTACCCTGAGGGGGTTTGGTTTTGGAAATATGTTTTTGAGGTGGGTCAATCTGCTATACACTGGAGCTGAGTGTTTGGTGAAGGTGGGGGCGGGACTGAGTCGGCCAATCCCTGTACACCGGGGAATACGCCAGGGGTGTCCACTCTCGGGTCAGCTGTACAGCTTGGCTATTGAGCCTTTGCTGTGCAGGTTGCGCGCTCGGCTGGGTGGTCTGGTTCTGCCGGGGCCATCAAGCTGTGGCCGCCCGATTGTCGTGTCTGCTTATGCGGATGACGTCAACGTTTTCATCACCTCCCACGGGGATGTGCAGCGTCTGGTGGACACTTTGACAGTTTATGAAAGGGCATCTTCTGCACGAGTTAATTGGGCCAAGAGTGAGGGTCTATTGGTGGGCCACTGGTCGCGTCAAGCCGTCCCTCGCCTGCCCGGCGGCCTTCAGTGGGGGACGGCCGGTCTCAAAGTGTTGGGGGGTTTTCTGGGTACGGAGGCTTTTGAACGAAAGAACTGGGAGGGTGTTAAGGACAAGGTGTGCGCTTGTATTTCTAAATGGAAATGGTTGCTACCACAGCTGTCATATAGGGGCAGGGTTCTGGTCGTGAATAATCTGGTTGCCTCGGCTCTCTGGCATAGGCTGGTGGCTTTGACACTGCCAAGGAGCCTCGTGGAGGAGATTCAGAAGACAATCGTGGACTTCTTTTGGTCTGGTCGCCACTGGGTCCGCGTGCCAGTTCTCTACCTGCCTGTGGCCGAGGGGGGACAGGACCTGGTGGACATACATTCCAAGATCGCCAGCTTCAGGATTTGAACTGCACAACGACTCCTTTACGGATGCGGACCCTGCTGGATGGACACTTCTAAGCTGCTTTTGAGGAGAGTTGGTCGCTTGGGCTATGATAAGCAGCTCTTCCTCGGGACATCTGGGGAGGTGGACCTTACTGGACTATCTGCTTTTTACACGTCCGTTTTGCATGCATGGCGAGTCTTCAACGTGGCCCGCTACCGTGACGAGGCGCCGGGCATGTGGCTGTTTGACGAACCACTGTTTTTCAATCGATTCATCGCAGCAGAGGTGCTGCAGTCTGCCAGTCTGCGGAGTTGTTTGCGGGAGGCACGCTGTACCAAGCTGGGTCATCTTATGAGGATGTCGGCCACATTGATGGATACACTGAGGCGGAGTGCAAAAATTACATCTGTCAGACTGCTGCAAAGGGTGGTGGAGGACGTGTGTGCCGCCCTGCCGCAGCCGCTTCGAGCGTTTGCGACGAACCGCACTCTTTCCAATCAATGGGATGACGACACTGCGTCCACCTTTCCTGCAATTTCCATAACTCCAGATGTGGGGGAGTGGCAGGGAGGAGAGGATCACCTACTGACCTTCAGGATTCCTCGCCTGGGCAAGTTCCAGTTTGTCGGGACAAGGGCGGTGTATCACATCTGTGTGAAGGTTCTGAATCTGCGCTCTCTGAAGGATGTCACGGAGTCGAGGTGGGTGGGTTGTTTGGGGCCAGGGGTCTCCCCAAAGGGCAGCTGGCGGTGCATGTACAAGCAACCTATTGAGAAACGCACAGCAGATCTCCAGTGGAGGATTGTGCATGGGGCAATAGCCACAAATAAATACAGGGCACACCTTGATCCGACTGTGGGGGGGGGAATGTTTGTTTTGTTCCCAAGTTGAGACCCTCGACCATTTGTTTGTCCACTGTTTTCGTTTATCTGGACTGTTTGAGATTTTGCGCGAGTGGTTTCGGGCTTTGGGTGAACGATTCTCTTTTGGTCTGTTCATTTACGGTCCGAAGTATAAAGTGGCAAGGAAGGCTGCCCACACTTTGATGAACTTCCTATCTGGGACTGCTAAGCTTGCCATCTGGCTGACGAGGAAAAATCGGGCAAGCAATGCTGGCAATGTGGATCCTGTGTCCGCTTTCAAGGTCTTGTTGAAAGTCAGACTCCGGGTGGAGTTCTCTTACTATCAAATGGTAGACAATCTGGAGGCGTTCATCAATAGATGGGCGGTAGGGAATGTTTTGTGTTCAGTGGGTCAGGGGGATGAGTTATGTTTGCACTTTAGCGATGTGACACACTTGGACAACTGATATTGGTCTTTCTGCAATTTTGAAATGTGCAATAAAGCCATTTTTAAAAGTCAAAGTCTCTCTCTCTCTCTCTCTCTCTCTCTCTCAGTTGCTGCTCCTCAGCATTGGCTCAGTGCCACTGCTCCGCAATTGGCTGCCCTCAGAGAGGTCTGCTGCGAGAACAGATAAAAAGCAGCATAACAATAAACAGAATAAAAGTAAGTCCATCTTAAGCACACGAAAAGGGGGTAGCCAGATGGAGATAACCTTTCTAGTTTGAACTCTGCAGGTATGAAAATCAAGCGCTCTTCATGAGTGAACTTTCAAAATAAAAGCTCCTATCAAGTCTTGATAACCTTCAAAATCAGAGTGAGCAGCTGGCCAAATGAAGAACTGATGAAACGTAGACACATGAAAAACACAAATAAGTGACAAATTATACTTTTGTCTCTTATTAGACCATCAAGTATTAATTATGTGTGGTAAACTGAAATATTTCTACCTATGTGGATAAACTTGATTACTTGATAATGTGAATTTTGTTAAGAAAAGATAAAAATAAACTTTCTTCATTTCTTCAGTTGCATATTGTTATGAAGAACTTTCTCTGAGGTGCACTTTCATTTTATTTTACTATGCATTTATTTCATAAGTGAGATTAAACTCTGTCCCTCTAGTGTGTGTACATATATATGCATTAAATATGACTTTTTGTTCTCATAAAAATGTAAATAAACCAAATTTTAAAGGACACTCAGTGCACAAAATACATACATATATGATATATTGCAGTGGTGGCCTAATGGTTAGGGATGTGGACTGGTGACTAGAGAGCTGCTGGTTCAATCCCTGGACCAGCCAAATAAGATCTGTGTGCAACAGATAACATAGCAGTGTTTGCCTCACCATCATTAACCCCACTGCGGTGCCCTTGAGCAAGGCCCTTAACCCCAACTGCTCCAGTGGAGCTGTTCAGTGGCCACAGGCCAGTTTGTGGTTGTACTGGGCAGCTTCCAGGTGTGAATGTGTATCTGTGTTTGTGTGAACAGGGCATCCTTGAAAAAGAGAGGTTGCCTCTCAATGGATCTTACCTGTAAAAATAAAGGTTAAATTAAAAATATATATATATATTGTGTATTGTGATAAATGATATCGCAATACTTTTTTTTTTTCAATATCACCCAGCTCTGCTTCATAATGTTTAGCTGTTAAACAAAAATAGCTTTATGTCTGTGACTTATTTGCTGCAAACTAAAAAATAAAAAAGATGGGGTCACTCAGTGATCCTGGTTACATGGTCACAATAAACCGATTATTGGGAATAAACAGATGATGGCAATAATTGGTTTTGGCACATTTACATGCACTGAATAAATAATTATAATGGACTAGATTTAAATTGCACTTTACATGTCCAGAGACATCTCAAAGCGTTTACAGTGAGTCCATTATTCATTCATTCCAGACATCGATAGTGGTAAGCTACTACTGTAGCCACAGCTGCTCTGGGGCAGACTGACGGAAATGTGGCTGCCAATCCGCGTCAACGACCTCTCCAACCACTACTGAACATTTATCCACATTCATACCCAGTGTCATGGACACTGGAGGCAAGGTGGGTAAAGTGTCTTGCCCAGGATGGCTGGGGAGAGCAGGATTCAAATCGCCAACCTTCCGGTTATTAGACGACCCGCTCTACCTCCTGAGCCACTGCCGCCCACATTCCCCTCCTCCATTCCATTTTTGCTGAGCACCAAGCTGGCAGAATTTCCATTTTTATATGGTCTTTGGCATGACCCGGCCGGGACTTGAGCCCAGACTTCCCAGTTGGGGGGCGGATGCTCTACCTCTAGGCCACCATTCCGGTGGTGAATGGCTTATTAGAGGGTGAATCACTTAAATTAATGATCCCGGCTGCATAGCATTTGTCAGATTATTTCTGACTATTTGGCTCCTAAAGAAAAATATTACTACAGTAGATGCCTCTCAGATGATGCCGTTACCAAATTTATGCAGATTGTTTCCTCTATGCCATGTGTCAACACAACGGAAATAAGCTATAGACAGCTTGCTCCTTCTGTAATTGATAACATGGTGGAAAGTGTTACAGCTTCTCTGCATCAGACTCTAGACTTGGTGGCCCCCTTCAAAAAGAAAAAGTCTAATCAGAGATTTCTAACTCCTTGGTTCAACACAGAAACTCGTAGCTTAAAACAGAAGACTCGTCAATTAGAAAGAAAATGGCGCTCCACTAATTTAGATGAAATCTATTTAGCTTGGAGAAATCATCTTTTAATTTATAAAAAATCTCTTAGAAAAGATAGAACAAGTTATTACTCTGCATTAATAGAAGAGAACAAGAATAATCCCAGGTTTCTTTTCAGTACTGTAGCCAGGTTGACAAAGAGTCAGGACTCTGTCAATCCTAGCATTCCCTTAGGGCTTACTAGTCAGGACTTTATGAACTTTTTCAATAATAAAATTTCATCCATCAGAGATAAAATCAATCAGATTCTCCCCACAGTTAACTTAAATACTGTAACTACTACAACTCCTTCTAATGATGTCTGTCTTGATGAGTTTACTCCAATCGACCTTTGTGAGTTAGACAAAATAGTTTCCTCATCCAAACCTTCAACTTGTCTTTTAGACCCTATTCCTACCAGGTTATTTAAAGAAGGCTTCCCACTTATTGGTAGCTTTATTCTTCATATAATCAATTCTTCATTAACTTTAGGCCATGTACCGCAGGCTTTTAAAATGGCTGTAATTAAACCCTTACTCAAAAAGCCAACGCTAGATCCAGGAGCTTTAGCTAACTATAGACCAATCTCTAATCTCCCTTTCATTTCAAAAATCTTAGAAAGAGTTGTTGCTACACAATTATTTGACCACCTGCAGGGAAATGGTTTACTTGAAGAGTTTCAATCTGGGTTTAGAATCCATCATAGTACTGAAACAGCCTTAGCGAAGGTCACTAATGACCTCCTCATCGCATCTGATAATGGACTGGTTTCTGTACTTGTCCTTTTAGACCTTAGTGCAGCTTTTGATACTATCGATCATAATATTCTACTTGATAGATTAGAACACTATGTTGGACTTAATGGAACTTCGTTGCAGTGGTTTAGATCTTATTTATCTGATAGGTTCCAGTTTGTTCATGTAAATAATGAGTTTTCTTTCAACTCAAAGCTTAGTCATGGAGTTCCACAGGGATCTGTGCTAGGCCCTACTCTTTTTAGTTTATATATGCTTCCGTTAGGCAACATTATTAGAAAGCACTGTATACATTTTCATTGTTATGCAGATGACACACAATTATACCTGTCAATGAAGCCAGATGATAGTAATCAATTAGCCAAGTTAGAAGCCTGTCTTAAGGAAATCAAAGCTTGGATGACTTGTAATTTCCTGCTATTAAATTCAGATAAGACTGAAGTCATTCTTGTTGGTCCAAAAAACCTTAGAAATTCCTTTCCAAATCAAACTTTCAGTTTGGATGCGGTTACTCTTTCTCTTAATAGCTCTGTGAGGAACCTTGGAATTATTTTTGATCAAGATCTGTCCTTCAATTCACATATTAAATTTGTTTCTAAGACTGCCTTCTATCATTTGCGTAATATTGCCAAGATTAGGAGCATCTTGTCTCAGAGTGATTTTGAGAAACTGATCCACGCTTTTGTTAGCTCAAGATTAGATTATTGTAATTCTTTATTATCAGGCTGTCCTAAAACATCTTTTAAAAGTCTTCAGCTGATCCAAAATGCTGCAGCAAGAGTTTTAACGGGTACTAGAAAGAGAGATCATATCTCTCCGGTTCTGGCCTCCCTTCATTGGCTTCCCATAGAGTTTAGAATTAAGTTTAAAATCCTTCTTCTTACTTACAGAGCTCTAAACAATCAGGCTCCTTTTTATTTAAAAGATCTGATACTACCGTATTATCCTAACAGAGCACTACGCTCCCAAAATGCAGGATTACTTGTAATACCTAGAATCTCCAAAAGTACAATGGGAGGCAGAGCCTTCAGTTATCAAGCTCCTCTCCTGTGGAACCAGCTGCCAATCTGGATTCGGGAGTCAGACTCGATCTCTGTTTTTAAGAATAGGGCTAAAACCTACCTTTTTGATATAGCCTACAATTAGGGAGGGATCATGTGTTTCTGAACCCTCCCTTAGTTATGCTGCTAGTAGGTTTAGTCAGCCGGGGGACCTCCAGTAATGCACTGGGCCTCACTCCTTTCCTCACTCTCAATGAAATATTTTTTTTGCTGGTCATTAACATTTGTTTGTTCTCTCCCATAGATTGAGTCCCCATCGTGCTGTTTGCTCTCTACATGTCTGTTCTTTTCTTCTTCTCTATCCCCTCACCCCCCAGCCAGTCGCAGCAGATGACTGCCCCTCCCTGAGCCTGGTTCTGCTGGAGGTTTCTTCCTGTTAAAAGGGAGTTTTTCCTCTCCACCGTCGCCAAGTGCTTGCTCACAGGGGATCGCCTGATTGCTGGGGTCTTTCTGCAACTGTGGGGGTTCCCCCTACAGTTGATAGTGCTATGAGATGACTGTTGTTGTGAAATGGCGCTATATAAATAAAGTTGAATTGAATTGAATTATTCTGTTTAAATGGCCACTTGAATAATCAGATAACTCCAAAAATCCAATCATAACCAGTTTATTTGTGTACATGTAAACATGGTCATTGTGTGGGATTGTACTCAAGTGGTTCTTGTAATGTGCTTGAACCCGAGGAAAATTGCATCAAGAACTCCCACAGCACACCTCACTCACTGTCCTCACCTGAAAAACAACCCTCGACTTCTCAAGGAGATATTTGGACAACGAGGTCCCTACAACAACTCCACTGTTGACCAAGAGGAGAGATGGTAAACAGATCAAACAAAAAAAGCTGAAAACAAACTCTAAAATAATAACTGTTCACATTAAAACGTTTGGTGGACTCACTGGAGAATGTGGATGTGGAGGTACTTCCCAAAGCGGCTGGAGTTGTTGTTGAGGATGGTCTTGGCATTCCCAAAACTCTCTAGGATGGGAAAGACCTCCATGGGCTGGGGAGCGAGAGAAACAACAGAATTAAAGACCCTTAGGGTTGGGTGAGTGAAATTTAAGTCCCTAGTGCTCTGTTCTTCACCTGCCGAAGGTTGTCGTTTCTACCCTGATACATGGAGCTGAGATAATGAACAATCAGCTTGGTGGCTTCTGTTTTCCCTGAGCCACTCTGACCACTACACAAGAAGGAAAGAATCACATAGGTATACAAGAAGCACCAGATGTTTTTCTAAAGAACTGCATTTGTGTTGTGGCGTTTGCATTTTGCTGAGCTCTCTGGGCCACTGTAGTTTTACACCAGTACTTATCCCAAAAGTACAGTTATTTTATAACAGCCTTCTTCATGAGCTGTGTTATAAAGTGTTACAAAAATCAGTAAGACTTAAAACTGTTGCTTTTCTCTTTACCTTATGACAATGCATTGCTCCTGTGTGGAGGCCTGAGAAAGGCTGAATGCTGAGTCAGCTATGGCGTACACGTGGCTGAAACAGGAAACAGCACTGTAAACACTCGCAATGGTGAATACGAGGGGGCAGACTATATGAAGGCACTAAAACTTTTGGTGAAACGAGTTGTCAGCGGTGATCAGAGAAAGCAGGGTGATGTACAGTAGTGTGATGAGTGCTCACGGAGGGTTTCTCTGTTGCTCTTTGCCCTGGTACTTCTGTCTCAGCTCCTCTGTGTAAATGGCGAGAGGCTTGAAGGGATTAATGGACAGAAGCATGTTTCCAATGTATGTCTGCACACACAAAACAAGCAAAATGGTTTACACAAGCATTTTTTTTTTTATCTAAAACACTTAAAGTCTACTGTTACTGAACAAACTGTTATCCATCATGGACAATCCTGATCACCCCCTCCACCACGCACTGGACAGACAGCAGAGTACTTTCTCCAGTGAACTGCTACAGCTCCGCTGCCCAACGGTCAGGTACTAGAAATCTTTTCTGCCACATGTCATTTTACTGTGGATTCATTCAAAGTATTTTCAGACCACAGCTTTTAATGCTTAGTTCAGATTTTTCTGCTTAGACTGGATTTGTGTGTGTATCTGTTCACATTATTTATATCAACAAAGACAGAAAAGAGTACAGTAAAAAAAAAAAAAAACTCATAATGAGGAAAAAAATATCACAATTTAAGAAAAAAGAGTTGGAAGTTTATATGAATAAAGCCACAAATTTATCAAACTCTTGTGTTAGAGTGATGTAAAAGTTGGGTGACGTGACTGTTCAGGTTGAGGTCACGTCACAAAACATCACATCTGTATCTGATCCAGGACCACATATGAAAGCAGCTCAGTGTAATTTGAAAAAGTCAGATTTTATGTCATTTTGAGCTGTTCAGACTATCATAAAAATAACTGAGATGGGCAAAAAAATCAGATTTGGGCCAGTTCTGTCTACAGTCTGAATGTAGCCTTACTGGCCTCATGTGTCCTTAAAAAAAAATAGATTTTACAAGAGTTTTGAATAAAACAATTATTTGTCTTTTTAATTACACCCATGAAACTTACATAAATGCAGTCACGCTGAAACCTCTTCTTCAGATTCAGCAACACAGAGCTCTCAGACACCTCTCTAACAGCCAAACAGAAATAGTGCACAGTCAGCATAACACCTCTACACGTGTACCTGTAGGTGTGTCAACTCACTCCAGCTGGGACAGATCCTCCACCTCATCCACCTCCACAGCTCTATGCCTGCCAGGCATCACCACCTGAAAAAGGTAGAGACATGAGCAGATATAAGGACGACCCCCTCACCCCCTACAGTCCTGATCGTGAACTACAGACCAAGCAGCCCCACACCTTCTCTCCATGGTCGTCCTCTAGTCTGGTTAACATCGACATAAATTAGAGTTTGAAAAAGTAAATGAATTCTCTGCAGAGCCCTTAATGGTTTAATGCTTTCTTTTGCTGTTAATGCTCCAGTCTACCCATGAGCGTTCCACAGCATGTAACCAATCCACTTTAATTCATTGGAGTGGTGTGATAACTGATATAGCACAATCTCATGGCAGTGTTCTGCTGCCTGTTGTATGCTCTATTGTATGTGCACCGAGCAGGAAATAAATAAACCAGCAGCAAGTTCTTTATACCTCATTGTGTCAAGAGCACAGCAGCGCAAGTGCTGAAGTAGAACCAATAAAGAACTGCAACTAATATGAATTGAAATACTAGGTTTACAGTTCAAAACTGTTAATAGTTACTCTGACCAAATCCAGTGATATAAATCACCTGCTTTGGGACGGTGTAACCTGGGTTGAATTTGATAAGTCTCCAATAGAGTAATCCTATAATCTTTCCTAGTTCTTCCAATGTCCAATTTTCTTCCATGTTTTTCTGTATGGGCATTTAACAAAGGAAAACTAAAAGCGGGTACATCACAGAGAAAGAGGTATCGAGAGCTGCTCATTGAAGATTTCCCCTGATCCACTTACGGTTATTGTAGCAGGCTGAAATTCCACATGTACAGTATAATAACACATCTCTATAGGTCACATGGTAATTTGCTGCTGAACTCCTAAGAGTTTCTCTTTTACAGGTGCTAAGGTGGAATAAGGGGCAGTGGTGACCTAATGGTTAGGGATGTGGCTCGGTGATTGGTGACACAGAAGTTGTTTGCACAATGGATTCCCTGGTTGCTCACACCTTTCCATAAGCAGGAGCAAATCAGGTGTGAATCAAGAAAACCAGGCAGACTTCTTCGGTAGATTAGTCACACGGGATGAAATGTGGGTCCATCACTATGATCCAGAGACTAAAACACAGTCAAAGCAATGGAAGCATTATGACTCACCACCTCTGAAGAAGGCACGTGTCCAGCCCTTGGCAGGCAAGGTCATGCTCGCAGTCTTCTGGGACCAGCATGGAGTATCAGTGATGGATTTCCTGTGAAATGGTACCACTATTACTGGAACTTACTACTCTTCACTGCTGCAGAAACTGTGGAAGGCCGTCAAAACCGAGAGACATAGCATGCTGACCAAAGGTGTCCAATCCCCTCCGTTCACAACTCACATGTCGCCCAGACAGAGGCATGGTCCTGCATCTATGCAATCCTTCCTCACGCCCCTTACTCTCCCAACCTTGCACCATCCAGCTTCCACCTGTTCCACCACTTTTTGAAGGGCAAGCATTTCCAAGATGATGAAACACTGATTTCTGAGGTCAAGTCGTAGCTCCTGATGCAACTTGTAGACTTCTACAGGTGAGGTTTCCACAGCTGCATAAAGTGTTGGGAGAAGTGTGTGACCCTTGGTGGTATCTACGTAGAGAAAGACTAACAACTGCACCAAGTGTCATTCCACTCTGTCCATGGGAAATGATTCAAGGGAAATCTTTAACGAACAACTCTCACAGTAGTGCTTTAGGTGACTCAATTGAATGCTTGAGTTTGAATAATTAAAAATAGTCAACCTGCACAGACTGAATATTCAAACCTCAACCTTAGCACAAAAGCAGTTTTGGTTTGCATTACTAATATTTCATGAATGCATATACAAATACAGCCGTGGACAAAATTGTTGGTACCCCTCTGTTAATAAAAGAAAAACCCACAATAGTCACAGAAATAACTTGAATCTGACAAAAGTGGTAATAAATAAAAATTCTATGAAAATTAACCAATGAAAATCAGACAATGCTTTTGAATTGTGGTTCAACAGAATTATTTTAAAAAACAAACTCATGAAACAGGCCTGGACAAAAATGATGGTACCCTTAACTTAATATTTTGTTGCACAACCTTTTGAAGCAATCACTGCAATCAAACAATTTCTGTAACTGTCAATGAGACTTCTGCACCTTTCAGCAGGTATTTTGGCCCACTCCTCATCAGCAAACTGTTCCAGTTGTCTCAGGCTTGAAGGGTGCCTTCTCCAGACAGCATCTTTCAGCTCCTTCCACAGATGTTCAATAGGATTTAGATCAGGGCTCATAGAAAGCCACTTTAGAATAGTCCCAACGTTTCGCTCTTAGCCATTCTTGGGTGTTTTTAGCTGTGTGTTTTGGGTCATTATCCTGTTGCAAGACCCATGACCTGCGACTGAGACCAAGCTGTCTGACACTGGGCAGCACATTTCTCTCTAGAATACCTTGATAGTCTTGAGATTTCATTGTACCCTGCACAGATTCAAGACACCCTGTGCCAGATGCAGCAAAGCAGCCCCAGAACATAACAGAACCTCCTCCATGTTTCACAGTAGGGACAGTGTTCTTTTCTTGGTATGCTTCATTTTTGCATCTGTGAACATAGAGCTGATGTGCCTTGCCAAAAAGTTGGCTTTTTATGATTTGTTTTCAACAGTGGTGTCCTCCTTGGTCGTCTCCCATGAAGTCCACTTTGGCTCAAACAACGACGGACGGTGCGATCTGACACTGATGTACCTTGACCTTGGAGTTCACCATGAATGTGTTTAGAGGTTGTCCTGGGCTCTTTTGTTACCATTCGTATTATCCGTCTCCTCCTGCAGCCACGTCCAGGGAGGTTGGCTACAGTCCCGTGGATCTTAAATTTCTAAATAATATGTGCAACTGTAGTCACAGGAACATCAAGCTGCTTGGAGATGGTCTTATAGCCTTTACCTTTAACATGCTTGTCTATAATTTTCTTTCTAATCTCCTGAGACAACTCTCTCCTTTGCTTCCTCTTGTCCATGTTTAGTGTGGTACACACCATGTCAACAAACAGCACAGTGACTACTTGTCACCTTTTAAATAGGCCGACTGACTGGTTACAAGTTTGTAGACACCTGTGATGTTAATTAGAGGACACATCTTGGTTGAACATGTCCCTATGGTCACATTATTTTCAATCTTTTCTAGGGGTACCATCATTTTTGTCCAGGCCTGTTTCATGAGTTTGTTTTTTAAAATAATTCTGTTGAACCACAATTCAAAAGCATTGTCTGATTTTCACTGGTTAATTTTCATAGAATTTTTTATTTATTACCACTTTTGTCAGATTCAAGTTATTTCTGTGACCATTGTGGGTTTTTCTTTCATTAACAGAGGGGTACCAACAATTTTGTCCACGTCTGTATATGTGAATCTATGCAGATGGGTGCATGTTCAAGTGGTAAATTTACACTTTCCCAGTTAACTGAAAATTAGATAAATAATATGAACATTTAGCGATAGCAACTTACATAGCAGTCAACCAAAGGATTTAATCAATATCTGATAGGGTTTTGCAGTGACAGCTAATATTCCAATCTCAGCCTTCATGAGTCCAGTGTAAGAGGATTAAAACTTCTACTATGGAAGGAGCAATTTATGCCAAAAAAAAAATTCATGGTACCATAAAATATGAAGCCTTAAAATGAAGGTAAAGCAGTAAAATTAAGCCAAAAAATAAATAAATCAATAAATAAAGTATAAATTGGCCTGGAAACAAAACTGTTAACAGTTTAACAGTTTTTCTCTTACATGTGCAAATTATCTCTCATACATGTACAATCATTCTGTTTTCTAAAATTATGACTTTTTCTTGTAAATATGTGTCTTTTTTCCTCATAAATTTGCTTATGACGATTTTTTTCCCCCATAACAATGCTACAATTTCTGGTGCATTTTGCAGCTTTTGTCTGAAACAGTTTGTAAGTCAAAGCCAAAGGCAGTATCTATTTTGGGGAAAAAATGTCGCATGTGGCTCTGCATCCACAGGTTTCAGACACTTGGCCTAAGCAGAGAAATCTAAACATAGAGCAATAAAGATTTTTTTTTTTTTTTTAAATCAACAGCTCTGGGCATAGTGACACAGCAAAAAAAAAATTCCAGAGCTAAACTTATCACTATGATCATAACTTTCTGAGCAGGAGTCTGTTCGATTGTGGAACAGGATATGAATGGGAATAACTTTAAGAAAAGCCATAATGGGAACAAGCTGGCTAACAGCAAATGAACACTTATATATATATATATATATATATATATATATATATATATACTGTATATTTATTTATTTATTTATTAAATTTAACCTTTATTTTACCAGGGATAAAACCAATTGTGGTAAGGACCTCTTTTACAATGGTACCCTGGCCAAGATGGTAGCACTTTTTAAAACAACCAATTACAAAACAACACAGAGGTTAAAAATAAAAATGAATAAATACATAAAAACAGATGATAATTCAATAAAAACAATAAAACAAATATTAAGTATCTAATTACCAGGTCATTACGAATGGCACAAACAAACAGTGAAGGACTCATTTATTAATGCAGTAACTACAGACTTAAATTCAGACATCTTTCCTAAGTTGTGTAAATTGAGGTTGTGAAGATTGTCCAATAGCCTTATTCTTCTTTCAGCTGATCCCTTATTGGGGTGGCCACAGCAGATCACGGTCCGCATAGTTGATTTGGCAAGGATTTTACACTGGATGCCCTTCCTGACCCAACTCTGCCCATTCACCCTGGTTTGGAAACACTAGGTTGTGTTCCCCTCCTGGATGGGTAACCTCATTTCCTTTCCCTATTCTATTATGCTGAGCACCAAGCTAGAAGGTGGAAAATACAATTTTTACATGGTCTTTGGAACCTCCCGGCTATGAGGTGGATGCTCTACCACTAGACCACCACTCCAGATTAGAGTAAATGTTTGAAATTTTTAAATTATTTTATTGCTCCAACTGATTCATGCAAAAACAGAAATAGCAAATTGCAGGAAAAGTTACAGACCCTTTTGGAGGAGTCTTATTAAAGCCTCATGTTTACTATTTTAAGCCTCCTGTTTTCACCATTGTAATGATGACTTCCTAGTTCCCTCACCCTTTCAAAACACATCGATGTTCAGTGAAGAACAATGAAGACAAAGACTAAAATGTCTTTGCAGTCCAATCTAAGAACTCTATTATATAAAGATCAGACCTTTTTTTTTATTAAGCTGTTCTTAAGCTCATCTTCTCCTGCTCAATGGGTGCAGATCACAGGCCATAAAGAATACAGTAACATCAGAAAATTGCTTTTAGAGAAAATGGCCTTTTGGTCTTAGAGCATGAGTACCTGTGTGCTGACAAGTCGACTCTCAAGCATCTCCTGTGTGGGGTCTTCTGACTCCCAGGGTCCCCTGCCATTGTTGGCTGGTATGGTTTTGGCTTGACCTTCATCATCATAGACTGTCCACTTGGTTAATTTTTCAATTGTCTGATGGGGCAGCAGGTTCTCAGCACGGATCCAGTCCTGAACCACACAGATGACTGAGCTTAAAAGAAGCATTGGATGGCAACAGTTTACCAAAAATGATTGATGCAAACAGCAACACTGAAATAAGTCATTTTATATACATTATTTTTGAACAAGTTATATTAATGAATGCTAAACATACCTGGGGGTCCCCACTCATCCGTGAGCTACCAGTCCAGTGCACCTCCGGTGGACCGATAGAATAGACACCCCCATCAGCCATCAGCTGAGCCACTTCCCTGTCTGCCTCTTCTTCATACAAAGACCGAACACCTGACATTCCTGGACATGTCTCACCATTTAGAAAGGGCTGACCGACAGACCTTGGTATCCCAGCTGCAGACTCTCTCACTGGATCTGGTCCTTTGGCCCGTGTTGGCCCATTACCTTTTTTTCCCCCTGACAAGGACATCTTGGTCAGGTCAATCTGGGAGGGGTTCAGCTTTCCTTTTGCAGCCTGTAGCACACTGACCCTATCTTGACTGTCTCGGGCAGCTCCTTCCAAGGCAGCGCTAGACATGGAGTTCCTCTCTACCACATCTCCACCGGATGTGAAACTTGCAGGCAAAGGCTTTTTGATGGATTTTAGGAGACTAAGATCTGGTTTAACAGGGAGCACAAGCTTGGCACCTGGCTTTGGGGGTTTAGGTCCTGAGGTAGTAGGTTCTCTTGATGAACTTAACTGAGCAGAATGTCCAGAAGCCACCTGACCTGCCTCGCCTGTTTTTGCCCTGGCTAGTTTGTTCATCCTAGGGAGTACCACAGCATATTTGGCCTCTACCTCTTTCTCACCAGTGAGGATTTCTTCATCTGATGCATCCTCCGCCTTTTCCTGGATGCTAGCTCTGTTCTTTTTCTTGCTGGCTAGACTTGTTTTACTGGCAATTCTCATGGCCATCCTGTGCTTTAAGATATTGCCTTTAGATTTTCGGGGACCTTCCTTTTGTTTTATGGCTCGGGCAGACAGCCAACGAGATACCCCAATAGCTTTAGTCCAAGCAGAAAGCTTCCTTCTTAAGTTTAATCCTTGTGGCATTTTCTTTTGAATCCAACCAGACACTCTGCGAATGGTCTTCATGCTTTTTCTTTGTGCTAACAAGTGTTCATTAGATTTGGTGGACACCCCATTGGTGATCTCAGTCTCTGATGCTTCAATGGGCTTTACTATCACCTTGTTTGCTTTGTTTTGGAGAGATGCCATTTTAACTTTCCCTAAGAGCAATTTCTGTGGACGTACTTTGCTGACACTTCCAGCATCCGGCTGCTCCTCAGGCCGCAAAAGAGCTTTCAGATCTTTACCTTTGGCTTTAAGAAGCATTATTTGGTTTTGGCCTTTGATGGCTTTGTTCAGTGATGGTTCTAGCTCCTGCTCTTCATCTGGATCAGCTTCCACTGGTGAGTCTCTCTCTTGGGTCTTGTTTGGAATATTGCTAGGAGGTTGAATCCCTTCCTCTGCAGACCTGGGTTTTTCATCTTTTTGAGATTTCTTTTTCATCTTTTTTTCTTCTTTAGCTTTTTGTTTGGCTTCCTTTTCCATCCTCTTCTTTTCTGCTTTTGCTCTTTGTTTGTCTGCCTTCTCAGCCTGCTTTTCTGCCTTTGTTTTTTTCATCTTGGAATTTGGATGTTGGGCAGGCTTTGGAGGAATTGAATTCTGTCTGTGTCGTCTATAGTTTTGATTTGCAGTTGGCTTTGCAGACGTTTCCTCCTGGGTTATCACCTTGTCTTCACCCCCATCACTGATGGTAGCTTCAGATGCTTCATCTTCTTTCTGCTTTCCCTCTTTTTTTTCTTCTTCTTCTGTACTCGAAGCAACCAAGTTGCCCTCAGAATCACTTTTGCTGGACTCTGCTGCCTCCTTGTCTGATTCCTCGTTTGCTGACTGGTCTGAATCTCTTTGAGTATCTGATACCTCAGCCTCCTGACTGCTCTCCTCACTCCCCTGCGTCTCCGCTGACTCTTCGTTACTACCCTGCTCCTCCTCCTTCTCATCACTACTAATTTCCTCTTCTGTTGCCTCCTCTGAGTTTCTCGCACTGTTCTCTGATTCGTCCTCATCCTCCTCACTTTCTGCCACTCTTCCACCTCTCCTGTTGTCAGCCTTTGTGGGGAGTTTCTTGTTGAGTTTAGTTGGTGCTTTAGCTGGCAGTTTGGTGATCTTGTTCTTGCCTCTTCTAATCTTATTACCCTTCTCTTGTTGATATTGAGACCTAATGTATGTGTTTTTTCCATTCTCTGTTTGTTTAACAGGATCCTCTTGATCAGAATCTGCTTGACCTACTTCAACCTTTTCATGAGCATTCACCTCTTTGATCTTTTTGTCTTTAAGAGTTATTGAATTCCCTTTTCTTTTTGCTTCCTCATTAGGCACTTGAAAGGAAGACTGAGATGTTTTGGAACCTTTTTGTTGAATTCCTTGTTTTTTTGCCCCAGACCTCTGCTTTGTGGCATTTGTTCTACCTTGGGACTTAAGTGGTGGCATGCCTACCAGTTCTTCGGCAATGAAAACAGCTAAAGGATAAAAGCACAACATAGTTTTTTGTTTTTATTTAGTTTTGTTTTTGCATCTTCGGATATCAGGAAGACAGAAACAGAGCGAAGTCAAACATAATATTATATCTATCTGATGAATGATTATCATAAAAAGTTAGCCTTTAACTTAGTGGACAACTAAATACTGTAGATTGAGTAACATGCCTGTCAAACTCAATGAAGCAAGGTCCTTTGCTCAATGGAACAGGTTTCACACTTTAAGTCCCTGAACTATTAAAGATATCCTGGTCACCCCAGTTTAACAACAGCTGACCTGATTTTCCATCTTTTTAGGCATAGTAAGCAAGCCCAGAACTGTCTATATCAAGACAAACTTCATTTTAAAGGAATAAGGCTAAAACATAAGGACAATTCAAAATTCCTGTATCTGTGAATGTTTTCCATGCTGAATGAAACCTCTACTTTTCCTTTCCTTCCTAGCAGCTTTTATCTGCATGTTAGATCTAAACGGCAGTGAAAGGTTATCTTTAGACCTACATACGTTTGTACAGCAGCAGCACCCTGGGGGGGAAAAGCAGTGAGAGCTCGTTTCAATCTAATATAGCTTACCAGGCTTCGCAGGTGTAACCCAGGCATGGCTGGGGGGGCTGCAAAGTGCTCCGGCTTGTCCTCAAGAGCTGGTGTCACTGATGCAAACATGCATCCCCGCTCAGGAGGAGAGCTTGAGGGCAGATACACCAATATTCCACCCACTGACACAATAAAAGAGGGCACACAGCCACGTATGCAATCCACACCTAACAAGAGTTTATGTGTGCATACAACACTGACAATGGCGAGTTGGTGTGCACATAATATGCACACATACACACAAACTCAAAAGAGCTTTGTGAATTATTCAGGTACGAGTGGCCAGTCAGACAGCCGTGCTGTCGTTCATATGGCCAGCTGCTGAATGGCTGGCAGGAAAGGTAAGAGGTGTTGCTCAGAGAGATCAACAATGGGTGACGATGGAGAAGAGAGGGAGAGACAGGGTTCATTAACCTGCTGCTTTCCTGCAGAGGGAGATTCCATTAGTGTGTGCTGGAATACTGCAGTGACCTCTTTCCTATTTCTGTCAATGTGTGAGAACAGCCCAAAAGTATTTGGACACATTTGTTCCTGGCTTACTTCTGTTTTCCAGTTGTAGTTTTAAAAATGACTGGCTGGATTGCACCAACATGGTTTAACTTTTAAACCAGATTAGGTCATGGTGTCATGACTGCACTAGACCAGGGGTTGGCAACCCGTGGCTTTGGTTCCGCATGTGATCCTTCAGCCCCCATGCTGTAGCTCCCTGCAGTTATATCTCAAAACACATAGAAATTAATGAAGTTCACTTTAATTATTTTATTTTTCAAATTATTGCTTATTGGATACATTTCTCAAAGGAAGCACATACTTTCATGAATATAAAATATATATTTTTAAATTATTCATTATGTTGTCAACCAGATGTCACATTCGACAGAGGCCCACATGCACGGAGAACCTCTGAGCCTCTCTGTGCAGAGCATGTGGAGTCTACTGCTTTTCTTGTAAATCAGACATTTTTTTCTTGTAAATTTGCCTACATTTTGTATAAAAATGCAATATTTCTCCCATGTTGCTTTCCCTCTAAATTCACAGTTTGTCATAAAAATATAGCACTTTTCTCAAATTTGTAATTTTTGTCATGGAAAATAAGCCATTTTCCTTATATATTTGCAAAATCATTTAAATTTCTGATTTTTTTTTTTTTTTTTTTGACTATCATGAAGTTGCTTTTTTCTTGTGAACAAACTATTTTCTCCTAACTTTGCATTTTTTTTTTCCTGGTAAATTTTGTAAAGGTAAATTTGTTATTTACCTTTTTTGGGGGGTGGGGGGTTCCAAATACCTGAATCCTAAATTTGAAAACTGAATGTCATTGTAAAAAAATTAAATGTCTAAATAATGAATCCAGAGCAAGTTTTTAATACCAGGATAATTTAGTCACAAATCTACTCACAGATTTACTATCATTTCATGAATGAAACAGCACACCTAAGGTGTGGTGTGCTGTGTTCATAATGCCTGCGCAAAGACAGTGAAACCTGTAGGGGGGTGATTGGGAGGAACGGCCTGCCCGATCTGAACCCGAGTGGTGTTCAGTTATTGGACTTCTGTGCTAACCACAGTTTGCCCATAACAAACACCATGTTCAAGCATAAGAGTGTCCATATGTGCACCTGGCACCAGGACACCCTAGGTCGCAGGTTAATGATCGATTTTGTTATCGTGTCATCAGACCTGCGACCGTATGTCTTGGACACTCGAGTAAAGAGAGGTGCAGAGCTGTCAACTGATCAGCACCTGGTGGTGAGTTGGATCCGATGGAAGGGGAGGATGCCATTCAGACCTGGTAGACCCAAACGTATAGTGAGGGTGTGTTGGGAACGTCTGGCTGAGGCCCCTGTCAAGGAGGTCTTCAACTCCCACCTCCGGAAGAACTTCGACCACATTCCGAGGGAGTCTGGAGACACGGAGTCTGAATGGGCCATGTTCTCCACCTCCATTGTTGAAGGAGCTGCCCAAAGCTGTGGCCGCAAGGTCGTCGGTGCATCTTGTGGTGGCAACCCCCGAACCAAGTGGTGGGCACCAGTGGTGAGGGGGGCCATTAAGCTGAAGAAGGAGTCCGATCAAGCTTGGTTGGCTTGTGGGACTCCAGAAGCAGCTGAGGTGTACCGGCAGGCTAAGTGGAGTGCAGCTCAGGTGGTTGCTGAAGCCAAAACTTGGGTGTGGGAGGAGTTCAGTGAGGCGATGGAACAACACTTTCGGTCGGCTTCAAAGAAATTCTGACAAACTGTCTGGCAGCTCAGGAGGAGGAAAGAAGCTCGTAGGGCTGTCATGGTCGACATGCCTCTGCATCATTGTGTGGAGGTCAGGGACAGTGCCTTTGGCAAGGCAAAGGGTGGTGGTCAAACCACTTGGTCAAACCCTGGATTCAGGAGGAGCAATGTGGTTTTTGTCTTGGCCGTGGCATATCGGACCAGCTCTTAACCCCCTCAAGAATCCTCAAGGGTTTGTGGGAGTTTGTCCAACCAGTTTTCATGTGTTTTGTGGACTTGGAGAAGGCATTTGACTGCATCCCTCATGGTTTTTTGTGGGTGGTGCTTCGGGAGTATGAGGTGTCGGGCTTGTTATTATGAGCTATCCGGTCTCTATATGACCGTTGTGAGAGTTTGGTTTGTATTGCAGACACACGGTCGGACTCATTCCCAGTGAAAGTTGGACTCCGCCAGGGCTGCCCTTTGTCACCGATCCTGTTCACTATTTTCATGGACAGGATTTCTAGGCACAGTCAGAGAACGGAGGGTGTCATGCTTGGTGACCACAGGATCTCATCTCTGTTGTTTGCAGATGATGTTGTCCTGTTGGCTTCATCTAGCAATGATCTACAGCTCTTACTGGGATGGTTTGCTGCTGAGTGTGAAGCGGCTGGGATGACAATCAGCACCTCCAAGTCCGAGTCCATGGTCCTCAGCCAGAAAAAGGTGGATTGTCCTCTCCAGGTTGGGGACAAGCTCCTGCCCCAAGTGGAGGAGTTTAAGTATCTTGGGGTCTTATTCATGAGTGAGGGAAGAATGGAGAGAGAGTTTGACAGACAGATTGGAGCAGCATCTGCAGTGATGCGGATGTTGTACCGATCTGTTGTGGTGAAGAGGGAGCTAAGCTCTAAGGCAAAGCTGTCGATTTACTGGTCAGTCTACGTTCCTACCCTCACCTATGGTCATGAGCTTTGGGTAATGACTGAAAGAATGAGATTGCGGATACAAGCGGCTGAAATGAGCTTTCTTCGAAGGATTCCTGGACTCACCCTTAGAGACAGGGTGAGGAGCTCAGTCATCCGGGAGAGGCTCAGAGTAGAACCACTGCTCCTCCATATCAAAAGGAGCCAGTTGAGGTGGTTTGGGCATCTGATCAGGATACCTCCTGGACGCCTCCCACTTGAGGCGTTTCGAGCACGTCCCATTGGGAGGAGACCCCGGGGCAGACCCAGGACTCGCTGGAGAGACTACGTCTCCCAGCTGGTCTGGGAATGTCTTGGTATCCTCTCTGAAGAGCTGGAGCCGGTGGCTGGGGAGAGGGAAGTCTGGGCTTCCCTGCTTGAACTGCTGCCTCCACAACTTGGACCTCTGGAAAAGCGGTAGAAGATGGATGGATGATATTATTATGTAGTCACATAATGTAGTTATATTGTTTTTGCTGTCATTTCTCTGTTAATAATAATAATAATAATAATAATGGATTGCATTTATCTCGCGCCTTTCATTCAAATTTTCAGGAAAGGTGCGTCATGGCACACTGAACATGATTAGATTTTGGTGGTGATCTCAAAATGCATACCTCCACCAAGGCTCTTATCTTCAGAGTGTTAGCCACAATACTCCAAAACTACTGGATGGATATGGATGAAATTGGCCCATAGATGAACTCATTAAATGTTGGAGGTGATCTGTGAGTGCATACCTCCACCAAGGCCCTATTGCGCAATGTACAGATGGATGGTGATATGGATGGACAAAGGGACGGAGGGGAGAACAAAGGGAGGGAGGGATGGAGCCTTGGCAGAGGTATGCCCTCTGAGTGTCCTCTAGTTAAAGTATTTTAAATGCTGAAAAAAAGCAGAAGAGGTATGTAAGAAGTGGAGGCATTTATGGTGGTTTCAACCCACTGGTAATGGGAACAATAACAAAGTTGCTTAGCTAACAGGTGTGGATCGGCTTCATATGCAGGGAAAGGCAAGAGTGACTGAATCGCTGAGGATTCACTTCACAAGCCATGACAAAATTAACTAATTTATGTTTATTATTACAGACCTGGCAGATGACTGAAATTCACAAAGTCAATGACAAGAGTCATCAGACAAAAAAAGTGTCAACATTTAGATTTCAAAATAAGACAGGTTTCTCCTGCTGTCTGGTTGATGAGGAGAGTTCTAAAAAACTTTCAATATATAGAAATATTATAACAGAAATAACTGCATCTTTGGTCAGCTATTTCATTAAATAAAATTTTATTAATATTTTTTTCCTTGTAATCAGTTAAATTTTTGTTGTTCTGCTCTGTAAAATTATGGTCCATCCATCCATCCATCTTCTTCCACCTAATCCTTTTCAGGTTGCGGGGGTGCTGGAGGCTATCCCAGCATCTTTGGGCGAAAAATGTGCATATGCAGAAGGTCCCAGTGTGAATCTTGCCATGGAGGTCTTGTTCTTCTGAACAACAACTCAAGTACATAATGGCTCTCCTGTACTTTTTAAAGATTTTTATTGCAAAATTATTATGATGGTACACCAACATTTGACCGTGTGAATGTCACTTCCTCCAAAGCCTCAGAGGGCCCACATTGCCTGCAACAGCTCTTTTTTTGTGTGTGATGACCGGGGGGGGGGGGGCAGCAGATGTACCCTCAGTCTGTATCCTCGGTCCCAGCAGCATATCACAGGGCACAATTTTAGGCACCAACAACAAAAAGCCGTATGGTTGGCTGCTGGTACTGGGGTCGTGGTTGCCATGGTTGTGGCCTTTTCAGTGTTCCTACAAGGAACAAGAAAGTTACAAAGTCCTGCTTTAAAAACTAATGTGTAGCATCCCTTAGGTTTTAAATGCTGTTGCTAAACAATACAAGACCTTGAAGTCCACACCTGCTTGGAACCTGATGACCACCGCTTGTGGATACTGTATATTTGACCTCCTTTTCCTTCAGGTAATGACACAGCGGTTTGTAAAAATCTGATCCCCTGTCATGTCTAGATAAGGACTAGAACCTGACATTACACCACCCCACATATTTTTTATTTGAATACAATATTACTGGCAAGCATTATTGCATAGCTACTCTTTATTTCACAAACTGAACAAAATATTAAATAAATAAACATTTGAAAAAGTGCAAAAGTTAGAGCACCTTATATTTTTTTTGCATTTTGTATACTTTATTAATCCCAGAGGGAAATTCAGGGCATCCACTTGAATGGATAAGGCAGCCATGGTACGGCACCAATCCTTTCACCATTCACACACACGTTCACACCTAGGACCACTTTAGAGTCTCCAATTAACCGAACTTGCATGTTTGGCCTGTGGGAGGAAACCGGAGTACCCGAGGTAAACCCACGCAGACATGGGGAGAACATGCAAACTCCACACAGAAGGGTCACCGATGGTCAGGGAGTGGGATCGAACTCATGATGGTCAGGAGTGGAATCGATCCTGTGACCTTCTTACTGTGCTGCCACAGTGCTAACCACTGTTCCACTACTTATTTAACTACATAGACTTAAAACACATTGCCAAAAAGATGCTATTTGACATTGGGTGTCCAAATTTTTACATATTTCAGCTGGTAAGAAGGAAGAAGACAGCAGGCTTTCTTAAGGATACAAATGAGCATTATTTGAAGAAAATAAAGAGGTGTGATCCCTATGAAAACAAAGAATGGCAACTAGACTTTGAGAAGCTACCCTAACTTTCCCAGACATTTTTGTGCCTCATTTGTGGTGTGAGCACCATGAGCCGCAATCCAAAGTAATAGTCAGTGCACAAAAGAGGTCAAGGAGAGAGTGCAGGCAGGGTGGAGTTGGTGGAGACAAGTGTCAGAGGTGATTTGTGACAGGATAGCAGCTACAGAAAAAGGGAAAATTTTCAAGATAGTAGTGAGACCTGCTATGATTATATGGTTTGGAGACAGTGGCACTGACAAAAAGACAGGAGGTGAAGTTGGATGTGACAAAGTCGAAGATACTAAGATTCTCACTGGGAATGACTAGGAGTGACAGAATTAGAAATGAGTATATCAGAGGGACAGTCAAGTTGAGCAGTTTGGAGACAAAGTAAGAGGCAAGGCTGAGATGGTATATGGACATCAGCATTAGGCTGATATCTAGCCAATGTCTTGGCAATGAGCAAACAACCTCTACAAGATGCATTCCCGATGTAAACTTTGTACGTTAGCCTGACGTGTGCTGTTAGAGCCCGTTAATAAAAAGACGTGGTTTTCACACAGCTCAAATCAACGAATGGTGACCTGATTATTCAGAGACAACAGTTTTAAGCTGAACACAAGAGGCCCAGGCAGAGGGCCACCTTTTGATAGCCTATTTACCATCTTCAGGTTACAAATAACGACTCATCTTGCAGACAGAGCTGTTGCTGTTAGCTGGGTGGCCTCAGCCAGGCCCTTGGAGAGCTCAGGTTGCACTGAAGCCACCTTGGCTCAAGGCAATTAGCTAACAAAGCGCCTTATTCTATAATGGATGATCAAAACTCTTGGCTGTGCACATATAACAGCCGATACCTTCTTTATCCACTTCACCAGAGACGACCTGAGATGCACAAAGAGCAAAAATAGCCAACAAGAAAAACGGTGAGAAGGGGTGGTGAGCCTTGGGAAATTTTCATACAGAATAAATGTAAGACTCAATCTTCATCCAGGTTTCACTGGGACATACAGAAACTATGAAACTCTTCAAGGATCTGGAGCATTTTGGGAAACCATCAGACTAGCCGTCTTGAATATATTAGATTTGGGACACGACCCAGAGCGCAACTTCTAATGTTCTGCACAGTCTTTCTTCTTCCCCAGTAAACTGCATCAGTGTGTTTTCAGGAATGTAACTTTGTATTACAACCTGTTGCTCTTTAACTGGTAAATGTCCCATACAATTTATCCCCCTTTCCTCAAAAGACTTTTGCCAGACTGCCATAATAAGAATGTTTTCATTGATTTGCCTGGTTAAATATGGGTAATACACAAAAAAAAGAGAGCCTTTTCCTCACATATTTGTTAGGTTTTGCATAATTATGCCGTTTTTCTTACACTTTTCCTGCATTTTTTAGCATTTCTTGTAATTTCAGCATTTTTTTCCTCATAAAATTTGTCATGTATATTTTGAGACTTTTTTTCTTTTATATTTGCATATCTGTTTATATAAATCTGGTATCTTCAATAAAAATCAAATGGGGGACAAATATCCAAGTACAGAATTAAAAGGGTCATTTCCTGAAAAATGGTGCGTTTGTAGGTTCTAATCTTCTGTAAAGCATCGATTGGTCATGCGATTATTGAAAAAATAGAAATACACACTCTTTTAAACACACACACACACACACACACACACACACACACACACACACACACACAGAGCCAATATTGTTTTTCTCTCCAACAACTGTTTTGATTCTTCTGGGTTTACCTCATGATGTCAAAAATGGTAAACCCAGCCCAGTACCGTCCTATTTTATAGAGCCGAAGTCACGCCCACTCTACTTCCACATATGGGACCTTAAATTGGGGGGGGGGGGATCTCCATTGAAATGAAAGGCAAGAGTTGAAATTATCTTTTGATCCCGATCAAATTTTGCCACGAGTTACAAATATGATGTTCGTCAATTTAAAAGATAATTTTCCATGTAATTAAAGCTGTTGGTTGTCATATAATAAAAGAGTAATATTTAGTTTTTGTGAAACCGCTCAATGGACTCCAGTTACTTGCCTTGAACTATACACAACACCAACCCAGCCACAGGGGGTGCACAAGCCAGTGTACTCCTAGTGCCGGTCCCAAGCCCGGGTAAATGGGGAGGGTTGTGCCAGGAAGGGCATCCAACGTAAAACCTTTGTCAAATCAAACATGTGGATCATGAAGAATGAGACTCATACCGGATCGGTTGAGGCCCGGGTAAACAACAGTCACTGGTGCTGTTAACCGACATGGTGCTGGTGGAAATTGGGCTACTGTTGGTCAAAGATCGAGGAGGAGGAGAAGGGTGTGTTAGGAAGGAGAGAGAGAAAAGGAAAGGTAGAAGTATGGAGGTGAGAGTAGGGATGTTAAATGTAGGGACTATGACTGGTAAAGGCAGAGAGTTGGCTGATATGATGAGGGAAAAAAGGTAGAGATACTGTGTGTTCAAGAAACCAGATGGAAGGGAAGGCAAGGCTAGGAGCATTGGAGGTGGATTTAAACTGTTCTACCATGTTGTAGATAGGAAGAGAAATGGAACAGGAGTAATCTTGAAGAAAGAGTATGTGAAGAGTGTCCAGGAGGTAAAGAGGAAGTCAGACAGAATCATGGGTTTGAAGCTAGAAGTCAAAGGTGTGGTGATGAATGCTGTCAGTGTGTATGCCCTACAAGTTGGATGTCAGGTAGAAGAGAAAGAGGAATTCTGGAGTAAGTTGGATGAAGTGGTAGAGAGTGTTCCCAGGGGGGAGAGAGTGGTGATTGGAGCGGACTTTAGTGGGCATGTTGGTGAAGGAAACAGAGGTGATGAGGAGGTCCTGGGTAGGAATGGTCTTAAAGAGAGAAAGGTGGAAGGACAGATGGTTGTGAATATTGTTAAAAGGATGGAAATAGCTGTGGTGAACACATACTTCAAGAACAGAGAAGAACATAGGGTGACTTACAAGAGTGGAGGAAGGTGCACACAGGTGGACTACATCCTATGCTATGCAGAAGGAGAAATCTGAAAGAGATAGGAGACTGCAAGGTGGTGGCAGGGGAGAATGTAGCTTGACAGCATTGGATGGTAGTCTGTAGGATGACTTTGGAAAGCAAGAAGAGGAAGAGCGTGAAGACAGAGCCAAAGATTAAGTGGGGGAAGTTACAGAAGGAAGAAGGTTGCACAGAGTTCAGAAAGGAGTTGATACAGGCTCTGGGTGGTAAGGAGGAATTACCAGATGACTGGTAAAGTACAGCAAAAGTATTGAGGGAAATGGGTAGAAGGGTATGTGGTGTATCCTGTGACAGAGGAAGGAAGACAAGGAGACTTGGTGGTGGAATGAGGCGGTAAAGGAAAGAATCCAAAGGAAGAGGTTGGCAAAGAAAAAATGGGATAGTCAGGGAGATGAAAAAAGTAGAAAGGAGTATTTGGAATCTAGGTGCATGGCAAAGAGAGGGGTGGCAAAGGCATATAGTGAGTTGAATGAGAGGCTGGACACTAAGGAAGGAGAAAAGGAGTTGTATCCACTGGCTAGACAGAGAAATCAAGCTGGAAAGGATGTACAGCAGGTTAGGTTGATTAAGGACAGAAATGGTAATGTACTAACAAATGACAAGAGTGTGTTGAGAAGATGGAAGGAGTACTTTGAAGAGCTGATGAATAAAGAAAGTGACTTATTAGACTCTCGTGCACTACGTACAGCAGCTCAACCGGACTCATGACAATTATCACTGTTTTCTTTTTGCACTACCGATTGCACTATGTGGAACTCCACAATATCTGCTGCTTGTTAATATATTTAAAAATTGCATAGATTAGTATTACTTATTCATATTGTACCTTTTATTGCATGCATAGTTTTTTATTTTTATCTTCAGTGCTACTCCATGTTTAATGTTGCAGTGTGGAGCCCATAATTCTAACTTATGTGACTCACATGTGGCAGGCTGGAATTCAGCCGAGAGAGACTTTAAGCTAGCCAGGTGTATTGACATCACACCTCAAGAGGACGAGGTGTCTGCACCCCCTGTGGACTCAGAAGAAAGGAGAAGATTACCCGGCCTGACCTTTTGGGGGTCAGAGAGGAGAATAGAAGGACGCTGGGTGTTGTATAACAGATGAAAGGATGTAACTGGGTCGTGTGACTTTTGTGTGATGTATTGTGACTTGTGTGTGAGGTATTGTTCGAGATAAGTGTATAAATGTATGTGTGTGACTGCGTCCTGTCTCTTTTCACTCCGATCGAGAGAGGACATAGGATGAATGAGAATTAAAGCAGATACTGGAAAATCATCCAGTCTCCTCAATTCTTGACTCCTACAATTGGTGACCTACGCATGAATCTGAGCACACCGAGGCTGGAGGACAGCCTCGTGATCGATATGGAATTGCTGGGAGACAGCCACTCAGACCCGGATTCACCGGGGAATGCCAGCAGGGGCACAAGACTGATTAAGCTCCCCAAGTTCTGGCAAAACAACCCGCACTCGTGGTTCCAGCATGTGGAGTCGCGGTTCCTGCTCGGGGGAGTATCAGCGGACGACATTAAATTCCATAATGTCATCGCGACGCTCGACAGCCGCACGGCTCGGTGTGTGCGGAGCCTGGTGCAGCAGCCACCCACTGCCGGCAAATACGACGCGCTGAAAGCCACCCTCATCAGGAGCTTCGTGCCGTCGGCTGAGGCAAGAGCCAGGCAGCTACTGGACCTGCGCAACAGGGGTGGACGCAGGCCGACTGTCCTCATGGAGGACATGCTACAAATGATCGGGACGGACAACGACGCGTTCCTATTCAAACACATCTTCCTGCGGACCCTTCCAGCACACACGAGAGGTCCCCTGTCCAGCAGACGATGTGTGAACCAGCAGGACTTCCGCAAGCTGGCCCAAGAGGCGGAGCGGCTCCTCAACGCCTGCGAGGAACAAGAGGCTTCCGTGGCAGCGGTGACCACCTCAGCGGCGACAGCAGCGGCGAGATTCCGTGGCAGGGGAGATGATGGCCTCTGTTTTTACCATCGACGTTTCGCTGGGAAGGCGCACAAATGCATCCCGCCCTGCAAGTTCAAAAAGCAGGGAAACGACCGGGCCGGGAGCCGTTAGCAGCTTCCACTCTCGGCGAACGGAACAAGCTGCTTTATCTGACAGACGCGGGCTCCGGGCGGCAATTCCTAGTGGACACCGGAGCCCAGAGGAGCTTCATCACTGCGACCTATGCTGATCGGGTCGCTGGACCCCGCGGAGACGGAGCGACAGCGGCCAACGGCTCCAGCATCAAGACGTACGGAGAGAGAACCTTGTCTCTGTCCTTCCACGGCCGCGCCTATGAGTGGAACTTCATCGTAGCGGCAGTGAGCTTCAATATGTTAGGTGCTGATTTTCTGTGTTCACATGGTTTGTTAGTTGATCTAGCCAACAAACGCCTAGTAAATGCACTCTCTTTCTGTTCTATCCCTTGTGCAGCTCGGGTGTCCCCGCCGCCAGTACAGACCAACGTCGCCACAGCAGGTGGTAAGTTCCACAGCCTTCTACACCAGTTCCCAGCACTCACAGTTCCCACTTTTTCAGCTAAGGTGGCGAAGCACGGGGTGGAGCACTTTATTACCACGAGTGGTCCACCGGTTTTTGCGAAGGCTCGGCGCTTGGATGCAGCTAAACTCTCCATTGCGTGCGAGGAGTTCGCCAACCTGGAAAGGTTGGGCATAATTCGCCGCTCGAAGAGCGCCTTGGCTTCCCCCCTCCATATGGTACCTAAAGCTGACGGCTCGTGGAGACCTTGTGGTGATCACCGCAGGTTGAACAATGCCACAGCGCAGGACCGATACCCGATTCCGCATATCCAGGACTTTTCAGTGCACTTGGCGAAGGCGCGCATTTTTTCTAAAATAGACCTGGTCTGCGGTTATCACCAAGTCCCAGTCCGACCAGAGGACATCCCCAAAACAGCCGTAATAACCCCGTTCGGGCTTTTTGAGTTTTTACGCATGCCTTTTGGCCTTAAAGGCACCGCACAAACCTTCCAACGGATGATGGATGCAGTGTTGCGCGACCTTTCTTTCGTTTTTGTCTATTTAGACGACATTTTGGTAGCCAGCACCTCCGTGGAGGAGCACGCAAAACACCTCACGACAGTTTTTCAGAGGTTAGGAGAGCATGGGTTGATAATCAACCCGGCCAAGTGCCATTTTGGCGTGGCACAAATCGATTTTTTAGGGCACCGCGTTTCCTCGGAGGGAGCAGTTCCTCTGCCGGCCAAAGTACGCGCAGTGGCAGATTTTCCCCAGCCTCGAACAGTAAAAGCATTGCAAGAATTTTTGGGGATGGTAAATTTTTATAACCGTTTCATACCCCACGCAGCGCAGCTTATGCAGCCTTTGTACACCGCGCTTAAAAAGCAGAAGCCCTCCCATGTGATTGAGTGGTCCCCGGAGCGGGAGCGCGCATTCACAGAGGTTAAACAAGCACTGGCAAACGCGGCACTGTTGGCCCACCCAGACCCGGCAGCCCGCATAGCGCTAACCACAGACACGTCAGATGTGGCCATAGGGGCCGTTGTAGAACAGCAGGTTGCCGGGGTTTGGCAGCCACTCGCATTTTTCAGCAGATCCCTACGCGAGGCTGAGCGAAAATACAGCGCGCTTGACAGGGAGCTGCTGGCGCTCCACTTGGCTATTCGCCATTTCCAGTCCTGGCTGGAAGGGTGGCGTTTCACCGCGTTTGTCGACCACAAACCGCTCACTTTTGCGATGTCCAAAACTTCAGAACCATGGTCAGGGCGGCAGCAGAGACAGCTGGCCGCAATTTCTGAATTTACCACCGATATTCAGCACGTAGCCGGTAAAATCAATGTGGTGGCAGACTGTCTGTCACGCGCAGTAACAGCACCCGTCCGCGTGGAAACGGATTGCGTGGCCACTTACCCAGAGCGCGGTAACAGCGCGGACATGCGCGCAGCTCCGGTCCATGTGGGAATAGATTATGCAGCCATGGCGGCGGAGCAGAGCGAGGACGCGGACGTGCGCGCGCTCCTGTCTGAACCAACAGGGTTAAGGCTGGAACGCAAAAGTCTACAAACCGGTTCCCCCCCGCTTATCTGCGATGTATCCCCAGGGCGACCGTGCCCGGTGGTGCCAGCTGCGTGGCGCCGTCTCGTTTTTGACGCCGTGCACTCCCTAGCGCACCCAGGAGTGCGCGCTTCGGTGAAAATGGTGGTGGAGAAGTTTGTTTGGCCCAGCCTGCGCAAGCACGTGAAGGAGTGGGCTAAAGCCTGTATGGCTTGCCAGCGGGCGAAAATTCACAGGCACACTAAAGCGCCCTTAGAACCATTCCACATTCCGGCTAAAAGGTTTGATCATGTGCATGTGGACCTCGTGGGCCCCCTACCCACATCACAAGGGTTCACGCATCTCTTGACGATGGTGGACCGAACCACTCGTTGGCCGGAAGTGGTCCCGTTAACATCGACCACAGCGGCAGAGGTGGCACGCGCTTTTTTAACAGCCTGGGTAGCGCGGTTTGGGGTCCCGTCAGATAGGGGACCTCAATTTGCGTCAGAACTGTGGTCAGCGGCTTAGGAGCGGCGGTACACCGCACGACCGCTTATCATCCCCAGGCCAACGGTTTATGCGAGCGTTTTCACAGGTCTTTGAAGGCAGCCCTCAGAGCGTCACTGACGGACACTGATTGGGTAGACAAGCTACCATGGGTTTTATTGGGGTTGCGTTCGGCACCCAAAGAGGATCTAGATGCCTCACCAGCAGAATTGGTCTTTGCACAACCGCTCAGGCTGCCAGGTGAGTTTTTACCCGACCACACGGCACCAGGGCCCTCCCCGATCCGGGGGTGTCTGAGTAACACGGGAGCAGAAATGCTCCCGGGCCCCGCTCATCACTCTTTCCCGCGTGTGTTCATGCCCCAGGCTTTATGAGACGCAGAGTTTGTTTTTGTCAGGCACGATGCACAGCGGCATAGCCTCCGCCCACCTTACGATGGTCCATTTCGAGTGCTGGAAACAGGGGAGAAATATTTTGTGCTAGATTTGGGGGGCAGGAGGGAGACGATCAGTATCGATAGATTAAAACCTGCTTTTGTGTTGCATAACGAGTCTGTACGGCCGGCGGGCACGCCTCGACGCGGCAGGCCTCCCAAGGGGCGGCCCCTGTACCCCCCACGAGGGGCAAATAACCCTTCTCCCCCTCACTCCACAGATGCACAGCAGGACGGCCCAACACAGACCAGGAGACCTGCATACAGCAGATTTGGGAGGAGATTGAAACCCAGGGTGCATGCAGAATGATGTGGGTTTTTTTTTTTTTGATCAGGTTGTTTAGAGGGTGCTGTGAGATTATGTTGGGGGAATGACGTATACTGTATGACCACTGTATTACTGTATGTGTGTGCCCAGTCTTTCGCGTGGGAGGGGGGAGTGATGTGGAGCCCATAATTCTAACTTATGTGACTCACATGTGGCAGGCTGGAATTCAGCCGAGAGAGACTTTGAGCTAGCCAGGTGTATTGCCATCACACCTCAAGAGGACGAGGTGTCTGCACCCCCCGTGGACTCAGAAGAAAGGAGATGATTACCCGGCCTGATCTTTTGGGGGTCAGAGAGGAGAACAGAAGGACGCTGGGTGTTGTATAACAGATGAAAGGATGTAACTGGGTCGTGGGACTTGTGTGTGAGGTATTGTTCGAGATAAGTGTATAAATGTATGTGTGTGACTGCGTCCTGTCTCTTTTCACTCCCATCAAGAGAGGACGTAGGATGAATGAGAATTAAAGCAGATACTGGAAAATCATCCAGTCTCCTCAATTCTTGACTCCTACAGCAGCATTGCACCGAGACAAATTCCTAGTTTGTGTACTACATGAACAATGGCAATAAATCTCATTCTGATTCTGATGTAGTCTTTGTTACTTTGGTCCCAGCTCTCTGCAGGTCAGTCACTAGGTCCCCCCGTGTGGTTCTGGGATTTTTGCTCACCGTTCTCGTGATCATTTTGACCCTACGGGGTGAGATCTTGCGTGGAGCCCCAGATCGAGGGAGATTATCAGTGGTCTTGTACGTCTTCCATTTTCTAATAATTGCTCCCACAGTTGATTTCTTCACACCAAGCTGCTTACCTATTGCAGATTCAGTCTTCCCAGCCCGGTGCAGGTCTACAATTTTGTTTCTGGTGTCCTTTGACAGCTCTTTGGTCTTGGCCATAGTGGAGTTTGGAGTCTGACTGAGGTTGTGGACAGGTGTCTTTTATACTGATAACGAGTTCAAACAGGTGCCATTAATACAGGTAACAAGTGAAGGACAGAGGAGCCTCTCAAAGAAGAAGTTACAGGTCTGTGAGAGCCAGAAATCTTGCTTGTTTGTAGGTGACCAAATACTTATTTTACCGAGGAATTTACCAATTAATTCATTAAAAATCCTTCCATGTGATTTTCTGGATTTTTTTTTTCTCATTTTGTCTCTCATAGTTGAGGTATACCTATGAGGAAAATTGGAGACCTCTCTCCTCTTAAGTGGGAGAACTTGCACAATTGGTGGCTGACTAAATACTTTTTTGCCCCACTGTACATATAAAACAAACATATATCCAGTCTTTATGCTTCAGAAGAGAGCAATTAGAATAATAAACAAAGCTGCTTACAGGGAACCAACAAACCCACTTTTTCTTAAATTAAAAGCTCTCAAGTTGAAAGATCTGGTTGACTTTAAAACTGCAGTAATAATGTTTAAAGTGAAGAATCTATCACTGCCCGCAAATATCCAAAAGCTGTTCCAAATAAGGGAGAAACAATATCATTTCAGAGGAACATGTATATTTCAAAAACCTTCAGTGAGAACTACCACCAAGCAACACTGTGTTTCAGTGCAAGGAGTCAGATTATGGAACGATTTTGGACCTGAATTAAAATCATGTACAACGCTTGGACAATTTAAACAAAAACTAAAGGAAGAAATACTCCAAACATATATCCAAGATGACATGTAAAATCACATAAGGATTGTCATATCCAGTCTGTGTTGTGTTGTTGCTTAGTTGTTTTTTTTTGTCACATTTTGTCTGAGCTTTGTTCCGAATTGTAATTGCTCTTGTTTTGTTTTTCTTTTGAATTCTTGGATTGAATATGGGTGGGCAATATAAGCTGCGGCTTCAACCATCACCCATTTTGGATAATTTATGTTGAACTGTATAATCAGAGGAGTTATTGTTTAATTTGACCTTGTTGGATTTTTTCGCCTTTGTTATATTATTCTGTTTCTTTTTAATCTTTACTTTTAATCTATCTGAAATAAAGATTCATTCATTCATTCATTCATTCAAGGATTGGGAGAATGTCATATGGTCAGATGAAACCAAAATAGAACTTTTTGCTAAAAACTCAACTTGTCGTGTTTGGAGGATAAAGAACACCATACCTACTGTGAAGTGTGGGGGTGGAAACATCATGCTTTGGGGCAGTTTTTCCGCAAAGGGACCAGGACGACTGATCCGTGTAAAGGAAAGAATGAATGGGGCCATGTATCGTGAGATTTTGAGTGAAAACCTCCTTCCATCAGCAAGGACATTGAAGATTAAACGTGGCTGGGTCTTTCAGCATGACAATGATCCCAAACACACCGCCCGGGCAACGAAGGAGTGGCTTCGTAAGAAGCGTTTCAAGGTCCTGGAGTGGCCTAGCCAGTCTCCAGAGCTCAACCCCATAGAAAATCTTTGGAGGGAGTTGAAAGTCCGTGTTGCCCAGTGACAGCCCCAAAACATCACTGCTCTAGAGGAGATCTGCATGGAAGAATGGGCCAAAATACCAGCAACACTGTGTGAAAACCTTGTGAAGACTTACAGAAAACATTTGACCTCTGTCATTGCCAACAAAGGGTATATAACAAAGTATTGAGATGAACTTTTGTTATTGACCAAATACGTATTTTCCACCATAATTTGCAAATAAATTCTTTAAAAATCCTTCAATGTGATTTTCTGGATTTTTTTTTCTCATTTTGTCTCTCATAGTTGAGGTATACCTGTGATGAAAATTGGACACCTCTCTCATCTTATAAGTGGGAGAACTTGCACAATTGGTGGCTGACTAAACACTTTTTTGCCCCACTGTAAGCCCGCCTTTGTAGTGGCGGATGAGCAAGTGCTGCTGGCTCGGGCCCCTCGGCGTGGAAGACCCCCCACTGAGAATTCCCCAAGCAAACGATTCACCAGGACAGCCACACGGGCAAAGCGGAGTCCCCCCCCCCCCTCGCCATGGCCCACATGCAGTCAGACACACTCCCAGCAGCCCCCTGCCGGCACAGAAACCCCCGTTACAGCAGATATGGGAGGAGACTGAAGCCCAAAAGGCGTGAGAACTGAAACTCTGTCTGGGGGGGGGGGGGGCGGGTGTAGAGACTTGGTGAGTCATCTCAGACAGCATCTCAGTCAGGATGCAGAGGGTAAACAGAGGAGGACAATAGTCAGAGAGATCATGGGCAGTTGGCAGGAAGAAGGAGTCGGGGGGGGGGGGGGGGGGGGGGTGTTTAAGGGTGAATGTATTGTGATGTTAAATGCCATGCAATGTGACATGAAATGTCATGCAGATGTGAGATGAGCTGTTGGGATAAAAGGAGAGACCGTGCTTGGTTGTATCATGCTCTTTCTGTGTATGACTGATGAGAGAGTGTAATAAACATCGTCTGTTTGTAAACCTGCCTCATTATTCACACTCTCCATAATGCAAGCATTTTCATAGGTCGCTTAAGGTAGCACTCAGAGCTTCGCTCACGGATATAAATTGGGTCGACCGCCTGCCCTGGGTTCTTTTAGGGTTGTGCCTAAGGAGGATCTGGCAGCCTCCCTGGCAGAACTCATTTTTTTCTCTGCCGCTGCGGATTCCCAGAGAGTTTTTACCAGAAAATCTGCCCGCGCAATTTTTGCACAGTAAGGAGGTTTTTAACGTACTGGGCCCAGCCCACCATTGTTTTCCCCACACTTTCATCCCCTAGAGTTTACAGAATGCCAGCTTTGTTTTTGTCACGCATGCTGCACACCGGACCCTGCTGCGCCCACCGTACAACGGACCGTTCAGGGTTTTGGAACCTGGGGCGAAGCATTTTGTGTAAGACTTGGGGGCGGGGGGGGGCGTAGGGAGACTGTCTGCATCGACAGGCTGAAGCCCGCTTTTGTGTTGGCAGACAAGCAGGTGGAGTTGGCGCAGGCTCCTGCCGTTGGTGGCCCCGCAAGTTGGTGTTCCCTCAGTAGGGACCTGCGCCCGCGAAGCTGATGTGTTTTCCCCCCCCTCCCTTTTTCCCTCCACAGACTGACGTATACACCTCGCCAGCAGGTTCAGGTTCAGGTTCAGGTTACTTTATTTGTACCCGTAGGTAGATTTGTTTTGCAGTCTGGTGACATCCATATTTACAAGCCACAAATTACATTCAGCATAGACACAAACACAGGCACACATGAAGCTGACCATAAACATGATAAGAATACTCAAGGCTCCATCAATCAGGGTATAAAAAGACAAAGAGATGAGAGAAAAACCAGAGGTAAGAGAGAAGGGTCATATTAAAAGTTAAAAACTAGTCAAAGAGGTTAAAAACTCAAAGGTCTAAAACCCAATAAAATATTTAGAACCCAAGTGACATCCTCCAAAAATAAGTAAGTATAAAATGGAGTTAATAAATAGGTACCTATATTATGTGCAATATATTGTTACAGCTTGTTCAACTCTTTGACAGCAGCAGGGACAAAGCTGTTTTTGTAGCGCTGGGTTCTACTTTTTGGGACAGCAGTCCTCCGTCTTGAGGGAAGAAGCTGAAAGTGGCAGTGCAAAGGGTGGGAGTCATCATTTAAAATGGAGGTAGCCATCCTCTGTACTTGTCTGGTGTACAGGGATGTCAGGCTCAGCTGTGGCTCACCAAGCAAACGACTAGACCATCTAACTACCTGATCCAAGGATTTCCTCCGTTTCAGTTTTATCTGACCAAACCATGACACTAAAGAAAAGGATAAAACAGATTCAATAAAAGCCCAATAAAACATCGTCATTATGGTTCGGTCAACTTGGAAGCGTGCAAGTTTTCTCAAGCAATGCAAATGTTGCTGACCCTTTTTGCACACCCTTTCACAGTTCTCTTCAAACTTTAAATTACTATCAATAATCGTCCCAAGATATTTGTAGGATTGTACACATTCGGTAGTCTGTGTGGAGAGCGTGAAAAGATGAGGCTGAGTTTATTTCTCAAATCAGATTTATTCACTTGTCTCCAACATCCTCCAAACAGAAAAAGAGACCCATCCTCCCACATCTGTCCTTTTTATACCAGGGACATCAAAGTACAGAGTCACATTGTCTTTAAATCCCAAAACACAATACATCGTCCCCCAGGTCTTCTCCCCTCCACCTAAAACCCTGGTGGTCAGGAAGTCTCTCAAGGCCATCTCTAAAGATCACATTGCGCACCCTCCTGTTATCCCCAGGAGACCCAGACTTATTGTTCATTCTGAGATGTGAGGCAACAGTAATATACATATGCAGCCTAAGCAACTCAAATATGTGTGCCACATGACCCCCCCCCCCAAACGTCGAAGATGAAACAATACAACACAGTCTGCATATCATGATAAAATCACAAACATCAGTCCACGTGCTGTTTGGGCTTCAATCATCTTCCGAACTTGCTGTAAGCGGGCTTTACCACTCCCGCGGCGCCATCCTGCTGTGAATCTGCTATCTGAGGATGAGAACTGTTAGTCAATCCCTGTGGGAGCTCTGGGGCATGCTCCCTGGGAGGTCTGCCGCGTCGAGGAGACCTCGCCAACTGCACAGCTTCGTCAGCCATCACAAAAGCAGGTTTGAGTCTGTCTATGCAAATTGTTTCCCTCCTGCCCCCCAAATCTAGCAAAAAATGCTTATCACCTGTTTCCAGCACTCTAAATGGGCCATCATAAGGCGGTCGCAGGGTTGGGCGATGAGCATCATGTCTGACAAAAACAAACTCCGCATTTTTTAAAGCCTTAGGTACAAAAATGCGCAGAAAACTGATGAACGGGGCCAGGAAGCGTGCTCGCTCCCGTGTCGCTCAGTAACCGCTGAGCAGGGGGGCACTCTGGCGCAGGATTATCCGGGAGAAACTCCCCGGGCAGCCGGAGTGGCTGCGCAAACACCAACTCAGCTGGGGAGGCTTTTAAGTCCTCTTTAGGTGCAGAACGCAACCCCAATAAAACCCATAGTAGCCTGTTTACCCAATTTGCATCCGTAAGCGATGCTCTGAGGGCTGCTTTCAATGACCTATGGAAACGTTTGCATAAACCATTAGCCTGGGGGTGGTAAGCAGTAGTGTGGTGGATCGTTACCCCCAGGCTGCGGGCCATCGCTGACCAAAGCTCGGAAACAAATTGAGGACCTCTGTCGGACGTAATATCTGACGGAACTCCAAAACGCGCTACCCAAGCCGTTAAAAACGCGTGCGCCACCTCCTCGGCTGTGGTTGATGCCAGTGGGACCACTTCAGGCCAACGCGTGGTGCGGTCCACCATTGTCAAAAGATGTGTGCACCCCTGTGACGGCGGGAGGAGGCCTACGAGGTCGACATGCACATGATCGAACCTCTTAGCCAGGATGTGAAACGGCTCTAAGGGGGCTTTAGTGTGTTTGCGTATTTTGGCTCGCTGGCAAGCCATGCAGGCTCTTGCCCACTCCTTAACGTGCTTGCGCAGGCTTGGCCACACAAACTTCTCTCCTACCATTTTGACCGACGCACGCACCCCCTGGTGCGCCAGAGAATGAATCGAGTCAAAAACGCGGCGGCGCCACGTGGTCGGCACTACCGGACGCGGTCGTCCGGTGGAGACATCGCAGATTAGGGGGGGGCGGGCATGCCATCTTGCAGCACCCTGCTCTCCAGCCTTAACCCTGTTGGTCCAGACTGGAGCGCGCACACGTCCGCATTGCTAACCTGATCCGCGGCCATGGCTGCATAATCTATCCCCACGCAGACTGGGGCCGTGCATACTTCCGCGCCGCTAGCCTGCTCCGCGGCCATGGCAGTATAATCTACCCCTACACGGACTGGAGCAGTTACGGCGTGCGAGAGACAGTCTGCCACCACATTAAGTTTACCCGCTACGTGTTGAATATCGGTAGTAAACTCTGAGATTGCAGCCAGCTGCCTCTGCTGCCGGCCTGACCACGGCTCCGAAACCTTGGCCATCGCGAAAGTCAGCAGCTTGTGGTTGACGAACGCAGTGAAATGACGACCTTCCAGCCAGAACTGGAAGTGGCGAATGGCCAAGTGGAGCACTAACAACTCCCTGTCGAACGCGCTGTATTTTCGCTCAGTATCGTGCAAAGTCCTGCTGAAAAAGGCAAACGGCTGCCAAGCCCCGGCAACATGCTGCTCTACTACCGCCCCTATGGCCATGTCTGACGCGTCAGTAGTGAGCGCTACGCGGGCCGTTGGGTCTGGATGTGCCAACAACGCAGCGTTTGCCAGGGCTGTTTTGACCTCTGAGAATGCGCGCTCCCGCTCCGGGGACCATTCGATTGCATTTGTGGGTTTTTGTTTTTTTAGCGCGGCATACAGTGGTTGCATGAGCTGTGCTGCGCGGGGGCGGAAACGGTTATAAAAATTCACCATTCCCAAAAACTCCTGTAATGCTTTGACCGTTTGTGGCTGGGGAAAATTTGTTACTGCGCGCATTTTGTCCGGCAGCGGAACTGCTCCTTCTGGAGACACGCGGTGCCCCAAAAAATCAATCTGCGTCACTCCGAACTGACACTTCACTGGGTTGATTATTAACCCGTGCTATCCCAACCTCCGGAAAACTGCCGTGAGGTGTTTTTCGTGTTCCTCTTCGGACGCGCTGGCTACCAAAATGTCGTCCAGGTAGACGAACACAAAAGGGAGATCACGCAACACCGCGTCCATCATGCGTTAGAACATCTGCGCAGCGCCTTTAAGCCCAAAAGGCATGCGCAAAAACTCAAAAAGGCCAAACGGAGTTATTACCGCTGTTTTTGGTATGTCCTCAGTGCGTACTGGGACTTGATGGTACCCGCGGACCAAGTCTATTTTAGAAAAAATGCGCGCCCCCGCCAGATGAATGGAAAAATCTTGGATATGGGGGATTGGGTAGCGGTTGTGCGCTGTAGCGTTGTTCAACCTGCGGAAATCTCCGCAAGGTCGCCACGAGCCGTCAGCTTTAGGGACCATGTGAAGCGGGGAAGCCCATGGGCTGTTCGAACGCCGGATGATGCCCAACTTTTCAAGGTTGGCGAACTCCTCGCGCATTATGGTCAGTTTAGCTGCATCCAAGCGCCAAGCTTTTGCAAAAACGGGGGGACCAGCGGTAGTAATAAAATGTTCCACTCCGTGTTTAGCAACGGCTGCTGAAAATGTGGGAACCGTGAGTGCTGGAAACTGAGTGAGGAGTGTGTGGAACTTACCGCTTGCCGTAGCGACATTGGCTTGTGCTGCGGGCGGGGTCACTCGGGCTGCACAGGGAATAGAGTAAAAAGAGAGTGCATTAACCAAGCGCCTATTGGGAAGATCAACTAACAACCCATGTGAGCACAGAAAATCAGCCCCTAACATGTTGAAGCTCACCGCAGCTATAATAAAAGTCCACTCAAATGTACGGCCTTGCAGGGACAGAAGCAGAGTCTTCTCACCGAAGGTCTTAATGCTCGAGCCGTTCGCTGCCGATGCTCCGTGGCTCCCGGGGCCTGCCAGCCGGTCAGCATAGGTTGGCATGATGAAACTCACTTGGGAGCCTATGTCCACAAGGAATTGCCTCCCCGAACGCGCATCCGTCAAGTACAGCAGCTTGTTCTGTTCACCGAGGGCCGCGGCTGCTACTGACCCTCGGCTCTGGCGTTTCCCGAGCTCTTGAACTGACACGGTGGTATACACTTGCGTGCCCTCTCTGCAAAGCGACGATGGTAGAAACAGAGGTCATCTCCTCCGCGATGTTTGGCCTTCACTGCCGCCGTTGCCAGTGGGTCTGCTGCCGCCGCTTCTGGCCACCTGCCATCTCCGGCCCTCGCGTCGAGTCCTGCCGCTGCTGCGGTGGCCGCGCGCTGTCTGCTGGCATTGAGAATCCGCTGTGCCTCCTGGGCCAGCGCGCGGAAGTCCCGCTGGGCCAACAACAGTGAACCGGCCAGGGTTGCTCTCGTGGCCGACGGTAGGGTTCTCAGGAAAATGTGGGTGAAGAGAAGGTCGTCGCCGTCTGAGCCCCTCAGCCTCAGCATGTCTTCCATCAGGTCGACGGGTGTGCTGTCTCCCAAGTCGTTCAGGGCCAGGAGTCTCTCTGCTCTTTCTTGGACTGAGGGAGTGAAATGCTGGATGAGCGCAGCCTTCAACCCGCCATATTTGTCTTCGGCTGGTGGGCGCTGCACCAGGCTCTGCACATGTTGAGCCGTGCGGTTGTTGAGCTTGGCGATAACGTGGTAGAATTTCGTGTCGTCTGCGGTTATTCCCCGGAGAGGGAACTGAGCTTCGGCCAAGAGGACCCAGGAGTCCGGGTTGTCCTGCCAGAAATCTGGTAGATTGACTGAGACTGTGTTCACCTGGCTGGTTCCTGGCGAGTCCGGCTCGGGGGAATTTCTTTCGTCCATGATACGTCTTAAGGTCACCAGTGTGGAGAGCGTGAAAAGATGATGCTGAGTTTATTTCTCAAATCAGATTTATTCACTTGTCTCCAACATCCTCCAAACAGAAAAAAAGACACATCCTCCCACATCTGTCCTTTTTATACCCGGGACATCAAAGTACAGAGTCACATTGTCTTTAAATCCCAAGACACAATACATCGTCCTCCAGGTCTTCTCCCCTCCACCTAAAACCCTGGTGGTCAGGAAATCTCTCAAGGCCATCTCTAAAGATCACATTTCGCACCCTCCTGTTATCCCCAGGAGACCCAGACCTATTGTTCATTCTGAGACGTGAGGCAACAGTAATATACATATGCAGCCCAAGCAACTCAAATATGTGTGCCACAGTCTGGCCTTTTTGTGCGGTGACTTTGTGCCTGGGATTTTTCCTTCTAAAGTCAATAATCATGTCTTTAGTTTTTGCCGTATTCAGCTGCAGGTAGGAATCCTCACACCAGTGAACAAAATCATCAACTACTGGGCCGTGGCCACTCTCACCATCCTGGAGGAGACTGACAATAACTGAGTCATCAGCATACTTTATAATGTGTCTGCTGTCATGTCTGTTCCGACACATGTTTGTGTACAGGATGAAGAGTAGTGGTGACAACACACACCCCTGATGAGAGCCAGTAGAAGACCACTTTAGGTCAGACAATGTACCATTGACCCTTACTCTCTGCATCCTGTTGGTTAAGAAATCCAGAATCCAACCCACCAGATTATTGCTCAAATCAAATTGCTGCAGGAGTCTTTCAACTAAGATATGAGGTTGGCTTGTATTAAAGGCGGAGGAAAAGTCCACAAATAAAAGTCTGGCGTGTGTCCCATTAAAATCCAGATGTTTAAAAAACATGTTAAACAGAGTGACAGTGGCATCCTCCACTCCTCTGTGAGGCCTATAGGCGAACTGCAGAGGATCCAATGCATGCTCAGTCTGCTTTAGGACCTCACATCTGACCAGTTTTTCAGAAATTTTCATTAAAATTGAAGTCAAAGCAACTGGTCTAAAGTCGTTTACCATTTTAGGACAGCTGGATTTTGGAACGGGAACAACCACGGCTTCTTTCCAGATCTTAGGCACATGTTGTGTCTGTAAGGACTTATTGAAAATGTAATGAAATATAGGACTCAGTTCATGTGCACAGGACTTTACCAAGCGCCCATATATATTATCAGGGCCCTGACTTTTGTTCACTTTTACAGCACAGAATTCCCTTTTAACATCCTGCACCTCAATGTTAACGTGCTGATTGTCTTTGAGTTTCTGTTTCAAATCTTGGGTTTCTGTGCTAAAATCAAAGGAGTCAAAACGACCGTAAAAACAATTAAGAGCATCAGCCAGCTCTGTGTCTGAATTAAAACCATCTAAAAACACACTATTACTGCGCTCTGTAGGCCTGCAATAGTTTTCATACTGGCCCAGGCTGAACCAAGTTTCTTTGTTGCCATCTTGCTTTCCAATTCTGATTTATAATTCTGTTTTGCTCTTAAAATTTTGGACTTCAGCTCTTTTGTGGCAACCTGTAGTTCAGAAACAGACCCCTGTTTAAAGGCAAGTGCTTTCCTCTGTAAGCAGGATTTAACTGATTTTGCAGCCCATGGTTTGTTGTTGGGATATATTTTGATGCGTTTACGTGGAACTGTGGCGGTTCGGTTAACCCCCACAACAGATTAAGGACACTCAGCTCTCTTCTCTTGGTTTTTTCTGCTGCACTACTGATATGTAGATGTGCTTTGGTGTAAACCCCCACAAACAGACTGGTCAAACACAGCGCTCGGCTAGAGCAAATAACAGAACAGTGAAATGTGAATTAATGTCTACAGGCAGACTCGTTTTGTCTGGCTCACTTCTGTGATGTTAATGTTGCCTTTCATGCATTGTGCTCATGTGTCCTGTCCTCACTGTGACCTAGGGACTGAGATCAATATGTCTCTCAAATGCAAATGTCTTATGCCTGTTCTGTTATCTCTTTGATCATACCAACTGCTGGGGTATGCCCTTGATGTATTGTTGTAGTCGAGTATATATGCTGCAACTCTGTAATGCAAACTCTCTCATTCTCTCACTCTGATTCTGCATCTGCTGCGAGACACACACACACTGTCTCCTCTTTGAGAGCCTGAGGAATTCGGCTTCAGCCTGCTCACACTATGGGCTGGAGCCGAGTTCTGATGAAGGCGGATGATAATAAAGCTATTAAAAATCCAACGCTGCCTTTATTTTATCATCCTCTTCAGAACGATCTTATTTTTACAGAAAGCCATGTATGAGCATGTGACGTCCACCAAAGAGTCCAAATCATCCCCGCAGGACAGTGTGAACATCTCCCAGTCTGTACAGTCAAAGCTATCCTGGAGGCTGTGCACTGAATCTTCTGTCCACACATCTATGTCTCTGGTCTCCACCTTGCCTCTTCTGAGAGCAGTTTTATATGTGGGCAGCAAATGTACACAGTTGTGATCTGAGGATCCTAAAGGAGGAAGGGGGAGTGATTTATAGGCCCTCTCTATGGATCCATAGCACAGGTCCAATGTCTTTTTTCGCCTGGTTGGACAGGAGACATACTGATAAAAGTTTTTAAGTGTCTTCTTTAAAGAAACATGGTTAAAATCTCCAAGAATGAAGTTTGGCGCCTCTGGAGAAATTGATTGCAGCTGCTGGATCACATCAAAGATTGTGCTGCAGGCGGAGTCAGCGTCTGCCCTTGGGTGAATGTACACAGTTGTGATGAAAAGTTGGGGGAACTCGCGAGGCAAATAAAAGGGGCGTAGTGACACAGACAGCAGCTCCACATCGGGTGTACAGATGCGCTCTCTGACCGTGACAGATGTGCAGTACTGCTTATTAATATATAAACATACTCTGCCCCCGACGTTTCCCCGTTACCCCTTCCTGCCGATCTGAGCGCAGCGGGGCTCCAAAGCCGTCAATCCACAGGTCTGCGTCTCGGTCATGTGCAGTAAGCCAAGATTCTGTGAAAGCCATGACACAGCAGTTCTTAAAGTCCTTCTGGTAGCGTACATTCCCTTGAATTTCATCCACCTTGTTTCTCAGAGACTGTACGTTCCCAAAAATCATTGAAGGAAGAGGAATGTTACCAAACTGACGTCTCCTCAGGCGCAATTTCACACCTCCACGCCTTCCGCGCTTCCTTCTGCCATTTCTCCCGTCTCTCTTTTCACCGCTATGGCTGTCTCTCAAAATAAAGTCCGGCAGTTGCGGCTTAGGCTCAATCACAGCCGCTGCATCAACCGTGTTTAAATGCAGCAACATGTCCCTGGAATAATGTATCCTGCCCGCCATGATGCCGAATGCGTTTACCTCATAGACAAAGAGCCGGAGGAAAAGTAGCAGCAGTGCAAGAGAGGGGAGGAAGTCCATGTTGTTGGAACCAGGTAGCGCTTCGCCATACAGTCCACAAACACTCCAGGGCAGAAACGACACAGAGGATTTCGTAAAAACATATAAAAGTACATAAAAACACATACAGACGACGGACTTTTTTCACCAGCTGCCAGTAGCTGCGTGCGCATGCGCCCAAGTGTTTCAACTGAACCGGCAACCCCTTCCTTGTTACAGCCACTATGGGTGCCGGCTCAGGCCCAAAGGACGGGGGGAGGTTAGTGCCCCTTCTGGGAGTTTGGGGGGGGTGCTGTGTGGTGGTATGGGTGGGGGATTCTCCACCCAGAGAAGGCAGCTGGGGAAAGGGGGAACAATGGACTGAAGGAGGGAGTGTCACCAGGGGGTCTCAGTCGGGACAGTAAGGACTATTCACCCCCCGGGGAGAGGAGAGAACGCTGGAGCCGCTGGAAGAAGAAGGGTGTGAGAAACGGTGCTGGCGTGATGTTATGTTAACATGCCACACAAGTCTTTGTTCCAAACAATGTATTATGGTCGGAAATTCTGGTCTCAATGTATGGAATTAAAGGTAAAGAAGGAGAATGCACAGAGACCTGGGAGTTCTTTTGCTGTACTGTATGTTGGAGAGGGAATAAAGTTCACGTGTTATCCAGCTCGCTGCCTTGCCTTTTTCCTTTCTCCACAGGGTCGTAAATCGTACATGTTGAAGTTCTAGTGTTGTTATAAAAAAATAAAAAGTTATATAAGTGATTACTTTTTGTTTTTCTTTTGTTCTAGTTTCGGAGCATGGCATGCAGTTTTAGTTAGTAATGGACTTTAATTTACCCTAGCAGGTGGCAGAATAATCCACCTTGCCGTGTGGGCAGGACAGCAGTCCACCCGTTCTCCCTATTTTAAGTTTGGTTGTGTGAATGTGTTTGGCACATTTGGAAATATTAGTTGTCATTTGTTAGTGCGTGATTCAGGTCCCAAATTGGGGAGGGTCTTAATTGAGTGAGCGGTTTTGGACTTTTTAAAGGGCGAGGAAAATGTTATATAGTTATTTTACTGTGGAGTGCTGGGTGGTGATGCTTACTTCCGGCGACGTCACCGGGCTGTGCTATGTAAGGCCGAGGTCGACCATCTTACGGCCTCTTATCTCGCCTGGAGGTTGGCTGGCGCTGTCTGTAACAGTTGACATCAGTGAGCTAAATAAAGCCGTGTGCCAAGTCACCTCGCCTCTTCTTTACAGCAGGTAATACCAGACATAACACACGTCACCACACTGCACTTCACAACAAAGTGCCATTTATTATATATCACAGTTGTGTTCTGTGCTTTAGTGATGCGTTTGAAGTACTGTGCTCCTTCAGCCCACGGGAGACGCCGTCTCCACTCTCCTCGTGACTGATTTTGGTATACTGTTGTCACATAGTTACAGAATAGAATAAAATTTTGTCATTGCAAGACACAATTGTACAGTGCAATGAAATTTGTTTGCTCTGTTTGCTGCGTTTCAGGTTCACTGAAATGAAATAAAATGAATGTTTATGTATGTAAACACGGTTTTATGAATGAAAGTGAACCTGTAACCATTCATTGTCCCGTGTTGGTGGAGGTTGAATCCTTCCAGTCAGTGGAAAGCGGAAGAGTGGGTGGATGCAGTGTATAAGGTGTGCATCCACAGGTGTGATTAATTTGGTATAACGCTCCTGACCTGAGATCATAGTCACATGATTACAGGTTCACTTTCATTCATAGAACTGTGTTTACATACATAAACATGTTATTTTGTCAGCTCACTGTGGCAGGAGGAAAAAACACAGGAGACGAAGGTGGGTTTTTATCTTTACTCCTCAACTGCCACTAAACAACTAACAGTGAACACTCCTGGACTACAAAGCCGGGAAACACAAACCACACCCCCAACCCCAAATCCCACTGGGTGAGAGATACCTCTTCAGTCTACCACACAGCCTCTCCCCCAAACACTCAGAGGGGACTCCCGTAGCCAAAATCAGTCTCTCACTGGGGGCCTGATGAGCCTGCCATAACGGCTGTGCCGTCCTCCAACCGGAGCCACCGGAGAAACCTGTTGTGTGGGGCGTCCTCGTGGACGACGGGCAGGTGAAACACAGTCCATAGCAGGCTGGAAATCAGAAAACTCATCGAGTGCAGACTGAGCTAGGGTCTTAGAAGGGAGGGGGGTGTAGGGAGCTTGAAATGAAGAAGCGATGTGATTTTATAAATCAAGTTTTATTATCAGCTTCCAGTCCCTAACATGTCTTATCTTGATGCAGAAGCAGAATCCAGAGGTCGAGCGCAGTCAGACCTTCATACTTATACCCACACTCCACAAAAGACATTGCATATCAAAGCTGACATCCTGCATTAACGTAATCCCTCTCCATTGTCCTTTCTCTCCTCCACCTGACCCTGGGTGGTCAGGAAGTTCGATCCGGTCTCCACCGCTGCGACTCCGTCTGCTCCTTGATCTTCGCCGGTGGTCGAGACCTCTTGTCCTGCTCTGAGACGTGAGGTCATTCTACATATGCAATCTCTAAACATTCCACTTATGTCTATACATATGTAGGTATGGATATATGAATAATATAAGCCACAGCCCCCCCCAAACGTCTAAGAAAAGGACAATCAAATTAAGTTTTACAGCTTAAGATAACCTCCATGACATATTATACTGTTATACATCTCGACAGGAAAAAGGAAAAATCTCTTCAGCAGTCATGTTAACCTTCCAGTGATGCAGAATGATTCTGTTAAAAAACCAGTGGTAACAACAACAGTATATTTAATGTCACAAGTCAGCCTTAAAACTGTAACGGCACAATCCGACAACATAGTTAACCACTCTTTGACAATTTTACATCAGTCTATGTGTCGTCTGGGTTTTAATCTTCTCCCGAATCTGCTGTAGGCCTGCTTAGGCGTCCTGGTGGGACCGTCCTGTCAGGGATCTGCAGCTTGGGGAGGAGCGTGGTTATTTGTTCCCTGCAGGGAGGCTGAGTCTTTTCTCTTAGGGGGTCTACCTTGCCGAGGCGCCCTCGCCACCCGTGCAGGCTCGTCGCTCAACAGGAAAGCAGGTTTAAGTCTGTTAATGCTGACTGTTTCTTTTCTGTCCCCTAAATCAAGCACAAAATGCTTATCACCAGGTTCCAGCACTCTGTATGGTCCGTCGTATGGAGGGCGGAGGGTTGGTTTTAAAGCTTCGTGCCTAACAAAAATGAACTCGGCGTTTTTCAAAGCTTGGGGGACAAAAACCCACGGAAAAGAGTGATGTACGGGTCCGGGGAGCATGTCCGGTCCCGTGCTGCTTAGGGGCCTCAGGGCTGGTAGGTGCCCGGGCTCTGGATGTTCTGGTAAGAACTCACCTGGGAGCCTGAGAGGTTGTGCGAAAACTAATTCTGCCGGGGAGGTGTCTAGACCCTCCTTAGGCGCAGAACGCAACCCTAATAAAACCCAGGGAAGTTTATTCACCCAATCTGTATCCGTTAGTGAGGCCCTGAGGGCGGCCTTTAAAGACCTATGAAAACGCTCGCATAACCCATTAGCCTGAGGGTGATACGCGGTGGTGCGATGAATTGTCGCCCCTAAGCTGCTGGCCATGGCTGACCACAGCTCTGAGACAAATTGAGGCCCCCCTATCGGACGTGATGTCTGATGGGACGCCGAAACGCACCACCCAGTTTGTTAAAAAAACGCGAGCGACTTCCGCGGCTGTGGTTGACGCCAGCGGGACCACCTCCGGCCAGCGCGTGGTACGGTCTACCATTGTTAACAGGTGTGTGAACCCTTGCGACGACGGCAGTGGGCCCACGAGGTCGACATGTATGTGGTCAAACCTCCTGGCTGGAATTCGGAAAGGTTCTAGAGGAGCTTTTGTGTGTTTGTGTATTTTGGCGCGTTGGCAAGACGTGCAAGTCCTTGCCCATTCCTTTACATTTTTACGCAGGCCCGGCCAAACAAACTTCTCTGCGACCATTTTAACCGAGGCGCGCATCCCTGGGTGCGCGAGGGAGTGAACCGAGTCAAAAATGCGGCGGCGCCACGCGGCTGGAACCACCGGGCGAGGCCAGCCGGTTGACACGTCGCAGATTGGGGGGGCACGCCGTCACGCAAACCCCTTTCCTCCAGTCTTAACCCTGTTGGTACAGACTGGAGTGCGCGCACGTCCGCGTCACTGCTTTGTTCCGCTGCCATGGCCGCATAATCTATCCCTATGTGGATTGGGGCCGCGTACGCGTTGGCCATGAGTTCTGCGGCTGCGGTAGTATAATCTGCTTCCTCGCGCTGTGACAGAGAGGCAGGCTGCTACCACATTAAGCTTGCCTGCCACATGTCGAATATCTGTGGTGAACTCTGAAATTGCAGCTAGTTGTCTTTGTTGCCTGCCTAACCATGGTTCTGAAATTTTAGCCATTGCAAAAGTGAGCGGTTTGTGGTCTACAAAAGCCGTGAAACGCCGCCCTTCCAGCCAGAACTGGAAGTGGCGGATAGATAAATGAAGCGCTAGCAGCTCCTTGTCAAAAGTGCTGTATTTGCGCTCGGTTTGGTTTAAAGATTTACTAAAAAATGCTAACGGTTGCCAGGTTCCGCCAACCTGCTGTTCTACGACTGCCCCTATGGCTAGGTCTGAAGCGTCTGTGGTTAGCGCTATGCGGGCCGAGGGATCTGGGTGAACCAACAATGTGGCATTCGCTAGTGCACTTTTTACTTCCGCGAAAGCGCGTTCCCGCTCCGGGGTCCATTCGACCGCGTTGGAGGGCTTTTGTTTTCTGAGCGCGGCATATAGGGGCTGCATGAGTTGAGCTGCGCGGGGGAGGAAATGGTTGTAAAAATTCACCTTTCCTAAAAATTCTTGTAGTGATCTGACCATTTGTGGTCGTGGAAAATTTGCTACCGCGCGCACTTTGTCCGGCAATGGGACTGCCCCCTCTGGTGAAACTCTGTGTCCCAAAAAATCAATTTGTGACACGCCGAATCGGCATTTGGCTGGGTTGATTATTAACCCGTGTTCTTCTAGTCTCTGAAAAACTGTAGTGAGGTGTCGTTCGTGTTCTTCCTCTGACAAGCTGGCTACCAGGATATCGTCGAGGTAGACGAACACGAAGGGGAGGTCGCGTAATACCGCGTCCATCATGCGCTGAAAAGTTTGTGCAGCGCCTTTGAGGCCAAACGGCATTCGCAAAAATTCAAAAACACCAAAAGGGGTTATTACGGCCGTTTTGGGAACGTCCTCCGGTCGAACCGGAACTTGGTGGTAGCCGCGGACCAGGTCTATTTTAGAGAAAATGCGCGCACCCGCCAGATGTAGTGAAAAATCTTGGATGTGGGGGATTGGGTAGCGGTCATGCGCTGTCGCATTGTTTAATCTGCGGTAATCGCCGCAAGGTCTCCAAGAACCATCGGTTTTCGGGACCATATGTAGTGGTGATGCCCAAGGGCTTTTCGAGCGCCTAATAATGCCCAATTTTTCTAGGCTGGCAAACTCGTCGTGTGCTATGGCGAGCTTGGTCGCGTCTAAGCGCCGAGCTTTAGCAAAAACAGGTGGGCCTGTTGTGGGGATGAAGGGTTCAACCCCGTGTTTCGCTACTGTCGCTGAAAATTTGGGAACTGTGAGTGCTGGAAATTGGGTGAGGAGTTGGTCAAACTTACCTCCTGCTGTGGTGATGCTGGCCTGCACAGGTGGTGGAGAAACTCGAGCTGAGCAGGGGATAGAAGAAAATGTGCATTAACCAAGCGTCTATTTGCAAGATCAACTAACAACCCATGTGCACACAAGAAATCTGCGCCTAACAAGTTAAAACTCACCGCCGCTATAATAAATGTCCACCTATAGTTGCGGCCGTGAATGGACAGAGGTAGGTTCCTTTCACCGAAGGTGTCGATGATCGAGCCATTAGCTGCCATCGCTCCGTTTCCACGGGGTCCCATTGCTCGGTCTGCGTTGGACGGGGTGATGAAGCTCACCTGAGCTCCCGTGTCGATGAGGAACTGTCTCCCGGAGTGTCCGTCAGTCACATAGAGCAGCTTATTTGTCTCGCCGAGAGCCGTAGCTGCTAACGTTTTCCCGGCTTTGTCGTTTCCCGAGCTCTTGAAATTGCAGGGGGGCACGCATTTGTCCGCCCTCTCGGCGAAACGTTGATGAAAATAGCAGAGGTCGTTCCGCTTGCTGCGCCTTGGTCGCGTCGCTGCCATGGTGGGTGGGCTCTGCTCTGTTGTCTGAGGATCTCCGCTGCTCTGGGCTTCCGCGCCGAGATCTGCAGATGCTGCTGTGGCCATCTGTTCGCCGCAGGAGTTGGTGAGCCGCTGCGCTTCTCGGGCCAGCGCGCGGAAGTCCCGCTGGGTGCTGCACCACATGTTGGCCAGGGTCCCTCTCATGTGCGGCGGCAGAGTGCTGAGGAAGATATGTTGGAAGAGGAAGTTGTCATTGTCTGCCTCCCTCAGCTGCAGCATGTCCTCCATGAGGGCCATCGGTCTGTGTCCTCTGTGGCCGTAAATCGCCAGAATCTTCCCGGCCCTTTCCTCGGCCGAGGGGACGAAGCTCTCGATGAGGGTCGCCTTCAGTTCTTTGTATTTGTCGTGGGCGGGCGGTTGTTGTATCACACTCCGCGCGCATCTTGATGTGGCGGCATCGAGTCTGGCGACGATGTGGTAGAATTTCGTTTCATCCGCCGTTATTCCTGCCAGTGCAAACTGAGCCTCAGCTTGCTGGAACCACGAGCTCGGGTCGCTTTGCCAGAACTCTGGGAGTTTGACGGTGACGGCGCTTTTCTGGGCCGTCTCTGATGTGTCTGCCGGGCGAGAACGCCTTTCTTCCGTTCTCGCGGCGGGGCTGGGGACGGTGCTCGGTTGAGCCCTCTCTGACGATTCTGCTGTGGGGGAACGTCTTCCATCCGTTCCCCTGTCTGCGTTGGCGACGGCGTCAGCCTGGGTCGCCTCTGATGAGCTTGAAGCGGGAGAACGTCTTTGGTCCATCCTCACGTCTGGTCACCAATGTAGGGAGCTTGAAATGAAGAAGCGATGTGATTTTATAAATCAAGTTTTATTATCAGCTTCCAGTCCCTAACATGTCTCATCTCGATGCAGAAGCAGAATCCAGAGGTCGAGCGCAGTCAGACCTTCATACTTATACCCACACTCCACAAAAGACATTGCATATCAAAGCTGACATCCTGCATTAACGTAATCCCTCTCCATTGTCCTTTCTCTCCTCCACCTGACCCTGGGTGGTCAGGAAGTTCGATCCGGTCTCCACCGCTGCGACTCCGTCTGCTCCTTGATCTTTGCCGGTGGTCGAGACCTCTTGTCCTGCTCTGAGACATGAGGTCATTCTACATATGCAATCTCTAAACATTCCACTTATGTCTATACATATGTAGGTATGGATATATGAATAATATAAGCCACAGGGGGGACCTGGGCTGGAACCGTAGGCTCATCCGCCATAACATGCATCAGCTTAAGCCTATCTAACATGACTCGCTCTTTATGCCCACCCATTTCTAGCACAAAACTCTTAGGGCCCATCTCCAGAACCCAAAATGGACTGTGGTATGGGGGTTGGAGAGGTGAGTGGTGAGCAGTGAGCATCATGTTGCACAAAAACGAAATGGGCTGCACTGAGCTCAGTAGGCACAAACGATCGTGGAAAACAGTGGTGAACGGGGCTGAGAACCAGTGTGCCATTGGACGAAAAAGGGTCGACGGCGGGGTTGGCCTGCGGGGCGGAACTTTTGGGCAAAAACTCTCCCAGAAAGCGGAGCGATTGACCGAAAACCAGTTCAGCAGGCAAAGCATCGGGATCTTCCTTAGGAGCTGGACGCAACCCAAGCATCACCCAAGGCAAATGATACACCCAATTACCATCAGAGACCACAGCACGCATCGCCGCTTTCAGCGACCGGTGAAAATGTTTACACAAGCTGTTAGCCTGAGGGTGGTACGCTGTAGTACGGTGTACCTGCACTCCCAAGGACCTTGCAAGTGCTGACCAGAGCTCCAACACGAATTGGGGGCCTTTATCAGAGGTAATATCTGATGGGGTGCCAAAACACGCAACTCAGGAAGGAAGAAACGCGCGTGCCACGTCCATAGCCGAAGTAGAGGACAGAGGGACCGCCTCTGGCCACCTAATGGTCTGATTCACTATGATGAGCAGGTGCATAAAACCCTGTGAAGGGGGTAGAGGACCCAACCAGGTTCACATGCACGTGGTCAAAACGTTTAGCCGGAATCCAAAACGGTTCTGGGGTGCCTTGGTGTGCTGGTGGACTTTAGCGCGTTGACATGCCAAGCATGCGGTCACTAACCCCTCGACATCCCTGCAGAGGCTGGACCAGACAAATTTGGCTCCGACCAGACGCTCGAACTCCAGGGTGAGAGAGGCAGTGAACTGAGTTGAAAACTCGACAGCACCAGGTCGCAGGGACAACAGGGCAGGGGCGGCCAGTGGAGATGTCACAGACGAGAGTAGGACCGCCCTCCTACATCACTGCCTTCTCAAATTTGAGGGCTGTACCTGTAAACCAAATGGCCAGGATGTTTGGGTTGTTGGGCTGCTCAGCGGCCATGGCAGAAAAATCCATCCTGAGCTGCACCAGACACACCAGCATGCGTGACAGGCAATCAGCAACGGCGTTGGACTCGTCAGCCACATGCTGAACATCTGTTGTGAACTCGGGAGATGGCTGCCAAATGGCACTGTTGACAAGCAGACCACGGCTTGGTCACCTTGGACATAGCGAACGTCAGTGGTTTATGAGCTACAAAAGCCGTGAAAGAACGACCCTCCAATAAGAAATGGAAATGACGGGTTGCCAGGTACAGCGTCAGCAACTCCCGGTCAAAAAAAATGCTGTACTTACGCTCGCCATCCCGAGCTTGTGACTGAAAAACAAGAGGGGCTGCCACGTGCTGCTCAACCACTGCCCCCATGGCTACATCAGAGGTGTCTGTTGTCAAAGCTATGGGTGCCGTGGGCACAGGGTGAGCGAGTAGTACTGCATTCGCAAGGGCAGGCTTAGCTCTGTCAAAAGCTCAGACCTATTCGGGAGTCCAGGTGACAGGGTCGTTGGCTTTTTTTAGTCTCAGAGCCTCATAAAGTGGTTGCAGGAGGTGGGCAGCACAAGGGAGGAAGGGATTGTAAAAATGTACCATGCCCAAAAATTCCTGCAGTGCCTTAACAGAGTCCAGATGGGGAAATTCCACCACTGCTTGAACTTTAGAAAGCAACGGAATCGTGCCTCACGATGAAATGCGGTGGCCTAAGAAGTCAATCATTGGCAGCCCAAACTGACACTTAGCCGGGTTGACGATCAGACCATGTTTTTCAAGGCACCCAAAAACTTGTTTGAGGTGCAACAGATGCTCTTCGACTGATGGACTGGCCCCTAATATATCGTCAAGGTAGACAAACATGAATGGGAGGTCGTGTAACACCGAGTCCATCAACCTCTGAAATGTTTGAGCCACGCCTTTAAGGCCAAACGGCATGCACAGGAATTCAGAAAGCCCGAACGGGGTAGTTACTGCAGTCTTGGGGACATCCTCCACGCACATGAGAACCTGATGATGACCGTGCACCAGATCCACCATTGAAAAAATGGCAGAGCCCGCAAAACACACAGAAAAATCTTGGATGTGCGGAATAGGATAACGTCATTAGCAGTGACGGTGTTAAGCCAACGAAAATCACCACATGGCCGCCATGACCCATCCGCCTTAGGTACCATGTGAAGCAGCAAGGCCCATGGGCTGTTGGAACGCCTCACTATTCCCAAACATTTCATAGTGGCGAACTCCCCTTTCACTATGGCCAACTTAACTGTGTTGAAGCGTCGCACGCACACGTGCTAAAACCAGCAATCCCAGGGTGGGGATGAAATGCTCTACTCCATGCTTAGTAGCAGTGGTGGAAAAAGCAGACATTGTCTCAATGGAAGAATCGTTAGCTGCACTCAAATGTGGGCCATTGCCCGCCACTGGTCTGTCCATGCTGGTTGGCAGGAGCAGGCTCTTCTGTGAGCCAGAATCCAGTAGGAAACATCTCCCTGACAGCAAAGTCTTTCATGAAGAGCAGCTCACCTCATCCGTCAGTGCCCACAGCTGCCACTGAGCGCTGGCTCTGGGAGTTTTCCCATTGTCTCAAATGTGCATAGAGGAACGCAGCGCTTAGCCTTGCTGCCAAACTGCAGGTGGAAGAAACACAGACCTGTGTGGGGCTGCACGGTGGCGCAGTGGTTTAGCACTGTGGCAGCACAGTTTTACCCTCGGCCGGGGGACCACGGGGATCATGAGATCGTGGGTTCGATCCCAGCCCCCGACCAACAGTGAGCTGTGTGGAGTTTGCATGTTCTCCCCGTGTTGCGCGGGTTTACTCCGGGATTTCTCCGGTTTCCTCCCGCATACCAAAACATGTAGGTTTAGGGCGCTCGCGCACGCAGCGACCAGCAGCCGGTGGCTTGTCACCAGACTGCAAACCATGTCTACCTACGGGTACAAATAAGTAACAAAAAAAAAAAAAAAAAGACCTTTCCCACATCATCTCTGGGCCACCACTGCAGCTCCTGCCGCCGGGTTGGCGCCCTCCAACGTGGGTTGCAGGATATCCAGTGCCTCGCCTTGCACAGCAAAGTGCCTGGTAACCAGCAGGACCTGATCAGCTTCCTCGGCTAAAGCTCGGTAGTCACCGGTAGCCATATGTGGCGAGTTAGCCAAAACCGCGTGCACAGGCGGCGGGAACTGGTGCAGGAATATGTGTGGAAACAGGAAACCACCTTCGTCCGCTCCAAGCAGCAATAGTATTCTGTCCATAAGGTCCACAGCCGTGCCGTCATCCAAGCCTGACAGGGAGAGGATTTTTTCCGCTCTTTCCATGGCTGATAGACTATACTTCCAAAGCAGGAACTGTTTGATGGCGGCGTATTTACCATGCCGTGGGGATGCGTGAAGCAACTACATGACATGCCGTGTGGACTGCTGATCCAGAGCAGCGACGACCAAGTAATACCTGGTTTCATCTGCAGTGATTCCTCGCAGGTAGAACAGTGCTTCGATATGCTGGAACCACGAAGCCGGGTCACTCTGCCAAAATTCCGGAAGCTTCACAGTTGCAGTGCAAGCAGCCGGCTGTGAGGGTCGGGGCGACACGACTGACGAGGAAACGCAGTTTTGTTCTGTGTCGGACATGCTCAAATCGGGGTCAAAAATGTGGCAAGAGGAAGAAACACAGGAGACGAAGGTGGGTTTTTATCTTTACTCCTCAACTGCCAGTAAACAACTAACCTTGAACACTCCCGGACTCCAAAACCGGGAAACACAAGCCACGCCCCCCCCAACCCCAAATCCCACTGGGTGAGAGGTACTGCTTCAGTTTGCCACACCATGATTCATGGTAACTTACTTAAGCTAGCAGTTTATCCACTCATTCACATATGTTTCTGTGCTTATTGTACTCCGGGGACTGGTCATAGCCTATCGACCACCGAAACAACGCATACCTGCCCACCAGTGATGCATTATTTCATTCATTCTTTGAAACAATTTTACGCTAGTTTCCTCTAAGCTAGGCAGCTACGGGCAGCTAATGTTAGCATTAATGACGTGGGGGGAGGGGAGGTGTTGAATGTGGTCTGAGAGATTTTAAAGAGACAAGCACTGAAACCAGCAGTTCTCAGAAAGGCTGGAAAAAAAATTGCTGCAATAATTAAAGAAAACTTGAACAAAATGTGCCGCAAACATCTCATTAATACATGTTGAGCTGTAATGTGGAAAATGGAGGAATCAATGACCCCTTTAAAATATAGACACAAGTGGCGATGATTGGGTTCCAAGAAGCTGTAGACTTTCAAGGCCTTGTACTGTTAAGCAACAGCATTTAAAACTTAAGGTGTGCTACATATTAGGTTTTCAAATGCACAGGAGAGGCATGCTGGACTTCAGTTATTGTTCCAAATAAGACTTCCCTGGAAAGATCCAAACCTGGCTCTTCAGGATACCAATCGCTCGCCTTAAACACAATACCAATGTTTTTCAACCAGGGGTCCTTGGAATGTTCAGGTTTCCATGGGAAATTTTCTAATTTCACTTCATTGGTGCAAAAAAAAAAATTACAAATAATTTATCGTTGCTGTGCATGGTTTCTGTCGACACTCATGCACCACAAAGCTAAATTATTTTAAAATTAATCATAATGGATTAGATTTCTATGACTCTTTACATGTCAAGTGACTTCTCAAAGCACTTACAGTGAGTCCATTATTCATTCATTGCAGACAGACATTGATAAGCTACTTCTGTAGCCACAGCTGTCCTGGGGCAGAGTGACTGAAACATGGCTGCCAATCCGCACCAATGGCCTCTCCAGCCACTACCAAACATTTATACCCAGTGTCATGGCCACTGGAGGCATGGTGGGTAAAGTGTCTTGCCCCGGGACACAGCAGCAGGATAACTGGGGAGAGCAGGATTTGAACTGCCAACCCTCCCATTATTGGACGACCTGCTCTACCTCCTGAACCACTGCCGCCCTTCACTTCAACTGCTTTTGGTCACATATTGACTTTCTCACACTAACAAAATGTTCTATTGACACAAAAGCCAATAGACATTTTCTAAAGAATTTTTTTTTTTTTTTATACATGAACAGAATTGCGTGAAATTTGGGATTTTACTGAAGAATGCTGTTGTGACTGTGCATGTGAAATGTCATCAAGTTTGGATCACTGTATCAGAAGATAAATTGGAAAATGCACGCCAAAGAGAAACTGTACAACTTGATTGGCCTATACAATCAAAACAGATGATATTTCTGGATCATTTTAACTTTTCATCTTTAACGTCTGTAGATGATCTCTGCTCAATTTCAAGCAATTTGGGTGAATGGCCTAGGAGTTCATTTTGACTTCACTTGCACATTTTTTGAAAATTTGGTGCAGATAACCTCATTTTTAGAGCATTACACCAGTGGAGAAAAGTTGTGGAAGACTTCAAAGAACAGAACGACGAAAGAATTTTGAGTCTCAGCCCAGCTGTTCTTGAGCTATTTGCAAAAACATAAAACTCATTATCACGCCACCTATGGATGCAGTGCCTTGATTTTTGGTATCCAGAGTGCAAAACTTCTTGTTTTGACGCATTGCCGTTTTTGCTCCCCACGCACTTTTACCAGAGAAAAATAAGAATGAGAACAAAAGCAACAGGTGTAGCAGCGGGTGATGGGGGATGCTGATCCCCCTTATTAGCAGAATGACCCAAACTCATCCCCTTCGTTAATCCCCCTTACCACTCCAGCCAGTGTCCAGCCAAAGTAAAATGTCCCACGGGTGAGACACCGGAATGGTAACAGGTTTTAATCTGCCATCCCCCCCAGTTGCCATTTATAGGTGTAAATCAAGGTTGGGACAGGGGAGGACATTGCCTCTCCCAATGTGGAAAAAAGAGAATCCCCCCCCTTCCCCCCAAATATCATCATAAACCTTTCTATATCATGTTACATAACATGACTTTGAACAACCAATTCTAAGAAGAAATGCAAAAAAAAAAATAAAAAAAAATACTGTGCCTTTTTCCTGTAAATTTTTAACTTCTCATAAATTTGACTCAAAAATTTGCAACTTTTATTTAAAAAAAAAAAACCTTGCAACTTTTCTTTCATAAATTTGCCATTCGTTTGTTGCAAATTTGCAATTTTTTTCCTGTAAATTTTCAACAATGTGCTTGTAATTTACAATTTTTTTGCTCAAAAACTTGACCCGTCATACGTTTGCAACTTTTTTCTTAAAAATCTGCGACTTCTGAAATTTGCAGCTTTTTCCTCAAATTTACAACTTTTCTCAAAAATATGCAAATTTTTCTCGCAAGTTTGAAACTTTTTCCTCAAAAATTTGTGCCTTTCCTGTAAAATTGAGATGTTTTTCCATCATAAATATGCAAATTTTTCTTGTAAATTTGCAACTTTTTTCTCTCACAGGTTTGCAATGCTCATTTGGAAGCTGGTGAAATTTATTGTGTAATTAAACTGCAATTTTAAGTTTTAAATTGACATCTAATATCTTTGCACCTTTATTCCTGCAAATTTGTACCTAATTTACTTTTTCATCATTTTTGTTCTTTGTGTGTGTAAGATTTGTTTGAGTTTCCCCTTTAAATTTGTGTTTCTTTGGTAGAGTTACATTTGTAATTTACCTCGGCTGAAATGAAGCAGTTAAGGTAGTAAAAGTGTATACCTGAAAATTAATCTGAAGACCAAACACCAAAGTCACAAATGAATATCTGGATAACGGAGAAAGAAATACAGAGAAAATAACACCGGACACTTTCATTCTTGGGCTATAATTATCCTCAAGAGGAAAAAAAAAAAAAATGTAGTGTGGAATTACATACAAATTAAAAAAAATTAGGGTTTTAAATCAGTTCACTACAAAAATATATACTACACTGCTGCTAAAATACCCAGCATTCTGAGACATAGTACCAAAATATTTCCTTGTGTGATCTCTATAGCAGCCAACCCCAGTTACAACAGGCCCACAGGTACAGTCACAAACATGATATATATATTATAAAACATTTCACTACAATAGCTTACAATTACATTCCTAAATTACAGTATTTTTGCCAGCATAAAAAAAAGGTTTTACATTAAGAAAAATTAATAACATCTGAACCCCATAAAAAGTACAGCGTCGTGAGCTCTGCGTGTAGTGCACCAGTACCTACGGTTGGTTCCATTTAGAGTGGACGGGCCAGCATGTAGTGTTGTGACCGATGTCGTCACAAATCAAATACGGCTGAAAACAACAGGTTTACATCAGTTTGTTCACCGCCCCCCCCCCCCACCGTCTGGGACATTACAAAACTCATTCTCTTAATTCAAATAGTATGGAAGCCCATTTCTGTCACAACAATTATAAAAAGGACACCCAAGTTAATACTTATCCTTCTCGAGTCCCGAACAATAGGAATTAAAAATAAAGCAAATCAAAAGACAGAAAATGTGTTCATAAAACCAGTTTAAAATGTTGTACATGTACACAAAAGTGTTTTGGGGAAAGGAAATCCGCTCAAGTTTTGTACGCTGGGGTGGCTCGGGTAGCGTATCGGCTGATATATTGTATGTCACATTTTTAAAGCAGCAAATATTAATATTGTCTTAAAAATCCATTTTTGGTGGGACTCCAATTCTTTACACGTATAACAAATTAAAATGAAACCACACATTTTGAAATGTTAGGTTTAAATAAAATTACAACTATATGTCATTTTTTTATTTTGAGATTTAAATTCAAATGGTGACTTTGATTCACACAATATAGACTTGAATCATAAAATAAAATGTATAAAACAGGAAAGTGTACCATTTCATTTACCCTCTCATAATCTCCAAAGTTAAACTGAAATGTCGTCTGTCTTATCAGTGAAATTTTAGGATGGCATCTCAATTAATGCAACTATTCCTTAACTTTTCGAGGCAGAAATGGGCTTCCAAACAACGGGTTTCATTTGATACAGGCACCAATCGCATTAATTTAAAGCACAAAAAGTTATGCAGACCACTCCAAACATCTCATCCAGCTTTACGTTCAAGCGAGAAGCTGAATGTGCAGCGTGGCGATTACAGGAACACAGGCTGGCGGTGATCAAGGCTTTCAGGATGACGCGAGTATCAAAGAAAAAAAAAAGAAGAAAAAGCTACAGGAGGCGGCGTCTGTGTCAGCCGGAGGATGCTGGTGTGATGGAGAATGGCGTTGGTCACATGTCAGGAATGTGCTTCACAGAGCTTTGGGCTACTTAAGAATGTCGTTGACAGTGTGTGGTCCTCAGGCACAGGTGGTGTCTCCTTAAAAAAAAAAAAAAAACTTAAACAGAGAGCACTTCTACTGAGCGCCCTCTTCTGTCTCTCCATGTCAGGGCGCCAAGGAGCTCAGAGTATTCTCAGGATGGGGGTCAGTCACTCTGGGGCGGGGTCAGGGATCAGTAGTGGGTGTGAGGGCTGAGCAGGAGGACTGCAGGACGCCTCGTCCACGTCAGCTTACCAGTTCCCTCTGAGGGCACAGAAGAAAAGCTCCATCAGCACGTTTATTATCAAGGTAAACGCGTGTGTGAGCTGATCGACCCAGGCTGAACGTCCACATATTCTACAGTCTTCCTTCTCCCTCAGCATGGACTGCACCGGCATCACTGTTTTACACACAGTCCACTTTGCTTTTATATTTGACACTTTTCCATATAAATTTGTCACATTTTACTCAACTTTTGAACTGCTTTAAAAAAAATTGGTGAATTTAGTATTTTTTTCTATAAATATTAATTTTTTTCCCAATGCATTTTTCCACAAATTTGTAGCGCTCCCCAAAAGTTGCAGTTTTTAAATCATGTAAGTTTAAGTTTTTTTTACTAGGCATCTGCAAATTTATTCATGTAAATTTGTGACTTCTTGATCAATTAAGCTCTTATTTCTTATGAGTCCGTCAGATTTTTTTCTCCAATAAATTCATTTTTGGGGGGTAAAACTTACTTAGTAATTTACCTTCACTAAAATCAGGCATTTTGGGGGAAAAAAACATGAAAAAACAACTCAGAACATATTTGAAAACTAAATGTACATAATCAAATATCTGGGTACAGCCCTTGTGTGTGTGTGTGTGTGTGTGTGTGTCTCACCACTACTTTCATGATGCCATCAAGCTACGGCATTTTTCACATTATTCTCCAGGAATGACCTGAGACACGTTACACAGAAAAAAGGAACAATTACTGATACCCCCACTGAAATTTAAAAAAAACAAAACAAAAAAAAAAAAACAAACTGACACAATTGTTCCTTTCAGCAGCATGTTTTATGCCTAGTATGCTAATGACACTTAGCCATTTGGTTCTGATTTTCCTCAGTAAAATAAAGACAAAGCACTGACTCCCATCACTGCTACAGCCACCACCACAGAGCCACAGAACAGCTGACCCTTGTGATCAACAGTTGAGTTCTAAGTAGGAATGCACCGATTCAGCACCAATAGTGTCACTGATATCTGCTGATACTGAGGAAAAAGAATCTGATACCAGTGCAATATAATTTAACTAACTAAACCCAACACCCTTTTGTAAAAACTTTAAGATATAAAAAAATGAGAAATAAACATTTAAATCTACAGGAAATTTATCGCACAAACAATCTTAAAATAATCAACAGTTATACGCACGTCAGCAGCTCTGATGCAACTTCTAAAGTTGTAAACCAAGTTAAAGTGGCCTTCACGTGTAGCTAAGGGGAACTTCGGATGCTTGTTCTGCAGTATTTTATAGAAGTGGAAGTGGAACCACCTGGTCCACACAGGTCTGTTTCTGTTTGTTGTCTCAAAGCTACTGAGCTTTTTTTTTTTTTTTGAGTGGAAGGAGGATTGTAACACGTTCCTATTTAGCCCCGTTTCCACTGCAGGAGCAAAGAACCAATTTTACTGGAACTTCCCCCTGTAGGAACCTTCCCATAAGGGGAAGTTTTCAGGAACTTGCAGGTGGCTGAAATACAGTAAGTCCCTGGTCTGAGATAGGTACTTGGGAGCAGTGTTTCTCGGCCAGGGTACCCTGGTACGTTCGGGTTTGTGTGGAACATTATCTGGTTTCGCTTCCTGATTGGTCAGAAACAGCTGTAGGCGACTTGCCATTGCTGTGCATGGGTGCGTTGGTGCCAGCAGAACTCATGCACAATAATGGCAGATTTGTTTGCAGTTTTTTTGGACCAATTGACGGGTGAGATTGGATGGTTTTCCACAGGAACCTGGACGTGCCGGGGCACCCTGGTTGAAGAACACTGCTTTAGCGCAGTGGTCAACCCCTGGAGTCCCTGGAGTGTTCGGATTGCCGTGGGAGGTCTTCTAATTTCACTTCTTAGTCTAGAAAATTGCTCAATTAATTGCAAGTAGTCCATTTATGTTGTGTTGTTTTACATTCTTCTTAGCTCAGTTTGTTTATAGATTTTCTCATCTTTTTATTTCGATGCGTTTTTAGCTCAGCTTGTCAGTATTGGTTTTTAGTTCCTTTTGTTTTGTGTTCTTAGTTTTATTTTGTATTTTATGTGTTTTAGCTCCAGTGTTTCCTCAGGGGAGCCCTTCATGCTGGATGCTGCTTGGCCCATCTGCAGGGGTGTCGGTCTCGTGGGTCACTGTAGCTTGGGTGGGTGAGGGCTCTATGCCACTGCCTTACAGCTGTGGTGTGGGCCCCGGTCTGTCCTGGTTGGGGTGGCCTCTGTGGCACGACCTGTGGTTACAGGCTGTGTGGTCTCCCACCATGGGGCGGGCTCCACAGGATGGTGCTCCCTCACATGGTGCCTTAGTTCCGAGCCATGTCTCCTCTATTTTATGTGTGTGTGAGAAGTATGGAGTGGTGCATATGCCTCTGTGTGTGTGTGTGGGGGGGGGGGGGATGGATATATTGTGTAAATATGTGTATTTAAATTTGTTTACTGTTTTTATCTATATAAAGCACTTTGTGCAGCATCCAATGTTAAGAAAAGTGCTATACAAATAAGGTTCAGGTTCAGGTTCAGGTTACTTTATTTGCACCCGTAGGTAGATTTGTTTTGCAGTTGGTGACATCCATATTTACAAGCCACTAATTACATTCAACATAGACACAAACACAGGCACACATCTTACAAAATAGGTAAATATAAAATATGTACAATATAATTTTTATAGCTTGTTCAACTCTTTGACAGCAGCAGGAACAAAGCTGTTTTTGTAGCGCTGGGTTCTACTTTTTGGGACAGCAAACCTCCGTCTGGAGGGAAGAAGCTGAAAGTTGCAGTGCAAAGGGTGGGAGTCATCATTTAAAATCGAGTCGGCCATCCTCTGTACTTGTCTGGTGTACAGGGATGTCAGGCTCAGCTGTGACTCACCAAGCAAACGACTGGACCATCTGACTACCTGATCCAAGGATTTCCTCTGTTTCAGTTTTATCTGACCAAACCATGACATTAAAGAAAAGGATAAAACAGATTCAATAAAAGCCCGATAGAACATAGTCATTATGGTTCGGTCAATTTGGAAGCGTGCAAGTTTCCTCAAACAATGCAAATTTTGCTGACCCTTTTTGCACACCCTTTCACAGTTCACCTCAAAGTTCAATCCACTATCAATAATTGTCCCAAGATATTTGTACGATTGTACACATTCGGTGGTCTGGCCTTTTAGTATGGTGACTTTGTGCCTGGGAGTTTTCCTCCTAAAGTCAATAATCATATCTTTCGTTTTTGTTGTATTCAGCTGCAGGTAGGAATCCTCACACCAGTGAACAAAGTCATCAACTACTGGGCCGTGGCCACTCTCACCATCCTGGAGGAGACTGACAATGACTGAGTCATCAGCATACTTTATAATGTGTCTGTTGTCATGTCTGCTCCGACACATGTTTGTGTACAGGATGAAGAGTAGTGGTGACAACACACACCCCTGAGGAGAGCCAGTAGAAGAGCACTTTAGGTCAGACAATGTGCCACTGACCCTTAGTCTCTGCGTCCTGTTGGTTAAGAAATCCAGAATCCAACCCACCAGATTATTGCTTAAATCAAATTGTTGCAGGAGTCTTTCAACTAAAATATGAGGTTGGATTGTATTAAAGGCAGAAGAAAAGTCCACAAATAAAAGCCTGGCGTGTGTCCCATTAAAATCCAGATGTTTAAAAAGCATGTCAAACAGAGTGACAGTGGCATCCTCCACTCCTCTGTGAGGCCTTAATGATTAGTTCAATTTCACACATAACTACACGTCATTATTACAGAGCTGTGACTGTATCATCAATAAAACTTAACCATCTCTATATCTTTTTTTTTAAATGCATTTCCCTTGTCTTGATATCTATTGTCAGCATAAAGGGGGGTCATCCACATTGCATGGTATCAGGGGTGGGACACAAGACCAATTTTGTGATGTAGCTCAATACTTAGCACTCGCAATGCTGCATGATCTCTAAACGCATGGACCAATCTTATTATACACACACACATACACACACCTCTACATATACATTATATATACACCCCTCTCTCTCTCTCTCTCTCTCTCTCTCTCTCTCTCTCTCTCTCTCTCTCTCTCTCTCTCTCTCTCTCTATATATATATATATATATATATATATACAGTATATATGCACACACACACACACATACATCATACACACAGAGGCTACGGTCACAGTGCAGGTCTTGATGCTCAATTCCGATTTTTTTGTGTGGGCATTCGCATTATTATGTAAATGTGGCCCCCATCAGACTCCAGTGTGGATGATCTACAGCTATAACGTGACCTGCATGCGCAAAAGAAAACGTAACGTCAGACACAGCGCTGTGTTTGGGGGACAGAACTTCTTCACCCTGATGCAGCGCAGCAAAATAAAATGTTAAAATCATAAATATGAGACCAGCTCCCTCCCTCTACACACCGGATGACCGCTGTGATCAGCTCTGCTTTAACAGAAATGATCGATTAAACAACTCTCTTTAAAATGAGACCTCATGTCTCAATGAGATTACCTATATAAATAAGGTTAATAATAATCCTCGCAATTACAATAGGGCTGTCGCCCACTGATGTTGTCAGTGGCTCTTGCCCTAATAAACTACACGGCTTATAGCAGCGGTGTAACACCGGTCCTGCTGCAGGAAGGAGGAGCCGTCAGACTGCCCTCTCCTGTGTTTCCCCCTATCCAGCCATTCTGCTCCGCAGTCATGTCCATGTTAACTTTACATTTTAGATAGGACAGCAGCCAGGACTCGTGGTGTGCCGTTTACAGGGAAAAAGGAATTTGCAGCATCCATTAAATGTGCCGTTAGTGTGCTTGCTTGTCTGGCGGTTTCAGTCTCGACCCCCCCATCCCCACCCGCCCCGCCCGTAATTTTGAAGTTATTGTGCAGTTGGAACCAAAAACATTACAACCCAGTGATAAAGGGAAGAAGATTGATTAAAAAGAGAGCATAAATCAGCTGCGTCTGCCGTGCTTGCTGCATCCTCCACCACAGAATTGCAGCGTCTATCTCACTTCAATGAGGAAAAAGTCGGATGAAATGCGACATGACTGTTCAGACTGAGGTCGCTTTGGTAAATATCAGATACGTAACTGAATTAGGACCACATATGAAAGTGGCCTGGGTCTGGTGTGAAAAAATTGGATATGTGTTGTTCAGTCATTAAAAAAAAAAAATAAAAAAATAAATCAGATATGGATCAAATTTGTGCAAAAAAATCGGAATTGAGCATTAAAACCTGCAGTGTGACCGTAGCCTTACACACACACACACACACACACTGCATGTATATATGTACACACACACACATACATACAGTGCATCTGGAAAGTATTCACAGCGCTTCACTTTTTCCACATTTTATGTTACAGCCTTATTCCAAAAGGGATGAAATTCATTTTTTAACTCAAAATTCTACACACAATACCCCATAATGACAATGTGAAAAAAGTTTTGGTTTTTTTTTTAGATTTTTGTAAATTTATTAAAAATAAAAAACTAAGAAATCACATGTACATAAGTATTCACAGCCTCTGCTCAATACTTTGTTGATGCACCTTTGGCAGCAATTACAGCCTTAAGTCTTTTTCAATATGATGCCACACGCTTGGCACACCTCTTTAGGCAGTTTGGCCCATTCCTCTTTGCAGCACTTCTCAAGCTCCATCAGGTTGGATGGGAAGTGTTGGTGCACAGCCATTTTCAGATCTCTCCAGAGATGTTCAATTGGATTGAAGTCTGGGCTCTGGCTGGGCCACTCAAGGACATTCACAGAGTTGTCCTGAAGCCACTCCTTCGATATCTTGACCAGTCTGAGGTCAAGAGCGCTCTGGAGCAGGTTTTCATCCAGGATGTCTCTGTACATTGCTGCATTCATCTTCCCCTCTATCCTGACTAGTCTCCCAGTCCTGCTGCTGAAAAATATCCCCACAGCATGATGCTGCCACCACCACTGGCGTGGTTATGAGCTGTCCCTGGTTTCCTCCAAACATAACGCCCGGCATTCACGCCAAAGAGTTCAATCTTTGTCTCATCAGACCAGAGAATTTTGTTTCTCATAGTCCGAGAGTCCGTCAGCTGCCTTTTGGCAAACTCCACGTGGGCTGCCATGTGCCTTTTATAAGGAGTGGCTTCCGTCTGGCCACTCTTCTATACAGTCCTGATTGGTGGATTGCTGCAGAGATGGTTGTCCTTGTGGAAGGTTCTCCTCTCTTCACAGAGTAATGCTGGAGCGCTGACAGTGACCATCGGGTTCTTGTTCACCTCCCTGACTAAGGCCCTTCTCCTCCGATTACTCAGTTTAGACAACCGGCCAGCTCTAGGAAGAGTCCTAGTAGTTCCAAACTTCTTCCATTTACAGATGATAGAGGCCACTGTGCTCATTGGGATCTTCAAAGCAGAAGAAATTTTTCTGTACCCTTCCCCAGATTTGGGCCTCCAGACAATCCTGTCTCGGAGGTCTACAGACAATTCTTTTGACTTCATGCTTGGTTTGTCCACTGACATGCACTGTCAACTGTGCGACCTTATATAGACAGGTGTGTGCCTTTCTAAATCATGTCCACTCAACTGAATTTACCACAGGTGGACTCCAATTACGCTGTAGAAACATCTCAAGGATTATCAGTGGAAACAGGATGCACCTGAGCTCAATTTTGAGCTTCATGGCAAAGGCTGTGAATACTTATGTACATGTGATTTCTTAGTTGTTTTTTTAATAAATTTAAAAATCTCAAAAAAAAATTTCACGTTGTCATTATGGGGTATTGTATGTAGAATTTTAAGTGAAAAATGAATTTAATCCCTTTTGAATAAGGCTGTAACTAGGGCTGGGAACGATCCCTAATTTCCAGAATCGATTCGATTCTGATTCTTGAGATTCTGAATCGATTCGATTCCGATTCAATCCCGATTCGATCTGGGGAATTACCATTTTAATAGCCATTTTACTTCCCATGAAACAAAAATCTTCGAGACCTAATGCTGCAAATTGTACCAAGAATCTTCTAACTTTAATTCATAAATTATCACATATGGAACTGACCCAAAATCAGTTACAATAATGCACTTTTTATTATTTAACTTATCATTTCATAAAGTGCTCACAGGTGCTTTCTTTAGTGCAAAGGGTGTGTCATGTCAAGTTAACCACCCAGAGTAAGTAAACAAATTCAATGCATGAACCATGCATTCATAATCTCATTGTATTTCAGTCCCTCCAGGATTCTGTCAGCTGTTTTTGTGATTGTTGTGGCCCAAAAAGCCTGGATTTGTGGGAGCTTTTCCAAAAAGTTATGGCACTTTTAGAGTTTTTTTTGCACTCAAAGTTGTGTGAGGAAGTACAGATTTTAAAGCAGCTGCTTTTTCCATAGTTTACAGTGATGCTGTTCTATGTAACACCACAAGAAAAGTACAGGATTGCCAAAAATTTCTTGTTAAACAGTGATTTATTTAGAATTAAATGCTCAGTAAAATTGTAAAAAAAAAAAAAAAAAAAAGACCAATATTGTGTTCTTGCTGAGAACTTTAAAAAAAGAAATAAAAGAATTTGTCATTCCAACAACTAAACTGCACTGAATGCATGTTAGTGTGGAGAAAATGATGGCAGCACCTCCTTGAATCTTGAAGGTCTTCTTCTGTGCTGAAATCCACATGAAGCAGGGATGCTCCTCCACTGATGACCTCTGACCTTCAGAAGGTCTCATTGAGAATGAAGCTTCCAGTCTTCACACATCTGAAGGCAGATAAAAAGAATAGATTTCACAGTAAAATTAACATTCATATTTTTAGATTGCCACACCACAGTAGGGTTTAATAATTTAGGTTTTTTTTTAAATATTTTAACTACAAATTAACTTTCAATGTTGGAAAAGGGTTTCAGTTCATTTCCTGAGAAGGTTTGTTCATTTCAATTTAGTTCTACTGAGTAACAATAGCTTGTTGTACTGCAGCCTTTATTAATTTTATTGTGATTTATTCTCTTCACATCGCTTAAGTGGCAGAAGTCCATAATCTCATAAAATATACCTTAATTCTGCATTTATTCACAGCGCTTAACCAGCAGTTCTCTCTGTGTCCATAGTTTGTAAAAGAAACCACCATCATGCCAGATAAATTATTAATTGACGACATAAACGTTAAAACAAACAAATATTATACTTACAGTCTCAGCAGCTCCAAGTCTCTGCTTCACGGGTTTCAGTCTCCGCATTTTCCCTTTATCAGTCGTCAACTTGATGTTCCAACACAGCGCTGCACGGAGTAAAAGTCCGTTTATCCCCGCTTTATGAAAAATATTCAGAAGCTGTTGAGGACAGTCTTTACGGTGACTTTTGCTGCTAAATTAAGAGACGCACGTTATTAACTCCGCGTCATGTAAACACAAAAGACGTGTGCACGCGCCGCAGGGAACACAGAAGTTTTATTTATGAAAAATATTCAGAAGCTGTTGAGGACAATCTTTACGGTGACTTTTGTTGCTAAATTAAGAGACGCACGTTAATATCGCCGCTCGTGTAAACACGAAAGAGCACGCGCGGCAGGAAACTCTTGCCGGATGAGAACCGTTTTAACACCACAGAAGAAGAACTAGCATATCCGTTAGCTTGCTAGCTCCGTTAGCGCGTCAGTTGTTTATGGTTCTCGGCCGTTGTTCCTGGCTGACTGACCCGGTTTCGACCCGATTATACTCAGCAGACGTTCACAAACGTAAAAATATTATATTAAAACATATTAATATTAAAAGATCGATCCGCGGATTTTGTGGATCGATATCGGCTCAGTCAAACATGTATCGATACATATCGATATATTGATCTTTTGAACCCACCCCTAGCTGTAACATAACAAAATGTGGAAAAAGTGAAGCACTGTGAAGACTTACCAGATGCACTGTACACACACACATCTCACAAAAGTGAGTACACCCCTCACATTTTTGTAAATATTTAATTTGGCTGCACGGTGGCGCAGTGGTTAGCACTGCGGCAGCACAGTTTACCCTTGGCCGGGGGATTGTGGGGATCGTGGGATCGTGGGTTCGATCCCAGCCCCCGACCAACAGTGATCTGTGTGGAGTTTGCATGTTCTCCCCGTGTTGCGTGGGTTTACTCCGGGATTTCTCCGGTTTCCTCCCACATGCCAAAAACATGCATGTTAGGTTAATTGGCTGTTCTAAATTGTCCCTAGATATTTGTTTCCTATAGGCCCTTAGAATAGAGGGTTAGTATTAATGAAAGCGCTTTGAGTGGTCTTTGTGACTTGAAAAGCGCTATATAAGTGCAGGTTAGTTAGTTAGTTAGTTAGTTAGTTATACCTTTTCATGGGACAACACTGAAGATATGACACCTTGACACAATGTAAAGTAGTCAGCGTACAGCTTGTATAACAGTGTAAATTTGCTGTCCCCTCAAAATAACAACACACAGCTACTGATGTCTAAACCGCTGGCAACAAAAGTGAGTACACCCCTAGTCAAAATGTCCATATTGTGCCCAATTAGCCATTTTCCCTCCCCGGTGTCATGTGACTTGTTAGTGTTACAAGGTCTCAGGTGTGAATGGGGAGCAGGCGTGTTAAATTTGGTGTTCTCGCTCTCACACTCTCTCATACTGGTCACTGGAAGTTCAACATGACACCTCATGGCAAATAACTGAGGATCTGAAAAAAAGAATTGTTACTCTACATAAAGATGGCCTAGGCTATAAGAAGATTGCCAACACCCTGAAACTGAGCTGCGGCACAGTGGCCAAGACCATACAGTGGTTTAACAGGTTCCACTCAGAACAGGACTCACCATCGTCGACCAAAGAAGTTAAGTGCACATGCTCAGTGTCATATCTAGAGGTTGTCTTTTGAAAATAGACGTATGAGTGCTGCCGGCATTGCTGCAGAGGCTGAAGGGGTGGGGGGGTCAGCCTGTCAGTGCTCAGACCATACGCCGCACACTGCATCAAATTGGTCTGCACGGTCGTCGTCTCAGAAGGAAGCCCCTTTTAAAGATGATGCACAAGAAAGCCCGCAAACAGTTTACTGAAGACAAGCAGACTAAAGGACATGGCTTACTGGAACCATGTCCTGTGGTCTGATGAGACCAAGATAAACTTTTTTGATTCAGATGGTGTCAAGCATGTGTGGTGGCAACCAGGTGAGGAGTACAAAGAAAGTCTTGCCTACAGTCAAGCATAGTGGTGGGAGTGTTTGGGGCTGCATGAGTCCTGCCGGCACTGGGGAGCTACAGTTCATTGACGGAACCATGAATGCCAACATGTACTGTGACATACTGAAGCAGAGCATGATCCCCTCCCTTTGAAAACTGGGCCACAGGACAGTATTCCAACATGATAACGATCCCCAACACAACTCCACTGGGTGTGTTTATATATTTATATATCTACATATTATTCCATCTAGCTACATTGCTCCGCACTGTGTGTGTTTATATACTTGCATATTTATTCCACCTAGCTGCAATGCTCCGTACTGTGGGTGTTTATATATTTACATATTTATTCCATCTAGCTACAATGCTCTGCACTGTGTGTCTGTGTGTGTGTGTATATATATATATTTTATAGTAATACGTACATATGTATATTAGCTGCTCTTGCTTGCTTGTTTTTTTTTTTTTTTTTTTTTTCTTGCCTTCTGATTGTTGCTCTGAGTGTTGCTATCCCTGTGCTGTTGCAATCCTGGAATTTCCCCGTTGTGGGACTAATAAAGGCTTATCTTATCTTATCTTAACTCCAAGACAACCACTGCCTTGCTAAAGAAACTGAGGGTAAAGGTGATGGACTGGCCAAGTATGTCTCCAGACCTAAACCCTACTGAGCATCTGTGGGCCATCTTCAAATGGAAGATGGAGAAGCGCAAAGTCTCTAACATCCTCCAGCTCCATGATGTCATAGAGGAGTGGAACAGGATTCCAGTGGCAACCTGTGAAGCTCTAGTGAACTCCATGCCCAAGAGAGTTAAGGCAGTGCTGGAAAATAATGGTGACCACACAAAATATTGACACTTTTGGCACAATTTGGACATTTTCACTCGGGATGTATTCATTTTTGTTGCCAGCGGTTTCGACATTCATTGCTGTGTGTCGAGTTACTTTGAGGGGACAACAAAGTTACACTGTTATACAAGCTGTACACTGACTACTTTACATTGTATCAAAGTGTCATATCTTCAGTGTTGTCGAATGACAAGATATAAAATATTTACAAAAATGTGAGGGGTGTACTCACTTTTGAGAGATACTGTATATATAGCAGATTTTTAGATATTAAACAATTATGTTTTCAGTCTACTACATGGTGTAAAGTAAGCGTGCATTGTCCAGCGAAGTCGTAGCTTGTCTCAAGACTTGCAGCAAGGTGTACAAGTTTGGAAGCAGTTGGATGTTAATGCACGGGCATTGCAATATTAAGGAATTGTAGTGATAGTGATAGCACTTCAGCGTGAGGTCCCACACTATTCTCACTCCTACATGACATCGTCCAACAGCTCTGGCTAAATGTCTGCAATGTTCGCAACACTGAGCAGAACTGAATTTTACTTCGTTGGACAACGGATCAGCATTTGCATTTCTCACACCTATCTCGTGATTTGATTCACATTGAACTGATAGCCAATATCGATACTGTATCGGTGCATCCCTAGTCATAAGTGCATACAGAACTGGGGCCTCATGTACAAAGACTTGCGTGGATTTCCTACTGAAATATGACATACATTTAAATCAAGAAAATGCTGGAAGCACAAAAAAATCCAGACGTATGAAATAGTGCGTATGCAGGAATCCAAGTGCATTTCCTTTGTACATCCCAATCTACCTGGAACTGAGCGAACACGAGGGAATACTAGACTCCTCCCTTCACATGCCTCCATTTGAATATGCAAATATATGTAAATATATCCTGCATGTGAGATTCTCCTCACTGCAGGATCAGAACTCATGTCTACAGGTGGGAAAAAGAGGAACTTCACATTTATAATGACTTCAATTAACATAAAAATGTAATTTTATTTTTATTGTATTCTTGATTTAGAAAACTGAAAATATATACTGTAGCATTCTGGGGACTGCAACCACAAGGGGCTGATGGGAAATGATTGTCTAAATATAAACATGTTCTCTTTAAGCAAATGATTTGGCAATAAGTTAAATGGTCAGTTTCTGTGCTAAAGTTGTTCTGCTGAGATTTTCATGGGTTGTGATTTTACGTCAGCACCACCAGTGTGAGCGCTGTTGTGGGGAGAGAATAAACTCAGTCAAAGATGGCTGCTGGTTTCATCACCGAGGCCTGTTGAACCTGCTGTTGAAAGCTAGTGATGCTACAATATGACAAACACAAACAAATAGTATAACAATGTGGTAGCACAAATAATTCTTGAGTTGTAGGAAATTTATAAAATAAAAAAGATAAAGTTGAAAAATATTAATTAAAAATTAGGGGAAAAAATGTAGAAACATGAATAATTCATATTTTGAGTGGAAAAAAATGTATAAAACAAATAATTTTTATGTATGTTTTTCAACTTTCTGTATCCTTGTTATTTTTTGTTGTATACAATTCCAGATTAGTTAATTGTTTCCATACTTTTCTATTTATTTATCTTTTTTATTTTTATCTATGTTTTCATCTTTTGTACTTTTTAAAATTGTGGATTTATACATTTTCTACAATGCAAGACTTGTGAATTATTTTTGTTTTCACAGTTTTGTTCCTCATGTGTCTCTGGTGTGTACAATAATCGCTTTCACATCATTAACAGTTTCCCATCATCACCTCTTAAGTGTCGCAGGCGGACCAATAACTGTGGAAACGTGCATACGCCAGCCATGAAGTTGGCGTGGGGCTGCACACATTTCCACGGTCATTTCATTCTCGATACATCTGAAATTTTGTGTGGAAAAGGACGTCCGCCATGTTTTTGTGTGCAAGTACCCTTTGTACAAGTAATGTACTTTGTCTACAGAGTCCTTTAAAACAACCCATAGGTGGCCAAAGTGCTTTACAGAAAAACTGAACAGCACTAGAAACACACAAAGCTTAAAAACAGATTACATAAACAAAAGATGAGCATAAGTATCTAAAAATAAAAGCAAAATGAGGCCCCTGGTGCCCTAAATGCTCTGGCTTTTCAGCCACATCAGTGATTGACGCATGGGTAGGGTGGTCACTACTGTCTCTCCATTTGGACCCCCTAAACGTGGTATACAGGTTGACCTTGGTACCTTCAGCTATGGCAATGTGTTTTGGGGTAAAAAGGCCAAAGGTCACAGTTATAAAAGCGGTCAACAACTTTTTTTTTTTGACCCTTATTATTGCTGGTAAAGTCACCAAACTTGGCACCCAGGTTGGCCTACTTATAAGAAGACTTGCACTTTAGAATATTTTAACAGGAAATTCCCTCAAGAGTTCATAAAAACTAACATTTCTTATAACTGCACTAACACTAAAAACTATAAAAAGGATTCTGGGGTGACTGCAAAAGCTCATCTTTGATCTTACCAAGAAGAACTAATACAGAAGAGGCTGTAAAAACAGAGTAAAGTGAGTTCATGACACTTACGTCTGGTCTCCTTCTAGTGATTTCTGGATCTCCTGTAGTACTTCTAGAAAGAAAACACACCATGAGTATAACTAACCAATGCTGATGACACTTCAGTGACACAAGACGTGCAGCCACAGCAGCTCGATCACAAGGGGGCTCTGCTTCCTAGGAGCTGCAGTGATCGTCCTATACTAAAGAAAGGGTTTGGAACACTGCACTGTCTGATGATGGAGGGAGCAGGAAGCTGACAAACAGCATGTGATGCAAATCGAGCTAAAGCCAGGCTGTCAGGGAGCAAACATGGTGAGTGGGGGGGGGGGGGTTCTCTGTGTTTCAGTACATTCTCTCATGTCTAAGTCTATAGAGTACTCACTCTCGTCATTCAGCAAAGCATGCTCCATTACACGTCTAGCTGCACTTTCTGGAACACACAGGCAGCAGGCAGAGGAAACGTCAGTATGATCAGCCTCAGTGTGTGTGTATGTGTGCGCACACAGACAACAGCACAAGCATGGGGTTTCACATCATCTAACAGATTTACTGATCTTCACACAGCGGCACATGCACATCTAGCTACTATGGCAACAGTCGGATATCTTACCTGCTTCCCCACTGCTGAGTCTTTGTCTAGAATGACAGAGAAATCGAGGCATAACCATTGGCTTGGGGTTAAAAAAAATAGAAAAAAAGAAGCAAAGTGGAAATGTAACTACCTTAGAGAGGACGAGGCTCCACCAGGACAGTCCTGGTTGGAGTCTGAATGGAGAGGAGCCTCCACCAGACATCGAGGCTCCACCAGGTGGCGCGTGGACAGAGAAAAACGTTCAAACTCAGACGGAGAGATCAGGTAGAAGCCTGAGGGAGGAAAAGATCAGACAGGAGCTTGGTGAAGGGTACAGCCACAACACCGCTGCGTGGAGGAAATGGTACACATCTATGATCAACCTGCATTTATGCGGTACAGAAACTAACGACCAATTTAGAACCAACAACGTGACTAAAAATAAAGTTCACTTTTTAAAGTGGTATTACAGTCTGCTTGCATATCGGCAACAAAAAGAATAGGGGTGAGTTTAAAACATTAATTACTATGCCCCCTTTTTATGATTGAAGACGAGGAATTATTTCAAACCAACATGATTCCCTATTGGGAATAAAGTGCAAACCTGGCTTTAACCTAAACAAACCTTTTTTATGATAAAGGTTTGCACAAACAAAGATGAATCCACACATTTCTGATTGATAAAGTACCAACTTTTATAAAATTGACTTAAGGGTGGGGAGGGGAGAGAGCTGGAGGCTACTATATTTACTCTGACTGGGAAAACCAGTTTTCACAATATTCATTTCTTTAAACATTGTCCAACAAAAAAGAAATCTGACTCTCAGTTTAAAATGTATCGCTCAGCTCTAATCTCAGTCCCTCTAACCAACCACTTTGGCAGGGTCGATGTTCCATTTAGACGTCTCCACGAATGACAACTGAATTAATAATCTAATTGCATTTATAAGGAAGTAGTAACGCTATGATAAACGCCCAATTAGATGCAAACTCGAGGGCCAAAAACGACACAAACCTTCAAGAATAAAGCTACTCATTCACAAGACAAGCTGTAATTTTATGCTAAAGATGCAATTTAACAACCCATCCTGACAACTCGCCCCCACCTCCTTCAATCTCCACTGGCTCCTGGTCAAGTCTTCCATCATTTACAAGATCCATCTTCTCATTTCTAAATCCCTCAATGGCCTGGCCCCAGTCCCTGTCTGACTTCCTTCAGCCATACACACAGTCTCAGATGCTCTGATCTTTTGTCATGGTAACATCCCTCGCAACAGTCTTTGTACCAGAGCCTTCAGCGTGGCAACTCCCAAACACACCTCTTCAACACGGCATTACACCGCCAACCCCCTCCTTTATTTACTGGTTTTGTTTGTTTTTGTAAAGCATCCGTGGATTTCTTGATAGGCGCTACATAAATCTAACGGTCGATGCCGTCTGTGGCCGGCCAGCTATGTTTGTACTCTTAACTCGACAAGGAACGAGGCTACGGACACCAAACTTGGCACATAGGCTGACCTTGGGACTAGCACCTATGGCTATACTTTTGGGGTCAAAAGGTCAAGGGGTCATAGGGTCATAACAGGTCATGGTGGGGAATTAGGGCTGCAAAAGGTGTGGGTCTGCATCTCAGCTGAGTGCATTCTATATTGGTATTAAATTTGTAGTGTGCTATGGTTACGACAACAGCACATTGCTCAGATGCAGTAATCCCTCATCTGGTTCCCACAGTGAGAAAAGAAGCATATTCAACATTGAATAAGCTGCAAATTTATTATTAAAAAAGTCAAAAATTTACAGCTGAAAAAAAAAAATGCATGTTATAAATTTGCTGGAAAAAGTATGTGAAACAAAAAACCAAATCTACAAGAAGCTGCAAATGTACAAAAAAAAGAAAAAATATGAAAATTTCACATTTTAAAAAAATGGATTACCATAACAAATTTATTCTTACACTTATATTTAGTTTAATTTTCATTTCTTCTTTATTCTCATGCTGTGTGGCGGCATGCAGTTTTTTTTCTTTAGGTCAAAAATTCAAAATAGCCGTCATATGGAAGGGGTTGTTCACACGTCAGCAACTGAAAGACTAAAGACTAGTTAGTCTGGATAGCTGCTAGCCACAGTGGCTGGTAGGGATGGGGATTGGTAAGATTTTATCAATATCAATGGCACTGTCGATTTTGCTTATCAAACCGATTCTTTATTGATTCCCTTATCAATTCCTGATCAGTTTTCTGTGTGGAAAAAAACGGGTATTCACAGGATTTCAGTATCAATGCAGCAGTTTTGTTATTCTTCTGATTTTAAACAGTGTTTCTTCTTTTAAAAAGATACAATGAAATCAAATATATAAGACTGTAAACATGCTTTCCTTAGAAAACTGGGCATTTATGCCTTGTAACATCTGTAATATTTAAATGCTGAAAAGCAATATACAGTGGGTAAAAAAGTATTTAGTCAGCCACCAGTTGTGCAAGTTCTCCCACTTAAAAGATGAGAGAGGTCTCCAATTTTCATCATAGGTATACCTCAACTATGAGAGACAAAATGAGAAAAAAAAAAATCCAGAAAATCACATTGAAGGATTTTTAATGAATTAATTGGTAAATTCCTCGGTAAAATAAGTATTTGGTCACCTACAAACAAGCAAGATTTCTGGCTCTCACAGACATGTAACTTCTTCTTTAAGAGGCTCCTCTGTCCTCCACTCGTTACCTGTATTAATGGCACCTGTTTGAACTCGTTATCAGTATAAAAGACACCTGTCCACAACCTCAAACAGTCAGACTCCAAACTCCACTATGGCCAAGACCAAAGAGCTGTCAAAGGACACCAGAAACAAAATTGTAGACCTGCACCAGGCTGGGAAGACTGGATCTGCAAAGGTAAGCAGCTTGGTGTGAAGAAATCAACTGTGGGAGCAATTATTAGAAAATGGAAGACATACAAGACCACTGATAATCTCTCTCGATCTGGGGCTCCACGCAAGATCTCACCCCGTGGGGTCAAAATGATCACGAGAACGATGAGCAAAAATCCCAGAACCACATGGCGGGACCTAGTGAATGACCTGCAGAGAGCTGAGACTAAAGTAACAAAGGCTACCATCAGTAACACACTACGCCGCCAGAAACTCAAATCCTGCAGCGCCAGACGTGTCCCCCTGCTTAAGCCAGTACATGTCCAGGCCTGTCTGAAGTTTGCTAGAGAGCATTTGGATGATCCAGAAGAGGATTGGGAGAATGTCATATGGTCAGATGAAAACAAAATAGAACTTTATTGTAAAAACTCAACTTGTCATGTTTGGAGGAGAAAGAACACCATACCTACTGTGAAGCATGGGGGTGGAAACATCATGCTTTGGGGCCGTTTTTCTGCAAAGGGACCAGGACGACTGATCCGTGTAAAGGAAAGAATGAATGGGGCCATGTATTGTGAGATTTTGAGTGAAAACCTCCTTCCATCAGCAAGGGCATTGAAGATGAAACGTGGCTGGGTCTTTCACCATGACAATGATCGCAAACACACCGCCCGGGCAACGAAGGAGTGGCTTCATAAGAAGCATTTCAAAGTCCTGGAGTGGCCTAGCCAGTCTCCAGATCTCAACCCCATAGAAAATCTTTGGAGGGAGTTGAAAGTCCATGTTGCCCAGTGACAGCCCCAAAACATCACTGCTCTAGAGGAGATCTGCATGGAGGAATGGGCCAAAATACCAGCAACAGTGTGTGAAAACCTTGTGAAGACTTACAGAAAACGTTTGACCTCTGTCATTGCCAACAAAGGGTATATGACAAAGTATTGAGATGAACTTTTGTTATTGACCAAATACTTATTTTACCGAGGAATTTACCAATTAATTAATTAAAAATCCTTCAGTGTGATTTTCTGGATTTTTCTTCCTCATTTTGTCTCTCATAGTTGAGGTATACCTATGATGAAAATTGGAGACCTCTCTCATCTTTTAAGTGGGAGAACTTGCACAGTTGGTGGCTGACTAAATACTTTTTTGCCCCACTGTAAATAAACGCAGTATAAATGAAATACTGAAGTGATTAGAAACAACTGCACAATTGCGTTATTTTAGCAATCATAAAAATATGCATACTGAACTTGGCAGGAATTTTTTGCATTTTTTTTAAAATATATACAGTATACAGTATATGCACACTGTATATACACACACACTAGGGATGCAAGTTATCAATTAATTCATTAATTGATTCACCTTGGCGCAGTGGTTAGCACTGTGGCAGCACAGTTTCACCCTCGGCCGGGGGATCGCGGGGATCGTGAGATCGTGGGTTCGATCCCTGCCCCCAGCCAACAGTGATCTGTGTGGAGTTTGCATGTTCTCCCCGTGTTTGCGTGGGTTTACTCCGGGATTTCTCCGGTTTCCTCCCACATGTCAAAAACATGCAGGTTAGGGATAAGGGGCGCTTGCGCATGCAGCGACCGGCAGCTGGCGGCTTGTCACCAGACTGCAAAACAGATCTACTTACGGGTACAAAATAAGTAATAAAACATAAAAATTAAAAAAAAATAATAAAATAAAATAAAAACTGATGAGTGTTTTTCCTGAGAATCTGAATTTCTCTCGGTACAATAGGGTCTATCTTTAACATAAAACGTTGCTGTTTTTTCATATACTGAATAAAACATGAACATCATATTCCTCAATGAGTTATGATACCATTTGCATTTTTTTTTTTTTTTTTTACTACAGACAATGACATTTTTTGTAGTTTAACAAATTTTGCACTGTACAGTGTGTACTATGTGCTGGTACATCTCAGTAAATTACAAATGTCATTATTTTTTTTATTCATTTTAAAAACTACTAACAATATCATTAAATTTATCTTTTTTTAGTTATATTAAAAAAAACTTTCATGTTCTCATTTACTGAGATGCACTGGTAGACTGTTTTAACAGGAAAATAAATTGTGAGCTGCTTCATCTGTTGCATGTTAACCACTGTCCCAGGACCCAGGCAAACCCAGTATGATCTGGGCTCCCTCTGTTGTCTGTTACTTCACTGGCAACTTGAGTTCGGTCTGCTTTTGCATCTAGCGGCAGGCTGAAGGGAGGCAGCGGGGATAGGTTTTTGCACTCGTGTAGCCTGCTGCAGTCCATTTCTCCGCCCAGTTGATTTGACGGCTGGACATTGGAACTTGTGGTGGCTCTCCAACATAACCCAGAAAGGCTTAGCGTCTTCTTCTGTTTTTTTGGTAGAAATGCGGCAGCGGGTGACCGCATGTGCCCCCGCCTGGACGGCGAAGCCACTACATTTCATAGAATAAGCTCCCATCAAAAAGGACTACTGAGTTATCAGTTAACTGACAATTTACTTTAGGTTGACTAAATTCTTAGACAATTAATTGAAAGTCAATTAATCATTAACATCCCTAACACACACACACACACACGCATAATATACTCAATTGTATATCAACATACTGGTAAAACCTTAAGACACTGCAAGGAGTCCAGCTCAGTATTAATCTGTAACCTACATCACACGTACCACCTACCCAAAGTCCAGCTGCTCTACGGTCATGAATGGATGCAAGCCTTTACATACAAACTTCATTACAGCTCCGTGAGCAGCTGGTGTCAGTGGGTTTTCCTGGCAAAGATTGGAGAGCAAGCAGGTTGGCAAAACCTCAGAGCTACCTGTTGCTGTCATCGTCTAAAAAGAATGAGCTCATATTTAAATATCAGATGTTTTTCCTTGGGTTTTGTGAGTTAAAAAAACAAATTAAATTTAGCCTGCAAGGCTGCGAGCATTGCGCTAATATTCTAGTACTACTAATAAGCGAATATTACCGTCACTAACGGAGGTGCTGCTGTTTGGGAGTCAAGTGTGGGCGCACTTCACAGACTGTCAAACACATTGCAGTCTTTCATTGTAGCCCATATTGCTGCATCAAGAGATGTTTCAACTTGTGTTTACATACGCTTCCGCCATTATCCGATGGTAGCGACGGCGTCAAGACGTTGCTTGGTAAAGGCAGTGTGTGATGTCATGATGCATGCCATTTTTTAAAAAAAAAAAACAGAAGTGTTTAAACACACAGCATCGAAAAGTGGAATTGATAACATCAGCAACGTACAATTTTGCGGGCTTGAAAAATTTCAAACCGGTTGCCAACAGGAACCGGTTCTCAATTCCCATCCCTAATGGCTGGTGAGCACCAACCTCTATTATGAGAAGCCCTGGGAACAAATCAAGACTTTTAGGTGCAGTAATAGCAAGAGTTAATGTTACAAATTCAAGAGAGATTCTCAAACTTTAACCTCACTGAAGATCCTAGGCATGTAAATGATACAAACTCTTTACCTTGGCCATGCTTTGTGAAGACGCAGGACGCAATGCCGCTGACATCCTCTCGGCGGATGCAGGAGTAATGAACCTGCATCTTGATGTGTGGCAGCGAAATCACATGGATGTCACCCTGATTGGTCAGGATGACCAGGTCGCTCTCGCTGTAGTCTAATGTCCGACTGCTCCCGAACCATGCCACGCCCACACGGCGCACCCGGGAACCGTCCATGGCCGTGAGCTTCAACTTCATCTTGGCGCTCACTTTGGGCAGAGTGAAAACCTGAACATACAAGTGCAGCCATCACGATCGTTTAAATGTTCAAACTAGCAGCTTAAACTGTTACAGCGGGGCTGAAATTGTTCGCAGTCGTTCCCTCTGGTAACTACAACACTGTTCAACGCGTTCACTTTCCTACTTGCAGCATAAATGAAGTCTGTTTTTAATCAATATCACGTCTGTGACTCCTACCTTAAACTGCTCCTCAGATATGACCAGGAGGTGGTGCGAGCCCTGCATGTCTGGTGATCGAGCCAGGTCGTGAGCCACCTCCAAGGGTTCGGGGAGAGGAGCGCCGTGACCGTCCATCACCATGATGCCAACGATGGGAGCGCGGTGCATCAGCTGGATCTCCTTGGCTGGAAAAAAAAAAAAAAAAGGGGGAGAAGAGTTGAGGTTGTTAGGAGAAGGAGCACAGAAGTGAGATGAGCACAAACCCCCAAAACATCAGCCGATTCTGACCTGGTTGGGCGGTGACGGGCTCGTCTGCTCTGTGCTCTACAGAAGGGAGGCGGAGCATGTATGCAAACACGGCACCCCCATTGGTTCCTGCCCACAGGGAGGGGGTGTTATGAGAACCTACAAGAAAAGAACAGAAGATGAAAAACTCACAAATGTCATCAGTTTGATTTAAATGCGTGTTCGGGGTTTGACCGATAACTCACCGTCTGAGAGGAAGGTGTCGGCAAAGTAAAGCGTCCGCACGAGGCCGGTGAAGGAGTCATCTGAGGACCGAGCCTCGATCTTCCTCTGAACAGGCGCCAGCTCCATTTCTGCCAGTTCGGCCTCGAGTCGAGCGTTGGCCTCCTGCAGCTGGTCGAGGGAAGAGAGGGAATAATGTGAACGTAAAAAAACGACCAGAATGAAGGAGGCAGTTAGGGACTGCTGTGCTGCTACCTTGGCAGCATTGTTGGTGTGATGTTTTCTTAGAGACACTCTGCTACGTCTGATCCTTCTGAACGACTGTCGGAGGGATTTTTTGATGCTCTTCACTCTAGACAGAGGACCCTCCATGGCCAGCTGGTCACTGGGGTTAAGTGTGCACCTAGAATTTTAAAACAGCGACAGCGCAAACAAATTCTCATTGATATTTTCAGGTCAGTGGCCTCTTAAGAACAGTATCTTTTCTGTGCGTCTCCTTACTTGACGAGGACGTTGTTCTTCTGTTGGTAGTCGTACAGCCCAAAGCCGTGGCTGGTGCCAAATGCTACCAGCTTCCATTCCGAGTGCAGGGTGAGGGCTGTGACCACAGCAGGGGGCTGGCACTGGACTAAGGTGAAGGGCTGGAAGCCTGCAGGGAATGACACGGGCTCCGCTCGAACGTCCAGCTGAGTGTGACCCTAAAGGATGACAAGCCCATGAGGGGAACAGTGTGGAACTATATAAAGACATAACAAAGGTGCTAAACTATATTAGAACTCTTGGGCTATTAAAAAATATGAGGGGGGGCTGAAAAGTTCATAGGCTGACCATGATGCAGTGGTCAAATTTGACCAAATGTGGTTTATTTTTCCAACATAATCTCCACTGTCAGTGTATCTGAAAAGAAGCAATGCAGTTAGTATCAGAAAAGGTTAAATTTAATGCATGACTAGTTTCACTGATGTAGCAACTCCTCCTTAGTCAGCCTATGAACTTTTCACCCCCCCATGTCTAATACAGTGGTGTGAAAAAGTGTTTGCTCCCTTCCTGATTGCTCATTTTTTGTATGTTTGTCACACTTAAATGTTTCAGATCAAACAAATTTAAATATTAGACAAGATAACACAAGTAAACAAAAATGCAGTTTTTAAATGAAGGTGTTTATGATTAAGGGTAAAAAAAACCAAACCTTCATGGCCCTGTGTGAAAAAGTGATTGCCCCCTAAACCTAATAACTGCTTGGGCCACCCTTGGCAGCAACAACTGTAATCAAGCGTTTACAATAACTGGCAATGAGTCTTTTACAGCACTGTAGAGGAATTTTGGCCCACTCATCTTTGCAGAATTGTTGTAATTCAGCCACACTGGAGAGTTTTCAAGCATGAACCAACTTTTTAAGGTCATGCCACAACATCTCAATCGGATTCAGGTCAGGACTTTGACTAGGCCACTCCAAAGTCTTCATTTTGTTTTTCTTAAGCCATTCAGAGGTGGACTTGCTGGTGTGTTTTGGATCATTGTCCTGCTGCAGAACCCAAGTGCGCTTCAGCTTGCGGTCACAAACAGATCGACGGACATTCTCCTTCAGGATTTTCTGGTAGACAGCAGAATTCATGGTTCCATTTACCACAGCAAGTCTTCAAGGTCCTGAAGCAGCAAAACAGCCCCAGACCATCACACTTCCACCACCATATTTTACTGTTGGCGTGATGTTCCTTTTCTGAAATGCTGTGTTACTTTTACGCTGGATGTAATGGGACACACACCTTCCAAAAAGTTCAACTTTTGTCTTGTCAGTCCACAGAGTATTCTCCCCAAAGTCTTGGGGATCATCAAGATGTTTTCTGGCAAAACTGAGACTGAGCCTTTATGTTCTTTTTGCTCAGCAGTGGTTTTCGTCTTGGAACGCTGCCATGCAGGCCATTTTTGCCCAGTCTCCTTCTTATAGCGGAGTCATGAACACTGACCTTAACTGAGGCAAGTGAGGCCTGCAGTTCTTTGGATGTTGTTGTGGGGTCTTTTGTGACCTCTTGGATGAGTCGTCGCTGCGCTCTTGGGGTAATTTTTGTTGGCTGGCCACTCCTGGGAAGGTTCACCACTGTTACATGTTTTCGCCGTTTGTGGATAATGCCTCTCACTGTGGTTTGCTGGAGTCCCAAAGCTTTAGAAATGGCTTTAAAACCTTTTCCAGACTGACAGATCTCAATTACTTTGTTTCTCATTTGTTTCTGAATTTCTTTGGAGTGCAGCATGATGTCTAGCTTTTGAGGATCTTTTGGTCTACTTCACTTTGTCAGGCAGGTCCTATTTTTTCCCCCCTTGTCCTGTCAGGCAGCTAGGTAAGTAGAACAAAGGTCTGTTACCCTTATTGTGCCAAAACAGATTTACTTTTCCAAAAGGAGCTTTTTACAGTACCTAACTATGTACTGTATATTGTTGTAAACTCCTCCTGTAATAACTTTTGCATTTTGTGTTCACTTGTGTTATCTTTGTCTAATACTTGAATTTGTTTGATGATCTGAAACATTTAAGTGTGACAAACGTACAAAAAAAAAAAAAAAAAAAAAGAAATCAGGAAGGGGGCAAACACTTTTTCACACCACTGTATGTCACATACTTGAGTGGTGGCCCAGTGGTAGAGCATCCACCTCACAGCCAGGATGTTGTGGGTTGATGCCACAACCAGGTCATATAAAAGACTGGATAAAAGTGTACTTTCTGAACTTCTAGCTTGGTGCTCAGCATAATAAAATAGGTAAAGTCTGGCCAGACCTCCCTGATTTTTTACCCAAAAATTAGCAGACTTTTTTTCCATGCAAATTTAAAAAAAAAATTTCCTCATTAATTTACAACTTTTTCTTGTTGTAATTTTTCTTATACAGTTATAATTTTTAATCATAAATTAGCAACTATTTTCTTGTAAATTGGCATTGCTACTCTTGCAAGTAAAAGCTGAATTGTGAGAATTTTCTCTGATGCGTTCTCCATCCACCATGATCCCTCCCTGCAGGCGGTGAGCCCACTGCAGGGTGGACCCATGTGGCTCCTTTTCATAGGGATCTACTGGCCCTGACAACATAGCTACTGGGATCATTAGCACACACAAATCCCTTCACCACAATAAGGTAATGATCCATGGAGGGTTCTTTGACGCGTTGGTCTGAGTAAAATATGAACTGCACACATTACTACCGTCTAATGTAATCAAATGATAAAAACTAATAAATTTAACTTTTCCTGAGAAAAAGGAAAAAAAACAAACTCAAAATTGATAAAATTTGATGAGAAAAACTTGACTCACGTTCAGTTCAAATCACTGAAATTTAAAGTACCAGAGTACAGCTAAATGCACTGAGTAAAAGTATTTTTTTCTTCAAAAATGTACAAAAGTAAGCGTAAAAGGTATCCTATAACAGAACTGGAGTGGTGGCCAAGAGCATCTGCCCCACAACCGGGAGGTCGGGGTTCAAGTCCTGGCTGGGTCGTGTTAAGGTCCATATAAAAATGGAACTTCCTGCCATCCAGCTTGGTGCTCAGCAAAAATGGAAGTAGGGAAATGTGGGCGGCAGTGGCTCACGAGGTAGAGCGGGTCGTCTTAATAACCGGAGGGTGGGCGACTCGAATTCCACTCTCCCCAGACATCCTGCCATTGTGTCCCTGGGCAAGACTCACCTTGCCTCCAGTGTCCATGAATTTGTTTAATGGCATGAATGTGTATAAATGTTGGGTAGTGGTCGGAGAGGCCGCTGGCATGGACTGGCAGCCATGTTTCTGTCAGTCTGCCCCAGGGCAGCTGTGGCTACAGTAGTAGCTTACCACTGTCCGTGGAGTGAATAATGTCTCCATTGTAAAGTGTCGTTGAGTGTCTATGAAAAGCGCTATAGAAATCTGATGCATTATTATTGTACAATTGTGAACATTTACTGAAGTACTGGAGTAAATGTGACTGGTTACTCCCCGCCTCTGTCCATGGAGCTGACCTGAGAACTCAATCTCAATGATCAGCACAAAACATTTTACTATGAATGTGCAGTATCCGAGAATGCACTAAAGCTGTTCTTTACCTTCCAGCGGAATCCCTCCTGGCCCTGCAGCAGATCTACGACTTTAGCCTCCACTATCTGTTCTGCTGCTTCGTCATTCAGCTCCAGCACCAGGATCTGCAAACACAAACCGACACCGAGGACTGATGGGAAACCAAACAAAATCTCGAACAAAGCAGAATATTTAGAACATGTATAATAACAAATCCCCCCACTCTCCAATAACCTGAAAAATACAGTACATGTACTGATGAGCTGAAGGACAATAATGCACATTTTATTCAGGTCCAAATTTGTTTGCAAGAGTCATGCTTTTTTTAATCATGTTTTTTTATAACTATACACACACGTGATTCTGCATACGTTCAAACTGACTTCTCATTCTTCACTCCCCCTACACACATGGATGAAAACCAAGGAAACGTACAGTGGTTCAGTTCCATCTTTCCCTGATTTCATGCACACATGTAAACTTGTTGATCTGTTTTTTTACACCTGGCTGACAAAAATCTCTTTGCAGAATTCTCCCTTCTGAAAAACTTACTGTGGTTAAAAAAAAAACCAGACTGTCAATGATGGAGTAGCCCATTCTGGCGTAATGAAGTCACCCTGAGAGTGCTCAGATCTCTTCACCGTTGACCTTGATCTTAAGCACAACCTGGATGCATACCCCCCCCCCGAGGATCACTGAGTGAGTTTGGTGAGCATCGAGACAAATGCCTTGGCGGAGTAGCGATTCCTGTGAAATGTGGATGGATGACAGACGCCGTGTCATCGTACCAGCGCAGTTCAGCTTCATCGGAATGAGCTAAAAATGCAGTTTGTGTCATTCAGACTCACAGAAGGGGCCAGAACAGTGTTGACGAGTTCCATGAGATAATTAAGTTATTTGAGTAAAAAGCCAGAAACTGGCCCCTATGTCCACAAGTAAAAGTCACAAATTCATAAGGGAAGAAAGCTCACAAGTTCACATTTAAAAAGCTTGCAGTTTCCTGAGAAAAAAGTTTCAACTTCCCATGAAAAAAATAGCAAATTTCAAAGGAAAAAAAAGTTTACACAAAAAGATGTGTATTAACATTGAGCTTCCCAAACTTGTAAGCTCAACCCCTCCCACACAATTTTACAAGAAAAAAAAAAAGTCCCAAATTCAAAACACAGGAGGAATTATTAGTATTTGTTACACTCATTTTACTTTCCTTTGTGTGAAAACTAATTACAGACTCCCAAAATGGATGACTCTCAACAACGCAAGAAAACATAATACTGATCATACTGTATCTGTGGTATTTAAGACATGTGAATGGCAGATTTAAAGATTTTAATGGAGAATTAAGGCCTTAATTTTGGGTACATAAATTTAGGACAGTTAAAGCCTTTCTGAAGGATTCATAGACACCCATTTAACTTGGTCTTGGGATGTACTGCATGTATGTATTAACTGTTGGGAGCTAGGAGGTTAAACACGCAAAAATCCATTGCACATAAGCATTCTCACATGTCAGATTATGTCAAGCATGCAGAATATGTGTGGAAACAATAATATGCTACAGTTATAATAAATCCCAAGCAGCTGACACTACTCACCTGTCCAGCAGTGCCGGCTACAGCCAGATAACCGCTGTATTTACAGAGGTGGATCTTCTGGATGCCCAGCCTCGGGTCGTCACTGTAGGGGTCAAAACAGCCCACCTGGACAACAAAGATGACACATGATGCGGTTTAGTCTTTCAGAAAGAAAAATCAAAAGTTAAACAACTCCAAATGAGGCTTTTACAGACTCTAGACTAACTGGTGAACAAGCAGCTGTTCCAAAGCTCACACCCTCACAGGTGTCGTCAGAATGGACGGTCTACAGCTGAAAAATCTGCTTCCACTTACCGTGGCATCTGCATCTAGAAGGGAGGTAAATCCAAGACCTTTTTTAAAGTCCCTTGATCAAATTTAAGATATTACATTCACAGAAAGCACACATTACAATTTGACATCTTTCTCCATTTACCATATCTGTGGTATTTTAAGACCTGTGAAAGAGAGCTTTAAAGATTAATTATCATCTTTAAACTTAATTAAAACCTTAAATTTGGAAAAACTAATTTAAGAGTGTTTAGGAGTAAGGATCCACAGACCGTCCACACCTAGTTCAATAAGGACAATGATAATTATTAAATTGATTATATTATTAATTAGAATATAATTAAATTATAAAATCACTTTCAGAGTGATCTCATGAACAATAAAAACATCAACAGCCAATCCGAAAACATCCAGCCATTACTTTCATCTGTTCTGACAGCAGGGATGGAATACAGAGCATCTGGAAAGTATTCACAGCGCTTCACTTTTTCCACATTTTATGCTACAGCCTTATTCCAAAACGGATTAAATTTATTTTTTTTCCTCAAAATTCTACATACAATACTCCATAATGACAATGTGAAAAAAGCTTTGAGATTTTTGCAAATTTATTAAAAATAAAAAAACTAAGAAATCACATGTGCATAAGTATTCACAGCCTTTGCCATGAAGCACAAAATTGAGCTCAGGTGCATCCTGTTTCCACTGATCATCCATGAGATGTTTCTACATCTTAATTGGAGTCCACCTGTGGTAAATTCAGTTGATTGGACATGATTTGGAAAGGCACACACCTGTCTATATAAGGTCCCACAGTTGACAGTGCATGTCAGAGCACAAAGCAGCTGTAGACCTCCGAGACGGGATTGTCGAGGCACAAATGTGGGGAAGGGTACAGAAAAATTTCTGCTGCTTTGAAGGTCCCAATGAGCACAGTGGCCTCCATCATCCGTAAATTGAAGAAGTTCAGAACCACCAGGACTCTTCTTAGAACTGGCTGGCCATTTAAACTGAGCAATCAGGGGAAAAGGGCCTTAGTCAGGGAGGTGACCAAGAACCCGATGGTCACTCTGTCAGAGCTCCAGTGTTCCTCTGTGGAGAGGAAAACCTTCCAGAAGGACAACCCTCTCTGCAGCAATACACCAATCAGGCCTGTATGGAAGAGTGGCCAGACGGAAGCCACTCCTTAGTAAAAGGCACATGGCAGCCCACCTGGAGTGTGCCAAAAAGCACCTGAAGGACTCAGACCATGAGAAACAAAATTCTATGGTCTGATGAGACACAGATTGAACTCTTTGGCATGAATGCCAGGTGTCATGTTTGGAGGAAACCAGGCACCACTCATCACCAGGCCAATACCATCCCTACAGTGAAGCATGGTGGTGGCAGCATTATGCTGTGGGGATGTTTTTCAGCGGCAGGAACTGGTCAGGATATAGGGAAAGATGCAGCAATGTAAAGAGACATCCTGGGTGAAAACCTACTCCAAAGTTTGTCCATAGGCTGAGCTCTCTGTAAATTGAACCTGCTTTCAGACAGGATGCTCATTGCGCAGGAGGGGGGGAAATGGTTGACCGCACAGAGCGGCCCACTGTAACAGCTCTGTGCGTTCAAGTTGAAATTATTATTTTTTGTTCTTAAAGTTTTTATTGACCTTTTCATTTTAACATGCAGAACAAACTAACACATCTAGCACAATAAACAACAGTAGGGACTGGCATCCTGGCGATCCCCAAGGTTTCCCCATTTCTCACACCTTTTCCTGGCACAAACACAGGCTGTAATGTTAATCAAAGTGAGTACACAGACAGGTTAACATCTCCAAAATTAAGGTTCATTACAAACAGTGACTGGAATTGAAGTGCATCACTGTTATGTTGAGGGTCCTGACTCTGTCGCGCATAATGCAGGGTCTCTATCCCTCTTTATATGGTTCCAGAGCTGATTCCAAGACATGTTCTTGTCTTCCGTGTCCCCTATTAGTCTGTGCAACATGGATTCATAAGATGCCATTTTCACCATTAAGTCATCCCACTCTTTAATGGTGGGGCTTTTGTCCGATCTCCAATGTTTTAAGACTGTTCTGGATGCTGTCACTAATCCAACCACAATGCCAGAAAACACACTCTGAAGTATTTGGCATTTGAGATTTGTCACCCAAAAGACATAAGTCCGGGGTCAAAGGAACTTTAACCAATTGCTTAAAACTTCAACTTTGCCCCAGAAGGGTGCTACTCTAGGACATTCCCAAATACAGTGGAGAAACGTTCCCACTTCCATTTCACATTTCCAACAACAATTGTCCTTTATCAGTTTCATTCTATGTAGCCTTGATGAGGTATGATAGTATCGATGTATAAGTTTATACTGCATAAATTTCCCTCTTGCTTCCCTTATACATTTTCCACAATCTGACAGGATATGCAGCCATCTTTCTTGTGTAAGATCTGTTTTCAACTCTCCCTGCCACAAGTTGAAATTATTATTATTATTATTGGGCTATTATTATGAATTATTTACAAGCCCAGCTGATTCGGTTTTGCTCACTTCAACCTACCCGTCTGCGGGTCTGAGGAAGCTTTGGAACAGAGAGAAGAATCCCCTGAATAATTTCAGGAACCCACACACTTTTCTGCTATTCTCTTCTCTGTTCAATGTACTGCAGTAGGTCTTGTAAAAAAAAAAAAAAAATCAATTATTGTTGTCAGCAGCAGCACACACCGTCCTATTCTACAGCATGAGAAACCTTTCCCCAAAAACTAGGAGAAAAGAGCCCCAACTGTTTGTGCACTTGAAATTTTCATTTGTGCTCTTAAAATTTTTGCGATATACATTTTTATTTCCAGTGTTGACACCATCCGCACCCCCCCCAACACACACATGCTCCAAGCTGAATGACCTACAAAATAGTTCATCTCAAAAGAAAAAAAATCTCAAGTGCACATACATGTACAGATGATGCACAAATGACGCAGAGCATCGTTCAGTGTGTGGCGACACACATCTTTAGAATTGTTAATATTGTTATCTTTATTGTTGGTGTGGACGGGCCTTTACCGAGTAGTACTATACTTAAAAAAGTTTAACAGCATCTATTCTGTATGCTTTGGTCAGAAAACACCAGTTTGTACGATGGCCACAAAACATTCCACTGGACTGGTGCAGAGGCAGAGATTGTGCACAGCAGGCCAACAGAACTTTTTCCAACAGGTATTTCATAAATGCAGAAATAAATGGCACTCTTAATGAGCCTGGGCGAGTCTCTCTTAAGATGTCACCTTAGAGGACAATTAAGTAATCAGAGTTTAAATAAATCTGATGGTGTTTCCACCAAAAATCACATCTGTGGTGGAGGCAACATACAGTAGGTGCTGGCACATGAGACTGTGTGGTGGGTTTTGCAAGCTAAAGGCAGTCCAAAAAGTACCAAATCCCAGCATGAATACTTTGTTACTGTTATTAACTGAGCAGTATCAGCTGGTTGAGTGATTGGGTCTCTAATTATGGGACAAACTGCAGCTACAGTGTGGCTCTCCATTTTCTCTCTCCAGTTTGTGTGTCTTCTTCTTCTTCTTTTAGATTTAATTGGCGGTTGGCAACCAGCTTACAGCTGTCTACACTGAATATAGGCTGTACACTCACACAGACGAATTAACTCCTTCAGCTGCAGGCTGAGTCGATGAATCAGTGTCTTGTGTCGCAATGTCAGTCTCTTTGTCCAGTTTTGGGCATCAAATTACAAGTTTGTTAGAATGCAGATGAAAGAAGAAAGCCAAATGTGGGACTAACATACAGGTCATGGTTAAAAAAAAAAAAGCAAAATAACTGGTTAGCAACAAATGAGGTTTCAAAACACAAATGAGGCGAATGCTTGATGGGCCACTGAAGTTATCTTCTGTGCATGGAAAGGACTGGCTGAAAAATCTGGTCTTTTTCAACAACTTTCTTTGCAATATAAAACAACCTGTTGCAGGTTCATTTGGGGTATTTTTTTTTTTTTTTACCAGGGGAATGTCACTGTTATCAATATGATAGTATTTCAGCATCATCAGCCCACAAATGTCTTTTACTGTTGATTTCAATGGAAAACATGCTTAGGAACACATCTCAAGTGTGAAAAATAGGCTTGATGTTGCGACAAACTCTGCACTGCTGGCATGAGATGCGCGTCTCCTGCAGCACTGAGGAACATCCATAGATGAAGAGACGTTTCCATGTTAACACTGCAACTAATGCAATATCTGTGCAGAAACAACAATGATGCACTTATTTGGTTTACATACCATCACACTGGTGTGGCGGCCTAGTGGCAGAGCACCACCCCTCAGCCAGGAGGCCACGAGCTCAAGCCCCGGCTGAGTCATACCAAAGACCATATTAAAAAAAAAATGATACTTTCCACCTTCTAGCTTGGTGCTCAGCATAATAGAATGGGGGAAGGAAAAACTGTAACCCACAAACAACAGATGGAAATTAGCTACTGGCTACAATCTGGCAAGTTTACACTGACTGATATCAATGTTCATCAACTTGCACTGTCCTCAAAAACATCAATTTCCAATTATAATGCCTTATTTCTCCTACCTGATGCATCTCATTAGGTACCTAAAAATCTTTACTTCTAATGGTAAGCCATTCCTGCCACCTAATATTTGAGCAATGTGTCCTTGATGTCTCATTAGCAAAGCAACTCGAACAAAAACAGGAAAGGAAAAAAAGGTCAAACTAGAGCAGAAACTGACCTTTCTAAATGGGGGCCACTCTCCTTCAGACCCTTGGTTCATGTTGTCGTTGGGGTCAGCATCTGTGTGGAACACCCCGGCGGTGCTCAGCTTGTACATGGGGTACAGGCACACTCCTGATGCATCCCAGAAGCGCACAGTTCCGTCCTCGTGCCTGCACAGCCGTATAAACATGAGACATCACAAAGCTATAATCAGAGGGGAAAAAAAAAAAAAGAAGCTGAAACAGAATTGCGTGTGAAGAGAAGGTGCACCGACCCTGTGAGCAGCAGGTCTCTCTGCGGAGGATCCGGAGCCAGGTTCTTGCCTCCTGTTATTGGCCACAACTGACACAGAGGGAGGCAAGGAAAGTTTAACAAAGAGAGATTTAATGTCCTCGCTACAAAATGAAGAGTCACATACAGCTTATATAATACAGCAGAGTGAAAACTAGGTTTTACACATCGAGCAGAGGGGGTTGGGAAGTGTTTAAAAATATGATCCTTTGGGTGCCTGTTGGATGGCTATGACGGCTTATATGATCTGAACCTATATGAACCTGGAGCAAAAAGCCCCAACCGCCCCACGGCAGCACCCACAGCCAGAGACCTCCGGATCCCACCAACCGCACACAAGCCCCCGCACAACAAAACCAAAACACAATTAATGGAGTCTCTGCATGAAGTTAATCCTGTAATCGTCACGTGCGACTGAAGAGGAGCAACTCTTTCATAGACTTGCTGTCTGACTAAGCGCTTTATAATGATTCTGATTCTATTAACTGATGAAAAAGTTGCCCTGTTTTAAGACGAGGGAAGTTTATAGCATAAGCCACACAGCAATTCAATGCTTTTCCATTCATAAATTACAAATATGTGGAAATCTTAAAGTTCTGAAGAGGCAACTTAAGTTGTTTCGTATTTGAATCATTAACGGTTGAACTGTAATCAAACTGAACCGTTACACTTCTTAAGGTTCACCTCTATAAAATACTATGATTTTTTTTAATGGAAACTAAAAGGCAGCATTAATAAACGCAACTGTCACCTGTTTCACATAAAATGGTGACAGAGAGCCTGTTAAGCTTCCAAGCTAGTTTGCTTCATTACTGATGAATATGTTTAGGACTACGCCATTTTTATATTATCCATCTGTGTTTCTGTATTATTTCGCCAGCGTCTCTTAACATCAACTGTACAGTGACTACAGATAAACCTCATTACACAGCAGATCTGGCTCTTTTAGCCTTTACTCAGAAATCTGCTCCTATAAGGTTTAAAGTGGAATTTATTATACATCTGACATCTTAAGTCTTCATCTTCTGTTTTGATAAGCATACTTGCATTCACTGAAAATGTGAATGTTTTTACAGTGTATTGAAGAAAGACAAAAAATGTGACAGAATGAATTTATTCATGCAAATCCTTTATATCAAAAACTATAGATTAATTGTCCCCTCTGTGGATGGCCACCTTATCGTGGTGGAGGGGTTTGAGTGCCCTAATGATCCCAGGAGCTATGTTGTCGGGGGCAACTTGCCCCCGGCAGGCTCTCTCAAGGCAAGCTGGTCCTGGGTGAAGGGCCAGACTAAGAGTGGTCCAGTGGAGTTCCATGAAAAATGTTACATCAAGGACCCAGTGTACCCAAAGGAAGCACACGGGTCCACCCTCTAGCGCAGGCATCTCCAACACGTCGCTCGTGAGCTACCGAGGCCCTTTCCAGTAGCTCGCCAAGGGGTCAATAATATAACAAAACAAATCTGATCCGTTACTTGGTAAATCAGATCTAAATTACCATCCAATCAAAATGACAAGTGTCCCGTCCCCCCTCCTGAGATGAAACGACTGTCAACTAGCTGTCAAACATTTGTGCTGGATTGCAGTCTGTCATTGGAGCAGGGTGGGGGAAGCCGGCTGACCAGCCAGGTGCCAGGCAGGCAGGCAGCGGGTTAGCCCAGCAACAATGTCAGCAGGACAGTCCCGTCATGCCAGCAAGAGGCCCAAAACTTATTGTTTTCCACCAAGACTGGGAAACGGACTTCTGTTTCCCAAACGTGAAAGACAAGCGTGTGTCTGTCTGATCTGTGGTGCGAGCCTGGCAGTCGGTAAAAGATGCAACGTGGAGCGGCATTTCGCCAAAGTTCACAGCAACTTCTCCCGAGACTTTCCGGTGGGAAGCAGCCTCCGTAATGAGAAGGTATAAGAGCTTAAAGCTACGCTCCAAAAACAACAATCTCACTTCCGTAAACTGACTAAGAAGGCCAACGCTTCAACCGAGGAATCATTTAACGTGGCACACATCCTGGCCAAGCACAAAAAGCCCTTTCACGATGTTTGCATTGTTGAAAATGTTTAAAAATATTCAGGAATACAGCATTTTTTTTCTTTTTTTTTGAGTGAGTGGGAATGTGCCATTTCACAATTTGAAAATGCACCTACAGGTGTATATTATTTGCTTTTTTCCTCATTTCATAATTTTTGAAATACTTTTGATTTTATCATTAAAAAAATGTTTCAGATTGGTACTTTTTAAATATTAAAATAAATACTTAATAACATGCTTATGCTTGTGATTTTAAGTTATTATACACAATATGTGTATATATGGAAACTAGCTAAATAAATGTTACTTAAAAAAAAAATAAAAGTAGCTCTCCAGCAACTTCATTATGTAAAAGTAGCTCACAGAATATGAAAGGCTGGAGACCCCTGCTCTAGTGGGCTCACCACCTGCAGCAGGGATCCTGGTGCTATGTGAACTGGGCAGGTCTGGGCTGCTGCCCCTGCGACCCGGATCCCCGGATAAGCGGTAGAAGATGGATGGATGGATTCCACAGTAATTTAAGCCAAACTGAGATGAGCTGGAGAACCCCGAGTTCAGGTATCCTATAATAATGAGTGGCGGGAAATGGAGAAAAAGGGCCAGCTGGACAGTACCTTCTTTGAATAGTGTGTATTCTGCAGTTGTCCGGCAGCGAGGACCCGCTCCCACAGTTTGAGGGGGATGGCTGAGACGTGGTGGGAGCACGTGATGGCCGAGCTGTGGAGGGGAACGAGGTAGGGTGTCTGAATGACAGGCCAGCCCTCCGTCTGCAGGTCGATCACTACCAGCTCCTCCTCAACTAGCACCACCAGTACGCTGGGATCTCCTGTAGGTGGAAACAGGAGAGCCAAAATTGGTTCTTCTTCTTCTTCTTCTTTTTTTTTTTTTAAAGTTATTTGGGAAATCTGAGAATGAAAATCCAGGTTGCATCAAATTTACCCTGCTGCAAGATCAATGTTAACATGAGATGATTAAGTTACTCAAGCAATAAAAAGCTGAAATTAGTCCCCCCACCCACCCAACCAAAGCTTGCAAATTAACATGAAAAAAATTGAAAATTTATGCAAAAACAATTCTGCAAAATTACATGCACTAAAGGCATTAAGTTATGTAGAGAAACATGCAGCAAATTTATGGGAAAGATTTTGTAAATTTACATGTAAAAGTTGGAAATAATTTTTTTTTTTAAATAATGACTTGAAAATTTATGAAAAATGACTGCTGCTGCAATTTTTTCTTCATCTTGTAAATCAACAACTATTTACTGCTTTTCACAAATGTTCAGTCCCCAGCCTCATAAATCTGTGACCAGACCTCCACCAAGGCTCTTGTCTGTTTGTATGCAGGATTACACAAACCTACTGAACAGATTTTTATTAAATTTCCACTTGAGGTGATCCGAGAGCACAGACCTCCACCAAGGCCATATCTCGCAACGTTAAAAAGTGAAAAAGCGATCCAGAACCCACACCCTGACCTGGATCACCACTAAAATCTAATGGGTTCATCTGTAGAACACGGGCCACCTCCGGGGGAAAATTTCATCAAAATCTGTTCACTAGTTTTCGTGTTATCCTGCTGAAAGGCAAACTGACACAGACGGACTCACCTTGGCAAAGGTATGCACTCTCTAAGTGCCCTCTAGTTTTCCTTGTGAATTTCTATTCTTTGACACATAAATTTAAGATTTTTTCAATAAATTTTTAGCTTTCTTTCATGTAGAGTTCAGACTTTTCTCCACTTATATTTGAGACCTTTTCTCGTCAATTTACTTTTCTCTCTCTTCCGTTTTCGGGTTGTCTCCATTTTTATTAAGGCCAACAGTGACTACTGATGACGTAACACAACCTTGAAGGGATGTCCCATTCCAGAGTAGGCGTTTTCAATCACTCCCCCTGCTAACTTGATGCCATCGGTGAAGGGGTACAAATGAGAAATGTAACAGGACCCCAGACTGAATGTGACACCCCCTTTTCTAATGGCTTCCTGATAAAACTGTACGAAATGTCAGCAGTTTGGTCTGCGCAAGACAACCGCCTGCCCTCCAACGTTTCCACATGCACTGTACATGATGGCGACTGTAACCTGCCTGTGTGCTCCAGCCCATCTCTGATCACGAAGAAGTCGATGATCCTGGAGGTGAAGTCCAGAGCCACGTGGGTTTTATTGTGGATCACGGTGATGCAGTGTCTGTCACCGTAGCTGGCCCTGGGCATGCCCCCGCTGAACAGAAGAAATGGCGGGCTGCACAGACACACACACACATACACACAGGTTGAGGTTCAGTTTGCTCAGAGGTAATGTGTAACTCGTCAGGGGGTTAAACATTACAACGGGAGACGTCACTTTCACTGAGATGCCACAGATCTGTAGGTGGCGAGTAGCGTAGCCTTACCCTTCCTTTGTGGGGAGCTGAACTATCTTAGAGATGGCCTTGCAGGGGAAATGTCCTGGAGGGGCAAAAGGAAATCATTGTGAGTCTTGAGAAAACGCCGCTCACGTGCGCCGGTAAATGGACCTGCCCCTCCTCACCATAAGGGATGTCAGATTTCTCCTCATCGTCTTCGTTCATGTCCTCTCTGCCCACCATCCACCGGCAGTAGCTCCCATCGCTGTGTGAGCTCAGGATGTAGCTCCCGTCCTCGGTCCACCACACGCTCTCCAGTTGCTATGGGAGACAACATCCGAAGATTAAACAAGGAGGCAGAAAAGAACGGTCCGTTATTCAGATGGCAGGTTGTGTGACATAGAGCTGCATAATTAATCGAATTTTGATCGCGATCACGATTTTGGCTGCCACAATTAAATTAACTTGACTGTCGGCGACAATGACAGTTAAAGTGTGGGCTCTGCTGTATATCAAATCAAGCACTTTCTCAACCAACAGCCAGCTGACCACCAAGGGGTGGACACACATTAGGGCAACATTAAACTGCAGAACTGACAAGCGAGCGCACGCTGTATCGACAGCCTGAAGTTTTCAATAGCAGACTGGTGTGATGGTGAAACACAAACCAGATACCGGAAGCAGAAAGTGACAGTACAGCAACATGTGGAAGCGAGGAGCTAGTGCCTCAAAATTGATCATCATCCGTTCTCTGGACGTGTTTTGGATTCAGGGCAAATGATGTGGACAAAAAACAAACTATGTGTAACAAACTATATGCAAAGAGTGTCATAGAGCTGTGTCTGTGCTGCAGGGCAACACAACTAACTTATTCAACCACCTGAAAAACACCACAAACACAAGTACGACAAATGCATGGAGGCTAAAGCAAATGTCACTTCACTAAATCACAGTCTGTGTCTGGCGCCGACCCAAGCGATCAGAATATCAACCCTGCACAGAGCTTCACCATACCCACCCGCCTCCCAAAGACACGCTAAAGTAACTGATGCAATAGTGTTTTATTTGGCCAAAGACATGAGTCCACTAAATACTGTACGAGCGACGAAGGCTTCAGAACCACTACACCGCCGTCCACCACTACCCAACCACTAGACCAGCGTCGTTAGGTGGGTGCCCCGACTCTCCTTCACAGGATGTACCATAAGAAGGCACCTGCCCTGCTTAACAACATGCTGCCCTCACCACCAGTGGTGAGATGCAAAACTCGCCAGAGTACAAACTACCACAGTGCAGCTCTGGAAGAACCTCTGGTCAGGCTATAAGCGGACATTCCTCCCTGCTATCATCCAGCTGTCGAACAGCTTGCCAGAGGAGATAGCTCTACATAAAGATAGAGATTCAAACGTGAAGTCCATGCCTTCCATGGTGCTTCTTGCCAGCGTCATGCCCACCAGCAAGGACTGCTGCTAAGCCGAGGAAATGTATCAACATAGAAAAAAAAAGAAACATGGTCAAAACACTGGTCAAGAAATACATGATCCACAGGTGATTCTCCAAAGTTGCAATACCTGTGCTGTATGAAAAATACAGATGATATCACAAGTGTCAAGTACTTTGCAACTATGACCGACTTATGGTCAAGCAGAATAACGGAGCCCTACCTGCCTCTGTCAATTCACTACAATGATGAAGATTTTAAAATGAAGAGTCGATGCTTGCAGACGTCGTTTTTCCCCACAAGACCACATAGGAGAAGCTATAGCCAACGGACTGAAGGAAGCGCAATCATCTTGGAGCCTGCAGGAGGAGGGACTAGTCTGCATAACAACAGAGAGTGGCTCTAACATCGTCTAGGCAGCTTCTCTAAATAAACGGACGAGGTTCCGGTGCTTTGGCCACAGGCTTCATCTAGCAGCTGGTAAGTAGGATGAATTAAAAAAAAAAAAAATTGAATTTTATGTAATCTGTGTTTTTCCTAAAGTTAATGAATAATCGTGATTTCAACAGTGATCAAAATAATCGCAATCATCATTTTGGCCATAATCATGCAGCCCTAGTGTGACAGTTTACCTGTGTGGCAGGGATGTGTTGCAGAGCGCAGTGTTTCTCGAGATCCCAGACGACCATGAGACCCCGTCCGTAGCCGATGACAACCTGACTAGGGTCAACTGGGCTCTCTTGTAAGGCCTCCACGTGCTCTAGATTCCTGCGGCCGATGTAGTCTTCTGGTACACTGTAGCATGAGGAAAGAGAGCGTCAAAGAGAGAACGTGAGCCCTCATATTGACATGCAGAGGCTCAGGGGCATAAGGATGTACTGTGTGCAGTCGATAAACATTTATATTATTCATGGTTAGTCTGCATGAAACCCAAGAATGTGTATGTCATCATAAAAAGAAAGTGTAGCGTTTCTCTCACACAGACTATAATTTGGCTACATGAATGGCCACCCGAGTATAATTTGCCATTTTTTCTTATAATGCTTTGTCCAATTTTTTGCTCTTAATCTGGATCACTGCTCTCCACCAAGTTCTTCTCAAAGTTTCACTGATTCATCACCCAATAATTTTCAGTTTCTTGGTCACAGTCAAAGTCGGACAACTCTTCTGACTCCTCCAAGATCACGTTCCTCAGCAAGAGAGCAGACATCAAGCAAATCAGGTTTTTGCTCTTTAGAGATGTCAAAGAACTTTATGTTCACATCTTGGAGTCCCAACATGTCCATCAGGATAAGATGCAATTCCATGTTTGATTTTGAACTCTGACAAACTCCCAGTAGGTTAAATCTTTCCAACTAAAGGTGCTTTCAGGCCAAACACAAAGCGCACTTAAGCCAACCTCTTCGGGTAGGTCAAAGCCAAGGGAACTGGCCCCCGTTACGCAAGGTAGTGGGCGATTACCCTGTCCAAAACAAGTGGACTCTGGCTAAAGCTCAGGACAAACTGTTTTGTGAGTGGGCCTTTAAATAACGGCGTGCATGCATGTGTGTGTGCATGCTGTACGGTAGCATACCTGCTGGCGACTTGATCCAAGCTTATGTTCCTCTGTTCCAGCTCTCTGAATCCCGGGACTTCAACTATGAACACGTGTCCTCCTTCTGTCCCCAGCAGCAGCAGCTCCCCAGAGGAGTGGGCCAGCACCGCCGTCACTCTGGTCACACTTGGAGGGGCACTGAGGAGGAAGAGGAGAAGTTAATTTGCTGCTTTTTAGATAAAGCAATTACTATATTGAGTTCATTTTCATCTTCATATCGTCCGACTATTGTAACTTTACAGGATTCAAGGCTCAACATTAATCTTTTTTTTTTTTGTCTCTTTAAGAAGTCCATCCTTTAAAGACCACCATCTTCTATCGGCCTGGCCTTCATCTGGCATCTGCAAACAAAGCCAAGTACCTGGGCCCACAAGCTCTGGATTCTGACATGCCCACATAAGGACAAATGCCCGTCCAGGATTTACACAATCAGCTCCAGCAACCAATTTAAAAAATTCTGCATATAAAACTGGTTAGTCAAAATCATTGCCTTATTTTAAGTCAGACGTAGAGTGGACTGTATGTTTGATTAAATCCTGTTTTATAAAGCAACAGGAGCAATATTTTTAAATCAGTCAGTGGCAGAATAAATACACAAATATTCCAACATGGGTGCAGAAACTTGCGTGTGGAAAAACTTGAACAGAAGTGCTTTAATAAGCTTCTCCTTTTACTGAAAATCCAGTAACAGCTGCACTCATGCCAGCATCACAGCATCAGGATGTCTACACCAAGTCACAGGTTAAATTCAGTCAGAGGGTAAGTCAGATTCCAGAATGTCTGAAAAGGTTTTTGTGGAGAAAGGGAAATTATTTGTCTTAAAAAAAAAAAAAAAAAAGTTCTTTACCCAGGTGGTCCAGTCAACGTGAAGCGGCCAATTTCCAGAAGTTCAGAAAGTCCATTGTGGCCCCTTAAAGTCCACATGTGGAGACTGTTGTCATCCAGCAAGGTCACCAGCTCAACCTAGACAGGAGCCACAACCAGTCAGTAATGTTCAGCATGCTGGTGGTCAGTGTGGTGCAGCACTAACATGCAGAAAGGCTCCCGACTGTGTGTGTGTGTGTTTTGTGGCTGTACCTGGTGGGGCATGAAGTGCACCCGTGTGACAGCGGCATTCTCCTCATGCAGACCAATAAACTCCACACCTGGAGCTCCGTATCTGAATGCTGGTCAAGGATGGCCACAATAAAGAGCCTGTATTAAATCCCGTAATGTTGCAGAGATGAGTTTTCCCTCTGCCGCACCCGACCGGACCAACGTCTGCTTTAACAGTCTGGACCATGTTTGACCAGAAAAAAGTTGGTTTTGAGCAGACAATATTTGAGGAAATTCAAAATGTGCAGCTGGTTAACGCAACACACTCCCAGTCCCGTGGGTGTGTCTGCGCAGCTGCCCTTTGGGCTGACAGGAGCCGGTTCAAAAGCACCCGTAAATCCCCGCCAAGCCCTTAACCAGCTGACCAAATGTTGCAGTCCTCAAGCTGGCCGCCTCTGTTGCCACCTTCTTTCCATGCATTACATCTCCTCTGGAATACTGCAACTTCGTGATTAAACATGCAGTTCACTGACATCTTAACAGTAGAATTTTCAAAAGGCTTCAGCAAGCCGTCTGGCTCTCTGGTATATACGTAAATGAAAGAAGATACAGAGAATTCTTTTTTAAATTTTACGTAAAATTGCTTCCAAAGTGATAAACCGACCAGGAAAGGGTCACGGTCCATAAAAGATATGTCATACTTTTACTAAGAGAGCTAAACGTGTCCGGTTATGGCTGCCACGTAGGACGGACGTGTCTCGCTCTGCTCTGCTCCTGGAGAAAAAAATCGGCAAATAACTCTCTCATTTGGGACAGAACGTATCCCAGCATTTGGGCGAGGATATGTCGGCGAAGCCTAAGGCTGGAAAACCAGGAAAAGGAAAAAGCGAGCCGCCGAAACAGTCCAAATTAACGGACTTTCAGGTCTGTGACGCAGCAAACAAAACTCCATATATGGCGGAGGAGGCTGGCAACGGTGCGATTTCTGCGGGGAATGGCGCAGATGCGCTGATGGCTGCCATGAGTTCAATGAGAGCGGACTTTTCCTCTAGATTTGATGGGATTATGACAGCGTTGGAAGGAATAAGAAAGGAATTGGGTGACTGTGTAGAACGAACGGCGCAGATGGAGCTCCGTCTCGCTAGTGCTGAAGATGACGTCACCCGTCTTCAATTAAAGGTGCGCACTTTGGAAAAAAAAAATAAATCTCTGGAAGATAATATTTTGGATTTGGAATCTCGGTCGAGACAGAATAATTTGAGGCTGGTGGGTCTTCCAGAGGAATCAGAAGGTCGGGACGTATGTTCCTTTCTGGAAAAGTGGATTCCGGAGGTGCTGGGCAGCGAGGAGTTGCAATCAGCAGTGGTTCTGGAAAAAGCACATCGTATTGGCCCACGGAGAGATAAGGGACCGCCGAGGACCTTAATTATGAAGTTTCTTAGCAACAGAGACAGGATGAAGATCTTCAACGCTGCACGTGCTAAAGGAGAGATTAAACACCAGGACCAGCAGGTGCGGTTCTACCCAGATTTGGCCACAGGAATCCAGCAATTGAGGAAGCAGTTTGATCCCATACGTAAGGAGCTGCGCAACCTTGGGATTCGTCATGGTGTAATCTATCCTGCGAGACTGCTGACCACGTATGAGGGCAGAACCCACATCTTCAAGACCCCAGAGGAGGCGCAGGAGTTCATCAAGAAGATCAAAGAGGAAGAAGAGACTGGTGGGAGCTAAGCATGAACAAAATATAAGGTAGAATAATTAAGCATTTGCACAGGCATCTGACTGACTTGAAGTAAATAGTAAGTTTACAAAATATAGATTGTATTATATATTAAAAAAACAAAACAAAAACAAAACAAACAAACAAAAAAAAAACTATGATGTACAAAGTTGTTAAAAATTTTGGAGTTAAGTTGGAAAACTACAGAGGAGAGTTAATGTTACGTCATTAAAAGCAGTAGAGTTAGGGTGATTGGGAGGATGAAGAAGGAGTGGCTTAGGCTGTTCCCCGTGGGTGTGGAACGGTCGATGGCTATATCGGGAGACAGAATTTTTCTTTTGATTTTGGGGGGTTTGCCACAAGTGTGGGAAGGGGAAATTTGTTTGTGTGTAGTTTGTAGGATGAATGTTCAACCACTCATGTTTTTGCTTCTCTGTATGAGCATGTTTACACTGCAAGGTAATCCCAAACTCTCTATTGATCATGGACCAAAGTGTTAATCTTAATTTAACTTCATGGAATTGCAGAGGTCTACAAAATTTAAAAAAACTTAAACAAGTTATGAATAAAATAAAGGACATGGGTTCAAGAATTGTGTTTTTACAAGAAACTCATCTGATAGAGGAGGATGTTAAAAGAATTAGGAGTAGATGGCAGGGAAGTGTATTCACCTCTTCATTTTCATCCCGAGCCAGGGGAGTTATGACTCTCATACATAAATCAGTTCCTTTTCAAGTGAAAAATGTAATTGGAGACAAATTTGGAAGATATGTAATCATTCAAGGTTCTTTGCTATTAGAAAATATAAATCTTGTGAACTTATATGGTCCCAATATAGATGATCAGAAGTTCTTTGCTAATTTATTTCTCATCTTATCATCACTTACAGGGCAACATATAATAGCAGGGGATTTTAATTGTACATTGAATCCAGGTGTGGATAGATCAACAGGACTGGATTGTACGCACATTGGATGTAGGATGACTATTAATCATTTTATGAAAGAATTGAGATTGTTAGATATATGGAGAGAAATGAAACCACAAGTTAAAGCCTATTCTTGTTATTCCAGTACCTACAAGACATTCTCACGTATTGATTATTTTTTGATTTCCACAGAATTAAGGTCCAAGATTCAAAACTGCTTTTATGATAACATCGTGATCTCTGATCATGCACCCTGTTGTCTAATATATGTAGATAAAAAATTGACAAAGGAATCAGGTAGATGGCAATTTCAGCATAAATGGCTTCAGGATGAGGAATTTGTCAAGTATATAGAAAAACAGATAGACGAGTTCTTTGACATCAATACTACACAAACATCAGCATGTGTAAAGTGGGAGGCTTTCAAAGCTTTTATTAGGGGACATATTATTAGTTATACAGGATCAAAATCTAAGAAGACTCGAGAGGAGAGAGCTAAATTGGAACATAAAATAAAAAATCTTCAGGAAAAAGTGTATGCAGGAAGTGACCCAAGGTTGGAGAATGAATTACTGATTTTGAGAGCTGAATACGACAAAAAATCAGCGAATAGAGCTGCCTCGAGTCTTCTAAGATTGAAACAATCTTTTTATGAACAAGGTGAAAAATCAGGAAAATTATTAGCATGGCAGATTAAACAATTGGAAATTAAAACACCAATTACCAGTATTATAAGTAAAGGACAGGTAGTTATAGATCCTTTAGAAATTAATAGAGCCTTTAGAGATTACTATGAAAAATTATATGATACCAAAAATGAACCTGATTTAACAAAACTAAATGGGTTTTTGAACGAACTATCTATACCGTGTATTCCAAATGAAAACAGGGAGATATTGGAGTCTAAAATTAGTCAAGAAGAAGTTGGGCTAGCCATTGATAATATGAAATCAGGAAAAAGTGCAGGACCAGATGGTCTTCCAGTTGACCTTTATAAAAAATTTAAGAATAAATTAATAAAACCTTTTTTGGAAATGGTTTTAGAAGCATTTCAAAATAATAATTTACCATCATACATAAATAATGCCTTAATTATACTGCTGCCAAAACCAGGTAAGCCCTCTAATAAATGTGAAAATATGAGACCAATAAGCCTATTAAACGCCGACCTTAAGATAATCTGTAAAATTTTAGCAAGACGAATACAAGAAATTTTACCAAATATTATTAATCGAGATCAGAATGGCTTTATAAAGGGTAGACAAGGCTTCCATAATGTAAGAAGACTATTTAATATTATTTATTTTAATAAAGAAGCACCGGATACAGCTCTCCTGTCATTGGACGCCGAAAAGGCCTTTGATAGAGTTGAATGGCCCTTTCTTTTTGAAGTCCTACAAAGGTTTGGACTTGGAAATAATTTCATAAAATGGGTTCAAATAATATACAATAATGCTACAGCAGAAATCCTAACAAATAACAATATTTCAAAACCAATAAAAATCAATAGAGGATGTCGACAAGGCTGTCCACTTTCACCTTTACTGTTTACTATGGCAATTGAACCTTTAGCGATAGCGATACGTTTACATTCACAAATATATGGAATTAAAGTTGGACCAACAGAACATAAAATCTCCCTGTACGCCGATGATATAATTTTGTTTATGTCGAATCTAAAAAAATCAATTCCAACCTTGTTGAATTTAATAAAGAATTTTGGGGAAATATCAGGATATAAAATAAATAAAACTAAATCTTCAATATTAATGCTAAATGAGACCCAGAGAAATTACCCAGCCCCTGAGGTAAATCAATTCAATGTTGTAAATCAGTTTAAATATTTAGGAATCCAAATTATGCCTAAGCTAGAATCAGTCGCCAGTGTCAACTATGAAGCCTTAATGTCAGATATCAGTGAGTTAACTCAGAGATGGATGTCACTACCAATGTCGATGATCGGGAGAATCAATATACTTAAAAGTAATTTTTTTTTTTTCCACAATATCTTTATTGAACCTTTTTTTTTTTTTTTTAACAAACATGATACAAACAATCAAACACTACCGCTAAAGTACTACAAAAAAAAAAAAAAAAATGCTCTAAAAACACCAACAACCACCAACAAAATCAAGTCTTCAACAATGCTCCTCTGTTTAGTCTAGACAATCCAATACATAAGTATACATATTATGTTCACCAGTTTGGAATTTACAAGGTCCACACACATCATTCACCTTCTTCTTCAAGAGTTATGTTTAAATTTTTTACATAATCAATAAAAGGTCTCCATATATTCTCAAACACAATTTCCTTTGATTTTAGTATATATGTTATTCTTTCTAATGGAAGGTTTGTTAACATCTGTCTTAACCACTGAGTCACATCTGGTCTATGAGTCTTTTTCCATAATAGTGCAATACATTTTTTGGCATTAAGCAAACTGAGGTCTATGAATGTTCTTTCACTTTTATTAAAATTATGCTTTTCTGGGTACAGACCCAACAAAAACAATTTAGGATTCAATATGATTTGTTTTGAGATTATTTTTTCAATTGTTACCCTCACCTCTTCCCAAAACATTCTTATTAATCTACATTCCCATAAACAATGAAATAGGGTTCCTTTACTTTCCATGCATTTTGTGCATGTATCTGGTATATTTTTGTTATATCTATTTAACTCCTCCGGTGTAACATACATCCGCATTAACCATTTGAAATGTATCAATTTAAGGCGTGCATTTATTGATTTGGTTTGAGCTTCTGTACAAGCCAATTCCCATTGTTCCTCTGAAATTTCAATTTGCAGATCTTCTTTCCAGTAGTTTAATCTTTTCAGTGAATTTTCACTTGAAGATAGTGTCAATGAGTTATAAAACTCTGAAATAATACCCTTTCTTTTACTATCTTTCATCATCATTTTTTCCAAGGATGAATAAATAGGTCGAGTGAGAGCTTTATTTTGATTTGATCGAATAAAGTTTCTAAGTTGAAGATATTTAAAAAAATGTGTTCTATTGAGATTAAATTTGATCCTCAGCTCTTCAAAAGACATTATGTTGTCTGCACATGGCAAATATAAATCCTGAATCTTTTGTATCCCTTTTAAATTCCATACTTTAAATACAGCGTCCGCTCTCCCTGGTTTAAAATATTGATTACCCCATATTGGACTAAATTGTGACAATAACTGTGGTTCTTTTAAATAGTTTTTAGCTTCACACCATATTTTGATCATATGCTTTACAAATGGATTTTTAACTTGTTTTTGTAATTTTTTTGCCGAATCTGAGTATATGAATATGGGAAGAGGTAAAGGTAAATTGTATGATTCCATTTCAGTCCAGTGAGGGAGATCATTTGATGAAAAATAATATGTCATAGACCTCAGTTGTGCCGACCAATAATACAACATAAAATTTGGACATTTCAGACCTCCACGATCAAATGGTAAATATAATAAAGACAGACGTAATCTAGCCCTCCTGTTGTTCCATATAAATTCCACTAACTTTTTTTTTATTCTTGAGAATAGATCTAAAGGTGGTGATAAGGGAATGTATTGAAATAAATAAAGTATTTTAGGTAAAATATTACTTTTAAGTATATTGATTCTCCCGATCATCGACATTGGTAGTGACATCCATCTCTGAGTTAACTCATTGATATCTGACATTAAGGCTTCATAGTTGACACTGGCGACTGATTCTAGCTTAGGCATAATTTGGATTCCTAAATATTTAAACTGATTTACAACATTGAATTGATTTACCTCAGGGGCTGGGTAATTTCTCTGGGTCTCATTTAGCATTAATATTGAAGATTTAGTTTTATTTATTTTATATCCTGATATTTCCCCAAAATTCTTTATTAAATTCAACAAGGTTGGAATTGATTTTTTTAGATTCGACATAAACAAAATTATATCATCGGCGTACAGGGAGATTTTATGTTCTGTTGGTCCAACTTTAATTCCATATATTTGTGAATGTAAACGTATCGCTATCGCTAAAGGTTCAATTGCCATAGTAAACAGTAAAGGTGAAAGTGGACAGCCTTGTCGACATCCTCTATTGATTTTTATTGGTTTTGAAATATTGTTATTTGTTAGGATTTCTGCTGTAGCATTATTGTATATTATTTGAACCCATTTTATGAAATTATTTCCAAGTCCAAACCTTTGTAGGACTTCAAAAAGAAAGGGCCATTCAACTCTATCAAAGGCCTTTTCGGCGTCCAATGATAGGAGAGCTGTATCCGGTGCTTCTTTATTAAAATAAATAATATTAAATAGTCTTCTTACATTATGGAAGCCTTGTCTACCCTTTATAAAGCCATTCTGATCTCGATTAATAATATTTGGTAAAATTTCTTGTATTCGTCTTGCTAAAATTTTACAGATTATCTTAAGGTCGGCGTTTAATAGGCTTATTGGTCTCATATTTTCACATTTATTAGAGGGCTTACCTGGTTTTGGCAGCAGTATAATTAAGGCATTATTTATGTATGATGGTAAATTATTATTTTGAAATGCTTCTAAAACCATTTCCAAAAAAGGTTTTATTAATTTATTCTTAAATTTTTTATAAAGGTCAACTGGAAGACCATCTGGTCCTGCACTTTTTCCTGATTTCATATTATCAATGGCTAGCCCAACTTCTTCTTGACTAATTTTAGACTCCAATATCTCCCTGTTTTCATTTGGTATACACGGTATAGATAGTTCGTTCAAAAACCCATTTAGTTTTGTTAAATCAGGTTCATTTTTGGTATCATATAATTTTTCATAGTAATCTCTAAAGGCTCTATTAATTTCTAAAGGATCTATAACTACCTGTCCTTTACTTATAATACTGGTAATTGGTGTTTTAATCTTAAAAGTAATATTTTACCTAAAATACTTTATTTATTTCAATACATTCCCTTATCACCACCTTTAGATCTATTCTCAAGAATAAAAAAAAAGTTAGTGGAATTTATATGGAACAACAGGAGGGCTAGATTACGTCTGTCTTTATTATATTTACCATTTGATCGTGGAGGTCTGAAATGTCCAAATTTTATGTTGTATTATTGGTCGGCACAACTGAGGTCTATGACATATTATTTTTCATCAAATGATCTCCCTCACTGGACTGAAATGGAATCATACAATTTACCTTTACCTCTTCCCATATTCATATACTCAGATTCGGCAAAAAAATTACAAAAACAAGTTAAAAATCCATTTGTAAAGCATATGATCAAAATATGGTGTGAAGCTAAAAACTATTTAAAAGAACCACAGTTATTGTCACAATTTAGTCCAATATGGGGTAATCAATATTTTAAACCAGGGAGAGCGGACGCTGTATTTAAAGTATGGAATTTAAAAGGGATACAAAAGATTCAGGATTTATATTTGCCATGTGCAGACAACATAATGTCTTTTGAAGAGCTGAGGATCAAATTTAATCTCAATAGAACACATTTTTTTAAATATCTTCAACTTAGAAACTTTATTCGATCAAATCAAAATAAAGCTCTCACTCGACCTATTTATTCATCCTTGGAAAAAATGATGATGAAAGATAGTAAAAGAAAGGGTATTATTTCAGAGTTTTATAACTCATTGACACTATCTTCAAGTGAAAATTCACTGAAAAGATTAAACTACTGGAAAGAAGATCTGCAAATTGAAATTTCAGAGGAACAATGGGAATTGGCTTGTACAGAAGCTCAAACCAAATCAATAAATGCACGCCTTAAATTGATACATTTCAAATGGTTAATGCGGATGTATGTTACAACGGAGGAGTTAAATAGATATAACAAAAATATACCAGATACATGCACAAAATGCATGGAAAGTAAAGGAACCCTATTTCATTGTTTATGGGAATGTAGATTAATAAGAATGTTTTGGGAAGAGGTGAGGGTAACAATTGAAAAAATAATCTCAAAACAAATCATATTGAATCCTAAACTGTTTTTGTTGGGTCTGTACCCAGAAAAGCATAATTTTAATAAAAGTGAAAGAACATTCATAGACCTCAGTTTGCTTAATGCCAAAAAATGTATTGCACTATTATGGAAAAAGACTCATAGACCAGATGTGACTCAGTGGTTAAGACAGATGTTAACAAACCTTCCATTAGAAAGAATAACATATATACTAAAATCAAAGGAAATTGTGTTTGAGAATATATGGAGACCTTTTATTGATTATGTAAAAAATTTAAACATAACTCTTGAAGAAGAAGGTGAATGATGTGTGTGGACCTTGTAAATTCCAAACTGGTGAACATAATATGTATACTTATGTATTGGATTGTCTAGACTAAACAGAGGAGCATTGTTGAAGACTTGATTTTGTTGGTGGTTGTTGGTGTTTTTAGTGCATTTTTTTTTTTTGTAGTACTTTAGTGTTAGTGTTTGATTGTTTGTATCATGTTTGTTAAAAAAAAAAAAAAGGTTCAATAAAGATATTGTGGAAAAAAAAAAAGAGAGCTAAACGTCTTTTGCAAACATACCTGCTGCCACATGCTGGACAGCAGATAAAACACAGATTTAAGGGACTTCTGCACTGGTTTCACTTTTCAGTCCAGGAGGACAAAATCCAGCTTTTATCATTCATTCCTTTTCTTAAACACTTAATCCTTTTTTTGGGGGTACTTTTGAGTACACCCTGGACAGAATGCCAGACCATCACAGGGCCAACACAGACAACCATTCAGTTTCGCATTCATACCTAAAGACAATTTATCCCCAGTTAATTAAGCAATATTACACGAGAGTGAGTTACAGCATCGTGAACATACAAACTCCGGGTGTGATACTCTTGTCCGAGGGCACAAGCCGCATTACACCCGTTCATATATTCATGATACCATAACAAACTTGAGTGTAATATCGCTTTTATACAACAGTTCCGCAAGCACAAATTATTAAATGACAGCAATACTGGACAAAATATTATGATTTGTTTGTTTAACCATTTATTTTGCGCAGCTGAGGAAAAAAAAATTGTCCCTTCTGAATGTAGCTGCAGTAACTGTTGCTAAACCTCTCAATCCGCACGAAGACGTCTATTGTCATTTCACACACGTAAACAAATTAAATATTGTGAAGTGCAAACATAAGTGTTTATAAAACATACCTGTTGAGTCGGTGCTTCAGAACATCAAAACGTATCCAATGCCGGTCGGCAGAACCATCAGTGGTCAGCCGGTAGCTAGTAGTTAGCATGCCAGCGATTTAGCGCATGACAGCGATGTAGCGCACGCTAGCAATTTAGCACATTTTGCTCGCTTTTCTTTGCATTTTCAGATGAAACAAAAAGTCCATCACCACAAAGGTACTGTGGTTTGTTAATCGAGACAATAAATCAAACTCTAGCACTGCCTATTTTTTTTTTTTAAACCGATGTGAAATCGCTTCATGAGCTTAAAATGACAGCAGGGCTGGGGTAGACCTCTCATAAGTTTGGCTAAATGCTCCCACAGTGATTTAAACAAGTGAAGTGTGAGCTATGCTTACAATAGCAGAAACCACGGCGCGCACAGTGTGCCCAATACAATGAATGCATTTTCCATGCTGCACAAGAGTCAAAGAGCAAACGTGAAAAGCAGCTCCCATCCAGCAGCAGTGTACGTGACCCTGACCTCACTGTACAGACGTCGCATTACCAAATGATTTGCACGTTGCAGAAAGACAGAAGCTGCTCTGTCCGTGACTTGGCCTGAAGCACCCTGGATTTCGTCTCATGCACTGACAGATTTTTTCTTTATCTGAGCCCTCCCGCTGTTTTATCCAGGGACAATCTACTGCATTGTATGAATGGATCAGACTAATGAGAGAAGGCCCCGCCGCTATCGAAACACTATGTGTCTCTGTGTCAAAGGGGAGAGTGGACTGACTGGCTCCGGTGCGCTCTCAGTGAGAATAATGTGTGAAAGGCCATGGTGACACAGACATGACGATGTGATGATGACAAGCAATGTTGAGCAACGGCGTGAGAAAATGAAATACCTGAACCAGATTAGGAATTACCCGAGTCACAGCTGTTCATTAGCAGGGGCTGACTCAAGTTCAAACATGACGCCTGGGTTTCTCCATCACAGATATGCACACACAGGTAAAGGATACAGCTTGATGGCCCCGGAGCGTGTGCCGATGGCTAGCAGCCGCAGGGAGGGACTGTAGCCGAGGGCGCTGGGCTGGTGGGGGAATCCATGCTCCACCGTCTAAGGAGAAGGGGGGGGGGGTGCAGTAGAAGGGGTGTGAGACAGAGCTTTGACAGCAGAGGACACAAAATTCTCTATGTAATGCTGCAGAGTAGCTCTAATGCTAATTCAGTTTCTCTGCAGCCAGACTACTCCAGCCACCACATTTGATTTCCTATTCAGGCAAATTATGACTACAGCCAATGTGCTTTACAGTGTAAAAACTGTGGCTGTATCAAATTAACTTCAAAAATACTCTGGTTTTTCCCAGTTAGATGTATCAGGCATAGGTGTAATCGGGGGGGGGGGGGGCTGAAGAAAGAGAGAATTGTTCCCCCCCCCCAAAAATAGCATCATAAACCTTTATTATTCAACCTATATCATGTTACAGTCCTAAACTAGGAAAGCACTCAGCGTGCATACCCCCACCAAGGCTCCTTCCTTCCTTCCCTCCCTTCTATCTGTCCATACCCACCCATCCCCGCCTCCATTCCACCATGCGTTGCAAGATAGGGCCTTGGTGGAGGTATGCACTCATAGATCAGCTCCAAAATCTAATGGGTTTGTCTGTAACCAAAGAGCCACCTCTGGTGAAAATTTCATCCAAATCCATCCAAGTAGTTTGTGTAATCCTGATGCACAAATACAAAGCCCTTGGTGGAGGTATGCACTCTCAGATCATCACCAAAATCTAATCATCTGTCCCCCGTGGCATTGCACACCTTTCCTGAAAACTTCATCAAAATCCATTCCTAACTTTTTGAGTTAACAGACAAACCAACAAACACCGGCAAAAACGTCCCCTTCTGCCTTGGCAGACATAATAAAATGCATTTTAATGCTAAGGATACATGCAAAACTAATATTTTTTGGGGGAAATTTGCAACTTTTTTCTCATTAATTTGCAACAATTTGACATTAGTTCTTGTAAATTTGCAACTTTTTCCTTGTTATTTTGCAACTTTTTTCTCACCGATTCACATCAATTTGACATTTTTCTTGTAAATTTGAAACTTTTTCCTTATTTTGCAACTTTTTTCACATTGATTCATAACAATTTGACATTTTTTCTTGTGAATTTACAACTTTTTTCTCGTTATTTTGCCACCTTTTCCCCTCATTTAGTTAGAACTTTTTTTCCCTCACTGATTTGCAACAATTTTGGACATTTTTTTTTGTAAATTTGTAAAAACTCACACAGAATGTGCTTTTCCCCACATTTTATAAAGAGCCTCAGTCACATCCCCTCTACTTCCACATATGGAAGCTTAAATCGAAAAAATTCTCCATTGAAATTAATGGCAAGAGCAAATTATCTTTTGAACCCGATCAAATTTTGCCACGAGTTACACATATGTTTGTCAATTTAAAAGAAAATTTTCCACATATTGAAAATTATCGGCCGTCGTATAACAGAGCAATATTTAGTTTTTGTTTCAACGATTAGTGGACATCTCCCATCATCCCACATGACTAAACACAATCATGGCGGGAGATTACTAAAACCTCACCTCCCATTTGCTGGTCGATGAAAGAAGACTCCAAAGAGAAGAAAAACAACACAAAGGTGTTGTGTTGTGTTGGGAGAGCTGCAGCTGATCTAGACGACTGTTAGTTACCTCGCCCTGGGCACGCTTTGAAAAGAGGACATAAGCTCTGTCCATCTGCGTTTGGAGTTTTTTAATTTACGTATTTTCATAGGCTTATACCGTAACAGCAACCTAAACCGTTATTTACATGGAAAATTAGCTTTTAAATTCACAAACATGTGTGTAACTCGTGGCAAAATTTGATCAGGATCAAAAGATAACTTTGCTCTTGCCATTCATTTCTATGGAGAATTTTTCTGATTTAAGAACCCATATGCGGAAGTAGAGGGGGCGTGACTTGGGCTCTCTATAGGGTTTGAATTCTTCCCCATCACAAAATCTTGCATATTGCCTCCCTAAACCTAGGATAAGCCCTGATTACTATAATACTTGGTGTCCTCCTCAATCTTTACTCTTAAGAAAATGTCCTGTTTACTGTCCCCCTCAACAGGGAAACGAAGTATCCGCTCATGGTATGAGGGACAATGAACAGATAGGCTAGATAGACAGAAAATTCAACAGTGTCATGAATGCTTTTATACAAAAATAACTCAAAGAGAAGGTGACGGGAGTTCACTCTTTCTCCCTTTGAAGATTTGACTATGCAAATGAAATGCACAAATTAGCTGCAGAACCTAGTTTCTTAAGTGCACGATAATCCAAAGCAGATGAGCGGCTGTGTCTTGTGTCACTCGCCTTGCTGAACTGGAAGAGTTCCTGTTTGAGCCGGTCCCTCTGGGACTCGTGGGCATGTCTCCTGAACCTCTTCATGGTCTCTCAGCACCAGCGTGGAGCCTGCAGGCCCACTGACACATTGTAAAGAGGAGAGAGAGGACACCACAGAGAAAAAGAAACAAAGAAGATGCCAAGTTAAAAGGCCAAGTTCAGACTTGTAGTTTGTCTCATTTCAGACAATACGTGGGCAGTCTGCCCAGGTTTAACTTCATGTTTATTTCTACTTTGGCACAATTTACCTTTCAACAACACCCCTCATCCTTATTTTGAAAGTTTCCGTAACCACAAACCAACTATTTCTGGCTTTTCCATTTCCCTACACTCAGACTAGTGTGACCACAGATGTGATATTCCACATTCAAGTTCTTCTTTGGAGTCTCATCCATTGATTAAACAACGTGACTGCAGCTGATGGCGGCACTGCACCGTTGTTACTCTAGGTATGAACTGTAAATGGAAAAGGTACATAGTTTAGTTGTCACTATGCTGTACATTCCCTGACTCAGCAAAGTTGATTAAAAATATCACTGCAAAAATTATCTGACGCAGCAGTCTTTCCCTGCCTGAAACTCACGTTGTTCCTTCCAGAGGAGGACTCTGAAGCAGCCAGTTCTTCCTGTTCTCTCAAATATGCATTTTTTTAAACCTCAGATTCACAGCTTTCCACTTGTATATCTGCAACTTTTTTCCAGTAAATTTGCAACTTTTTCCCCATAAATTTGCAATGTTTTTATTGTAAATTTGCAACCATTTTCCTCACAGATTTGCAACTTTTTTCCTCACAAATTTGCAACTTTTTTCCTCATGCATTTGCTAATCTTTTCTTGGTAAATTCACAACTTTGTCATAAATCTGCAACTTTTCTTGTATATTTGAGTTTTTCCTTCTAAATTTGCAACATTCATATGGATGCTGATTTAATTTCTATTCTTTGTAATTGATCATATTTTCCTCCAGTGGCTCAAGTTTTTGCTTTTAAGGGTTTTTACTCTTCTCTATTACAATTACAGGGGTCCCTAAACACAATCTTGCATAGGGTGCCCACTATAATAACACCTATAGTGTCCCCCTCCATCTTTACTCTGTTGTCCCGCCCAGCAGTGAAATGAAATATCCGCCAATGATACGATGAATGATAGATGATGTATTTCTTACAACTGTCTTTAACCACAAACTGTCTCAAATCACAGATGTTCCCACAATATCATCCAAGAAATTACTGTTCAAATTTCAGGTCATTTAGAATAGAGGGTTAGTTTAGTTACAAGTATAATGTTTGGAATAGTCTTTGAGCCTAAAAAGTGCTACACAAGTACAGATCCTTATCCCTCCTTAATAACTGCGGATCGGTTGAGGCGTTTTCTATTTCTTTCCACCATGCTCATGACAGACATTATAATTGGATCCATTATGCTCATTTGCAGCCCATATTTCTGAGAATGTTCCGAAGCAGCTTTGCATGTCAATTATCTCATACTTAACGTTTATACAGCTAGTTGCTCAGATCATTTGTTTCAACCAAGTCATTTTAGCTCTTGAAAATAAGATATTTTCTGCAAAGAAAACACAGAAAACCAATTTTTTTATTCTGCACACTACATTTACAGGATCTACCCGCCTGGCTGCTGATTTGCTTGCGCACAAAGTAAATTAAATGCCCATGCTCCACTTTGGGAAAATGTGTCAAGAATTAGCATTAATTTTCCAAAAACAAATGTGTGAAATGTGGTAGAAAATCTGTATAATGAGAGGTTCCAGAGGTCTCATTTAACAGTTTTCTTATTTGTGCTGTAAAAACTTATTTGTGCTTGTTCCATTTGGCTGGAGTGCTTCAGAAATTTTAAAACCTGCATCTTGTTGCACAGAAGATGAAATGTCACTGCGGCACAGTAACTAGGTCACACCAGTAACATTTCTGCAGCATTACAAACTTTGAACAGGGTGCATCTGAGCTGACTGGATTCTGATTAGCAGGGACACTCAAACAGCGAGTATAAATACATGTCAGCAAGTCTCATTATTTATATAGCATGAAACTGACAGATGCATTATGTGTGCATTCTCGAAAAACAGCTCTGAGTTGCTCCTCCATCCATTTCTCATCTTTCATTACATATGAGCAGTGATACATGATGCAAGCCAGTGTTTTTCAGCCTTTTTTGAGCCAAGGAACCCTTTTACGTTGACAAAATCTTGAGGAACCCCACCAACCAAAAATGTTACAAAATGACACATTGTAGCCTATTACAGCATACAGTATGTACTGACAATATAGTCTTGTAATTAGTTGATACTTTGTGTGAAACTTGGCCCTATTTGTGCGTTCAGTTCATTCAGATACTGAAATACTGTATATCTGCCAGGTTTGCCACAAGCAGCTTTGCATCATTTCACCGTTCAGTCAAAACCACTTTAAGTTCCTTTCGGAGCTCATACGCATGAGCCAGAACAACAACCATCGAACCTCCGTATGGAGTAATAAAGTTTTATGCTCCGCTCCCATTTCCTCACATCATCATCATCATCATAGCAGTCTGTCGGGGGCAGGACAGGACAATGACTGTTTGATTTAGGTCTGATCAGATTCCTCCACGCAGCTCTGTCCTTCGCCCTCCGCTGCCAGGAGCTCCTGGCCTTGTTAACCCAGGCGACGTCCGAGCCGGTATGAGTTGCTTTCTGACTGACCATTTCATGAAACTGCTTGCAAAGTAATTGAGTACCGCTAGCTTTTTGCTGGGCTAGCGGCACATTCTTGGGAGATAGTGGTACTATCAGTGGCAAGGACAGGCCAAGACAAACTGACTCCAGTATCTGTTGCAGTGACTGACCAGATGATAGCTTTGTTTATCTCTGCTCCTTGTGTAGTGCATATCATGATACACCGACTAGCAAAAGTCCATCACAGACCTTGCAACAGATGTGCTTATCTGCCAGGATGTCCAGTCTCATCCCGTGTAAATGGGAGTGGTTCACCACAGACCTGTGGCAGATATTGTTTTTAGTTCTGCCAGGATGCCTAGTTTCCTCACATAAAGATGCAAATATGCAGCTTTTCAGAGGTCTTGTCTTTACAAAGGTTACCATCTGCATGACATCATCCAACACAGGAGCTAGGTCTGCCAGTAAAGTCTTGGCAACAAGTGTCTCACGATGCAAAAAACAGTGTGCAACAACAACATCTAGGTGTCTCTCATTCACTCTGTTAATGAAGCCTTTGGTGCATCGAACATGGCGGAAGCTCCATCAGTACAAGGCCCAGTCCAGAGTCTGAGTCTTTCTTGTTCAAATATTTATCCATCGCTGTTTTTTGTCTAGTCACCCCAACATTAAGTAGGTCTCAGCAAGGTCAATAACTTCTGTAAAACACATGAAGAGGAAGATGATGATGGTGGTAGCAATTATTGTATTTATACTGCCAATTACTGAGTAAAAAGCACTATATAAGTGAACGCCATTTACCATTTTACTGACATGGAAGAGCAGCTACAAGTATTTATAGTCGTGAAAAAATTTGGATACCCCTTTAAATATTCAGTTCTTGATTAAGAAATGTTCATATGTCTATGTCCAACCTTGTTTTTTGTTTTTATTTACATTTTATAAAAATTTATTTTAGCCATTGTAACTGGGAATGAATGTGGGGGAGTCCTAATTTATTCCTCATCATAGAATTACATTTTACAGAAAACCTGACAAGTCTTTAATTCATTTTTAATTGTTTAGTTGTATTACGTGAATCTCCCAGTATTTTTAACATTGATATCAAATATCCATGTGTCCAAATATGTTAAAAAAAAACACAGACTTATACAGGGTAAAATGTAATTCTAAACGAATAGTGAGGAATAAATTAGGACACCCTCCAAACTTGTAAGGACACCCCCACATTCATTCCCACTTAAAATGGCTAAAATAAATATTAAAAAATGCAAATAAAAACAAAAACAAGGTTAGACAGATATGTGAACATTTCTTAATAAAGAACTGAATATTTAATGGGGTGTCCTAATTTTTTCATGACTGTACTAGCATGGGAGCCAATTATCTTACCGAGGGGTGTCTGACTCTTCCAAAACGTGTTTCCTCTTCAAATGTTCTTGCATTGCCGTAGTGGTCCCATGGTACGCAAGGATCACTTTACAGAGCTCGCATTGAACAGTTTTGTTGGCTGAGTCCCGTACAAAATGTTCCCAAACTTTGGAGCGTTTGTTTTGCATGAGCGTCGCTTCAGTCTCCGTCATGATGATGCTTCCCCTGCTCTGTTCCTGGTCACTGGCGCGCATGCTGTGTCAGCGCACTAAAGAGCCTTGAAAAGCGTGATGTCTCACGCTGAGCTACTTCAATTGGCTACGGTGAAACACACATATACATACACATAATGACATCGCTAACAACACCTCAACTACTAAATTGTCGACGAATTTTGCCATTGACTACTGGTCGACTAGTCGTTGCAGCCCTAGCCAGCACTATGCAAAATAAGTAAAAGGATACCTACAAAAACACAGGAGGCTAAAGATGACTGACTAAAGCTATAAAGAAGAATTCTAAAGGTGGAGTATGGTAGTTTGTCATCTGAACACACACACACACACCCGGATGGAACAGTTTGCATCCCACAAAAAAATGAAAGAGAAGGGCCAGTGGTCAGTAAGCGTACAACTAAGAATCCATTGCTTGACCACACAATCACACGCCTCAATCCAGCCTGTTTAGCAGCTGATGAAAACACCTGTCACACCAAAGAGGCCACTTCAGAAAAAGATGGCAGGAGAGGGGAAGGAGAAAGGAGACAAGGCGAGGGGGAAATTATCTGCCAGACAATCTTCCTGTTATACTGCAGCATACACACTGGTGACAGTAAAGCAGCAGAGTAAAAAGGCCACATTTATCAGTGGCAAAACCACCGACTCCACAGCACACTAAGCTCTGTCATGTGAAGGAAAGGCTCAGCCATCAAGCAGTATAAAGGCTTGTTTGCTCTGAAGCTCTGATACTCAGCTGTGTGAAAGAAGCAACGTTTCAGTTCAGACTGGAGCCAAGGAGAGCTCATGACTGGTCAGACACGAGCCACAGTGTCACAAGTCCATGACAAAGGCCTACACCATGACTCACATTTTTCCATCTGGACCAGCTCGTTTGACTCGGTCCAAAACCAGACATAGTTCTGTCATGACTACAAACTCTACCCTGACTCACATTTCCAACTCCAGCTTCCTCAGAAGGAGTCAGCTCTATATCCTGCTGCACATACTGTATCTCACCGAACAGTGTCATCCTCTCCTGATCAATGGTATCATTTGACTTCAACCTACCTATACACTAATGACAAACGGTTTACAAAAACACAAGTATGGCAGAGTCACCACTATTTAAACTCCATACATACACACAAGAATTGCTTGAATATTCAAATATGTGGGTACGGTTCTAAAAAATGAAGCGCAACAAACAACAAAACCACAGTTCTTCTCAACTGCTCATTTTCCCTAAGTGTCTCCTTCAGCTCATGACAGGCAGCCATTCCGTTTTCCAGATTTTGTCTCCACAAACTGGAGTCACTGCACTGTTCTCCTCCTCGACTGCGTTTATTAACATAGGGCCTCGAATTTATTGGTATTATCCAACAAATCAAGTGCCATGATTGGAGCTGAAGTCAACTGACAAAGTTAGTGACTCACTTGAAATTCTAGTATTTTATGTCTACTAAAGTAACAGCTATTGGCAATGCGATGCTTACCAAGCATTAGCAAATAACTCATCACATAACCGTCTATTTTAGACCTGATCACTGGCAGTGGTCATGAATTCTTAATTTGAGGCTTGAACATGACCATTTCAGTAGATAACGGTGACTATGTCCTTCTTCATAGACAATCTACGAGTTAAAAGGTGTTTGAACTTTTGTCTCATGTCCACATAAATTAAGTTTGTGCATTTGCAGAGTGCTAAAACATCACAGCTGTAATCTCCAGGTACATACAAAACAACAACTGAATGATGGCCAAATGAGGAAGCACTAGGTGACAGTGGGGAGTGGAAAAAAATCCCAACCACCAACTAAACCAAACACGACTAGCTGGAGATGAATGGAAAAGAAAAAAAGAATGGAGAGGACAAGCAAAATTCAAAACAAATTTAAAATAAAGAAGATAAATGTAAGGGAGGATACTAGGGGTGGGTCCAAAAGGTTGATTCTCGATTTTAAATTGATTAACTTATATAAGCAAATATCGAATCACAAAATCTGTGGATCCATCTTTTAACATAATGTTTTTTTAAATGTGTGAAACTTGCCAGAGGTCGCTCCGCCGACTGAGCTCTCTTGTGGTTCAGCACTTGCGTGACAGTTCAGTCACCACTAGATCATCATACCACGGGTCTCGCAGACCGGTATGACGCCGGCAGGAGTGCACAACTGGAGGCGGGATTCACTGGAGGGGGCTTCTGTGATGTGGCTGCCATCCACCACTCGGCATGCAGCCGAGGCTGTCGCAACTTATGTAGGGATGTACGCTTGTACGGTGTTTGTGAAGATCACAACTTCCAAAAGTCTCAAATATTCTTGAGCCACGCTGCATTTTGTCGGTGCACAAATGTTTCAGTGAAATGGTAATCCTGAGCTTGTACGAGGAGGCGAGGTACCGCTTTAGGGCCTATTGGTTGGCGGAGAGACAGCTAGACATGTGGAGCGCTGATTGACACCAAATACCCTTTGCATTAAGGCAGGCACATGTTGGCACTTGAATAAAGAGTGCACTGTTGTGGTTCATTTTGGGTCAGTTCTTAACGTGATAATTTATGTATTTAATTAAGCAGATTAGTATTCCTGATACAATTTGCAGTGTTGGCCCTCAGATTTTTTTTTTCCTATTTAAGTAAAATAGTTATTATAATGGCAGTTTTCCTGAAGGAATCAATATCAAATTGGACTGAATCAGAATCAAATCATTTCTGAACTTGAAAAATCGGAATTGAATCTGGAAATTACTGATGATTTCCAACCCTACAGGATACACAATGAGTTCAAAAAGTGCACATCTAATCCAGTTAGGGCTGCAACGATTACTCAAATAATTTCAGTAATTCAATTACAAAAATTCCTCGATTCAAAAATCTGTGATTTGAAGCTTCGTTTAACGTAGCACTTCCCATCTATATGACCTTCTTCCGGTCATGCTAGTAAACAAGACGCAGGTTTGTTTAATGGCACAATGTCAGAGCAACAGAGCGATGGCAAAAAGTAAGAAAGTCAGAGAAAATGACAAAAAGTATCTCAAGTTTGGGATCATTTCAAGCTCAAACTGAAGGAAAACATTGTTCAGTGTATACATTGTAAAGCTGAGGGGTGAGTTAGCTCACCACAATGTCGATGTTACAGTGTCTCGGCAGACAGCACCCAGCCACATCACACACAAGCAGTGGACTGAGACAAGGCATGTAATTGAGATTTTAAATTAAGATGAACAGAATGTAGTCAGCTATGCAAATCATGCTTATATGGCCAAAGAACATACAGGTACATCTCAAAATATTAGAATATCATGAAAAAGATCAGTATTTTTTGTCACTCATTTCAGAAAGTGAAACCCATATATTATATAGATTCATTACACAGAGTGTGACATAGTTCAGGTGTTTATTACTTTAATTTTGATGATTATGGCTTACAGCCCATGAAAACCCCAAAATTCAGTTTCTCAAAAAATTAGAATATTACATAAAATTAATTTTAAAAAAATAGTTTAATAGAAATGTTGCCCAACTGAAAAGTATGTCCATGTACCACTCAATGCTTGGTCGGGGCTCCTTTTGGATTAATTACTGTATCAATAATGTGGCGTGGCATGGAGGTGATCAGCCTGTGGCACTGCTGAGGTGTTATGAAGGTCCACGTTACTTTGATAGTGACCTTCAGCTCGTCTGCATTGTTAGGTCTGGTGTCTCTCATCATCTTCTTGACAATCCTCCATAGATTCTCTATGGGGTTTAGGTCAGGAGAGTTTGCTGGCCAATCAAACACAGTGATGCCATGGTCATTAAACCAGGTTTTGATACTTTTGGCAGTGTGGGGGGGGGGGGGGGGCGGGTGCCAAGTCCTGCTGGAAAATGAAATCGGCTTCTCCATAAAGCTTGTCAGCAGAGGGAAGCATGAAGTGCTTTAAAATTTCCTGGTAGACAATGGCGCTGACTTTGGTCTTGATAAAACACAGTGGACCAACACCAGCAGATGACCTCGCTTCAGATAAAAGTAAATTTTGCATTTCATTTGGAAATCAAAGTCCCAGAGTCTGGAGAAAGGGTGGAGAGGCACAGAATCTAAGTTGCTTGAGGTTTAGCGTGAAGTTCCCACAGTCAGTAATGATTTGAGGAACCATGTTGGTCCACTGTATTTTATCAAGACCAAAGTCAGCACAGTCGTGTACCAGGAAATTTTAGAGCACTTCATGCTTCCCTCTGCCGACAAGCTTTATGGAAAAGCTAATTTCATTTTCCAGCAGGACTTGGCACCCCTCCACACACACACACAGAGTCAAAAGTATCAAAACCTGATTTAATGACCATGGCATCACTGTGTTTGATTGGCCAGCAAACTCTCCTGACCTAAACCCCATAGAGAATCTATGGAGTATTGTCAAGAGGAAGATGAGAGACACCAGACCCAACAATGCAGACAAGCTGAAGGTCACTATCAAAGCAACCTGGACCTTCATAACACCTCAACTTTGCCAAAGGCTGATCACCTCCATGCCACGCCACACTGATACAGTAATTAACCCAAAAGGAGCCCCGACCAAGTATTGAGTGTGTACATGGACATACTTTTCAGTCGCCCCAAATTTGTATTAAAAAACTGTTTTTTAATTAATTTTATGTAATATTCTAATTGTTTGAGAAACTGAATTTGGGGTTTTCATGGGCTGTAAGCCATAATCATCAAAATTAAAATAAACACTTGAAATATATCACACTCTGTGTAATGAATCTATATAATATATGGGTTTCACTTTCTGAAATGAGTGACAAAAAATACTGAACTTTTTCATGATATTTTTAATTTTTTGCGCTGTACCTGTACAGTAGCCAACACTAACAGGGGTAGCCACTATATTTTAGCCATGCTGCGAGTTGAATCCAATGCTACAAAATGGAAATTTATGGTGTAACGTAACATTTAAAGTTACGTTGTATGCAATAAACATTGCAATAAATGTGTACCTTTGTTACTGAGTGTTTGGCACAATTACCACTGCTCTTAAGGAAAGAAAGTTCTGCACATGTTGGTCAATGCAAGTTTCTTCAATACAAAAATAAAAAGTATCATATTACTTGAGTAATCATTCTATTAAAGTAACAAATGAATTGACTACTAAAATAGACAGCTGCAGCCCTAAATCCAGCAATTATGAATTTTTGAGTCTAGTCCTAAAAGTAGAGAAAATGCATCTCCTAAACCCAGAGTGACATTTGGCTTCACCACGTTTAGAATCCATAGATGATGATGCAATCTCAACCTGGGCTAACACAGCAGTGCTACTAAACTTTGCAAAACCCATTTTGGATGCACCACCACATCCATCCATCAGCAATGTTTACAAACAGAATGGATGCAACAATGTCACTTTCGACACAGCGTGGGGGTAGACCGGAGTCAAAACAACAGAGACACAGTATTCTGCACTGAATCAAACAGTACTGAGAATAAAATGATACAAAATGTGGGAAGTTAGTGTATAACAGAGGTAGTTTCAGCAGTTTAAGTTATCACAAATGGCTGGGAAAAGTGAAGAAACAGTAACAATGACAGGCAAAGAGAGATCCCAATTACATAGGGGTGGACTAGATAGATGACTTCATGGATGATCCTGCATCTATAGAAAAAGTTCAGTCAAAAACAGGCAACCATTCATCACCTCAATCCAGAAGTATACAGTGGAGATCAAAATTAGAGAATGTATGTACTTGATTTATTCTGAAATATTGTTATTCGTCATTGTTCAGAATTTGACAGACTATCAGCTGTGACTATACCACTACTGTACTGGCATGTTTTTAAATAACCTAGGCACGTCAACACAAACATTTATTTTGTTAAAAAAAACAACTGAGCAAAATTAGAGAACAGTGACCACTGTGTCAGAAGATTCAAACAATGTTTTTTTTTAGGGCTGTAGGATTCAAAAATTAATATTAAACTTTATTTGTATAGCACTTTTCAAACATTGGATGCTGCGCAAAGTGCTTAATACTGATAAAAGCAGTAGACAAATTTAGTTACATATATTTACATGATACATCCCACCCCTTCCAACCATCCCATACACACACCCACACACAGGCACATGCAATTCAATTCAATTCAATTCAACTTTATTTATATAGCGCCATTTCACAACAACAGTCATCTCATAGCACTATCAACTGTAGGGGGGAACCCCCACAGTTGCAGAAAGACCCCAGCAATCAGGCGATCCCCTGTGAGCAAGCACTTGGCGACGGTGGAGAGGAAAAACTCCCTTTTAACAGGAAGAAACCTCCAGCAGAACCAGGCTCAGGGAGGGGCAGTCATCTGCTGCGACTGGCTGGGGGGTGAGGGGACAGAGAAGAAGAAAAGAACAGACATGTAGAGAGCAAACAGCACGATGGGGACTCAATCTATGGGAGAGAACAAACAAATGTTAATGACCAGCAAAAAAAAAAAAATATTTCATAGAGAGTGAGGAAAGGAGTGAGGCCCAGTGCATTACTGGAGGTCCCCCGGCTGACTAAACCTATTAGCAGCATAACTAAGGGAGGGTTCAGAAACACATGATCCCTCCCTAATTGTAGGCTATATCAAAAAGGTAGGTTTTAGCCCTATTCTTAAAAACAGAGATCGAGTCTGACTCCCGAATCCAGATTGGCAGCTGATTCCACAGGAGAGGAGCTTGATAACTGAAGGCTCTGCCTCCCATTGTACTTTTGGAGATTCTAGGTATTACAAGTAAACCTGCATTTTGGGAGCGTAGTGCTCTATTAGGATGATACGGTAGTATCAGATCTTTTAAATAAAAAGGAGCCTGATTGTTTAGAGCTTTGTAAGTAAGAAGAAGGATTTTAAACTTAATTCTAAACTCTATGGGAAGCCAATGAAGGGAGGCCAGAACCGGAGAGATATGATCTCTCTTTCTAGTACCTGTTAAAACTCTTGCTGCAGCATTTTGGATCAGCTGAAGACTTTTTAAAGATGTTTTAGGACAGCCTGATAATAAAGAATTACAATAATCTAATCTCGAGCTAACAAAAGCGTGGATCAGCTTCTTAGCATCACTCTGAGACAAGATGCTCCTAATCTTGGCAATATTACGCAAATGATAGAAGGCAGTCTTAGAAACAAATTTAATATGTGAATTGAAGGACAAATCCTGATCAAAAATAACTCCAAGGTTCCTCACAGAGCTATTAAGAGAAAGAGTAACTGCATCCAAACTGAAAGTTTGATTTGGAAAGGAATTTCTAAGGTTTTTTGGACCAACAAGAATGACTTCAGTCTTATCTGAATTTAATAGCAGGAAATTACAAGTCATCCAAACTTTGATTTCCTTAAGACAGGCACCACTCCCTACTTCTCTCACACACATATATAAAATAAAAGCGACATAGCTCGGCACCGAGGCACCATGTGAAGGAGCAATCATCCTGTGGAGCCCTCCACGCCAGGAGACCACTTAGCCCATAACCACAGGGTGTGCCACAGAGACCACCCTGACCAGGACAGGCCGGGGCCCACACCACAGCTGTAAGGCAACAGCATAAAGCCCCCGCCCACCTAAGCTAGAGCGACCCACGAGACCAACACCCCTGCAGATGGGTCAAGCAGCATCCGGCATGAGGGGGTCCACTGAGGAAAGACTGGAGGTAAAACACATAAAATACAAGATAAATCTAAGAAGATAAAACAAAGGGAACTAAAAACCCATACTTATAAACTGAGCTAAAAACATCAAAATAAAAAAGATGAGAAAATCTGAAAACAAATGGAGCTAAGAAGAATGTAAAACAATGGAACATAAATGACTACTTCAATAATAGTTAAATTTGTTAAAAGCCAAATTAAAAAGATGGGTGTTGAGCCTGTTCTTAAAAACATCTACTGACTCTGCCACCCTGGACGAAGTGAATAGGAAGTGTAGAGGCCCTTGCTTTGAATGACTTCAGCACATCTGCACCCACAGCACATCACTAGTTTCTCACACTGCTCTGGTTTGATCTTGGTCCATTGTTCTTGTAGTCTCTTCCACAGTTCAGTAACTATAGTGGGTTTCTTAGTCATTACTTTGTCGTCAATTTTCCAGAGCTTCTCTGTGGGGTTTAGATCTGGACTCTGGGCTGGCCATTTCATTGTTTCAATACTGTTAGATTCAAGGAACTGTTGAAGCCGTTTTGCAGTGTGACAGAGGGCACTGTCTTGCATGAAAATTGCGGGTTGATTGGGAGACAACTGCCGTGAAGGAACAGTATGTTGCCGAAGGAGGTTCACATAAACATTTGCATTCACCCTGCCATGTAGCTGTACAAGAGGCCCAACTCCTGCTGCAGAAAACATCCCCCAAACTATGACACTTCCTCCTCCAAATTTAATGGACTTCTTTACACACTATGGGTCCAGTCTTTCCCCAGTTTGATGCCAAACACATGGTTTCCTATCAGACCCAAATAAATTGAACTTGCCCTCATCACTGAAGTGCACTAGTGAAGTGGACCACTGAACAGGACCAGTTCTCCTCTGTCCACACAACATGCTCCTCAGCAAAGGCAAGTCTAGCGTATCGTTTTATTCTTTCTGCTGATGAGAGGTTTGGTCACTACAGAATGAGCTTTGAGTCCAAATTGTCTTAAACAGCGAAATACTGTGCAGAGACAGATTCTCGCCCTGTTCAGCAGTGAACTAGCGAGCAATTCCAGCTGCAGTGTTGAACCGATTCCCCATTGAGTCTTTGTATAATCCTGTCCCCCAAACCAGAGCAGTGTGAGAAACCAGTGACGTCCTGTGGGCGCAGATGTGCTGAAGTCATTCAAAGCAAGGGCCTCTACACTTCCTATTAATTTTTGAATCCTATACCCCTGAAAAAAAGTAAAACGGTTTAAATCTTTTCTTCTGACAGTAGTTTACTGTTCCCTAATTTTGCTGGGTTTTTTTAAACACAAAATAAATGTTGTGTTGAAGTGCCTTGGTTATTAAAAAAAAAAATCATGCTAGTACAGCAGTGGTATAGCCACAGCGGATATTCTGTCAAATTCTGAACAATGAAGAATAACATACAGTAATGTGAAAAAATTTGGACACCCCTTTAAATATTTAGTTCTTTACTAAGAAATGTTCACATATCTATTTCTAACCTTGTTTTTGTTTTTATTTGCATTTTTTAAAATTTATTTTAGCCATTTTAAGTGGGAATGAATGTGGGGGTGTCCTAAAAAAGATTGAGGGGGTATCCTAATTTATTCCTCACTATTTGTTTCGAAATACATTTTACAGAAAATTTGAAAAAAAAATACTTTAATTCATTTTTAATTGTTTAGTTGTATTACATGAATCTCCCAGTATTTTTAACATTGATATTAAATATCCATATGTCCAAATATGTTAAAAAAACAGGCTTATACAGGGTGTCCTAATTTTTTCACATGACTGTATTTTAGAATACATTTGAGAATAAATCAAGTATTAATACATTCTTCTGTAATGAATTCCACACAAATTTCTGTTGCATGACAGACAGCAGATTTTTCCATAATGCAATGGGGGCTGAAAAGTTCAAAATGGTCAAATTTGACCAAATGTGGTTTATTTTTCAACTGCAGGGATCCAAACACTGCAATACCGATGGAAGAAGTATGTGGACCGAGGAGACCATGTTGAAAAATAAACCACATTTTGTCAAATTTGACCACTATGAACTTTTCAGCCCCCCACCCCACTTACAATAGGGCTGGGCAATTAACCAAAATAAAACCAAAACCAACATTCGGGATGTAAAACTGACGTAATCTTGCACATGTCGATTTTTCCCCTGTTGTGTACATGTGGATAGAGCTTTTCATGTACTGCCCCTTTAAGACATGCCCACAGAGTTATGTGTATAACTCTGCACTGTGGAAGCAGTGCAAAAACGGCTTGTAACAAAAAAAAAAAAAGAAAAAAGAAAAAGTTGTCTCCATCCATGTGTATTGACTCGTTATTTAATCTGAAGATGCCAAGAGAAAGCGAACGAAGTGCGCAGGAACCAACACATAGATGCCTGAAGCCAAGTCACTGTTAGCCTCTGATGGCTATTCGCATCATTTCAACCATTTTCCAGCAAGAATTCACAACAAAATGGACATGCTAAGGCTGTATTTAAGAACCCGATAAGAAACTCACAATCACCATGTGGTGGAAATGCACTCATGGCTGTGCAAAGGGCTCCCCCAACGCAGCTAGCAAGCCAATATGCCACCATCACAAGACACTTGACTCTCAAACCCTCAAGAGGTTTGTAAACAAACACCAACTTCGGCATTACGCAATATTTAATTTGTGAGTGAAATAATAGGCCTATTCTATATTGTTATGCTCATTTACTACCACACCGCAGTGATATACCACACTCTTGTGTAGTATTGCTTGAAAGCCTCGTCAGTGAACTATAAAGGAGAAAAAAAAAAAAACAGAAAAAAAAAATCTGATGTGAAAGGGTCAATTAACCACGATGCTGATGCTTACTGGAGTGGTGGCCTAGTTGGCAGAGCATCCGCCCCACAACCGGGAGGTCATGGTTTCAAGCCCCAGCTGGGTCATACCAAAGACCACATAAAAATGGTACTTCCTGCCTTCTAGCTTGGTGCACAACATAACAGAATGGGGGAAGGAAAAGCTGTTTGTGGCGGCACCTTGCATGGCAGCGACCCCTCTGATTCTACATGTGATTAACATTGTAGATAGGAGAAATGTAATTTCATTCTACTGTACATGATTGGCTGCACAGACTGAATGACAATAAAGTTGGCTTCTTAAATTGCCCAGCCGTAGTATACAACAATTACCTCTCACACCCGACCGCATGAGTCTACCTGTTGGTCCAGCTACAAACTCTACAAGCTACAAACTCAAAAAGGACTGATGAAGAAGCCAAATTAAAAATTTCCAGACTAACATGATAAACACCATTCTAAAATAAATCTATATCAAGTAGAACTCCAATTCAGTAAATGACTCAGCACTAGAGGATTGAGCAAAAGCAATATTTCTGAGTGATGTGACTACAAAACATCAAAACGGCCCATAACTCTCACTGCTTATGTGAACAACAGGGGGTTGATCATAAGCAATGTATTGATGAGACTCCTTTCAAGCTTGTAGTCCTTGTAGACCTCGTATGTGTGTATCTGTGCAATAGCAAGACTGTCCCAGAAGAATCAGTGGAGCAGAAACGGGGAGCTCAAAGCTGTAAGCTCAGCTCACAATGGCAGGGTGGGAGGTCCGCTTCGCTAACATTTGGGCTCCTAAGGGCTACAAGAAGAATCTGCTTGTGGAAAGCAGGAACACAACCCTCACATAAACTAGGAATGTGACAACCAGCATGGAAAGGCAGTGATAATTGTGGAAAAAAACCAACCCCAACCATGATAGAAGCTGACTGAAGTTCTCTGTGCAGTGTTAATCCCACAGTTGTTCCTCTCCCCACAAGATTAACTAGGGCCTTTCAAGTGAGCTGACAGACAGAGCGCACACATTACCCAGTCATTAAAACCTACTCATGTGTCACCTCTGCGCTAGCTACTTATCAAGAGTTAAGGCTCAAGACAAACATTGCAATTATGTGAACTGCAGTGGTGTTTATAGCTCACAGTTCAGACAGATTAATTTTCATCTTTCCCTGACTGTACACAAAAGGAAGAAACTGAATATTTACCAAGGTGAGAAAAGGGAACTAGGCCAGAGTCCCTTCATCCAAATCGGACACAAATACAACTTAGAACCGAGGACGGGTCATATTGCGTTCTGGTATTTCGGGAGTAAGAGACAGCCTGTGTGTTCTGTGCTTTGAAGGGAACACTTGCCGTGCGACCTTGTTAACTTTAGAAAATCATTGACTCACCACCTGACCAGGTTCGAGTATCCTAACACGGCTTTCCATCTCCTGCTGGGTGCAGACTAAAACTTGTCGGCAGCATCAAGTAAAGCTTTAGTGAATGGCAGTTGGAAAAAAAAAAAAAAAAAACTTTTTCTTGTAGATTTGCAACTTTTTTTCTCATAAATTTGTAGCATTTTCTATCATAAATTTGCTTTCTTTTCCTGTAATTTTTTAAAAACTTTTTCTTGTTGATTTGTGACCTCTCAAAAAATTTGCAACTTTCTGTTAATTTTCTTTTTCCCCCTCATAAACCTGACTTTAAAAAAAAAAAAAAATTGCAGCTTTTTCTCAAAGATTTGACTCAAATTTGCTTTTTTCTGATAAATTTGCAAATTTTTTCACATAAATTTGACTTCCTGTAAATTTTATTTTTTCTCTCTCAAATTTGCAACTTTTTTTTTCTTGTAAATCTGCAACTTTGTCCTCAAATTTCATCTTTTCTCATGAATTTGCAACGCTCATCTGGATACTGGTTAAATGTTTATGAGTAATTAAATTGTCACTTGCAACTTTTTAAATTTTAAGTTTGTATCATATCTTTGCACCTTTATTCTTGCAAATTTGTACCCAGTTCACATCTATATGTTTGCACCTCATGCTAAATTGATGAATGCCCCGAATAAATATATTGATGAATATATTTATATATTTATTCCATCTAGCTACAATGCTCCGCACTGTGTGTTTATATATTTATATATACATATGTATACTCGCTGCTCTTGTTTTTTCTTGTCTTTTGATTGTTGCTCTGAGTGTTGCTATCCCTGTGCTGTTGCAATCCTGGAATTTCCCCATTGCCGGACTAATAAAGGCTTATCTTATCTTATCCCTCATCCCCCTATTAAAAAATAAATTGTCTACTGCTAGTAGTTGATAAAATGTCTTCACTCTGTATACATTGTGCATTTTTCTTGTCATTTTTTTTACCGTCACTGCTCTACTCAGTAGTCAAGGGGGGATTAAAGAGCAGTGACTATATACACCGTAAACGTCCTCACTTAAAAAAAGCACCAGTATTTGTACATCCTTAGTTTCCATCATTTAAAATAAGACGAGAGTGATTTACTTATTGTTCACATTACTGTATTTTTATTTATGCCATCTTTACACACAATGCCAAGTGTAGCAAATTCTTTATTTGCTAGGAATACATGATAACTATTTCATCCCAGAGTCTGATTACAACTAGCTGTGATTGCTCGCTTATCACAGACTGGGAACAAGACACCACTCAGCGTTTGGCCATTACAGGTTCTTTATTGACCAAGTGAAACAGACCACTAACAAAAAAGGGCTATATTTGCCCAACCACCAAATCCTAAACTAGAACCAGCAGTGTGTGAAGAACGGGTTCAGGTAATGTTGCTATAATCAACAGTGACGGTTCTGCAGTGAGTGACATCACCAATGCATTTAGCTCCTCTTATTGGCTGTGGGCCTCCACAACAGTCCCAGTCTCTTACAGTGGATATAAAGTCTACGCACCCCTGTTCAAATGCCAGGTTTTTGTGATGTAAAAAAAAATGAAACCAAGATAAATCATTTCAAAACGTCCCCCCCCCCCCATTCATGTGACCTATAACCTGTACAACCCAATTGAAAAACAAACTGAAATCTTTTAAGGGGAAAATAAAAAAAACTTACAATAACCTAGCTGCATAAATATGCACACCCTTAAACTAATGGTTCCAAGGTTGTCATAGCCAGGAGCGGCACTGGGGTTAAGCTCCCAGTGCTCATAAAATACTCCTTATGGCGTGCGTCTCGAAAAGCCTCTGACAACTAAGTCCAACTCCTAGCCTGCCCGTGTGGTTTAGTCTCTAAGCCCGGCGGAACTGCTTTTACTAATAGGAGAAGGGGCGAGGGCGGATCTCTGGCGCCTTAAAACCAGATGCTTCGGGTAGATGGTGGCTCGTCAACCTGGGAAGGTAGCCCATCTAGGGGAAGGTAAACCCTGATTTCAAACCTCTGCTGCCTTGCGGCATACCCGGTCACGGGAAAGGCTTCGGGAGTCAACCCTGAGGAAAAATCCGGAGTCGGAGCCCCTAAGGCAGTTCTATGTTGTGCTCAACATCGTTCTGGCAGCTCCTGCAACGGCGCTGGTGCCAAACTGTAGCAGCCCTGCTGTTCCTTTGGATTCATCAGTGACGTGGAGAGGGGGGACATGCTGCATGGGCAACATCTTGTCCTCCATATCTTCCTGCCCAGGCTTGAATCCTACCAACGCCCAACGCTGGAAGGTAGAACACCGGATCACTGGAGAGGACACTCCAGCTTCGCCTTTGGCGTAGACAAAACACGGGGAATGACAGTTACCGGTTATAAGCCACTGCTCAATTGGCGTAGAGCGTGGCGCCAGGGGTTGTTCCCGACGGTGGGAGGGATCATCAGATCTCACTGGACAGCTACCGCCCGCCTCAAGCTGGGCAGCCCCCAGCCAATAAGGTGTTGTCCCGCCACAGCTTGCTTTCCTCATTGGGTGCATGGGGATAAGGAGAAATCCAAACAGCAGGCTGAGAACCTTCGCACCAGGCAAGACAATAAAACAAAAGAGACCAACTCTAAAACTGGGAACTTGGAACGTCCGCACTATGATGACAGGACTCGCTGCTAACTTCAAGGACATCAACGACACCAGGAAGACTGCCATCATCAATAATGAGCTGAAGAGACTGGGAGTGGATATCGCCACTCTCCAGGAAACACGGTTAGCTGATGCAGGCACACTGAGAGAGAAGGACTACACGTTCTACTGGCAGGGAAAGGGCAGTGACGAACACAGGGAACACGGAGTGGGCTTCGCAGTGAAGAACACTTTGCTGAAGATGGTGGAATCGGGCAGCACTGGCTCTGCACGACTCCACGACTCCTCACCCTCCGCCTGAACACCACTGAAGGCCCAGTCACCCTCGTCAGTGTGTATGCCCCAACACAGACAGCCACACCAGAGGCAAAAGACGAGTTCTACGAGAATCTCGCAACAACTGTCAGGATCATCCCCAACTCTGAACAACTCATTCTCCTTGGAGACTTCAATGCCAGAGTGGGTGCTGACCACGACTCCTGGCCCTCCTGTTTTGGACCTTTTGGCGTGGGCAGAATGAACGACAACAGACAGCGGCTGCTCGAGTTCTGCACATATCACGATCTGTGCATCACAAACTCGTTCTTCAAGACCAAGCCCCAACACAAGGTTTCCTGGCAACATCCGCGCTCAAAGCACTGGCACCAGCTAGACTTGATCCTGACCAGGCGCACCTCACTGAAGAACGTGCTAATCACCCGTTCGTTCCAGAGTGCAGATTGCGACACAGACCATTCATTGGTGTGTTGCAAGGTCAAGCTGCAGCTGAAGAAATTCCATCGTGCTAGACAACCTGGAAAGGCACGGATTGACACCAGCAAGATGGCCCAACCAGAACTTGTTGAGCAGTTTGCCTCCACCTTTGAGAAGAAACTTGGTGTACCACAAGGAGGAGAATCTGCAAAGCAGAAGTGGGAAGAGCTACGAAACACCATCTACCGCACAGCCTTGGCTACCTTTGGGAGGAAGACCTCGAAGTCACAGGACTGGTTTGATGCCAAGTTGACCGAGATGACCCCCGTCATTGAAGCCAAGCGCTCAGCACTTGCTGAGTACAAGAAGTACCCAAACGAGAAGAATCTCCAGATTCTCAGGGCTGCAAGAAGCAAAGTTCAGCAGACTGCTCGGCGCTGTGCCAACGAGTACTGGACTCAGCTCAGCCAAGACATTCAAACCGCTGCCATAACAGGGAACATCCGTGGTATGTACGATGGCATCAAGAAAGCACTTGGTCCGGCTCAGAGCAAGACGGCCCCCCTCAAATCTTCCACTGGGGAGATGATCACAGAGAAGAACAAGCAGATGGAGAGATGGGTGGAACACTACTCCGACCTCTACTCTAGACAGAACACCGTGACACCGTCAGCCCTTGATGCCATCGACTGCCTGCCATCCATGGACGAACTTGACGCCGAGCCAACCATCGACGAACTCAGTAAGGCCACTGATAGCTTGGCCGCTGGCAAGGCACCCGGCAACAACGGCATACCCCCGGACCTGATCAAGCACTGCAAGACCGCCCTACTGCTGCCATTGCATGACGTCCTCTGCCAGCGCTGGAAGGAAGGTGCCGTACCACAGGACATGAGGGACGCCAAGATCATCACCCTCTACAAAAACAAAGGGGAGAGAAGCGACTGCAACAACTACAGGGGCATTTCCCTCCTCAGCGTTGTTGGCAAAGTCTACGCACGAGTTGTTCTCGTTCGTCTACAGAAGCTTGCCGAACGTGTCTACCCCGAGTCTCAGTGTGGCTTCCGCGCTGAGCGATCGACGGTAGACATGATATTCTCCATCCGCCAACTCCAGGAGAAATGCAGAGAACAGAACATGCCTCTGTACGTCGCCTTCATCGACCTCACCAAAGCGTTCGATCTGGTCAGCAGAGAGGGCCTTTTCAAGATCCTGCCAAAGATAGGATGCCCACCAAAGTTGCAAAGCCTCATCGAATCGTTTCACACCAACATGCAGGGGATGGACTTCCGGTTATGGCTGCCGCGTAAGACGGACGTGTCTCACTCTGCTCTGCTCCTGGAGAAAAAAATCGGCAAATAACTCTCTCATTTGGGACAGAACGTATCCCAGCGTTTGGGCGAGGATATGTCGGCGAAGCCTAAGGCTGGAAAACCAGGTAAAGGAAAAAGTGAGCCGCCGAAACAGTCCAAATTAACGGACTTTCAGGTCTGTGACGCAGCAAACAAAACTCCATATATGGCGGAGGAAGCTGGCAACGGTGCGAAATCTGCGGGGAGCGGCGCAGATGCGCTGATAGCTGCCATGAGTTCAATGAGAGCAGACTTTTCCTCTAGATTTGATGGGATTATGACAGCGTTGGAAGGAATAAGAAAGGAATTGGGTGACTGTGTAGAACGAACGGCGCAGATGGAGCTCCGTCTCGCTAGTGCTGAAGATGACGTCACCCGTCTTCAATTAAAGGTGCGCACTTTGGAAAAAAAAAATAAATGTCTAGAAGATAATATTTTGGATTTGGAATCTCGGTCGAGACAGAATAACTTGAGGCTGGTGGGTCTTCCAGAGGAATCAGAAGGTCGGGACGTATATTCCTTTCTGGAAAAGTGGATTCCGGAGGTGCTGGGCAGCGAGGAGTTGCAATCAGCAGTGGTTCTGGAAAAAGCACATCGTATTGGCCCACGGAGAGATAAGGGACCGCCGAGGACCTTAATTATGAAGTTTCTTAGCAACAGAGACAGGATGAAGATCTTCAACGCTGCACGAGCTAAAGGAGAGATTAAACACCAGGATCAGCAGGTGCGGTTCTACCCAGATTTGGCCACAGGAATCCAACAATTGAGGAAGCAGTTTGATCCCATACGTAAGGAGCTGCGCAACCTTGGGATTCGTCATGGTGTAATCTATCCTGCGAGACTGCTGACCACGTATGAGGGCAGAACACACATCTTCAAGACCCCAGAGGAGGCGCAGGAGTTCATCAAAAAGATCAAAGAAGAAGAAGAGACTGGTGGGAGCTAAGCATGAACAAAATATAAGGTAGAATAATTAAGCATTTGCACAGGCATCTGACTGACTTGAAGTAAATAGCAAGTTTACAAAATATAGATTGTATTATACATTAAAAAAAAACAAAAACAAAATAAACAAAAAAAAACTATGATGTACAAAGTTGCTAAAAATTTTGGAGTTAAGTTGGAAAACTACAGAGGAGAGTTAATGTTACATCATTAAAAGCGGTAGAGTTAGGGTGATTGGGAGGATGAAGAAGGAGTGGCTTAGGCTGTTCCCCGTGGGTGTGGAGCGGTCGATGGCTATATCGGGAGACGGAATTTTTCTTTTGATTTTGGGGGGTTCGCCACAAGTGTGGGAAGGGGGAATTTGTTTGTGTGTAGTTTGTAGGATGAATGTTCAACCACTCATGTTTTTGCTTCTCTGTATGAGCATGTTTACACTGCAAGGTAATCCCAAACTCTCTATTGATCATAAACCAAAGTGTTAATCTTAATTTAACTTCATGGAATTGCAGAGGTCTACAAAATTTAAAAAAACTTAAACAAGTTATGAATAAAATAAAAGACATGGGTTCAAAAATTGTGTTTTTACAAGAAACTCATCTAACAGAGGAGGATATAAAAAGAATTAGGAGTAGATGGCAAGGAAGTGTATTCACCTCATCATTCTCATCCCGGGCCAGGGGTGTTATGACTCTCATACATAAATCAGTCCCTTTTCAAGTGAAAAATGTAATTGGAGACAAACTTGGAAGATATGTAATCATTCAAGGTTCTTTGCTATTAGAAAATATAAATCTTGTGAACTTATATGGTCCCAATATAGATGACCAAAAGTTCTTTGCTAATTTATTTCTTATTTTATCATCACTTACAGGGCAACATATAATAGCAGGGGATTTTAATTGTACATTGAATCCAGGTATAGATAGATCAACAGGACTGGATTGTACACATAATGGATGTAGGATGACTATTAATCATTTTATGAAAGAATTGAGATTGTTAGATATATGGAGAGAAATGAAACCACAAGTTAAAGCCTATTCTTGTTATTCCAGTACCTACAAGACATTCTCACGTATTGATTATTTTTTGATTTCCACAGAATTAAGATCCAAGATTCAAAACTGCTTTTATGATAACATCGTGATCTCTGATCATGCACCCTGTTGTCTAATATATGTAGATAAAAAATTGACAAAGGAATCAGGTAGATGGCAATTTCAGCATAAATGGCTTCAGGATGAGGAATTTGTCAAGTATATAGAAAAACAGATAGACGAGTACTTTGACATCAATACTACACAAACATCAGCATGTGTAAAGTGGGAGGCTTTCAAAGCTTTTATTAGGGGACATATTATTAGTTATACAGGATCAAAATCTAAGAAGAGGAGAGAGGAGAGAGCTAAATTGGAACATAAAATGAAAAGTCTTCAGGAAAAAGTGTATGCAGGAAGTGATCCAAGGTTGGAGAATGAATTACTGATTTTGAGAGCTGAATACGACAAAAAATCAGCGAATAGAGCTGCCTCGAGTCTTCTAAGATTGAAACAATCTTTTTATGAACAAGGTGAAAAATCAGGAAAATTATTGGCATGGCAGATTAAACAATTAGAAATTAAAACACCAATTACTAGTATTATAAGTAATGGACAGGTAGTTATAGATCCTTTAGAAATTAACAGAGCCTTTAGAGATTACTATGAAAAATTATATGATACCAAAAATGAATTTGATTTAACAAAACTAAATGGGTTTTTGAACGAACTATCTATACCGTGCATTCCAAATGAAAACAGGGAGATATTGGAGTCTAAAATTAGTCAAGAAGAAGTTGGGCTAGCCATTGATAATATGAAATCAGGAAAAAGTGCAGGACCAGATGGTCTTCCAGTTGACCTTTATAAAAAATTTAAGAATAAATTAATAAAACCTTTTTTGGAAATGGTTTTAGAAGCATTTCAAAATAATAATTTACCATCATACATAAATAATGCCTTAATTATACTGCTGCCAAAACCAGGTAAGCCCTCTAATAAATGTGAAAATATGAGACCAATAAGCCTATTAAACGCCGACCTTAAGATAATCTGTAAAATTTTAGCAAGACGAATACAAGAAATTTTACCAAATATTATTAATCGAGATCAGAATGGCTTTATAAAGGGAAGACAAGGCTTCCATAATGTAAGAAGACTATTTAATATTATTTATTTTAATAAAGAAGCACCGGATACAGCTCTCCTATCACTGGACGCCGAAAAGGCCTTTGATAGAGTTGAATGGCCCTTTCTTTTTGAAGTCCTACAAAGGTTTGGACTTGGAAATAATTTCATAAAATGGGTTCAAATAATATACAATAATGCTACAGCAGAAATCCTAACAAATAACAATATTTCAAAACCAATAAAAATCAATAGAGGATGTCGACAAGGCTGTCCACTTTCACCTTTACTGTTTACTATGGCAATTGAACCTTTAGCGATAGCGATACGTTTACATTCACAAATATATGGAATTAAAGTTGGACCAACAGAACATAAAATCTCCCTGTACGCCGATGACATAATTTTGTTTATGTCGAATCTAAAAAAATCAATTCCAACCTTGTTGAATTTAATAAAAGAATTTTGGGGAAATATCAGGATATAAAATAAATAAAACTAAATCTTCAATATTAATGCTAAATGAGACCCAGAGAAATTACCCAGCCCCTGAGGTAAATCAATTCAATGTTGTAAATCAGTTTAAATATTTAGGAATCCAAATTGTGCCTAAGCTAGAATCAGTCGCCAGTGTCAACTATGAAGCCTTAATGTCAGATATCAATGAGTTAACTCAGAGATGGATGTCACTACCAATGTCGATGATCGGGAGAATCAATATACTTAAAAGTAATATTTTACCTAAAATACTTTATTTATTTCAATACATTCCCTTATCACCACCTTTAGATTTATTCTCAAGAATAAAAAAAAAAAAATAGTGGAATTTATATGGAACAACAGGAGGGCTAGATTACGTCTGTCTTTATTATATTTACCATTTGATCGTGGAGGTCTGAAATGTCCAAATTTTATGTTGTATTATTGGTCGGCACAACTGAGGTCTATGACATATTATTTTTCATCAAATGATCTCCCTCACTGGACTGAAATGGAATCATACAATTTACCTTTACCTCTTCCCATATTCATATACTCAGATTCGGCAAAAAAATTACAAAAACAAGTTAAAAATCCATTTGTAAAGCATATGATCAAAATATGGTGTGAAGCTAAAAACTATTTAAAAGAACCACAGTTATTGTCACAATTTAGTCCAATATGGGGTAATCAATATTTTAAACCAGGGAGAGCGGACGCTGTATTTAAAGTATGGAATTTAAAAGGGATACACAAGATTCAGGATTTATATTTGCCATGTGCAGATAACATAATGTCTTTTGAAGAGCTGAGGATCAAATTTAATCTCAATAGAACACATTTTTTTAAATATCTTCAACTTAGAAACTTTATTCGATCAAATCAAAATAAAGCTCTCACTCGACCTATTTATTCATCCTTGGAAAAAATGTTGATGAAAGATAGTAAAAGAAAGGGTATTATTTCAGAGTTTTATAACTCATTGACACTATCCTCAAGTGAAAACTCACAGAAAAGATTAAACTACTGGAAAGAAGATCTGCAAACTGAAATTTCAGAGGAACAATGGGAATTGGCTTGTACAGAAGCTCAAACCAAATCAATAAATGTACGCCTTAAATTGATACATTTCAAATGGTTAATGCGGATGTATGTTACACCGGAGGAGTTAAATAAATATAACAAAAATATACCAGATACATGCACAAAATGCATGGAAAGTAAAGGAACTCTATTTCATTGTGTATGGGAATGTAGATTAATAAGAATGTTTTGGGAAGAGGTGAGGGTAACAATTGAAAAAATAATCTCAAAACAAATCATATTGAATCCTAAATTGTTTTTGTTGGGTCTGTACCCAGAAAAGCATAATTTTAATAAAAGTGAAAGAACATTCATAGACCTCAGTTTGCTTAATGCCAAAAAATGTATTGCACTATTATGGAAAAAGACTCATAGACCAGATGTGACTCAGTGGTTAAGACAGATGTTAACAAACCTTCCATTAGAAAGAATAACATATATACTGAAATAAAAGGAAATTGTGTTTGAGAATATATGGAGACCTTTTATTGATTATGTAAAAAATTTAAACATAACTTTTGAAGAAGAAGGTGAATGATGTGTGTGGACCTTGTAAATTCCAAACTGGTGAACATAATATGTATACTTATGTAGTGGATTGTCTAGACTAAACAGAGGAGCATTGTTGAAGATTTGATTTTGCTGGTGGTTGTTGGTGTTTTTAGTGCATCTTTTTTTTTTTTTTTTTTTGTAGTACTTTAGTGTTAGTGTTTGATTGTTTGTATCATGTTTGTTAAAAAAAAAAAGGTTCAATAAAGATATTGTGGAAAAAAAAAAAACATGCAGGGGATAGTGCAGCACGATGGCAACGTCTCAGAGCCATTCAACATACGCAGCGGAGTGAAACAGGGCTGTGTACTTGCGCCAACCCTCTTTGGGATTTTCTTTGCTATGCTCCTGAGGCATGCCTTCAGCACAGCAACAGAGGGAATCTACCTGCACACAAGATCTGACGGCAGGCTTTTCAACCTCGCCCGCCTGAAAGCCAGAACCAAAGTACGCGAGGCTCTAATCAGAGACATGCTGTTCGCAGACGACGCTGCAGTCGCAACCCACACACAGCAGGAGCTTCAGACCCTGATGGACCGCTTCTCCCAGGCATGCAAGGACTTCGGGCTTACCATCAGCCTGAAGAAGACTAACGTCTTGGCGCAAGGCACGGAAGCACCACCAACCATCACCATTGATGACTACAAGCTGGAGGTCGTGAATCAGTTCACGTACCTGGGGTCCACGATCAGCAACAACCTCTCCCTTGATACAGAGATCAACAAGAGGATTGGAAAATCAGCCTTCACACTCGCTCGCCTCACCACACGAGTGTGGGAGAATCCCAAACTCTCTGTCAAGACGAAGATGGCAGTGTACAACGCCTGCGTCATCAGCACACTGCTCTATGGGAGTGAGACGTGGACAACATACGCCCGGCAGGAAAAGAGACTGAACTCCTTCCACTTGCGCTGCATTCGCCACATCCTGGACATATCCTGGCAGGACAAAGTGCCCAACACAGAAGTTCTGTCCCGCGCCGGCCTTCCCTCCATGTTCACTCTACTCAGGCAGCGCAGGCTCCGCTGGCTAGGCCACGTTCACCGTATGGAGGATGGCAGAATCCCCAAAGACGTCCTCTATGGAGAACTGGCAACTGGCAGGAGAGACGTTGGCCGCCCACAGCTGCGCTTTAGAGACGTCTGCAAGAGAGACATGAAGGCCCTGGATATCAACACAGAGCGCTGGGAGGACCTTGCAACGGACAGCTCCAAATGGAGAGGCACCCTGACCAGACAGCTCAAGGCGGGTGAAGAGAGACTGACTGCTGCAGCAGATGAAAAAAGGACCCGCAGGAAGAACCGCCACAGACCCAGCAGCACGGAGACCACCCACAAGTGTGACCTGTGTGACAGGGACTGTCATTCGCGCATCGGCCTGTTCAGCCACAGGCGGTGCTGTTCCAGCAGAGTAGACGTTTAGGATTCTCTTCCATGGTCATCATAGACCGACGGAGGCCGACGAAACTAATACTTTGTTGCAGCACATTTGGTTTTTATTACAGCACTCAGTCTTTTTGGGTAGGAGTCTATCAGCGTGGCACATCAACAACAACAACAGTGTTTCCTCTGGCTGAAAGACCTTGCCGTGGTGGCAACATATTTTTTCCGGGAGACGGGAAGAAAACACATGACACTACTGTAACCATAATATGTTAATTTTACACTATTTATTTCCCTTTTTTAAAAATTTTGCACAGTAACTTTGCATATGAAACTTATCATTTGAAGTATTGTACAACCCCCCCCGAGCCCCATCTAATTCAGGTTCTCTGTCTGCGGTGGTATACAAATAGGTTAGAAAATATCAAGTGTTATGTTTTGTCCTGCAGGATTTTTTTTTGTCATGGTTTAGATAAATGACAAAAATATGGGTATTTTTATTCTAGCGTTTCTTTTTTTTTTTTTTTTTCTATTGAGAGAGTAGGGAAGGGAAAAAACATAGATCCATCTTCTTCCGCTTAATCCTTTTCGGGTCACCGGGGGGGGTGGCTCGAGCCTATCCCAGCATCTTTGGGCGAGAGGCAGGGTCCACCCTGTACAGATCGCCAGTCCATCGCAGGGCCAACACAGAGAGACAGACAACCCTTCACTCTCACAGTCATACCTAAGGACAATTTAGAATTCCCAGTTTTGATGCCAGTTAACCTAACTTGCATGTTTTTGGCATGTGGGAGGAAACCGGAGAAATCCCAGAGTAAACCCACGCAGACACGGGGAGAACATGCAAACTCCACACAGATCACTGTTGGTCGGGGGCTGGGATCGAACCCAGGATCCCCCGGCCAAGGGTGAGTTGCTGTGTTGCCACAGTGCTAACCACTCCGCCACCACGCTGCCCGGGAAAAAAACATTCATAGTAGTAATCTACTCAAACATACTTAAATTATATGATCAGAAGTGGGTACAGTGGCCAGAAATTCTACTCATGTAAAAGCAGTGGTTTGAAATTAATAATTAAAAGTAGTCAACCAAAAATTTCTAGTTGAGCTAAGGGTACAAAGAGCACCTACTTAAAAACTTGAGTAATGACTTCAGTCCTGAAGGTTTGAGGTTTTGCTCTAAAATTTATAAACGATTTTCTTATATTTTTCCACTTTTCTCTGCAAATTTATCTAAGTTTGAAACCGTTTTCCTCAAATTTGTAATTTCCTCTTGTAAAATTGGCTTTTCTTGTACATTTGAGACTTTACTATTATTTTATGGCTGTTTTTTGTCTATTTTTTAAATAAAATTACTGTTTTTTGCAGAGCCAGAACACAATAATAATTTAACCCTGATTTCAAAGAAAAAAAATAAAATTGTATTTAATTAAATAAACTAAGTTAAATGACCAAAGATGCAGTTAATATTTCAAAATATTCATAGGTTGTTGTTTTTTTTTTTTAAATCTCCTCACCACCCAGACAGCAGGAAAAACCTCCCTTATTTTGAAATCCAAATGTTGCCACGTTTAGTTTGTCTGAAGGCTGCTGCCTGATTAAAATCACTGACTGTGAATTTCAGTCATCTTAACTTGCCAGGTACATAATAATGAACATAAATTAGTTAGTTAATATTAAACCAAGGTAAAGGTGAAAACCTCTTTATTCTTGTCTGAAATAAGAAAAACAAAAATAATTAAAAGACGACAAAATGAATCAACTTGAGCTCCTAACCACACCTGTTAGCTAAGCGACTCTTCCATTATTGGTCCCGTTACTAGCGGGTTAAAACCATGATAAATGCCTCCAGTGCTTACATACCTCTTCTGCTTTTTTTCCCACATTTAAAGCACTTTAATAAGCTGGCGTTTCTATTGGACAGTGACGTTAGTGAGACACTTTCCTGCCGACTGGAGCGGTCACGCAGGTGGGGTGCTTCTGAACTCCGCGTGGATGACGGTCACGCGTGTTGTTTGTATGCGTGCTTGCGGACCGTCATTCCTTCATTTTCTTTTCTTGAATTTAAATTTCCTCAGAGTGGTGGCATAATTTCAAGCATGGCAGGCCGCCACCCGGAAATGTTACCAGAGGAAACCCTGATCAATATGCACACCCTGTTATAACTGGGGATGTGGCTGTGTTCAGAATTAACCAATCACATTCACACTCATGTTAAATGGGAGTTAGCACACACGTGTCACTTTTTAAAGTGACTCTGATTTAACCCCAAATAAAGTTCAGCTGTTCGAGTAGGGTTTCCCCAACATTTTTGTAGTCACATCTTACAGCACAAGCCATGGTCCACAGAGCGCTTCCAAAGCAACAGAGGGATCTCATTGTTCAAAGGTATCAGTCAGTAGAAGGGTACAAAAAGGGTACAAAAGAATGTCCAAGGCATTAAATATACCATGGAACACAGTGAAGACAGTCATCATTAAGTGAAGAAAATATGGCACAAGAGAGACATTACCAAGAACTGGACATCCCTCCAAAATTGATGAAAAGACGAGAAGAAAACTGGTCAGGGACGCTGCCAAGGGGCCGACAGCAACACTGAAGGAGCTACAGGAATTTCTCATAAGTACTGGCTGTTTAGTACAATCTCCCGTCTTCTTCATATGTCTGGGCTATGGGGTAGGGTGGAAAAACGGAAGCCTTATCTTGCAAAGAAAAACATCCAAGCCCGGCTACATCTTGCAAAAACACATTTGAAATCTCCCAAACACATGTGGGAAAATGCCTTATGGTCCAGTGGAACCAAGGTTGAACTTTTTGACCATAACTCCAAAAGGTGTATTTGGTGCAAACACAACACTGTTCATCACCAAAAGAACACCATACCTACAGTAAAGCATGGTGGTGGCACCATCATGCTTTGGGGCTGTTTTTCTTCAGCTGGAACTGGGGCTTCAAGTTGGAGGGAATTATGAACAGTTCCAAATACCAGTCACTGTTGGCACAAAACCTTCAGGCTTCTGCTAGAAAACTGAAGATGAAGAGGAACTTCAGCTTTCAGCACCACAATGACCCAAAGCACACATCTAAATCAACAAAAGAATGGCTTCACCAGAAGAAGATTAAGGTTTTAGAATGGCCCAGCCAGAGTCCAGACCTGAATCTGATCGAACATCTGTGGAGTGATCTGAAGAGGGCTGTGCACAGGAGATGCCCTTGCATAGATATGTATATTTCCATGCCAAGGAAATATGAAATTAAGAAAAAAAAATATGTAGGAATGACACTCAGCAAGCGCGCACATGAACAATGCGCGTGACCGTCGTATGTGCAGAATTCGTAAGTGTGCCACTCGCGACCATTCCAGTCAGCAGGCAGAGTGTCTCTCTAGCGTGATTGTCCGAGAGAAGCAAGAGCTTATTAAAGTACATTAAATGTGGAAAAAAAAAAAAAAGCAGAAGAGGTATGTGAACAGTGGAGGCATTTATGGTGGTTTTAACCCGCTGGTAATGGGAGCGATAATCAGTCCCTCCAGGATTTCGCAGGATGTTTTTATGATTGTTGCGGCCCAAAAAGCCTGAATTTGCTGGAGCTTTTTAAATAAGTTGGGATAAAAGTTGCAATATTTTGAGAGTTTTTTTTGCATGAGAAGTTGTGGGAAGAATTACAAATTTTAAAGCGGATATTTTTTCCCAGTTTACTGCAGTGATAGTCTATATAACAATACAAGAAAAGCACAGGATTGTCAAAAATTTCCCATTAAACAGCCATCCATCCATCTTCTACCGCTTTTCCGGAGGCCCAGGTCACAAAGGCAGCAGTTCAAGCAGAGAAGCTCAGACTTCCCTCTCCCCAGCCACCTGTTCCAGCTCTTCAGAGAGGATACCAAGGCGTTCCCAGACCAACTGGGAAATGTAGTCTCTCCAGTGAGTCCTGGCTCAGCCCCGGGGTCTCCACCCAATGGGACGTGCCCAAAACACCTCAAGTGGGAGGTGTCCAGGAGGCATCCTGATCAGATGCCCAAACCACCTCAACAGGCTCCTTTTGATGTGGCCAAGCAGCAGTTCTACTCTGAGCCTCTGAATGACTGAGCTCCTCACCCTCTCTCTATACAAGCGGCTGAAATGAGCTTTCTTCTCCTATTAAACAGTAATTTGTAAATTAAGCAGAAACTTCTGCTATACAGAAAAAACTTTTGTGCATCAACAAATGAAGACTAACACAATATCCATTACAACAGCTAAATTGCATTGAATGCATGGTCAAGAGTATAAATTTGGAAATTATTGGCAGCACCTTCATTTGAAAACTCCCTATGGTCCCCAACCACTCGGTACCAAGCATAGAGGAAAAAATAAATTTATTCTGTTGCTCTGCATTGCCTATCGCAGTCTGTTTTTCTGAAAAAATAAATAAATAAATTAGACAATATTCTCTCTCTTTCCATGCCTAACTCCTACCCGTCTGTCTGCTGCCCATCTTCACACCTACACACTTGTCTCTTCAGATACACATCTTTGTGTGTGTGCACGCGCGCGCGTGTGTGTGTGTGGGGGGGGGGGGGGTCCATGCCCAGACTGGCGATTCACAGCTTTAGATGAATAAAATGATCAAACACTGGCTGTAGTGTTAGATTTGCTTGTTTTGTTTGTAGTTTTAAGGCATCTCCTCACGTGTGCTCCCGCGACGGAGTGCTTTTGGGGCAGGCGGACATTTTTCAACACAAACCTAGCACTTTGTACTTGTGGTCAGGATGGAGATGTAGCGAGATGTCCACCGGCAGGCTGGGGGAGACCGAGGAAGGGACGGTATCGGAAACCTCGTGGGTGAGTGTTGTTGTTTTTTTTTTGTTTTTTTTTGTTTTTTTTAAAAAACACACACGAGACTTCCGGTTATGGCTGCCACGTAGGACGGACGTGTCTCGCTCTGCTCTGCTCCTGGAGAAAAAAAATCGGCAAATAACTCTCTCATTTGGGACAGAACGTATCCCAGCATTTGGGCGAGGATATGTCGGCGAAGCCTAAGGCTGGAAAACCAGGAAAAGGAAAAAGCGAGCCGCCGAAACAGTCCAAATTAACGGACTTTCAGGTCTGTGACGCAGCAAACAAAACTCCATATATGGCGGAGGAGGCTGGCGGCGGTGCGATGTCTGCGGGGAATGGCGCAGATGCGCTGATGGCTGCCATGAGTTCAATGAGAGCGAACTTTTCCTCTAGATTTGATGGGATTATGACAGCGTTGGAAGGAATAAGAAAGGAATTGGGTGACTGTGTAGAACGAACGGCGCAGATGGAGCTCCGTCTCGCTAGTGCTGAAGATGACGTCACCCGTCTTCAATTAAAGGTGCGCACTTTGGAAAAAAAAAATAAATCTCTGGAAGATAATATTTTGGATTTGGAATCTCGGTCGAGACAGAATAATTTGAGGCTGGTGGGTTTTCCAGAGGAATCAGAAGGTCGGGACGTATGTTCCTTTCTGGAAAAGTGGATTCCGGAGGTGCTGGGCAGCGAGGAGTTGCAATCAGCAGTGGTTCTGGAAAAAGCACATCGTATTGGCCCACGGAGAGATAAGGGACCGCCGAGGACCTTAATTATGAAGTTTCTTAGTAACAGAGACAGGATGAAGATCTTCAACGCTGCACGTGCTAAAGGAGAGATTAAACACCAGGACCAGCAGGTGCGGTTCTACCCAGATTTGGCCACAGGAATCCAGCAATTGAGGAAGCAGTTTGATCCCATACGTAAGGAGCTGCGCAACCTTGGGATTCGTCATGGTGTAATCTATCCTGCGAGACTGCTGACCACGTATGAGGGCAGAACCCACATCTTCAAGACCCCAGAGGAGGCGCAGGAGTTCATCAAAAAGATCAAAGAAGAAGAAGAGACTGGTGGGAGCTAAGCATGAACAAAATATAAGGTAGAATAATTAAGCATTTGCACAGGCATCTGACTGACTTGAAGTAAATAGTAAGTTTACAAAATATAGATTGTATTATATATTAAAAAACAAAACAAAAACAAAACAAACAAACAAAAACAAAACTATGATGTACAAAGTTGTTAAAAATTTTGGAGTTAAGTTGGAAAACTACAGAGGAGAGTTAATGTTACGTCATTAAAAGCAGTAGAGTTAGGGTGATTGGGAGGATGAAGAAGGAGTGGCTTAGGCTGTTCCCCGTGGGTGTGGAACGGTCGATGGCTATATCGGGAGACAGAATTTTTCTTTTGATTTTGGGGGGTTTGCCACAAGTGTGGGAAGGGGAAATTTGTTTGTGTGTAGTTTGTAGGATGAATGTTCAACCACTCATGTTTTTGCTTCTCTGTATGAGCATGTTTACACTGCAAGGTAATCCCAAACTCTCTATTGATCATGGACCAAAGTGTTAATCTTAATTTAACTTCATGGAATTGCAGAGGTCTACAAAATTTAAAAAAACTTAAACAAGTTATGAATAAAATAAAGGACATGGGTTCAAGAATTGTGTTTTTACAAGAAACTCATCTGATAGAGGAGGATGTTAAAAGAATTAGGAGTAGATGGCAGGGAAGTGTATTCACCTCTTCATTTTCATCCCGAGCCAGGGGAGTTATGACTCTCATACATAAATCAGTTCCTTTTCAAGTGAAAAATGTAATTGGAGACAAATTTGGAAGATATGTAATCATTCAAGGTTCTTTGCTATTAGAAAATATAAATCTTGTGAACTTATATGGTCCCAATATAGATGATCAGAAGTTCTTTGCTAATTTATTTCTCATCTTATCATCACTTACAGGGCAACATATAATAGCAGGGGATTTTAATTGTACATTGAATCCAGGTGTGGATAGATCAACAGGACTGGATTGTACGCACATTGGATGTAGGATGACTATTAATCATTTTATGAAAGAATTGAGATTGTTAGATATATGGAGAGAAATGAAACCACAAGTTAAAGCCTATTCTTGTTATTCCAGTACCTACAAGACATTCTCACGTATTGATTATTTTTTGATTTCCACAGAATTAAGGTCCAAGATTCAAAACTGCTTTTATGATAACATCGTGATTTCTGATCATGCACCCTGTTGTCTAATATATGTAGATAAAAAATTGACAAAGGAATCAGGTAGATGGCAATTTCAGCATAAATGGCTTCAGGATGAGGAATTTGTCAAGTATATAGAAAAACAGATAGACGAGTTCTTTGACATCAATACTACACAAACATCAGCATGTGTAAAGTGGGAGGCTTTCAAAGCTTTTATTAGGGGACATATTATTAGTTATACAGGATCAAAATCTAAGAAGACTCGAGAGGAGAGAGCTAAATTGGAACATAAAATAAAAAGTCTTCAGGAAAAAGTGTATGCAGGAAGTGACCCAAGGTTGGAGAATGAATTACTGATTTTGAGAGCTGAATACGACAAAAAATCAGCGAATAGAGCTGCCTCGAGTCTTCTAAGATTGAAACAATCTTTTTATGAACAAGGTGAAAAATCAGGAAAATTATTAGCATGGCAGATTAAACAATTGGAAATTAAAACACCAATTACCAGTATTATAAGTAACGGACAGGTAGTTATAGATCCTTTAGAAATTAATAGAGCCTTTAGAGATTACTATGAAAAATTATATGATACCAAAAATGAACCTGATTTAACAAAACTAAATGGGTTTTTGAACGAACTATCTATACCGTGTATTCCAAATGAAAACAGGGAGATATTGGAGTCTAAAATTAGTCAAGAAGAAGTTGGGCTAGCCATTGATAATATGAAATCAGGAAAAAGTGCAGGACCAGATGGTCTTCCAGTTGACCTTTATAAAAAATTTAAGAATAAATTAATAAAACCTTTTTTGGAAATGGTTTTAGAAGCATTTCAAAATAATAATTTACCATCATACATAAATAATGCCTTAATTATACTGCTGCCAAAACCAGGTAAGCCCTCTAATAAATGTGAAAATATGAGACCAATAAGCCTATTAAACGCCGACCTTAAGATAATCTGTAAAATTTTAGCAAGACGAATACAAGAAATTTTACCAAATATTATTAATCGAGATCAGAATGGCTTTATAAAGGGTAGACAAGGCTTCCATAATGTAAGAAGACTATTTAATATTATTTATTTTAATAAAGAAGCACCGGATACAGCTCTCCTATCATTGGACGCCGAAAAGGCCTTTGATAGAGTTGAATGGCCCTTTCTTTTTGAAGTCCTACAAAGGTTTGGACTTGGAAATAATTTCATAAAATGGGTTCAAATAATATACAATAATGCTACAGCAGAAATCCTAACAAATAACAATATTTCAAAACCAATAAAAATCAATAGAGGATGTCGACAAGGCTGTCCACTTTCACCTTTACTGTTTACTATGGCAATTGAACCTTTAGCGATAGCGATACGTTTACATTCACAAATATATGGAATTAAAGTTGGACCAACAGAACATAAAATCTCCCTGTACGCCGATGATATAATTTTGTTTATGTCGAATCTAAAAAAATCAATTCCAACCTTGTTGAATTTAATAAAGAATTTTGGGGAAATATCAGGATATAAAATAAATAAAACTAAATCTTCAATATTAATGCTAAATGAGACCCAGAGAAATTACCCAGCCCCTGAGGTAAATCAATTCAATGTTGTAAATCAGTTTAAATATTTAGGAATCCAAATTATGCCTAAGCTAGAATCAGTCGCCAGTGTCAACTATGAAGCCTTAATGTCAGATATCAATGAGTTAACTCAGAGATGGATGTCACTACCAATGTCGATGATCGGGAGAATCAATATACTTAAAAGTAATATTTTACCTAAAATACTTTATTTATTTCAATACATTCACTTATCACCACCTTTAGATCTATTCTCAAGAATAAAAAAAAAGTTAGTGGAATTTATATGGAACAACAGGAGGGCTAGATTACGTTTGTCTTTATTATATTTACCATTTGATCGTGGAGGTCTGAAATGTCCAAATTTTATGTTGTATTATTGGTCGGCACAACTGAGGTCTATGACATATTATTTTTCATCAAATGATCTCCCTCACTGGACTGAAATGGAATCATACAATTTACCTTTACCTCTTCCCATATTCATATACTCAGATTCGGCAAAAAAATTACAAAAACAAGTTAAAAATCCATTTGTAAAGCATATGATCAAAATATGGTGTGAAGCTAAAAACTATTTAAAAGAACCACAGTTATTGTCACAATTTAGTCCAATTTGGGGTAATCAATATTTTAAACCAGGGAGAGCGGACGCTGTATTTAAAGTATGGAATTTAAAAGGGATACAAAAGATTCAGGATTTATATTTGCCATGTGCAGACAACATAATGTCTTTTGAAGAGCTGAGGATCAAATTTAATCTCAATAGAACACATTTTTTTAAATATCTTCAACTTAGAAACTTTATTCGATCAAATCAAAATAAAGCTCTCACTCGACCTATTTATTCATCCTTGGAAAAAATGATGATGAAAGATAGTAAAAGAAAGGGTATTATTTCAGAGTTTTATAACTCATTGACACTATCTTCAAGTGAAAATTCACTGAAAAGATTAAACTACTGGAAAGAAGATCTGCAAATTGAAATTTCAGAGGAACAATGGGAATTGGCTTGTACAGAAGCTCAAACCAAATCAATAAATGCACGCCTTAAATTGATACATTTCAAATGGTTAATGCGGATGTATGTTACACCGGAGGAGTTAAATAGATATAACAAAAATATACCAGATACATGCACAAAATGCATGGAAAGTAAAGGAACCCTATTTCATTGTTTATGGGAATGTAGATTAATAAGAATGTTTTGGGAGGAGGTGAGGGTAACAATTGAAAAAATAATCTCAAAACAAATCATATTGAATCCTAAACTGTTTTTGTTGGGTCTGTACCCAGAAAAGCATAATTTCAATAAAAGTGAAAGAACATTCATAGACCTCAGTTTGCTTAATGCCAAAAAATGTATTGCACTATTATGGAAAAAGACTCATAGACCAGATGTGACTCAGTGGTTAAGACAGATGTTAACAAACCTTCCATTAGAAAGAATAACATATATACTGAAATCAAAGGAAATTGTGTTTGAGAATATATGGAGACCTTTTATTGATTATGTAAAAAATTTAAACATAACTCTTGAAGAAGAAGGTGAATGATGTGTGTGGACCTTGTAAATTCCAAACTGGTGAACATAATATGTATACTAATGTATTGGATTGTCTAGACTAAACAGAGGAGCATTGTTGAAGACTTGATTTTGTTGGTGGTTGTTGGTGTTTTTAGGGCATTTTTTTTTTTTTTGTAGTACTTTAGTGTTAGTGTTTGATTGTTTGTATCATGTTTGTTAAAAAAAAAAAAAAAAAAAGGTTCAATAAAGATATTGTGGAAAAAAAAAACACACACTGCTTTTGCTGATGTGTTCCGTTAATACTCACTGTAAACACAGAAGTGAACATGGTGCAGCAATGCATTTCACTGGTGAGAGAGTTTGAGCGCCACTCAGAGACAAATATGATTGGTGAAATTGGCGGAAGTTGACGAGGATTGGCCGCAATTGTGGGAAAGTTGCAGTGATTAGAAAAAGTTGCAAGGTCGTGCAACAGTCGCACTGATTGGCTGATTTTGCGTGAATTGATGCGATCGCAACATTGCGAAATCCTGGAGGGACTGAATAATTTACAGTCGCTTAGTAAACAGGTGGTTAGGCTTTCATATGCAGGGAAAGGCAAGAATGACTCATGAAATGCTGAGGATTTACTTCTCCAGCCACTACAATATTAATTAACTAATTTATTTTCATTATTATGTACCTGGGCAGCGTGGTGGAGGAGTGGTTAGCACTGCGGCAGCACAGCAACTCACCCTTGGCCGGGGGATCCTGGGTTCGATCCCAGCCCCCGACCAACAGTGATCTGTGTGGAGTTTGCATGTTCTCCCCGTGTCTGCGTGGGTTAACTCCAGGATTTTTCTGGTTTCCTCCCACATGCCAAAAACATGCAAGTTAGGTTAATTGGCATCAAACTGGGGATTCTAAATTGTCCTTAGGTATGAATGTGAGAGTGAATGGTTGTCTGTCTCTGTGTTGGCCCTGCGATGGACTGGCGATCTGTCCAGGGTGTACCCTGCCTCCGCCCAAAGGTGCTGGGATAGGCTCCAGCCCCCCCGCGACCCGAAAAGGATTAAGCGGAAGAAGATGAATGAATGAATGAATGAATATTATGTACCTGGCAAGTTAAAATGACCGAAATTCACAAAGTCAATTACTTAAATCTGTCAACAGCCTTCAGACACACAAAGCATGCCAACATTTGGATTTCAAAATTAGGGAGGTTTTTCCTGATGTCTGGGTGGTGAGGAGATATCACCCATTAACGCTTTGCCCCCGTTAACGGCGACAAATTTTGTGATCACGGTTAACGGCAGTTCCCGGCAGAAAGCGCAAACAGTACTTTTTGGCCCAGCGGCTCTCCGTACCAAAGCCACTCTGGCCACAGACACTGTGCATGCCATGCAGACATTGTGAAGTCAAACAAGCTGGATCACAGCCATGGAAATCCTCAAAGTGCTGTCATATTTAAGTTTACAACGTTATCCGTCGGAGCTCTCAATTGGATAATTGCTACAGCCTCCTCCAAAACTTCGCCTGGATGTTGGGTTCTTCTTCTTCTGTGGAAGCTGGCTAGTAGCTACATGCTAGGTCAGGGGTGTCCAATCATGTGCCATGGAGGTCCAAGACCCTGCAGGTTTTCTCTCCTACCCAGTCTCTTTAGCAGGTGTTTTCACTTATCAGCAATCAGTGGGAAAAAATTCAGTGGATCTGCCGTTGAAGATACTGGTTGGAGGTAAAGCCTACAGGGTCTTGGCCCTCCATGGTACATGATTGGACACCCCTGTGCTCGGTTGTAGCCAACCTCCAGCAGCTGACATGGACAGAAATTCACCTGTTTTCATCCTCATAGCTTTGGGTCCAAATGTTGAGTACCATCTAAATGGTATCAAATGGTATCATGTTGAGTATCTAAAAAAATTCTTAAGCTGTGTTCGTAATGTCCATTTACTCCCCCGCTGCTTTTACAACACGGTGGGGTGTCATCACGGGTGAGATAGTCGTTTGTTTATGTTTGCAATTTTTCTGCTAAAAGGGAAATTGTGTCTCTTGTGACACGCAGGGTCCATGGTTTTGTGTTATCTGCTTAAAAGTTGTGGATGTTTGCTATGGGAGAAAGAGTGGCTCCATTTGTGGCTGCTGACTGACTGGATGCTGAGTTGTGTTGTGGTGATGTTAATGAGCTCTGGCATTCTGTTGTTTGCACATGCAGGCTACTTTTGAGAATTTTCTGGAGAATATTCTGGATAGTTTTTGTCATTTTGGATATGGCCAGAGCTTCAATAAACCTGCAGGTGAAGACAGCAAGCATATTTGTCCACTCCCATGTTCATAACAGTACGACAAACTTGAAAAATTACCGAGTTGAGGTTCACTGCATCTGTATGGAAAAACACATGATTAATGCGTTATTAATCGCAATTAACTCAACATTCCAAAAGATTAATTGCGATTAAAACATTTTAACCGTCCAACACCAGTACTACAAATTAGTAGAAATATTATAACAGAAATAACTGCATCTTTGGTCATTTAAGTTAATTTATTTCATTAAATACAATTTCATTAATATTTTTTTTTTTGAGATCAGAGTTAAATTATATTTCTGTTCTGGCACTGCAAAATTATGGTCAAAAATGTAAACTGCTATAAGTTTAAAAAAAAATAATTACCACTTTGTTTCAAATTTATTAAAAAACCCTAGTAATTTTATTTCTAAAAATAGACAAAAAATAGCCATAAAATAATCCACAAATTTACAATAAAGTCTCAAATGTACAAGAAAAGCCAGTTTTACAAAAGAAAATTACAAATGTCTGGAAAATGGTTTCAAATTTAGATAAAGTTACAGAGAAAAGTAGAAAACTATAAGGAAATTGTTATAAAATTTGGAGAAAAACCTCAAACCTTCATGACTTGAAGTCATTACTCAAGTTTTTAAGGGGGTGCTTTTTGTACCCTTAACGCAAGTAGAAATTTTTGGTTATATACTTTTAATTATTAATTTTATAGCACTGCTTTTACATGAGTAGGATTTCTGGCTACTATACCCACCTCTGATCATATAATTTAAGTATGTACGAGTAAGTTACTATTAATGTTTTTTCCCTTCCATTTCTGACTCTCAATGGAAAAAAAAGAAACATGAATAAAAATAAATACAAAAAATACACATATTTTTGTTATTTATGTAAACCATGACAAAAAAATCCGGCAGGACAAAACGTGGCACTTGGTATTTTCTAACCTGTTTGTATACCACCATCGACAGAGAACCTAGATAGATAGATGTACTTTACTGATCCCAAACTGGGAAATTACAGAACCTGAAGTAGACAGGGCTCAAAGAGGGAAAGATGAGACAGACAAGATGAGCCAAGGAGAGGAAAGTGTTCAGGCAGAGAGTCCAGGAGAGGTGAGAGCAGAGGAAGCAGAGAAGGAGAACACCAGTAAAAAGTCGAAACACAGGACGCCTGGGTGGGACCTCAACTGGCCCAGTATTCCAAGATTCAAGCCTTGGTTGTACAATACTTCAGATGGAAAGTTCCATATGCAAAATTAAAATAAATAAATAAATAGTATAAAATTAACATATTCCGGTTACAATAGTGTCATATGTTTTCAGCCCCCCCCAGAAAAATACGTTGCCACCGTGCCAAGGTCTATAAACCAGAGGAAACACTCCCTGTCTTAGATATTGCATATCAGAGACCTGCGAAAGACCCTTCATTGCCAAGCCCTGTATTTATAAAATCCATTCTTGAACAGATGACAAGTAGGCTAGTGAAGTGTTGCTCTGATCCAACACAAAATGAGATATGCCTGAAGTGTCAGTTTAAAGGTGGAAATGCATCATTCACCTAACTGCTTCTAAAAGCTCCAATTAGGGTTGGAGATTTAAGATTTTCAATATCTGTACAATGGCTGTTTTCATGTGTGTTGCTGCAATTAAACATCTTAATCAAAAGTTAATGCAGTGACTTCCGGTTATGGCGGCCACGTAGGAAGACGCGTTTCACACTGCTCTGCTCCAAAAAATAAAAAGTTTACTAAAACTCTCTTAATTGGAACAAAAACCCATCCCAGCATTTAGGCGCGGATATGGTAAAGACCAAGGCTGGGAAATTAGGTGGAGGAAAAAGTAATTCGACAAAAACAACCCAAGCTAACAGACTTCCACACTCGAGGCGAGGCAGGGAAAACTCCAGAGACTATGGCGGAGGAGGGAGCCAGCGGCGGAGCGGGAACTGCTGAAGAGGGGACAAACGCAGTGCTCACTGCCATCAGCTCCATGAGAACAGACTTTTCGTCTAAATTTGATGGAATTATAGCAGCGATAGAAGGAATGAGAAAGGAAATAAGCGACTGTATGGAACGAGTATCGCAGGCGGAGCTCCGAATTTCAAGCGCTGAAGATGACGTCACCAGCCTACAATCAAAGTTGCAAACACTGGAATTAAAATGGAAACGTCTGGAAGATAATATCCTGGACTTGAATCCCGCTGGCGATGGAATAATTTGAGGCTGGTGGGCCTGCCGGAGGGAGCGGAGGGACGGTACTCATGTTCCTTTTTGGAAAAGTGGATTCCAGAAGCGCTGAACAACGCGGACCTTCAGTCATCGGTCGTTTTAGAAAGAGCTCACCGAATCGGCCCACAGAGATAATAAGACACCACCAAGGACGCTGATTATGAAGTTCCTCAACTACAGAGAAAAGATGATGGTCATCAACGCGGTGCAAGCTAAAGGGGAAATTAAATACGAGGATCAACAGGTGCGCTTCTACCCAGACTTCGCCACAGGAATTCAACAATTAAGGAGGCAGTTCGACCCCGCCTGCAAAGAGCTGCACAACCTCGGGATTCGTCATGGAGTGATTCATCTGGCAAGACTGCTGGTCACATATAAAGGGAGAACTCACATCTTCAAGACCCCTCAAGAGGCGCAGGAGCTCATTAAGCAGATTCAAAAGGAAACTGGTGGGAGCTAAGCATGAACATGACAAAGGTAGAACATTTAAGCATTTGTACAGGCATCTGATTGATCTGAAACATATAAGTCTACAAAATACAGACTGTATTTAAAAAAAAAAAGAGCTATGATGTACAAAGTTGCTATAAAACTTTGAAGTTATGTTGAAAAAACTACAGAAGAGAGTTAATGTCAAAAATAGTAGTAGAGTCAGGGTGATTGAGAGGAGAAAGAGAGAGTGGTTTGACTGATCCTCGCAGGTGTGGAACAGTCACTAGCTATAACGGGAGATGGAAATTTTTTTTTGATTTTGGGGGGGATAACCACGAATGTGGGGAAGGGGAATTTGTTTTTGTTTGGTTTGTAGGATGAATGTTCTATCATCCATGTTTTTGCTTCTCTGTATGAGCATGTTCATATTGCAAGGTAATCTCAAACTCCTTATTGATCATAGATCAAAGTGTTAATCTTAATTTAACTTCATGGAACTGCAGAGGTCTACAAAATCTAAAAAAACTTAAACAAGTTATGAATAAAATAAAAGACAGATTCAAAAATTGTATTTTTACAAGAAACCCATCTAATAGAGGAGGATGTAAAAAGAATTAAGAGAAGATGGCAAGGTAACGTGTTCACCTCATCATTTTCATCCCGAGCTAGGGGAGTTATGATTCTCATACACAAAACAGTCCCATTTCAAGTGAAAAATGTAATTGGAGACAAATTTGGAAGATATTTAATCATCCAAGGATCTTTGTTATTAGAAAATATAAATCTGGTGAAATTATATGGCCCCAATATTGATGATCAAAACTTCTTTGTTAATTTATTCCTTACTTTATCATCACTTACAGGGCAACATATAATAGCAGGGGATTTTAATTGTACATTAAATCCCAGTATAGACAGATCAACAGGACTGGACTGTACGCACAATGGATGTAGGATGACTATTAATCATTTTATGAAAGAATTGAGATTGCTAGATATATGGAGAGAAATGAAACCACAAGTCAAAGCCTATTCTTGTTATTCTAATACCTATAAGACATTCTCACATATTGACTACTTTTTGATCTCTACAGAATTAAGGTCCAACATTCAAAATTGTTTCTATGATAACATTGTGATCTCTGATCATGCACCCTGCTGTCTAATATATGTAGATAAGAAATTGACAAAGGATCCAGGTAGGTGGCATTTTCAGCATAAATGGCTTCAGGATGAGGAATTTGCTAAGTACACAGAAAAACAGATAGATGAGTTCTTTGATATTAATACTACACAAACAACGGCATGTATAAAGTGGGAGGCTTTCAAAGCTTTTATTAGGGGGCATATTATTAGTTATACAGGTTCAAAATCTAAGAAGACCCGAGAGGAGAAAGTCCAATTGGAACGTAAAATAAAAATTCTTCAAGAAAAGATGTATGCAGGAAGTAACCCACAGTTAGAGAACGAATTACTGATTCTGAGAGCTGAATATGATAAAAAAAAAAAAATCAGCGAATAGAGCTGCCATGAGTCTTCTAAGATTGAAGCAAACTTTTTATGAACAAGGTGAAAAATCAGGAAAATTATTGGCATGGCAGATTAAACAATTAGAATTTAAAACACCGATTACCAGTATTATAAGTAACGGACAGGTAGTTATAGATCCTTTAGAAATTAATAGTGCCTTTAGAGATTATTATGAAAAACTATATGATACAAAAAATGAAACTGACTTAACAAAACTAAATGGGTTTTTGGGTGGACTATCTATACCGTGTATTCCAAATGAAAACAGGGAAATACTGGAGTCTAAAATTAGTCAAGAAGAAGTTGGGCTAGCCATGATAATATGAAATCAGGAAAAAGAGCAGGACCAGATGGTCTTCCAGTTGACCTCTATAAAAAAATTTAAGAATAAATTAATAAAACCACTTTTGGAAATGGTTTTAGAAGCATTTCAAAATGGTAATTTACCACCATACATGAATAATACCTTAATTATACTGTTGCCAAAACCAGGTAAACCCCCTAATAAATGTGAAAACATGAGACCAATAAGCCTATTAAATGCTCATCTTAAGATAATCTGTAAAATTTTAGCAAAACCACTACAAGAAATATTACCAAATATTATTAACAGAGATCAGAATGGCTTTATAATGGGAAGACAAGGCTTCCATAATGTAAGAAGACTATTTAATATTATTTATTCCAATAAAGAAGCACCGGATACAGCTCTCCTATCATTGGACGCCGAAAAGGCCTTTGATAGGGTCGAATGGCCCTATCTTTTTGAAGTCCTACAAAGGTTTGGACTTGGAAATAATTTCATAAAATGGATCCAGATAATATACAATAATGCTACAGCAGAAATCCTAACAAACAGCAATATCTCAAAATCAATAAAGGATGTCGACAAGGCTGTCCACTTTCACCTTTACTGTTTACTATGGCAATTGAACCTTTAGCGATGGCAGTACGTTTACATCCACAAATATATGGAATTAAAGTTGGACCAACAGAACATAAAATCTCCCTGTATGCTGATGACATAATTTTGTTTATGTCAAATTTAAAAAAAAATCAATTCCGACCTTGTTAAATTTAATAAAGAACTTTGGGGAAATATCAGGATATAAAATAAATAAAACAAAATCTTCAATATTAATGCTAAATGAGACCCAGAGAAATCACCCAGCTCCTGAGGTAAATCAATTCAATGTTGTAAATCAGTTTAAATATTTAGGAATTCAAATTTTGCCCAAGCTAGAATCAGTCGCCAGTGCCAACTATGAAGCCTTAATGACATATTAATGAGTTACTTCAGAGATTGATGCCACTACCAATGTCGATGATCGGGAGAATTAATATACTTAAAAGTAATATCTTACCAAAAATACTTTATTTCAAAACATTCCTTTACCACCACCTTCAGATCTATTCTCAAAAATTAAAAAAAAGTTAGTGGAATTTATATGGAACAATAGGAAGGCTAGATTACGTTTGTCCTTACTATATTTACCATTTGATCGTAAAGGTCTGAAATGTCCAAACTTTGTCGTATTACTGGTCAGCACAACTGGGGTCTATGACATATTATTTTTCATCAAATGATCCTCCTCACTGGACTGAAATGGAATCATACAATTTACCTTTACCTCTTCCCTTATTCATATACTCAGACTCGGCTAAAAAATTACAGAAACAAGTTAAAAATCCAATTGTAAAGCACATGATCAAAATATGGTGTGAAACCAAAAAATATTTAAAAGAACAACACTCACTGTCACAATTTAGCCCAATATGGGGTAATCAATATTTTACACCAGGGAGAGCGGATGCTGTATTTAAAGTATGGAATTTAAAAGGGATTCAAAAGATTTAAGACTTAATATTTGTCACGTTCAGATAACAATGTCTTTTGAAGAACTGAGGATTAAATTCAATCTTAATAGAACACATTTTTTAAAAATATCTTCAGCTTAGAAATTTTATTCGATCAAATCAAAATAATGCTCTCACCCAACCTACTTATTCATCCTTGGAAAAATTTTTGACGAAAGACAGTAAGAGAAAGGGTATTATTTCAGAGATTTATAACTCACTGACACTAGTCTCAAGTGAAAACTCACAGAAAAGACTGAATTATTGGAAAGAAGACCTGCAAATTGAAATTTCAGAGGAACAATGGGAAATGGCTTGTGCAGAAGCTCAAACCAAATCAATAAATGTACGTCTTAAACTGATACATTTTAAATGGTTAATGCGGATGTACAGTATGTTACACCAGTGGAGTTAAATAGATAAAACAAAAACATACCAGATACATGCACAAAATGTAAGGAAAGTAAAGGAACTCTATTTCACTGTTTAAGGGAATGTAGAAAAATCAGAATGTTTTGGGAAGAGGTGAGGGTAACAATTGAAAAAATAATTTCAAAACAATTCACATTGAACCCTAAACTGTTTTTGTTGAGTCTGTATCCAGAAAAAAATAACTTTAATAAGAGTGAAAGAGCATTCATAGACCTCAGTTTGCTTAATGCCAAAAAATGTATTGCACTACTGTGGAAAAAGACTCATAGACCAGATGTGACTCAGTGGTTAAGACAGATGTTAACAAACCTTCCACTAGAAAGAATAACATATATACTGAAATTAAAGGAAGGTGTGTTTGAGAATATATGGAGACCTTTCATTGATTATGTAAAGAAATTAAACATAACTTCTGAAGAAGAAGGTGAATGATATGTGTGGACCTTGCAAATTCCAAACTGGTGAATGTATATTATGTATTCTTATGTAATAGATTACCTAGACTAAACAGAGGAGCATTATTGTTGATTTGCTTTTGTTAATGGTTGTTGTTGTTTTTAGTACATTTTTTTTGTTAGTGTATTTTTTTAATTTTTAAATTACTTTAGTGTTAGTGTTTGACTGTTTGTGCCATGTTTGTAAAAAAAAAAAGGTTCAATAAAAAATATTGTGGAAAAAAAAAAAAGTTAATGCAGTGATTCCCACTAAGAATCAGACAGAAACGATAAGTGAGGCGGGAGAAATTCACAATAAAAGTTCAGACTCACTACCTGCTGCTCAAAATCACGTTTTTGTTCGTGAACTGACACACAGAGGGCTTATTTCAGAAATAACTCCGTTCTAAATTTTTCTTCCTAAACTCCCACCGTCAATTCATTGTCTTGATCAAATGTTCCTGAAAAAGTTACTGTTCAATGAATGGCACCTTGGTATCCCAACATGGGAGATTTTGAAGTTAACCATTAAAAGGCAAATACAGTCATGGTTAAAAAAGCTAATGCACTGAAACCATCTCCCATGAAACTGTGAGAATCAACGGATGCAAAGTTTCAATTACAAAGTTAACAGTGTACACAAGCCGAGGCAAGGCAACATTGGGGTTCAGTGGAAAATACAACAGCTCATTAGAAGTGTCAGACTGAAAACACAGGAGATAAGCTGGTTTCTGTCCTAAGCTGCCCCAGGAAGACATTCAGCTCAATTCTCATATGGATTTTCTCAGGAATTCCACTCCCCGAAACAGGAGTAGAACGCTGGAACACAGCTAACGATTGTGAACACGCCATCTTTCATCACATGGTTTTATTAACCATGGGCTGATCTCTGGGAAAGAAAGGTTACAAACTGTATTTACCTTTGATAGCAATATCAACTTACATTGCCTATAAAAAAAAAAAAAAACATTCAATCCCCCCCCGGATGTTTCAACCTTTTATTGCTTTCATAAATGAAATCACGGTCAAAATAATTAGGCTTTTTTGACAAAAATTTGCCACTTCTTTTATGTCAAAGTGAAAACAGATTTCTACAAACTACTGTCAGTTAATTAAAATTGTATAAGGTAAAGTAAATGAATACAAAAGTATTCACCCTCTTTAAAGTAACTGATTAATTCAACAGCGGTTCAGCTCGTTGATGCCTGCAGTCTCACAATTAGTGAAATGAAGATCCCCTGGGTGCAGTTAATGTGTGCCAAGTGATTGCAGCATAAAGACACCTGTGTTTGGGAGGTCCAGCCTGTGGTTCATCAGTATTCCTGCTACAATTGCAACATGAAGACAAAACAACACTCCAAGCTAGTGGTGGCCAAATGAGACTTTCTGGAGGACTTGAGGCCTTTCATCAAAATGGTTCACGTGGACAAGGCCTCATGTAGGACTTCATTTTCTCTACCAGGCCATCTAGTGGACAAAATGTAAACAACATGCCGATTTTTACAAGGGTATTGTTGGTTTAATGTATTTTTTCAATTTCAATAAATGTGCTGTGATGTCTGCTTCATCTGTTGCATGTTAAACACTATCACAGTACCCTGGCAATCCAGGCAAACCCAGTACGAACTGGGCTCCCTCTGTTGCCGGTTACCTCACTGGCAACTTGACTGCGGTCTGCTTTTCCATCGAGCAGCAGGTTGAAGAGAGGCAGCGGGGATAGATTTTTGCGCTTGTGCAGCCTGCTGCAATCTGTTTCTCCGCCCTGTTGATTTGACGGGTTGACAATGGAACTTGTGGCTCTCCGACATAACCCAGAAGGGCTTAGAGTCTTCTTCTGCTTTTTCGGTTGAAATGCGTATGCGCCCCCACCTGGATGGTGAAGCCACTACATTTCATAGAATAAGCTCCCATTGAAAAGGACTGCTAATTACCTCCGCCAAGGAGGTTATGTTTTCATCAGCGTTGGTCGGTCTGTCTGTCTGTCTGTTTGTTAGCAACATAACTCAAAAAGTTATGGACGGATTTTCATGAAATTTTCACAGATTGTCAGAAATGGGGTATCCTACAGATGATTAGATTTTGGTGGTGATCTGGGTCACCGTCCAGAAGAAAACCGCCATTACAGAAAATGTGATTTTCGTGAATAACTACTGAACCACTAATCCTATCATTGTCAATCCAATTGCTAGTCATATGTTTTCATGGTCAAGGAATCTGAAAACGTACACACAAACACTGTATGGGGGGGAACTGTGGCGCTTGGCGGAGGTCTGCGCTCTCCGAGTGCTTTTCTAGTTTATCAATTAATTGACAATTTAGTCGACTAAATTCTTACCGACAATTAATCAAAAGTATATTAATCATCAACATCCCTACCCCAAATATTGTGATTTACCATGCAATTTCCATTATTTATGATTTAATATTTTATTTTTAAATGGATGCTTTTATGAGTCTACTTGCTTTGTTATCAAGGAAAGTGCAAAGTAAACAGACAAGTTTGAAATGTTTTTTCTCAACTCAAATATTAAGTTGTAAAAAACAAAAAACACAAAAACAAGTTTGACAATACTATTTATACCCCCTTTACACAGGGGTGGACATCACAGAGATCACTGAGCAATGAAAAAAAATGGCCAAATCTCTCAACAATCTTAATCAGAATCAGCTGGGAACTGTAGCGAAAACGACGCGGGTGCCGGGCTGGAGTTTAGGCGGCGTGCAAGAAATATAAGACAGAATAATAAAGAGCGATGGCAAGAACCAAGCAGACCGCCCATAAAATCTACTGGAGGAAAAAGCCCCCCAGGAAGCAGCTAGCCACCAAGGCTGCTCGGAAAAGCGCTCCGGCCACCGGCGGAGTGAAGAAGCCTCACCGTCACAGGCCCGTGGCTCTGACAGAGATCCGTCGCTACAAGAAATCCACAGAGCTGCTCATCCGTAAGCTGCCCATCCAGCGCCTGGTGAGGGAGATCGCTCAGGACTTCAAGACCGACCTGCGCTTCCTAAGCTTCGCCGTCATGGCTCTGCAGGAGGCCAGCGAGGCCTACCTGGTGGGTCTCTTCTTCGCTAAGAGGGTCACCATCATGCCCAAAGACTTCCAGCTGGCCCGCCGCATCCGCGGAGAGAGAGCTTAGACTTTCTGCTGCACATTCACCAACCATAATGCTCCACACTGTGTGTCTATATATATATACTGTATATATTTATAGTAATATGTACATATGTTTACTAGCTGTTCTTGTTTTTTCTTGCCTTCTGATTGTTGCTCTGAGTGTTGCTATCCCTGTGCTGTTGCAATCCTGGAATTTCCCCATTGTGGGACTAATAAAGGCTTATCTTATCTTATCTTTATTGGCCAAGTATGCACAACACATACAAGGAATTTGACTTTGGCTAAAACTTACTCTTGTTGTTCAGGTGTAACATTTAAATAAGATTTCAATGACAACAGAATATGTACAGTAAATTACAGTCTGCCCACGTTTCTATAAAAGGATGCAAATATATACAGGAATATATGCAGTTATTTACTCAGACTATCCACACTTTGCAAAAATATATGAAAAAATATACAGTCATACAGTATTTCAATGTGAACTCAGATTCAGTAATATAATGTGAATGGAGTAAAATGCAGTGTGAGAGTTATGTGCAATGTAAGAATGAATGAAAAGTCATGAGTACAGCAACAGGTAGGACTAGGTGAATGTTAGGAGTTCATCAGAGTGATGGCTTGAGGAAAGAAACTGTTCCTGTGACAGGTGGTTTTGACCTTCAGTGATCTGTAACGACGACCAGACGATAGAAGTTCAAACAGTTTGTGGCCGGGGTGTGACGGGTCAGCACAGATGTTTCCCGCCCGTTTCCTGGTTATGGACCGATATAAGTTCTCAATGGAGGGTAGGTCGGTACCAATGATCCTCTCCGCATACTTAATGATCCGCTGCAGTCTGGTCTTGTCCTCTTTAGTGGCAGATCCAAACCAGACAGTGATGGAAAAGCAGAGGACAGATTGGATGATGGTGGTGTAGAAGACAACCAGCAGCTCCTGAGGCAAATCAAACTTCTTGAGCTGACACAGAAAAAATAACCTCTGCTGGGCCTTTTTCCGGACAGTGTCTATATGGGAGGACCACTTCAGGTTCCGGGAGATTGTGGTACCCAGAAACTTGAAGGAGTCCACAGTGGACACTGTGCTGTTGAGGATGGTGAGTGGGGGGAATGAAGGAGGGTGTCGCCTGAAATCCACAGTCATCTCCACCGTTTTGGCTGGGTTAAGTTCAAGATGGTTCCGGCCGCACCAGAGGATCAGCTGCTCCACCTCCCGCCTGTATGCAGACACATCACCATCCCGGATCAAACCGATGACTGTGGTGTCGTCCGCAAACTTCAGGAGCTTCACCGAAGGGTCCTCTGAGGTGCAGTCGTTGGAGTAGAGGGAGAAGAGCAGTGGGGAAAGGACACACCCTTGGGGGGCGCCAGTACTAATTTTTCGGGAGCTGGATGTAATTCTCCCTAGCTTCACCTGTTGCCACCTGTCAGTCAAAGCTGGAGATCCACTGGCAGGTGGAGGGGGCACCTTGAGCTGGAGAAGTTTCTGATAAAGGATACTTGGGACGATGGTGTTGAACGCCGAGCTGAAGTCGACAAACAGGATCCTGGCGTATGTCCCTGGGGAGTCGAGGTGTTGTAGGATGTAATGTAGTCCCATATTCACTGCATCGTCCACTGACCTGTTTGACCGGTAGGCAAACTGCAGTGGGTCCATCAGGAGGCCTGTGACGACCTTCAGGTGGTTCAGCACCAATCTCGCCAAGGATTTCATGACCACAGAGGTCAAGGCAACAGGTCTGTAGTTGTTTAATCCTGTAACAGAGGGTTTCTTGGGAACTGGAATGATGATGGAGCGTTTGAAGCAGGAAGGCACTTCACACAGCTCCAGTGATCTTTTAAAGATCCGGGTGAAGATGGGGGCCAACTCGTCGGAGCAGACTCTCAGGCAGGATGGAGACACATCATCAGGTCCTGCAGCCTTCTTGATCTTTTGTCTCCGAAAGACCCGGCGCACCTCCTCTTCGCAGATCGTTAGTGCTGGTGGGAAGTCAGAGTGGAGGAGGGATGGAGTTCCTGGGCCTGTAGATAATCCTTTTGTGTGGGTGGGAGGTGAGAACTGTAGGTTCTTTTCAAACCTACAGTAAAAGCTGTTGAGGTCGCCCAACAATCGCCAAGATCTCTCAGTGATCTTCCCGTAATGTCCATGGTCTACTCAAAGTTTTAACTCAGTCAAAAACACATAAGGGTCTCGCAAACATTTACACAGAAACGGCTGTTTGGGTTTGGAGGCATAAGGAGATCGTTGAGAGATCGGGCCAATTTTTGATCACTCAATGGTCACCCAATGATCTCTGAGCTGTGTAAAGCAGTCTTTACAAACTAACATTTAATGTAAAATAGTTGCATTTTGTGTGATTATTTAATTGCAGAGACTTGCATGGTGATTGCGACTGCAGTCCTGGTGTGCTTTATATAGAAAAAAGACAACTTTGTCTAAAGGTCTAGGTCACTTACAGTGATGGTACATTTTCAGATTAGGGATGCACAGTATATCTGCCTAGCATCTGTATCAGCAGATATTTACCTTTATTGACAGATATTGACAAGATATCAGCAGTGCCGATATTTTTTCTGATGTGTCCCCGTTGTGTGGCATTGATTTTGCCCTGAAACAGACAACAGTAGACTACATCTGCAAATTCAGAAAACACCCAGGGCTAAAATCATTTTAAAGTATTTCAGTTCAGGTTTTTGTTTTGAATAATGCACATTTCTTATCCGATACCAAAACAATCAAAAAATAATAAGTTGGCCATCAGCAAACTTGTTACTTTTGACATTGGTCAATACAGGAACAGGTTTGACCAAGCCTATTAAAAGGTGGAAGTTTACAATTCTGTTGAACGTATTTCTAAATATGCATTTCCAAATAAAACTGAAGTAGGAGTCTTATTTTCCTTGGTCAATGTGTCTTTATATGCCAGTTAATTACCACGGTAAGACAAAGGAGATGTAAATAGGTGGGAAAAAAATATGTGCATATATCAGTATCAGCAAACACTACTTTCAAAATACCAATTTTTTTTATAATATCGTGCAATCCCATTTCAAATCAGAGTCGTCTAAAGTAAAGGAGTCTCTATGTAGGCTAAAAAGTGCAAAAACAAGTCCACACATGACAGCGACAACCTTAAGAGGAGGCAGCTCTACCAGCAGGGCTGCTGCATGGACCATGTGTGTCAAAGACATACTTAACATACTGCTTCAGAGTAAGACGGGTGGCCAGGAAATGTCTGGCATCCAAAACATTCCACTTATGGTCTTATGCAATCAGCTGCTATGCCAGCAACTGCTGCAGGCAGAATGACAATCCCAGTGCATCTCACTGAGTGACATCTGATCAAGTCAAAAACTCGAACACAAACAATCCTATTCATGATGTCAGATTAACACGCATTCACACCGGTGGGGCAGAACCTGCTTGACAGAGGCTGTTAAAACGCTGCAGCCTGGAAGAACTAGCCTGTGCACGTGGTCTGATCACAGAAACCACTTGTGAACACGCCTCCCTCTCATTCACACGATAAGGCAATGCATCTACCTGGCACATATCGCCTAACACCTCTGCTCAACTATTCTTGGTGGCGGTGACAGAAACAAGTCTTCTCCATCAGCTTTGAGTGGTGGACAGCAGCAGGTTAAGGTGCAATTTGTGTCAGGTTTGCGAAACAGAGACCATCAGGTATGTTCCACTGAAACCTGAACATGACCTTGCACTGGTGAATGTGTGTGCAGCATCGAGCCCTTTTGCTCTGCGTTTAGACAGAAGAATGCAGTAATGAAGCTGCGGAGGGAGGAGGCGTTACAGCCTTGCTACAGCTAACTCCACAGAGAAGCCTCCCTGCACTGTCCCCACCGCGGCAGAATGAGATCTTGTCAGTTTAGGGCATGGCAGGCAGGATATCATATCTCCCTCAAACTCTCACCCACCTTCCTGTAATCAAAACCAGGGGGAGACAGTAGCAAGTGTGTGTGTGTGGTGCACACTTTCAAGTACACAGTTCACCCTAGTGCAGATCAGATTCCCCTTGACAGCGACTTCTTGCCTGAGACATTTAATTACACATCATTTAGGGTAGGACCTCTATGCAGAGAAGATTTGATAATCAAGGGATCCACAGCCTCTGCAATGCAAAAATCAGACCAGTGAACATTAGTAATAGGCAAGTTCTTTTTCTTCAATATGCAGCTTTACACAAGTAATTTTTCCCCTCATAAAATTGCTATATTTTTCTTGCAACCATCCATCTTCTACCACTTATCCAGGGGTCCGGGTCACGGGGCAGCAGGTTCACATAGCACCATGATCCTCCTGCAGGTGGTGAGCCCAGTAGACGGCGGCCCCATGTGCCTCCTTGGGGTACACTGGACCCTTGTAACTTTTTCATGTGGATCTGCTGGACTTCTCTTGGTCTGGCCCCTCACCTAGGATCAGTTTGTCTTGGGAGACCCGACCAGAGGCAAGTTGCCCCTGACAACAAAACTCCTGAGATCAATAGGGCATGCAAACCTCTCTACCACGATAAGGTGGCGATCCAAGGAGGGGTTTTTCTTGCATCCTTGCAACTATTTCACTTAAAATTGTGATAATTTTCCTGTAGATTTGTGACTTACTCCCCCCTCATATATTTGCATCCAATTCTGAGGATGCACCGATCCAATACTGATATCTTGGCTCCGATATCTGCCGATACTGAACTGATCCGATTACAGTACAAAATTCATTCATTCATCTTCAACCGCTTAATCCCTTTCAGGTCGCGAGGGGACTGGAGCCTATCTCAGCATCTTTGAGCGAGAGGCGGGGTACACCTTGGACAGCTCGCCAGTCCATCGCAGAGCCAACACAGAGAGACAGACAACCATTCACTCTCACATTCATACCTAAGGACAATTTCGAATCCCCAGCTGATGCCAATTAACCTAACCTGCATGTCTTTGGTCTGTGGGAGGAAACTGGAGTACCTGGAGAAAACCCACGCAGACACAGGAAGAACATGCAAACTCCACACCGAAGGGTCAATGATGGTCAGGGGGTGGGATCGAACCCACGACCTTCTTAATGTGCTGCCATAGTGCTAACCACTGTACCACCGAGCTGCCCAGTACAAAATTAAAAGGTTAAATTCTTGGGCTCCTTTAAACAACATTTGGCCCAAGTTAAACAATGATTTCTAACACTTAATATAAAACAAGAATTTATTGCATGTGGTGTAACTGCAAATAACTGTAAAAATAAGAACAGAATTGGGAAAGAAAGCCTTTAGGTTTTCGGCTCCTGATGCACGGAACAAGATGAACTCTGAGCTACAGCTACAAGACCTCATACCTTAGACTGAATTTAAAACTCTAGTGAAATCAGTGAAGTGTCCAAGCGGTTTATAAGAGTATGTTTTTATAGCCAATTTATTTATTGTCCGTTGTTTACTTTGAATACTGTAACTGTGTTGCTGTCATCATGGCCAGGTCTTCCCTGTAAAAGAGGTCCATTATCTCGATGGAACTAACCTGTTTCAATAAACTCAATTCAACTTTATTTATATAGCGCAATTTCACAACAACAGTCATAGCACTTTCAACTGTAGGGGAAACCCCCACAATTGCAGAAAGACCCCAGCAATCAGGCGATCCCCTGTGAGCAAGTGCTTGGCGATGGTGGAGAGGAAAAACTCCCTTTTAACAGGAAGAAACCTCCAGCAGAACCAGGCTCAGGGAGGGGCAGTCATCTACTGCGCCTGGCTGAGGGGTGAGGGGATAGAGAAGATGAAAAGAACAGACATGTAGAGAGCAAACAGCACGATGGGGACTCAAGCTATGGGAGAGAACAAACAGATGTTAATGACCAACAAAAAAATATATTTCATTGAGAGTGAAGAAAGGAGTGAAGCCCAGTGCATTGTTGGAGGTCCCCCAGCTGTCTAAACCTATTAGCAGTATAACTAAGGGAGGGTTCAGAGACACATGATCCCTCCCTAATTGTAGGCTATATCAAAAAGGAAGGTTTTAACCCTATTCATAAAAACAGAGATCGAGTCTGACTCCCAAATCCAGATTGGCAGCTGGTTCCACAGGAGAGGAGCTTGATAACTCAAGGCTGTGCTTCCCATTGTACTTTTGGAGATTCTAGGTATTACAAGTAATCCAGCATTTTGGGAGCGTAGTGCTGTTAGGATAATAGGGTAGTATCAGATCTGTTAAATAAAAAGGGGCCTGATTGTTTAGAGCTCTGAAAGTGAGAAGAAGGATTTTAAACTTGATTCTAAACTCTATGGGAAGCCAATGAAGGGAGGCCAGAACTGGAGAGATATGATCTCTCTTTCTAGTACCTGTTAAAACTCTTGCTGCAGTATTGGATCAACTGAAGACTTTTTAAAGATGTTTTAGGACAACCTGATAATAAAGAGTTACAATAATCTAATCTCTGAGACAAGATGCTCCTAATCTTGGCAATATTGTGCAAATGACAGAAGGCAGTCTTAGAAACGAATTTAATATGTGAATTGAAAAACAGATCTTGATCAAAAATAACTCCAAGGTTCCTCACAGAACTATTAAGAGAAAGAGAGAAATAAAGGCTAAAAAAAAACAAAAACAAACAAACAGCAGTTCCATTTCATACACAACCAAACTTCATTACTACAGAACTGTAACTTTATATTCGCAATAAATAAAAAAAAGTCTCGACGCTTTTAATAATTTAATTGGTCTATACATCTATGGTCAACATACCGGAGGTCTCCCACATTCCACGACATTGTCTAAAGGCACCAGCAAAGATCAGCAGAACTGAATTTGAATGGATCAGACGCTGGATTGGTGGCTCCGTTTCCAATGCTGACCCGGTCATTTGAGTCATATCAGAACAAATATCCAATACCACTATGGGATCAGTGCATTCCTACCAGTATGTGACAATTTTTTGCATTTTTCTTGCAAGCTAGCAACTATATTTTCTTCAATTTGTGGTTTTCTGTGTAAACGGACACCCTTTAAATCCAAATAGCAACCTTTTTGTGTTAATTTTAGGGCTGTAGCCAAACAGGATATTCTGGATATTCATTTGTTACATTGGTATTTCAGTTTCATATTTGATATTTAGATATTGGTGGGTTTTTTTTTAATCTTGTTTAACTGCTTGATTTTCCATCCATCCATCCATCCATCTTCTACCGCTTTTCCGGAGGTCCGGGTCGCGGAGGCAGCAGTTCAAGCAGAGAAGCCCAGACTTCCCTCTCCCCAGCCACCTGCTCCAGCTCTTCAGAGGGGATACCAAGGCGTTCCCAGACTAGCTGGGAGACATAGTCTCTCCACCGAGTCCTGGGTCTGCCCCGGGGTCTCCTCCCAGTGGGACGTGCCTGAAACACCTCAAGTGGGAGGCGTCCAGGAGGCATCCTAATCAGATGCCCATACCACCTCAACTGACTCCTTTCAATGTGGAGGAGCAGCGGTTCTACTCTGAGCCTCTCCCGGATGACTGAGCTCCTCACCCTATCTCTGAGGGTGAGTCCAGCAATCCTACGGAGAAAGCTCATTTCAGCCGCTTGTATCCGCGATCTCGTCAATCTCTCGGTCAATCTGCTTGATTTTAATAAAGATAAATTACAAATCCATCTCTATCAAATTTATCTAAACAACAAAAAGCCAAGACAAAAATCTCACAAATTCACAGGTGCAACTTTGATTAAAAAAAAATTAAAATGTTTATAAAAGAAAAAAGGTTAAAGATTTATATGAATAAATTTGCCAGTATGTAAGAAAGGGATTAAAATGGCACAAATTTTACATTTATGATAACAAATCCTAGATTTATAAGAAAAGCTTTAAATTTAGGAAGAGACAAATTTACAAGAAAAAAACCTGCATATTCGTGATAGAAATGCAGTTAATTTACAAGAAAAAAAAACCATCTCAAATGTACAAAAAAAAAAAAAAAAAATTCAGAAAAATATTGATAACAAAGCCCACTGGAGATTCACTCTGGATTTCTCTGGAATATTTGAAGACCCAAAACCGGTACTTATTTTCTTGATATTTGCAACATTTTTCTTGCAAAATTGCAACCATTTCCTCTTAAATTTGTTACCCTTTTCTCATAAATTCATGACTTTTTCCCCCTCATAAATATACACCTTTTCCCACAACAATTTCTTGCCCTTTTCTTGCAAATTGGCAACAGTTTCCTCTTAATTATTTGGCTTTTTTTGGGGGGCATAAATTTGTGACTTTTTCTCACATTTGGAACACTTTTCCTGTAAATTTGAGACATTTTCCCACTCATGACTTTGCAACTTCTTTCTTTTTGTATTTTTTTTTTTTATATATATTGTCAAAGCCACACTGAGTCACTGTTTTTTGGCAAAAGAAATCACACGTGGCTCTGGAGCCACAGGCTGCAGACCCTCGTTCTAAGAACTGGTATCAGCTTTAGCCAAACACCGACAGATGTATAAGACTAAAGTCAACACTCAACGGTATGAAACACAGGCAGCTTCGTAATTTAATCATGCCACACCATGTCTTTCACCCTATCAAAGCCTTATGAGGAAGACGGCCTTTTCACCGCACGTCTACTTCCCATGCCGTCCCATAAGCAGAACACAAACAGCTGCTTTTCCTGCCTGACAAAGCCTCACAGGAATCGAATTAACTGTTAACAGCTCTGAACGCAGCGTGACAGTCTGAGGCCAGCGCACCGTTTGAACTTTACAGGCGAGGTACGCCTCCGAGTCGTCGCCTCACCCGTAGTGGATAAATTTATTTCCCTGTTCAAAGTTTAGGAGGTCTGGGAAGGCTTTGAAGACGGCATCGTGACTTGCCTGTTTGCACTGCATTTCCTGGGAGAGCTCCACTCTGGCTTGCCCTACTTGCTCTGGGTGGGGCCGTTTATTTTGCCACCATAATGGATACAGGTGGACTTTATCATGCAGGTGGAATATGACGACATCTATGGGGAACAAAGGCTTTTTGTTTGGCCTGCCCTCGGCACCAAGCAGATGGAGGGATGCCGCCTGTGTCCTTCAGCAGGCTGACTGCACAGTCATTCACTGAGGGTTTACCTCCATTCTTGACGCACAAAAGTTGGTTTAAATGTATCAATTCAGCCTGTCGGCAAACTGCAACTAAAGGAGCACATTTTTAACTTGTTAATCCACAACTAGAACCTTCCCACAATACCAGTTTGAGGAGGCCATAATTCCATCAAGTCTCTCTTCTCCCTCAGTAATCTGCATCAGCATCAATTTTTTAAGAAATCCAACATTTCTAATAAATTTGAAGCTTTTTCATTCAAGTCTGTAACTTTTTTTTTTTTTTAAATAAATTTACAGCTTGGTTGGGGGGGAGATTTGTAATTTACCTTCGTTAAAATCAAACAGTTTGAAGGAAAATATTCAATAGAAATTCTAAAAGAGAATACCAGTGTAACAAATAAATAACTGGATAACCGAATATTTGGATAAAACAGAATATACAAGAAACAAAAGTTGGCACAATTACAAGGAAAAATGTGGCAAATTTATAAGAAGAAGTAGAAAATTTATTAGGAAAAAAGTGGAAAAATTCCAAAGACAAATTCAAGAGGAGTCTCATATTTACAAGTTAAAAAAGAGGGCACTCGGAACACATACCTCCACCAAGGCTCCATCCATCCCTATATTGTGCAATAGGACCTTGGCGGAGGTATGCACTCATGGATCACCTCCAAAATCTAATGGATTCATCCACAGTCCAAGGGACACCTCTGGTGAGCATTTCATCAAAATCCACACAGTAGTTTTGGGGTAATTTTGTTAAAACTTTGCAAGAAGATCGGGCTTTGATGGAGGTATGCGCTCATGGATCACCTCCAAAATCTAACCGATTCAGCAGTAGCCCATGGGCCAATTCGGGTGAAAATTTCCTCAAAATCCTTTGGGTAGTTTTTGTGCAATCCTGCCGACAGACTACTCATTACCTCCTTGGCAGAGGCAACAAAAAAAAGGTCTCAAATCTATGGCAAAAAGCCTACACTATACACAGAGACACACATTATATGGTTCAAAAACATAATGTAATATGAGGCTCAACTATGTTTTCAGAGCTCAAGCAGATTTTCGGACAAAAAATTCCTCCATCTAACTCTCTTTCTATATCAGAGCCCATGTAAGTGGAACAGGAAACGCCATCCTGTCATGACAACGCTGCAGAAGCATATTTTGTGAACACATTTATTACACATGTGCAACAAACGATTGAAAAAAAACAAAAAACAGACAAGACCTGGCAGGAACAGTGGTGATGATGCAACTTTCCTCATATATATGACACAAGTCACCTACGAACGTTCCAGGAAAGGCACAAGCTGTGGATGGAATTATGGCTTCAAGGAAAAAAAAATGAGCTTTTTTCCTTGGCCGATTTCCTTAAAATTCTGCTGAATCTTAATACTGGCGTATTAAGGTTACAGTCGTCTTTCCTTGGGTTTGTTCCTCTTTCAGCTCCCCAGCTCCCCAGGAACTGATGGGAAGTAAGGCCTTTAGGTTTACTGTTCCCGGTGCTTGGAACAAATGACAAAATAAAAAAAACTTAAAGGGTTAGGCTCAGTGGATTTATTCAATTAAATTTACTGTATCCTAAATCACAATGTGGGGGCTCAGAATATTCACAAGATATCCAAAGTGAATATGTGAATACTCTCCATCGTCTTGTTTCTCATTCAGCGGACGGCATCACCATCATTATGACCGCGGTTACATGGCCACAATACACAGAAAATTGTAATAATCCGATATGATGCGTTTACATGCATCAAATAAACAGGTTATTGGGCATTAAACTACTTGAATTAATGTGATTTCTCCAAACCTGATAATGGCCTTCATCTGATTATTCTGTTTACGGGACTACTTGGATGATCAGATAACTACAGAAAGCCAATTACAGATCGGTATATTCAGGTGCATGTAAACATGACCAATGTTTTATCAGAAATGTGCCTTTTCAGTTCCTCTTTAACTGTTTTACAAAAATTTGCAGCTTTTCTTATGAAATTCAAACCTTTTTCCCCTTGTAAATTTGCTCATTTTTTATGAAATCAATTGCCATCTTTTCCTAAATTTCCAATTTCACTTAAAATTGAAGCCTTTTCTAATAATTTGCCCTTTTGTCATTTAATTTAGAATCTTTTTTTCTTATTTATTTTCAAATTTAAATGTGACTTTTTTTTTTTTTATCAAGTTGGGTTTTTTCCTTCAAATTTGTTATATTTTTCCTCTTTAATTTACAGGTGCCTTTTCTTTTTTGGTACATTTGGTAAAAGGTAATTCTGTAATTTATTTTTATTACCAACTTCTATTTTCAGCTTTCTATCATATCGTACCAGCAATTCTGATACCTGCCTTACTACTAGAATTCTCTTAAAGGTAAACTAGACAGTATTTTCATGAATTTCATAAATATTTTTAAAAATTAATACATCAACAAAGTGCTCAGAAAGGTGCAGAATTAAAACCTTTATATTCTTCAAAAAATATATATACAATTTTTTTTTTTTTTTTTTTTTTTAAGTTTGACAGGTCCAAAATAAATCAGAATATTTACATCTGAGCAGTTGGATGATGAAACTCCGGTGGCTGGTAACCGAAGTTAGCGCACGCCCGTCAAGTCTTTGAGGCAAAACACGAGAGCTGCGCTTGAAGCAAAGCACAACCTCCTCGTTCTATTGAAGCTTGGGTGCTCAAATCAGTTTGTTACATGATCGCTGCCATACTGTATCCGTAAATTACATTCAACGCACGCGCATGAAACATGTCTGTGTGGCAGACAGTTTCAGGGCCTGACGCCAAAACGGGCAGGTCACCCGACCTGCACAGCCATGACTAAACCGAAAACTTGGAAGAGCATAGGTAGGATTTTCATTTTTCATTAGAAGATAATATTTATACTTTAGAAATCCTGCATATATTTGACTAAAAGACTACATTACTTGTGAGAGGGGAAAAAAGGCTGAATAGAACCAAAAATGTTCCATCGAGCACTGGAGCCCCCAAATCGATTCTGAATCCAATCATGAGACGCCTAACGATTCACACCCCTAGTTATTAGGACATGTATAACATTTTCATGACAGAGGCACCATATTCTGTATTAATTATTAGGGCTGTGTGATATGATGATATACATCGGGTGACACGATAGAAACGATCGTTTCATATAAAATTGTATCGGGATTTAAAAGACACATACCCCGTCTTTACTTGTCACCGCCCTGCCTCTCCCCCGCAGTGCGCCAGGTGTGTGGGTTCCGGTGGTTAGCACAGCAGCTAGCTCCAAGCTAATGGTTTGGTCAGATGGCCACTACCTCCGTTTGCCAGGGATGTGGGTTTATTTCCCACTTTGCTGCGTCAGAGAGGATGGCTCTCTGACTTCGTTTTAATTGGAGGCAAGTCACATCAACGCCATCCCACTCCAGTTATAAAAGAGCGAATGCTAAATGACGATGCTAAATTGTCACTCATAGGAAACATAGTGCATCAGACCATCTTTTCTTTGGTTTATGTTACTGCTGAGTTTCTTAATTTGTCTGAAAAATATTACTAAAGCTTCAAAAATGCATGATAGTGATACACACTAAATAAATTAATTAAAAATGTGTCAGAGGAGCAAACTGGCTCTTAATGTAGCTTACTTGATTTCTAATAATTTTTAATTAAGTTTAGTAGCGATAATGAATAAATGGTAAATGGCGTTCACTTATATAGCACTTTTTCTCATCTCTACATGACCAAAGCGCTTTACAGATCCTGCTATCCACCCATTCACACACTGATGGCGGCGGAGCCGCCATGCACAGGTGCTGGCCTGACCCACCAGCAGCAACTGGGGGCGGGGGGGGGGGGGGTTCAGTCTCTTGCTCAAGGACACTTTGACATGCAGACTGCAGACAGAGCGGGAATCGAACCCCTGACCCTCTGATCAGTAGTTGGCCACACCACACCTGTGCCACAACTGCTGAATAAAGCTGAAGTCATCACTTGTATTTCATTACATCGCCTTTTGTGCCTTTGATTTTCAGCTCATGGCCAATCTGAAATAGTGATAGATGAATCTGTACAATTGATTTGAGTTTGATTTGAGTCTTTTTTTTTATGCAATTACTATAACTAAAGAATTTACAGAAAATGTACATTGTGATATACAGTGGTGTGAAAAAGTGTTTGCTCCCTTCCTGATTTCTCATTTTTTTTTGTATGTTTGTCACACTTAAATGTTTCAGATCATCAAACAAATTTAAATATTAGACAAAGATAACACAAGTAAACACAAAATGTAGTTTTTAAATGAAGGTGTTTATTATTAAGGGCAAAAAAAATCCAACTGCAACCAAGCATTTGTGATAACTGGCAATGAGTTTTTTTTACAGTGCTGTGGAGGAATTCTGGCCCACTCATCTTTGCAGAATTGTTGTAATTCAGCCACATTGGAGGGTTTTCCAGCATGAACCACCCTTTTAAGGTCATGCCACAGCATCTCAATCAGATTCAGGTCAGGACTTTGACTAGGCCACTCCAAAGTCTTCATTTTGTTTTTCTTAAGACATTCAGAGATGGACTTGCTGGTGTGTTTTGGATCATTGTCCTGCTGCAGAACCCAAGCGCACTTCAGCCTGAGGTCATGAACAGATGGCTGGACATTCTCCTTCAGGATTTTTTGGTAGACAGCAGAATTCATGGTTCCATTTACCACAGCAAGTCTTCCAGGTCATGAAGTAGCAAAACAGCCCCAGACCATTACACTACCACCACCATATTTTACTGTTGGTATGATGTTCCTTTTCTGGAATGCTGTGTTACTTTTACGCCGGATGTAGTGGGACACACACCTTCCAAAAAGTTCAACTTTTGTCTCGTCAGTCCACAGAGTATTTTCCCAAAAGTCTTGGGGATCATCAACATGTTTTCTGGCAAAACTGAGACAAGCCTTTACATTCTTTTTGCTCAGCAGTGGTTTTCGTCTTGGACCTCTGCCATGCAGGCCAATTTTGCCCAGTCTCTTTCTTATGGTGGAGTCATGAACATTGACCTTAACTGAGGCAAGTGAGGCCTGCAGTTCTTTGGATGTTGTTGTGGGGTCTTTTGGGACCTCTTGGATGAGTCGTTGCTGCGCTCTTGGGGTAATTTTGGTCGACCAGCCACTCCTGGGAAGGTTCACCACTGTTCCATGTTTTTGCCATTTGTGGATAATGGCTCTCACTGTGGTTCGCTGGAGTCCCAAAGCTTTAGAAATGAATTTATAACCTTCTCCAGACTGACAGATCTCAATTGCTTTGTTTCTAATTTGTTCCTGAATTTCTTTGACGATGTCTAGCTTTTGAGGATCCTTTGGTTTACTTCACTTTGTCAGGCAGGTCCTATTTAAGTGATTTCTTGATTGAGAACAGGTGTGGCAGTAATCAGGCCTGGGTGTGGCTAGAGAAATTGAACTCAACTTTCCGAAGATGTGATAAACCACAGTTAATTTGTTTTAACAGAGGGGGGCAATCACTTTTTCCACACAGGGCCACGTAGGTTTGGATTTTTTTTTACCCTTAATATAAAACACCTTCATTTAAAAACTACATTTTGTGTTTACTTGTGTTATCTTTGTCTAATATTTAAATTTGTTTGATGATCTGAAACATTTAAGTGTGACAAACATACAAAAAAAATGAGAAATCAGGAAGGGGGCAAACACTTTTTCACACCACTGTATATCATTACCATCAAATAAGATTACTTGTACCGTGATATGAAATTTGGGTCATATCGCACAGCCCTAGTAATTATAGTAGACAGCAGGACACACAAACAATTATTTGTTGTATTTATTGTAAATCATTCAAGTAAACTATATATATGGAACGTCACTAGCCTAGCAGCTAGTCATGTCCTATCTAGTGTGTTTACATATTTATGGCTGGTAAGAATGTCACAGCCAATAGCATAACTGGGTTGATGCCACGTGTCTCTACCAAGCAGTTGGGGCAAGAGTAAGTGTGGCACCTACTGACCAGGAGGTCAGAATGATGGACAAAACAGCTTTGTGTTTCTATGCACGTTTTGTTTGGAATGAACTTCACAATGCTTTTTGCTTACAGACTGTGTTGGCCCTGTGATGGACTGGTGATCTGTCTAAGGTGTACTCTGCCTCTCGCCCAAAGATGCTGGGATAGGCTCCAGCCCCCCCCCCCCTCCCCCACGACCCGAAAAGGATTAAGCGGAAGAAGATGGATGGATGGATAGTTCCCTCTAACTTATGTAAAAGGTCTTAAGAACAACACTGCTGAAAATCTGATGTTGCTTTTAGGATTTTTTTTCGGGGGGGGGAGGGTAATACCTGGAAGAGAGTAGGTATGTCCTGTATATATTTCCACAAATTGATGACCAAATATCCAGATATTCAAGCATGTGGGTACAGCCCCAATTCAAAGTTACTGTCATTGTTGTACTACACGATCTTCTGTGCAACAGATTTTGAGTACAGTGTAATTCATTCTGTAAATTAGTCAATGCTTGAATTGGTAGTGTGATCTTGGAAAATAAATGTTTTGATATCAGTGAGTTCTTTCAAGTAGTTAAAATGTTATGGAAAAAAAATGAACCTACAATATACATCTGTAATTACAATTTAGCACGGGGAAACAACAATTCACGTTGGCAATTTTTACTTTTAACAGAGGCCTTTGTGTGCATCAATTAAGGCACAAAACATACTTGGGCTTTAGAATGAAGGTAAAATATCCTCTTTGGCGTTAATGAGTTACTGTATTGAAATACCGAGTAAGTGTAAATGAGCAGCGGGTTATTTATGTGTAAACACGCTGCCATTATATTGAGAGTTTGAAAACCAGCCAAACAGGTGGGATGATTCTTACACACAGACACGTTACTCAAGCTTGAGACCAGACTGTCGACTCAAAAGTTGCCTTTTCCACTGACAAAGACCTGCAATCTTTAGGATGGACAACAATAGTACATTTAATTTTTCTAAAGACCAAAAGTCACCTCAAAAAAAACTGCAAACAACAAATACGTCAGTCACCAACAAAACTACGAACAATAAGCAAGGAGCAAACAAACCAGCAGGTACATTTTCTGTTTACCATCGCCAGCGTAACTCTTTCAGAAACCATGTGGTTTGAAGGCCATTTTTGTTTCACTTCTACAAGAAGAGACTTTTACTTTCAATATAAAACTGGGACATTTTCTTGTAAATTTAATGGCTGTCCTAAATGCCAGTTTTGGGGCTTTGAGTATCTGAAGCTGTCCAGAGGGAATATCCACATACTCTGTATGGTCTTTATTCTTCCACACTTAACTGCCTCAGCATCAATGTTTCATTATAAATGGAACTTTTTTTCCTTGTAAATTTAGGCTTCATTATGAGCATGCAACTTCTCCCTTTTAAATTTGAAGTTTTCGTTTTGCTTAATTTAGCATCTTTTGTTGTAAATTTAGTACTTTTTCAAAAATCTTATTGTCTTGTAAATTCCATTTTCCTTACATTTGCAAATGTATTCATGTAAATATGAGACCTTTTGTGAAAAAAATGTGACTTTATCCACAATTTGTCGTTTTTTTTCTTTTAAAAATGACTTGCACTTTATGGTAAATTTTGCATTTTTTTTTTTTTTTTTTTTTTTTTTAGTTAGAGTCAGCTGCTCATCCGTAAGCTGCCCGTCCAGCGCCTGGTGAGGGAGATCGCTCAGGACTTCAAGACCGTCCTGCGTTTCCTGAGCTTCGCCGTCATGGCTTTGCAGGAGACCAGCGAGGCCCACCTGGTGGTCTCTTCTTCGCTAAGGGGGTCACCATCATGCCCAAAGACTTCCAGCTGGCCCGCCGCATCCGCGGAGAGAGAGCTTAGACTTTCTGCTGCACATTCACCAACCAACCATAATGCTCTGCACTGTGTGTCTATATATATACACATTTATAGTAATATGGACATATGTTTACTAGATGTTGTTTTTTCTTGCCTTCTGATTGTTGCTCTGAGTGTTGCTATCCCTGTGCTGTTGCAATCCTGGAATTTCCCCATTGTGGGACTAATAAAGGCTTATCTTATCTTATCTTATCTTTAGGGGCAGATTAGAGGCATGTGGTTTCAGAGCTGCAGGTTGGAGATTGCCACCAAAACCCCCCCCCGGAAGTTTCAGTATCTTTGGAGAGGTCCCTGCTCTGTTGTGGGAGCTAAAAATGTTTACTGAAAAGAGGATTTGGATGAACTAAAATGGGCCCTCTTAGGCTTGCATGGAATTCTGAAAGCAGGAACTGATAGTTCCCTAAACTGGAGAGTTCCCGTGGTTGTGAACACAGCCGTCACATACCTGTCCTGTCTGCTCAGGGGAGACACACCTTACTCAAAAGTGAGACGTTTCCGCAATTACGCAACACTGGCTGCAGGTACTACACACACCTGGTTAGCTGGAAAGACACCATGATTCATCCATCCATCCATCCATCTTCTTCCACTTAATCCTTTTCGGGTCGCGGGGGGGCTGGAGCCTATCCCAGCATCTTTGGGCGAGAGGCAGGGTCCACCCTGGACAGATCGCCAGTCCATCACAGGGCCAACACAGAGACAACCATTCACTCTCACAGTCATACCTAAGGACAATTTAGAATCCCCAGTTTTGATGCCAATTAACCTCACTTGCATGTTTTCACCATGATTTACTCGCATGGAAGAGAGTCACCATCAGGTACACGTTCTCTTTAGGCCCTGCCTTTATAAACTGAGGGCTTTATGTTGCCTTTATTATAAGAGCAGGTGTGTGCCAACACTTACAGCAAAATACTCCAGCGTACACGCTGTATTTATCGAGGTTTTATAGTTACCCACATTAATCGGTCAGTATATCAGAAACTACAACAGTTCCCATCAAATTAAAACCAAATACCGACTTAAAAGAGTTTAGTGTCATTTTAGGTGAAACCACAAGTTCTTAAAACATGACTGACAAGTTTGAACAGGCTCCTCTAGTAGCAGGTTAACTCGGCAGTAAAGTCTTGCTTTTCTGTTTTCTTTTAAACAGTTTGTTTGAAGTCAAAGTTGCATTTGGTTTGACAGCCCGCCTGCCGGTGGAGGAGTGGTACCTGCAGGTTTAACAGCTGGTTCTGAACTAAACAACACTGAGCTGCCCGGTTTCCCGAAGGAAGTTCAGCAGTAAAGATTAGCCGGCTAGCCAAGGGAACAACTGGAAGTGCTGCATCTACTGATTAAAAGCGACAACTTGGGCTAGCTTGTTGGCATCGCAGCAGCAGGTAACAAAGTGGGCTCGGTTCACCGGACAGCTACACGGCTCACCGGTAAACACCTGTGGGGCACGGACCCACCTCCACAACCCACCTGACCCCAAACGGTCGCCGCTCCGCAGACGTTCGCAGCCGCTGGAAAACAGGAATCCTCTCCCCCCCGACAGGAGCCCGGTGATCCGGTTATCTGCTGGTCCTCTCCCTTTTGAAGAAAAGTCGGTGGAATGAGACCAGGCCCGAAGCGAGTACTCCGAGGATCCGAGCGATAGCGTGTTGACCTGGTGAACTATCACATCTGAGGACTGGTTCCAGCAGACCCGAGTATGCTGGTTGTGGTGAGTGCCAGTCCGTGTTTCCTGCTGGGTCAACTTCACTCAGAGCTGGCTCCGCCCTCATGACGCCTTCAAAGCCACCTTCATGCCCACGGAAAAAGTCCCATTGTACATCTTCTACATGACACCAACTTTTTCATTAGAACAATTTTACATTTAAAAAGGAACTAAGTAATCATCCACTGTATTTGGTTTGTAAAAATGTTATTTCAGTAAAATTTGTAAGCAAAATATGTACTGTGTAAACGCTTGCATTTTTGGGGTGTATGTTCAGTGAATGCAGCAATGTCCAGACTTGATTTAAAGTAGTTCTATCAACTAGATTCATCCTAACTTTTAAGTACACAAAATATTTTTAAAGTTATTTTTACTTGTTATTTTTGTTTTTATCTGCATATTAAACCATATAAATTTACATAATCTTTAAACAATTTCTACATATACTTAACCAGCCATACACTGAAAATGATTTAATTTTATCTAAAGCTGCAATCACTTGAATTATCAATTTTACAAATACATATTTAGTTTCTTTTTCCCTTTTGTGACCACATAAAATGGTATGGAGTATAAACAAATTTTACAATTAGAGCAGGCTGTCATCAGATGAAAATACTTAAACAGCCTTAACATAATTCTGAAAAAGACCCCAAGTTTAAAAATAAACTCTGTGTTCTCAGATGGCAATAAAAGACCCAACTTAAACATAACTGGGGAATAAATATAATACTTAGGTAAATAACACAGGGTTACAAAAATAATTTTTTTGGTAAGTTGTCTGTGTTTTTTCAACTGATTTAAGACAATTTTGCACCGCTGAATCCGAAAATGACATCCGTTTCTCTCGATCAGGTGCTAAGTAAAAAACCTGTACTTACTTAGTACTGTGCATGTACTTACCTTTATATAAAGGTAAGTACATGTAAATTGAATGTTACATCATCATTGTTCAAAATTCAGAGAATTTCAAGACATAAAAAAGAATTTTGCATCATATAAAGCGAAAACACCCGTACATGTAAACAAAAACGTATAAAACAACATGTGGCCATAATTCAAAAAGTTGACCTGATTGAGCAAAACCAATGTGATTTTTGGATTCAGCACATCAAAATTGTCCTAAATCAGCTAAAAAAACTTAGTAAATTTGGTGCTGACCAGTGTAATTATGCTTATAGCCATCATCCATCTAGGGTCTAATCAGAGAAGCTCAGACTGACCTTGAGCCACATGATCCCAGTGATCTGGTGGCAAGTCCACTGGAGGGTGGACCCATGTGGCTCGGCCAGATCCCATGGACAAAAACATGGGCAGCAGGCACTTGCCGTTGTGCCCCCCCCCCCCCCCCAGTTATTAATTCAAAAGGTTTTTTAGTATCTATAATGATGTATGATGGACTGGTATTTAAAAGAGAGAACTGATGTTTCTTTCACTTGATAGATACTGTAATAATTGATAATCCATTTCATGAGGAAAAAAACATGTTTTAAAAGAAACAAATAAGAGATTGTAAGTTTTTTATTTTTCCCCTTAAAAGATTTCAGTTTGTTTTTCAATTGGGTTGTACAGGTTATAGGTCACATTAATGGTGGAAAAAGGTTTGAAATGATTTATCTTGGTCTCGTTTTTTTTAACATCACAAAAACCTGGCATTTGAACAGGGGTGTGCAGACTTTTTAATATCCACTTTATAGAACAAATTTTGTGGCTGCATCCATGAAATTACAATGTTCCAAATGACTTTAAGGTTGATTGGATTTTAGATTGGCTGGATTGGCTTCATTTTCAGACTACTTATCTACTTTCATATTTTATGTACAGTATGTGCAGATAGGAAGTCATGTTTTTTCCACAATATCTTTATTGAACCTTTTTTTTTTTAACAAACATGATACAAACAATCAAACACTAACACTAAAGTACTACAAAAAAAAAAAAAGGACTAAAAACACCAACAACCACCAACAAAATCAAGTCTTCAACAATGCTCCTCTGTTTAGTCTAGACAATCCAATACATAAGTATACATATTATGTTCACCAGTTTGGAATTTACAAGGTCCACACACATCATTCACCTTCTTCTTCAAGAGTTATGTTTAAATTTTTTACATAATCAATAAAAGGTCTCCATATATTCTCAAACACAATTTCCTTTGATTTCAGTATATATGTTATTCTTTCTAATGGAAGGTTTGTTAACATCTGTCTTAACCACTGAGTCACATCTGGTCTATGAGTCTTTTTCCATAATAGTGCAATACATTTTTTGGCATTAAGCAAACTGAGGTCTATGAATGTTCTTTCACTTTTATTAAAATTATGCTTTTCTGGGTACAGACCCAGATAGGAAGTCATGTTACTACAGACTGAATAAGAACACTTAAAACATTGGTTGGCAACCTTTTCCATGGAAAAACCATTTGGAGCAATCTTTGGCTCCAAAAAATACACAAAGCCACAAAACACATTTGCCCTTAGAACTGCAGAATTAAATAAACTACTCAAATATGGAACTTTTCTTACAAATTTGCATTTCTTTTCTCCTTAATTTACTACTTTTTTCTTACAGAAAAGATGCATTTGTGTCTGTGCATTTTGTCATGATGAGGCCACTAATGGGCAAAGAGCTGCATGTTGCAGACCTCTGACTTAGAATAGAACAGTGGCTGCAGACTAAACTTCTTTTTTTAATTTTATTTTTTAAATCTCTGTATGAGGCAGAATTTAACCAGATGTGAAAACAATGCTGTACATGCACACATACCTACGCACACCACGTGAAAGGAGGAAAGTTGGTTAATCCACAATCTCTTGTTAAAAAGGGCTGATATACAGCTGAACAACGTCCCCCGCATTGTGGAGTGTGTTGAACGATGCCAGGTGACATCACTCTGGGAAGCTGTTGCAATATTACAGTGTGGCCACAGTGGACAGGAATGTCATTAGATAAAGCCCTCTGTTAAAGACAACAGAACTTTTAAATAAAACCAAATGACTCAAACTTAACATTGCTTTTGAATATCCATTTTTATTGAGGACATCAAGTATTGTAGATCTTAAAACACCAGTCATCCTCCTAAGCCAAAAAAGAAGAAATACTGTATTAACTGTAATGTCTCTGCAGCTTCTTGTTAAAGTTTTAAAGACACTGCAGTATTACATGACAGTCATTTCCAACCAAGCAATTTGACTGCACAATAGGGATTCCAGGAGTTACTATGTTCCATGATAACCAGGCTCCGGCATTTAATAATTGTAGTCTCTAATAACTGCTGGTGGCTTCTGATATAATGTGAGAGATGAAATGCTGTGTTGTGCACCTTTATTTCCAGACAGACTTCAGAACCCAGAAAGTGTACTGTTGCATTCAGGCTCATGCTAAATGTTAGCCCAGACCATTGCACACCTCACTTAAAGCACGCACGCACGCACGCACGCACACCTGACCTAGTGTCATTGATTGGAGCTGCTCGCAAAAAAGTATGAAAAGAGTTTTTCAGATGTAAGTGGAGAAAAACACACACTCCATTATAAAGTGAACACAAGCTCCTAACTCACCACTGAGGTCAGGAGCTCTGGAAATCCGTTACAAATTGCTCTGTTGTTTGTACTTTTAAGGGTTGAGATGATTAGAAAAGTTATCTTAAGTACAAGAACTGACTTCCTCTTTGATGTTTCAAAATAAAACAGGAAATATGACAATAAAAATGTTACATTTGCATAGAAATCGACTCCCTCTTTATAATGAACTGAAAAAGAATGTTACAAATCGTGAATTGTAAAAAAAACTCAGTTGAATATACATTCATGATTATTGTGTTTTATGTTGCTCTAGCAGTATTTTTGTTGAACATGAGTAACAAGTATGTTCAATGAATGAAAATGCAATTCAGAGTAACTAAAGTATACTTTTCCATTGGTTCTTTTATACAAGTTTAGTGATTAATCGCAATTAAAGTGTCCATTTTTTTAAAAATAATAACACACAGCCCTATTGAATAAGCAAAAATCATAATCCATTGTTGTTTATTACCATCAACTAATGTATTACATATATTATGACTTATGTACTGCATATATATTATGCATATATATTACAAAAGTAGTACTACACTCACGGATGTGCGGTATCATGAACATAATGTTGTAGTGATGTCTTCGGCCTATGACTGAATCATTGTAGGGCTACATATATTTATACTGCGTTCCCATGCCAAATTGAGATCTGCATGTACAATATGCCCTTCATGAGTGACATATGCTCACAACTGGTAAGATGTGGGCTAATTTAAATGCTGACTGACATTAGATTTTCTTCCTAAATGGTGGAAACATTTTTAGTGCTCCCTGTAACAACTTTTCAATAGTATTCAGTGTGTGGGGAATGAAATATTGGCCAGATTTACTTTAGCTGCTTCCAACTACAAAGCCCCTTATGGGATAAGAGGGTGGGGAAAATGAGATATTGCAAAGTTATTTATTCATGTCCCCATATCTTTTTGTTGCTGTTGTTGCTTTCAACAAAGTGAATCAAAGCACTGAACCTGGACAATGATCTTAAAGTGGCAACAAAGTTTATGCGTTTGTCACAGACAAATTTCACATCTAGTGTTAGATTGTAATAGAAAACGTAAAATATATTTAAACATTTTAAACATAATTAGGATAATTAAAATATGAAACAAAAGCACTCTGAGGCAAGCGCAATATTCCCCGCCTCCATTTTCTTTGACGATCCCAATACTTACTGACAGAGAGCAGTTCTCAACTTTTCAATATAATTACTGTGGCAGAACCAAATTATGATAAACCCATCATCCAAAGTATACAACCCATAGCTGGAGGACAGGATCCCGAGGTGAACCTGTGCAGCAAGTTTGGTGATCCCAGAGTTTTGCACATTCTATAGTAAGAGGGCATAGGAGTGCCAAGCTTGAACTTTGACCTTTCGACCCCAAACCTGTAGTCAGAGGTTATGGTGAACCTGTGTACCAGGTTTGGTGACCCTAACTTTACTCGTTGTACACTAATAAGGCATAAGGAATGTTAACTTTGACCTTTGGATCCAAAACCTATTGTCAGAGGTCAGGATCCCAAGGTGAACCTGTATACCAGGTTTGATGGCCTTAGCTTTACTTGTTTTATAGTAACAGTAAATTTAGCATTTACCATTGTGCAACTAGAATGTTAACTTTGACCTTTGACCTTCTGACCCCAAACTAGGGGTGGGCGATATGGCCTAAAAATGATATCACAATATTTCTGTGAATTTTCACGATAGCGATATTCTTCACGATATCAAGGAATAGTTTTTTCTTTTACATTTATAAAGGACAGTTTCACAGGCCATCATTAATGATGTTCAACGTATTCAGTAAAAACAAAACAACAACTCTTATTTCTCCAGTTTATAAAGAACACTTTAGAATGTGTTTAAAACTTTTTTTTTAAATTCTGTATCAAATATTACCAGAAAATATTATAAACCACCACATCTTAAGCGCACTGAGGGGTGAACTGGTACAAAAATTCAGGGTGGGAATTTGACTTTATCCTCGGCCACGCTGTTGTTGGAAACCAGAAACCACCACAGTTTTAGTGGGTTAATATTTTAAAATAAGAGGTATCAAACTAGTTATAAATGTAATTATAACCTTCGGGTGGGATGAAAATTATAAATTTGGATTGTAATAGTCAACTGATCTATTGATTATTAAAACAACAGACTGACTCATCTTACACAAGGTAAGCGGCTTTAGCTAAAAAGTTACAATTCTGTATGAAAAAGGTCACAAATTTGTCACCAGAAACATTCAATTTTTTTTTTAAAAAAATGCACCTTTATGAAAAGATGTTTAATGAGAAAAAACAAATTTAGGAGAGAACGGTAACAAGCAGATGAGAGTAAAGTTGGTACTGCAGACTACATATAGGTACAGGTTCAGGTTACTTTATTTGTACCCGTAGGTAGATTTGTTTTGCAGTCTGATAAAGCCTGTAGTTTTGAAAAATTTGCAGATTTTTCTTAAAATATCTGAATAGTCCTGAAAACATTGCCTTATGAATGTAAGAGCAATTTAGCTATGGTTAATGCAACCTATTTATTACATTAAAAAAATGTAAACCCTAAACTACAGTATAAGCAGCTACAGCAGTATAATATAACCACAGACACGCTTTCACCACATTACTCCTGTCTTTACCTCATTTCTATGCTCTGGGACATGAGGGGGTTTTGCTCCTTTTAACATGTTTAATTAATTTAGTCTAGTATGTTATTTCCTGTGATGGACTGGCGATCTGTCCAGGGTGTACCCTGCCTCTCGCCCAAAGATGCAGGGATAGGCTCCAGCCCCCCCGCGACCCGAAAAAGATTAAGCGGAAGAAGAAGAATGAATGAATGAATAGTATGTTATTTCACCAGGTCAGGAAGACGGTCTAAATAAAACAGGGAGAGAGTGGGCTTATTTAAAACTATTATTATTTCATCATTTTTATCATATTAAATATATGCTGGCCTACCTGTCGTTTCCCAAGACACTTCTGCTGGTAACACCTCCCGTCTCTCTCTCTCTTTCTCTCAGTTTACCCACATTAGAAATCTCTGTTGCACAGACAAGTCCTGGGGCTGTTAACAGATTTTTTTTTTTTTTTTTCTTTCGGTTGGTTGAATAAATCACGCTGCAGCAACCACAATGGAACGAAAATAAACCTCTGGACACTTCGGATGTCAGCAACACCGCTTCAGGGCGAAGTAAAACTTTTCCCCAAAGTGGCGTTGTTGACATGTAGAAAAAAAATGCGAGCAGATTATCCGCATTGCTGCACCGTTTTTTGTTTTTTTTTAAAAGATGGCAGCAGTCTGAAATGGCCTTAAAACTAAATTACTTTCTCACAACCAGATGAAGATGTCCGAGCACAGAGTGCCGCTTTCCTGCGCCATGTTTTTTCCCCGTTTCTATGGTAACACGCAACTTCCGTTGGCAGTGTAACGGGCCCCAAATATAATGATACTGTATTCATTTTTACACCGGTATCAAAATTTATACCGGTATTATCATGAACGATATGATATGGCACACCCCTACCCCAAACCCATTGGCAGAGGTCAGGATCCCAAGATGAACCTCTATTACCAGGTTTGGTGGCCCTAGCTTTACTTGTTTTATAGTAACAGTAAATTTAGCATTTACCAAAGTGCAACTAGAATGTAAACTTTTACCTCTGACCCTTGCCCCCAAAGCCATGTTCAGGTCAGGGTGTAACTCATCCAAGATGTGTATTAGATACAAATACTGTATTGATTTGAAAAGCCTACATCATTTCTTTCAGTAGTTATTGTGTTTAGAAGATTTCGGGAAAACCTGACCTCTGACTTTTGACCTCAAGGTCATCTGACGAGCGTGAAACTGCAATCTGCACATCATCAGAGTATATCAACCCATGGTACCAAGTTTCAAAATAATCGGAACAAAACTGTAGGAGTTGATTTCAAAAGACAGTTATTGTCTATGAAGTGAAGTGAAATAAGAAGTCATAGGTCAGGGGCTACAAGTCCTGCAAAAGTCATCCCATCAGAACCAAATTGCAATATGTGCATCCTCAATGTATATCAAACCATGGTACCAAGTTTCAAAACAATCGGAAAAAAAAACTGTAGGAGGAGTTATTTCACAAATGTGGGACAGAGAGACAGATGGACACATTGACCCATAACATAATCCCCCTTCGGCCTTCACCCAAAGAGCTCTTCAACCCCTTTGGGCTTTGTCCGGCGGAACATAAAAATTTGAGAGTCACAAAAAACACGCCATTGACACCCATATAAAGCATCAAATCATCATCAAAACAGAATATTTCAAAAGCCTTTTCTCACATTATCAGAATGTCTTTCAATCACTCCAGCTCTACATAGCAGTACATATTTTTTGGAAAAATAAGAATAATTTTAAAAATTACATCTCTGAGCCTGTGCAGCATTCACCAAGGAGATGTTGACAAAGGTCAGGACAGGATGAGAGACCGCGATCCCTCTGAAGGAGTAGTGATGTAGAACGTTGGAGTCCCACTGTACCGCTCCTGTCCAGGAAAAAAAAAAAAGAATGATAATGACATTAAACTACTGTGATGTTAGCTTAAAATTAATCTAAATCAACTCTTTAAGATAGGGATTGGTTACAGTTACAAAACGACAATGACCTTGTGTGAAACACTGTCCTAAATTCAGTCTATTAGATCAGGGGTCTGCAACCTGTTGCTCTTTTGCCCATAACCATGGGATCCTTAAAAACTTAAAGAAGAAGCCATCTCTATTGTCATTCAGTTCGTACAGCCAATCGTGTACAGTAGAATGAAATTACGTTTCTCCTTTCTACAATGTTAATCACATGTAGAATCAGAGGGGTCGCTGCCATGCAAGGCGCCACCACAAACAACTTTTCCTTCCCCCATTCTATTATGCTGAGCACCAAGCTAGAAGGCAGGAAGTACCATTTTTATATGGTCTTTGGTATGACCCGGCCAGGACTTTAACCCCCAACCCCCAAAATGTAAGATTTTCACCTTAAAATAATGTTTCCAAAATTATCTTGATGGACTCAACCTTTGACCAGGTGAATGTCACTTCCCCTAAAGCCTGAGTGGCCCTGCATTGTCTGCAACAGCTCTCTTCTTGGTAGGAACACTGAAAGGACAACTATGGCAACTATGACCCGAGTCCCAACAGCCAATCACAGGGTGCTGTGGTGTTGGTGTCTACAGTTGTGCCCTGTGTTTGGCTGTTGGGACAGAGGTTCCACTCAGAACAAGAAAACTGCATAGTGGTGCCTTAAAATAAGAAAAAAAGGGGGGGGGGTGCAAGATACCCAGTTTGTGCTGAGATCTACTCAGAAACCACTCCATATTCCTTCAACTCCCTCTCCATTCCCCCGTCAGGTCCAGCATAAATAAGACCATTTAAATAAAGTATTAAAGTTATTATACAGCAAAAGGAGCCCATAAATACTATTTATAAACAGTCAACTATGAGCACAGTTCCTTTTGGCAAAGCAAATGTGTTTGGCACAACAAGGCCACAGGTATCTGTTCTGCTTGCCAAGCTGCTGGACAGGATGGGTTTAAAAAAATAACCTTACAAATTTTCAAGAAAGTTTTGCAGATTTACAAGAAAATCTTTAAAGTTCAGAGGAAATAAATCATAAATTTAATAGAAAAAAATGAAAGAAAAATTCTTCTTATTGCATGTCACTAATGTTGACAGCTTGGTTTTACCTTCATTTTAAGGCTTAAATATGTTTTATAGCTCCATGCAGATTTGTTTTGACCAAAATTTGCTCCTCATGGCTCCTTACATAGTAGACATTGCTGGCCCATGAACTGTTCATTCATCTTCATCACAGCACAGCAGTCTAAGGAAGGAAGTTCAGAGAGGGCACCAAAAAAACAAGAGTCGCTGCTTGTTTTGCAGACAGACACCTTTCCTCTTGAGTGGAGATGCTTGTTTTCCATCTCTAAACTTCCTTTAATACAGCTTCCTTCAGACACAATAAACTTATCTGACTCCTGCTGTCACTACGGTATTCAGAGTGCAAATACAGATCACCCCTCCACAACAAATGAGTAGCATGCAAACTTATTTATAACAGAATAGAATACACTTTGTCATTGTACAGTTGTACAGTACAATGAAATTGTGGGTGCTCCACCAGGCTACTGCGCAATAAAGTAAGAGAGAAGGATTAGATAAAACATGGTTACAGAACACACGATTAAACACACGACTGAAATAAAAATAGCCCAGGATTATGGAAATACACACAGGTATGGTAGTAGCCTCACAGATGGAACTATGTACATAAGAGTGTGGAGTGCTGAACACACAATTGAGTAAAATGGCCCAAGGATTATGGAAAATATACATAGTAGTGGTTTTGCAGATGGGTCAATATACATGAAAGTGTGGAGTGCAAAGACAGGTGAGTTATTGTGATAATTAAAAAGGTCTTCAGTTCTGTGCATGTGAGCGTTCAGAGGGAGGGTGGTGGGGCCTCTGACTGTTTGCAGTTCAGATGGCCCAGGGGAAGAAACTGTTTGTCAGTCTGAAGGTGTGGAACCTGATTGATCTGAACCGTCATCCAGAGGGAAGCAGGTCAAACAGGTGGTGGACGGGATGGGAGGAGTCTCCTGTGATGGCTTTGATCTTTCTGAGACAATTTTCTGAGACTGCCCTCCCTGGAGGACCGCCAATGATTTTGGGGGCGGTGTTGATGACCCTCTGCAAAGCCTTCCTGTTCTTGGTCATGGAGCCGGCGTACCACATACTCAGACAGTAGGTGAGCACGCTTTCCACTGAGCAGCAGTAGAAGGCCAGCAGCAGCTTCTGGTCCAGGTTGTTCTTCCTCAGCACACGGAGAAAGAGCTGCTGGGCTTTCTTCATCAGGGCCTTGGTGTTGACAGTCCAGGAGAGGTCAGAGGAGATGTGGGCGCTTAGTAACTTGAAGGTGGGGACGGTTTCCAAACGGTCGCCATTTATGAGGAGGAGGGGTTGGTCCTGTCTGTTCTTTCTGAAGTCCAGTATGAGTTTTTTGGACATTCAGCTTCAGGTTGTTTGCTTGGCACCACAGCAGCAGATTCTCTACCTCTGCCCTGTATGCCTTCTCATCGTTGTCAGTGATGAGCCCAACCAAGGTGGTACTATCCGCGTACTTCACAATGATGGTGGTTGGGTGGGTTAGAATACAGTCAATAGAGGGTTAGAAAATAAAATAGGGTTAGAATACTAAACTAAACTAAACTAACCTGCACTTATATAGCGCTTTTCTAGTCACAAAGACCACTCAAAGCGCTTTCATTAATACTAACCCTCTATTCTAAGGGCCTATAGGAAACAGATATCTAGGGACAATTTAGAACAGCCAATTAACCTAACATGCATGTTTTTGGCATGTGGGAGGAAACCGGAGAAATCCCGGAGTAAACCCACGCAACACGGGGAGAACATGCAAACTCCACACAGATCACTGTTGGTCGGGGGCTGGGATCGAACCCACGATCCCACGATCCCCACAATCCCCCGGCCAAGGGTAAACTGTGCTGCCGCAGTGCTAACCACTGCGCCACCGTGCAGCCCCAATACAGCCCCAACATCGGCTGCACGGTGGCGCAGTGGTTTAGCACTGTGGCAGCACAGTTTTACCCTCGGCCGGGGGATCGCGGGGATCGTGGGTTCGATTCCAGCCCCCGACCAACAGTGAGCTGTGTGGAGTTTGCATGTTCTCCCCGTGTTGCGCGGGTTTACTCCGGGATTTCTCCGGTTTCCTCCCGCATACCAAAAACATGTAGGTTTAGGGCGCTCGCGCACGCAGCGACCAGCAGCCGGTGGCTTGTCACCAGACTGCAAACCGAATCTACCTACGGGTACAAATAAGTAACAAAAAAAAAAAAAAAAAAAAAAAAGTGCACAGGGAGTACAGTAGAGTGCTTAGCATGCAGCCCTGGGGGGAGCCAGTGCTAAGAGACACTGTGGAGGAGTGGTGGGGGCCAAGTCTGACTGTTTGTGGGGTGGTTGTTGAGAAAAATTTTTTATCCAGGAGCAGGTAGGAAGGGGGGATCTGGAGGAGGTGTAGTTTATTGATCAGGATGTCCGGGATAATGGTGTTGAAAGCTGAACCGTAGTCCGCAAAGAGCATCTTCACGTAGCTCCTTAGGTTCTCCAAGTGGTTCAGTACTCTGTGGAGTGTGGTGGCGATTCCGTCTTCTGTGGACCAGTTCCACCTGTAGGCGAACTGGTGGGGGTCGAAGGAGGGGGGAAGACAGTCCCTGATGTGCTGGGACACCAGTTGCTCATAACACTTCATGACTACAGATGTGAGTGCTATGGGTCTGTAGTAGTTCAGGCTGTCAATTGTGGACTTTTTGGGGATGGGGATGATGGTGGGGGCCTTAAGGCAGGAGGGGATGGTGGCATGTGTCAGGGAGAGGTTGAACAGCTTGGTGAGGGGATCTGCCAGCTGGTCTGCACATGCTTTGACCACCGCTCCTGGGATGCCGTCAGGACCAGCAGCTCTGCAAGGGTTCACTGCTCTCAGTTGCCTCCTCACTTCATGCACCTGTAGGGAGGGGAGGGTGGGGGGAGAGAGGGGAGGGGGTGAGTTGGGGGGGAGGTGAGCTCAAACCGGCCAAAGAAGCTGTAAAGCTCCTCTGCCAGAGTGAGGCTGCAGTCCGATGTTGGGGGGCCCTGCCCCCTGTAGTTGGTGAGGGCCTGGCTGCCTCTCCACATCTGTCTGGGGTTGTTATCTGTGAGGAAGCCCTCCACATTCCTCCTGTAGGTGTTCTTGGCATGTTTTATGCCTCTTCTCAGGTTGGCTGTAGCAGTGCTGCACAGAGAGCTGTTCCTCTGCCTGAAGGCAGAGTTGCGAGCTCTGAAGAGTCATATTTTTAGTAAAACAAACAAAAAAAAAAGCTGCTAAAAATGAAGTACTTCCACATTAGTCAAGTCTGAGCACAATTTAATATTTACATTCATACAGATAAAAAAAATGACTATCAAAACTATTTCAGTTACATTCACATTTGTTCTGTATTGTAAATCTAGGCTAGATTTGTAGTAACAGCATGGCAATGATGCCTGTTCCTAAAAACATCACAAAATTATTCAAATGGCACATTTTCACAAGCTGGACATGAACTACACAGACATGTGTCTTATGTAATGTGGAATACAAACTGAAAATCTAGTAGCACTATGCTTGTAGCCATTACACTGACTAAAAAGGACTACAGCAGATTCAGAAAATAAAACACATGTAAGCCCTTTTGAATACATCTTAATTACTCACAGTCTTTGTGTCCATTTTCCAAAACTCTGAGCAGCAGTTTAAAGGTGCTTTACTGAACTCTTGTAAACTCATGTTTTACTGACATCTTGGAGCCACAAGGTGAACTGCATGCCCATCCACTCTATTAAACACATCATAGCCTCAGTTGTTTAAATCAGTGATTTTTCAACCGGGGTACCACGGGAAATTGTCTGATTTCCAATTTCCAAAAAATTGCAAATAATCTGCTGTTGTTGTGTGTCGATGGCTGTAGTGGCTCTTAAATGTCAATGGGAGGCAGTATGAATGCAATCTTTCTTCTTTTACTTCTTCTTGAAGGAAAAATTCGCTGCTGTGTACTTGCCGTGGAAATCCCAAAAATGCCCTGTCATGTTTGAGTTCACAACATTATCCAGAGGGTCACACGGCTGGGAAAATGTCACTACCTCCTCCAAAAACTGCATCTTGATGTTGGCCGTTTTCAACTCTAAACAAGTGGTGGATACCTCTAGGCCACCGGAGTGGTGTCCTAGAGGTAGAGCATCTTATTATACCTTATACCTTATTAAACATCAAGGTACTGCACGCTGCAAGAATCACGGCAATCGGTTGTGATTTGGACATCCTACGCCAGCACGGAATTCTGGCGGAGTCCCCGCTGGAAGCTACCCGTGAGAGGAGGAAGCGGAAGTGGAGGGAACGCAGGAAAAAGCGAGGAAAAAGGGCCGGGATCCATGCTAGGCTAAAGGCTAACCCCTCCAGACCAGCGGTACCGTCGCTTCTTCTCTCAAACGTCCGCGCCCTCAAAAGCAAGGTGGACGAACTGCGTCTGCTGAGAGAAACCCGGAGAGAGTGGAGGGACTGCTGTGTGTTTGTTTTCACCGAGACATGGCTCCACGACAACATTCCTGACGAGGCCATTCAACTGGAAGATATGGCGATGTTCTGTGCCGACAGGGAAACGGCGAGCTCCGGTAAGAGCCGGGGGGTGGGCTATGCATCTATGTTAACAAGAACTGGTGCGTTAATGCCACGTTAGTGTCTAAACACTGCTCTCCGTTGGCGGAGTTCCTTATTGTAAATTGTCGGCCTTATTATCTGCCTAGGGAATTCAGCAACATGTTTGTAGTCGGTGTTTACATAGCGCCGAGCGCTAACGCTAAAGCTAATGCTAAGAAGGCACTCGGGGAACTGCACAATGCAATCAGTGAAATCCAAACTTCACACCCGGACAGTTTTGTGGGGGTTGCGGGGGATTTTAACCACACCAGCCTAAAGACTGTGCTCCCCAAGTTTAAACAATGTGTAGACTTTAAGACCAGAGGAGAGAATATGTTGGACTTAGTGTACACAAACACAGATGCATATAAAGCGATACCCCGCCCCCATCTCGGCCGTTCTGATCACATATCCGTGATGCTGGTGCCTGCCTACAAACCTTTATTGAAGCGCAGCAGGCCAGCAGTGAAACAAATCAGGATTTGGCCAGAGAGTGCAACCCCTGCACTGAAAGACTGTTTTCAGCACACAGACTGGAAGGTCTTCAAAATAGCAGCCTCCCAGGAAGACAGGACAGATGTGGAGGAATATGCAGATTCGGTCACCAGCTACATCGCGAAGTGCACAGAGGACTTCACTACAGTGAAGACCATCACTATGCGGGGTAATCATAAGCCCTGGATGACTGCAGAGGTGCGCTCGCTGCTCACAGCCAGAGATGCAGCCTTCAGAGCGAAGGACAGGATCGCCCTCCGCTCAGCCAGGTCTGCACTTTCTAAGGGAATTAAGGCGGCAAAGCGCGCCTATGCGGAGAAAATCCAGGGACACCTCTGACATTAGGAACACCAAGCAGATGTGGCAGGGAGTTCGGACACTGACGGGCTTTAAGCCTAGGCAGGGGGTCGATGATGACGACGCTTCACTTCCAGACAGGCTTAACGACTTCTTTGCACATTTTGAAGCATCAAACTCGACAATCAGAGGGAGGGCTGGCCCTCCCCCACCATCGGTCGGACCAGCTTTTACCATCAACACAGCGGACACACGGAGGACCCTAACCAGAGTCAACCCACGCAAAGCTGCAGGTCCAGACAACATTCCGGGACGTGTGCTCCGAGACTGCGCGAGCGAGTTGGCGGATGTCCTGACTGACATTTATAACATCTCCCTGAGTCAGGCCATCGTTCCCAGATGCTCCAAGACCTCTATCATTGTACCGGTGGCAAAGAAACCAGTGGTGTTCTGTTTGAATGACTATCGTCCTGTTGCACTGACACCAATTGTGATGAAGTGTTTTGAGTGGCTTGTCAAACCACACATTACAGCCTGCCTCCCTGCATCACACGACCCGCTCCAGTTTGCATATCGTTCAAACCGCTCCACGGAGGATGCTATAGTCACCACCCTACACTCTGTCATCACCCACCTGGACCAGAAAGACACCTACGCCAGACTCCTGTACATTGATTTCAGTTCAGCATTCAACACCATTATTCCCCAGAGACTGATGGAGAAATTACTCCTTCTCGGTCTGAACACCGCCACATGTCTCTGGATCCTGGATTTTCTGACTGAGAGACCTCAGTCTGTCCAGGTTGGAAACAACATCTCCAAGTCTGTCACGCTGAGTACCGGATCCCCTCAAGGCTGTGTACTCAGTCCACTGTTGTTTACACTTCTAACACATGACTGCGTATCCAGACACGAGGGGAACCAGATTATTAAGTTTGCAGATGACACCACGGTGGTGGGACTTATCCAGAGGGATGAGGAATCAATGTACAGGGAAGAAGTGAGAGACCTGGAGGGCTGGTGCAGGGAGAACAATCTGGTGCTCAACGTGGACAAAACGAAGGAGATGATAATCGACTTCTGGCGGTCGCAGCCTGAGCACGCCCCCCTCAGCATCGGCGGCCGTTTAGTGGAGAGAGTAGAGAACATCAAGTTCCTCGGAGTGCAGATCTTGCAGGACCTGATCTGGAGCAAGAACTCCTTGGAGATCAGGAAGCGGGCTCAGCAGAGACTGCACTTCTTGAGGAAACTCAAACAGGCCTCTCTCCCCATCTGCATCCTCAGGACCTTCTACAGAGGTGTGGTGGAGAGTGTTCTGACGTACTGCATTGCTACATGGTACTCCAGCTGCAGTATGTCAGACAAAAAAGCCCTGCAGAGGATAGTCAAGGGGGCGGAGAGGGTAATTGGAGTCTCCCTCCCCTCTGTCCAAGAACTTTTTCAGAACCGTTGTAGGAGCAGGGCACTAAACATTGTCAAGGACCGTTCTCCCCCTCTGCATAAACACTTTGAACTTCTTCCATCTGGTAAACGATTCCGGAGCATCAGAGGCAGAACCACCAGACTGATCAACAGCTTCCTTCCACAAGCTGTCAGGATGCTGAACAGTTGACCCGGAATCTCTCATACACACTACTGCACCTACGGACATTTTGTATATTATAGTTAGTTATTCTTTTTTTTCCCCAAGTATGTCTCAGGGATGTGTGAATGGATGGGGGGGGTGGGGGTGGGGGGGAGCTATGTGGGAATGTGTCTTAAATCATGCTGCTTCTTATATGGATGCCGAGAGAAACGCAATTTCATCTTGCCTGCACTACAGTTGTATGTACAGCAATATGACAATAAAGTTTGATTTGATTTGATTTGATTTGATATGCCCCACAACCGGGAGGTCGGGGTTCAAGTCCCGGCCGGGTCATGCCAAAGACCATATAAAAATGGAACTTCCTGCCATCTAGCTTGGTGCTCAGCAAAAATGGAATGGAGGAGGGAAATGTGGGTGGCAATGGCTCAGGAGGTAGAGCAGGTCATCCAATAACTAGGGGCTTGGCGGTTCGAATCTCGCTCTCCCTAGCCATCTTGCTGTTGTGTCCCTGGGCAAGATACTTTACCCACCTTGGGACGGCAGTGGCTCAGGAGATAGAGCAGGTCATCCAATAAGCGGAAGGTTGGCAGTTCGAATCCCGCTCTCCCCAGATATCCTGCCGTTGTGTCCTTGGGTAAGACACTTTACCCCAAATTGCTCCTGGTGGGTCAGGACAGCGCCATGTATGGCAGTTATGCCACCATCAGTGTGTGAATGTGTGTGTGAATGGGTGGATAGCATGATCTGTAAAGTGCTTTGGCCATCTAGAGATGAGAATAAAAGTGCAATATAAGTGAATGCCATTTAACATTTACCTTGCCTCCAGTGTCCATGACACTGGGTATGAATGTGTATAAATGTTTGGTAGTGGTCGAAGAGGTTGTTGGCGAGGACTGGCAGCCACATTTCCATCAGTCTGCCCCAGGGCAGCTGTGGCTACAGTAGTAGCTTACCACTATCAGTGTCTGTCCGGAGTGAATGAATAATGGAATCACTGTAAGTGCTTTGAGGTGTCACTTAACATATAAAGCGCCATATAAATCTAATCCAGTCTATAATACAATGAATCCATCGCTCTCACCTCAATGGCTGGGTAACCTCCCAACCATATTCTTGAGGATGATGGCCAGCACTTATGCTTTGCAAGTAGAATGACTGAGCCTTGTGGCATGGGCCCATGGTGCTTTCTTAGGGTCATCAGGTGGGTACCCTCCTTCATCGGTGTTTCGTCAATTAGCCCACAACACCTCCAAAGGGCTTGACAGCTAGCCCCAGCTAGCTATTATTTGTACAAACTGTCACAGAGCTCTGTTGGTCCATCTGTCTCTGGTAAGTTGCAGTTCCCTTTTCAAACTAATTTATTCTCCCAGTAATGGCAGAATGTCAGTGCTGACTGGCTATCACAACCAAACATCAAGAAAATTTTTGGCTTGAGTTGTACAATTTGCGTGTCTGCATCGCCCACAGCAAACCCACGTATGTTTGCATCTTTCCATTGACTTTGTATGTAATCGCTCACAAATTACAAGATTAAATTGTCATCATTACATATGCCATAATATGTGTCACTTTATGAAACATTTGGTTTGTAGAGTACTGCATTTTTTCAATGCAAAAAATATGCCGTGGTTCAAAAAAGGTTGAAAAACACTCATTTAAACCATAGACTGTAAATAAAGATGGACAACATGGCAGTTCTCTAAAAATGAAGCCAGCACATCGTGATCGCCTTCTGGTGGCTGGCTGCAGTTTTAAGACTTTAATTCCCACCTTCTCCCATTATTGTGTGCGACTCTTTGCCAAACTGAAAGCTAAAAATACTCCATAAATAAATTTTTCTCGAAGATGGCTTCTCTCCTTGTACGTAGCTCTTATCATGATGGTGCATGTTCAAGTGTTTGTTTTACACATCACTTCGATATTAATTAGTTATCTGATACTAATAGAACAGGGGTGTGGTTGCGTGGTCATGATTGGTCATGTTTGATGTAGTTGCCTATGGCCCACTGCACAGGTTCTCAGAAACAGAGTAAATGGGAATGCAATTCATTTAGCAACCACAAGGTGTCAATAAGATCTGAGTTTCCAAAAATTTCATCCACCACCTGCAATTGTAGTCATATTCTCCTAGAATACTGCACAGATCACAAGAAAATAAATGAAGAACATCTTGAGATAAACCATCAATAAACTGAAAACTTACTTTCACAAGCAGAGGTTAGTTGCAGTTAGTAGAGCTAGATATTTACTCATTCAGAGTTGTTGCTATGGTTATTTCACAAAGGAAGCGGTCCTGTTGCATCGTCTACTCAAACCACAAACACTTGCCCATAGTGATGTATTACATTCTCACACTGAGCCAATTTGACATTCGTTTGACAATAGTTTGACATTTGACATTAGTTACCTCTGTGTCTGATAACAGAGCTAAATGTTTGAAGTTAGCATCATAAGTGACAAAAGTGAGAGGGCATGGTGAACTGTGGCTCACTAGAGTTAAAAGAAACATGCACTGAAATGGGTCACTTTGAAGAAGGCTGTTTAATCTGGGTGGAAAACGGTGCTGCAATATTTAAAACCTGAGGGGCTTTGACCAAAGCATGTCAGAGATTTCATGAAGACCTCTGGGAACTGTATCAACTTGTGGAAAGGGTTCATAAGTTGCCACCTTATTTTTGACTGTTTTTATAAACTCAATGGTACACAAAAGGCAAATAAAATTAACATGTAATTAAAGCTGCAAGCAGCTGTAAGCGGGCCCTCGCCCCCCGCACAAACGTGGACCCTGGCGTCCGTCGTTCCTAGCTAGCTCAGAAAATTTTCCATCGTTGCGGCAGTGCTGCGTGAATAATAAAGTAAACCATTTGGCACAGTACTTACTGTGAGCAGTAAGTACTGCTACAGTATAACTGTTGTCAATCATTTTTATATAGGAGTGTGTGGGGCATTACTAACATCCAACATAGAAAATTTTGTGAAAATCAGACAAAGTTTGTCCAAGTTACAACTTTCCGATGTTCCATGGGGAGGAGTCAACTTTTGCCATGTCGCCATGGCAACACTTCTCTGTCACTTATGTGTTGCCCACCCATACAGGACTACATATGACAGTCACTTTAACCCATGTTCCAGATTTCATGACTCCAGGTCATTCCCAACCATCCCAACAAGATCACGGATTGAATGGCGAGGAGGGCGTGTTCATGGTAACAGCAGTGACGCCATGCTAAAGGTGATGTGCAGTTATGATCAACCAGGTTGTCTGATAAACCTCAGAAAATTGCACGTCATTCTGGCAAGCTGCGTATGAGTATGGCATGTGAGTTATGGCAACTTCCTGTCCATTGGCGGTAGGGGGCGCTGTCACTATGTGTCATTCTTTATTATAGAAATGATCAGTATTGGCTACCTATTCACCACACAAAATTTGGTTGAAATCAGTCAATGTATGCCAGAGTAAAAGCCATTGGAAGGGTGATGGCAATACTGTAAACTTGTCCACGTCCCTGTTGCCAAACTGTCGGGCATTTGGAAAAGTTTTCAACAGCTTTTGATGGCACATGGGTATAGATGATTGTCACCAAAAATGGTACCAATCAGACTATTTATTTCAGAGATATTAAAGAACACCTTTGGTGTAACCTTCATGTCTCCAAGAGAGGGCACTATTGCTACTCATGAATATTCATAGCTGTAATTGTTCGGAGGCATACCCATATACCTCATACCTACCTTGGTGCCAATCTGACATTCCATTCCCAAGGTATTAAAACAACAACGTGATGCAAACTTTCTGATGCAAAACTTTTTGCCTCCTATAGGTGGCGCTGTAGATTTCTATGAATACTATTCTATACAACTGTTTGGAATTGGATCGATAGCCATATTACTGAATTTGGTTGAAATCCGACAATGTGTACCAGAGTTACTGCCGTCAGAATGGTTATAGAATGATCATGGCGAGGCATCAAACTTTGCCACGCCCCTACGGCCAAACCATCGAGCTTATGGAAAAGTTTTCAATAACTTTTAATGGCACACGGGTATAGATGATTGTCACCACAAATGAGCTCAACTGGACTAAAACCCTAGGATGATTTCGATCAAATGCGTGAGGTGGAAATCTGGTCACCGCCACTTCCTGCCAAAATGGCCAACTTCCTGTTGGGTGTAGACCATCACTTCTATGGGGTTTTTTGCATGTCTTAACATGATAAACATCTCAACCGATTTTCAACTTTCTACGCGAAAGTAAGCGTGTGCCACTCCCCATTGACTTCACATGTTAGGTGGCGCTGTAGAACCATTTTTGTGGGGTCATTCATATTTCCTCCAAAATATTAAATTGTTTGCCAGTCTTGAGGTCCCTGCAAAAAATGGTGAGTTTTCATGTACGTTTACTACCCCAAAAATGAGATCTTAGATGGAGAAGAAGAAAAAAAAAATTCTAACAAATACAATACGGCTCTCGCCCACTGGCGTTGTCTGTGGCTCGGGCCTTAATTAAAGCTGCACGCAGCTGTAAGCGGGCCCTCAACCCCTGTGCAACCGCGGACCCCGGTGCCCGTCGTACCTAGCCTGGCTCAGAAAATTTCCCATTGTTGAGGCAAGCGCTGCGTGAATAGTAAACCATTTGGCGCATTACTTCCTGTGAGCAGTAGGTGGCTCTATAACTTTTGTCAATCATTTTTATGTAGTTTATGTAGTATTAATTGTTTGTCAGTCTTGAGGTCCCTGCAAAAAAAGTTTTCATGCACGTTGACTACCCCAAAAATGAGATTTTAGATGGAGAAGAAGAAAAAAAAAATTCTAAGAATTACAATAGGACTCTCGCCCACTGACGTTGTCGGTCGCTCGGGCCCCAACTAGAATCCAGCTGTTGAATTGTTGATCATTTTTAATCACATGTTACACTAGAAAACCCTCCACAATCTATCAATTCTCTGTTGGGTATGCTGAGTTCAGGACTTGACAAGTCGAAGCGAGGTGCAGTTAAGAATCTCAGTAGGGTCAGGAGTGACCAGATCAACTCTGAAACCTTCAGCTAGGGACAACTTCAGCAGCTCCTCCACAAATCCCGGCATATCTGTGATTTCACAGCCGTCCCTCTGCACGTTCATGATGCCGTCTGCCTGAGAGGCCCCAGGGTTAGAAACAGACAGCCCCCGGTAGCGCTGCTTGTCATACTGGTCCTGCGGGAGTTCATCAGGTCTTGGCACCCATTCCAGTTTGAGCCAGTTCCTCCTCAGGTTGCATGGGTGTGGACTGGTGACACCCTGGGATGTCCTGTAGGAGAAACGCTCACACAGCAGAGCCAAGAAGGCCCTCCAAGTGCAGAAGATGTCGACTGCCAGGGCCTGAACGGTACAGCTTCGGAGCTCGTAGTTCTCTGGCCCACGGCGTAAGTTAAAGTGGAGAACGCGGATCTGGAAAGACAAGGGAGTATATGTTGACCACACAAACACAGACCTGGTTCCTCCATGTGGGAACAAACAAACACAACCTCTGCACATGTTCTGCATATATGGTAAATTCTAGCGCTGAGGGTTGCAGCTGAAGGGCAAAAAAGGCATTTTTATTCTAACTTGTTCTGATACTGGAAAGAAAATCAAATTTGCATGGAGCCAAGTATAAATATACAGTATGTCTAAGTATTTTAATAGGTATAGGTATATACTGCTCTGGGAAAAAATACGAGACCCCATAATAATCTTTCCTAAATTGTGTATCCGTTTCCAACACAAGGACACATCATTCAACTTAAGGAGGTACTGCTTAGGTGATCATCTAAGCATGGTAAGATACATGAAAGCTGTGAATAATCAGAGTTATTACACAAATACAGATTTCTGAGCTCTTCCAAAGTATTGTAGTGTTTAAGAATTAACATGAACTTGTTTTCTTTGCATTATTTGATCTAAAAACACATCTAAAAGCAATGTCTTTTTTGTTGTTTTGGCCAGTTGTCATTTTGTGTAAATAAATGCTCTAATTGGTGATATTTTCACTTGGAATTTGGGTGAATTGTTTCAAGTAGGTTAGAGAATAAAACAAAATTGTTCATTTTACTCAAACACATACATATAAATAGATAATTCTGCAGTGGTCTCTTTGGTCTCTCTATTTTTTCCAGAGCTGTATATGGTAAGCATTAGGGGTGGGAATCACCAGACACTCCACAATACAATATTATCCCGGGATGGGATATTATTGGGCCATTATGCGAAATAATCAAAATCTTGCGATATGCTGAGTATTGCAATATCATATCTTGCAATTTCCCATCCCGATCGCTGTCTTATTCAACTCCTGGCTAGAGCTTATGAGTCACTCCTTTGCTGTACTGCATTTAGCAGCATCTAATGGACTGACACTGGGGCGGCCAACACTGGTGAGCTTGCTGCCTGTATGCTAGACTGTGAACATTGGATCGCTAGGCATGCAGCTCGGCTGAGGCTGCTCTGATTGATTCATTGATAATGGACTGAAAACTCAGTTGTTTTTTGTTATTTTTTATTACCAGAAACACTGAATTTGTACTTGCAACAGTTATTAATACTTTTATTTAAATATCGCAAAACTGGTTTCTCTGAGTTGACACAGTGTAGTATCGCAATACTGTATCAATTTTTTTTTGCCCCACCCCTTATAAGTATAAATGTGTGCTTAGGATGTGGTGGTTTATATTATTTTTGTTGCAATATTTGATACACAGTCTGAGCTACTCTTTACGAACTGGACAAATAAGATTTTTTTTTTTACTGAATATGTCCAAAATATCGGCAATATTATGGTTATCGGGAAAATTCACAGAAATATTGTGCCATTAATTTTGGGCCAAATTTTCCCACCATACTTATAACTAATCTGTTTTAACTTCCTTTATATGTTTTGTGGCTCCATACAGTGTTTTTGGGCCAAAATTAGCTTATATTGCTATTTCCTCAGCAAAGGTTGTGACTACTGGTCTATGGATTAAGCCTGAAGCATCTATCATGAACTAACATGTCAACAAAACCTTCGTCCACATACCTTGGAGTCCAGGTTGACGATCATCATGGCTCCTGACGGCCCCCCTCTATGGCTGAGGGGCACTGACACCTCATAGCGACGAATCTCCTCCAGCAGAGGGTGGATCTGGAAGAAGTCGGCCTCTCTCCGCAGCAGCGCAAGTTCGGAAAAGCCATCCGGCAGGTCCAGAGAGCTGGAGCGCAGGTAATTCAGAATGTACCGAAACACCCTTCCATCACGGTCTATGAACACGTGTCCATGACTGTCCCGGAGCACAGGGATCTGCCCGGTGAACATGGCTCCTAGCATGGAGTCGCGGCAGCGGGTCAGGGTGTCCAGGGTGGTGGTGTAAATTTCCCCACCAACGTTCAATGACACCGGGTCCTGAAGGGAGTTGCTGTTGTCATCCTGGGAGTTGAGGTTGAGCATCTTGGAGGCTAAGCTGTTTAAGATCGGTGAGGTCTCCTTCTGTGGTGGTGTTGCTGCTGTTGTTGAGAAGACAAGGATCCTTCTGCTGCGGTTAGGAAAGCTTAGGACTGGGGGATGTGGAAGTTCCGTGTTTCTTTTGTTTCCCAGAAAGACTTGATACCTTTGACGGTCAGCAGCCACCTTAGTTGCCAGGATACGGCAGTTAGGAGAGATGCGAGCAAATCTGCCAAATCTGACTCTAAAGTTGAAAATTCAAAACTGTCAGCTGTTTTAAAGCTAGAAAAGGCTGAATCCTGTTCTTATCTTTCTCTGTGCCCTCCGTTGGAATGCATATGAATGTCCCTGAACTCTTGATGAATCTCCTGTGATGTTCTGAACGGTGTCTGGCCTACGGTCTGGCTATGTTAGCACAGAGAGCCAGAAGGACCGCAGGAACCAGACCAGCATGCTAATAACTGGACACTTGTGGCTCCGTCTCCACGAAGACCGCTTTTATTCTCAGCTCAGACCCCCTGACTCTCACTAACACACACATACACACACTGGAGCTGTCTGTGCAAGACACGGGGGACTGGGCGATTTGTCTGAACTGACCTCCCCCCACTCCCCCTCCACAGTGACAGCCAGAACAGTGAAAGGTGCTTTTTATCCATTGTCCTTGGACATTTTTCAATTCAAACACCACCAAGAAAGCAAAGACTTTCCAAAAAGACAAATTAAAAAAAAAAAAATCTATAGTTTCCTTCCCAAACTTAAAAGTCCCACTCCCTCAAACATGCTGTGTTTGTGGGTTTTAACATTCTAAAATGCCTTCATGGGTCACATGATTACAGTAAAAAAAATTTAAGTGATGCAAGAGGGATGGGGATATGAATTGGGGCTCTTCGGCATCGACAGACATGCAGTGAAATGAGCCATTCAGAGGAAGGCGGCAAAAAATGACTCACAATGATGCTGCAATAATTAAATAATTAAAGGCAATTTGGCCAAAGTATGTCACAGACATTTTATGAAGACCTGTAGGAACTGTCAACATGTGGAAAAAAAGTGCAGTAAATGGGACCTTTTAAGAGCCAATGTGACGTTTGTAGTCACAGCAGAGCCATCTTAAACCTTTCACTTAACCTTGTGAGGAAAAGATGAGTCCTTTCATCTGACTTCAGGAGGATGTTAACCCTTCTTGAGGCAAGGTTTCATGGACAGATAGTGCCCCCACTGCCACAGGCGCAGCGCTGCGCCTGTCATGTTATGTTATATGATGTAGCCAAAAACTCCCCAGTTGATTTAAGTTGTACAAAGGATTCCACCTCACAAGGTGGCAGACACGTATAACTTACTGTTCTTGCCTTGGAGGACTTATGACGGACATAGAAGCATCCTTCTGGACACCAAAGAAGAAGAAATTTTTACACAAACAAATGTGGACATTACCACTCGCTGTGGACGTACTCGATCGCAGACGGAGGAGCCATTTGCTCCCAAATTTGCCAACTATGATTCTAAAAAGAGATTATTTAGCTTATGAAGGTAAATGTTTACATTTTGTTATAACAGAGGGTGGGCAAAGCTGGTTGATGTTCACCTGCTGCCACCCCCAGCGCCATGTGACTAGATAACAATCACGCTGGTTCCATGTCGTCATATAAGATAAATTGCGGCGGAATAAAAGCGAAATTGAGGTGGGATAATCATAAGAGTTTCTGGATGTGGAAGAGAAAGCGCAAATGACCGACAGAAGGCAAAATAACGACCAGGATGGATGAAAATGGACGAAGCAAGAGCCGCCTGGCCAGCGGTAAGTCTGACGAATTTCTTTGTTTGTTGACATTCTACTAATGTTCTGGTTCATATACTTTGAAGAGAAGATAACAAAAACCCCAAAACAAAACCGGTGACAAGAAAACAAAACCATCCTTTGTGTAAATATGTCCAAAAGTCCATTTTTGACTGAAAGTTATGTAATTTGTTATGGCTGCGTCATATTATGCAAATTAGTTGCATAAATTTACTCATATCTCAAACTTTGGATCATATTCTACATCTTTCTAATTGACAGTAAACCATTATCTCTTACCACTTTCAAGTTATAGCCTTGGAAATTTCTGACATCTGAACTGAATATTTTCTTGAAAAAAATCTTGACCACTAGGGGCTTATGGTGCAATGGAACGCCTGTGGCAGTCATTGGGTTAATGCTGCATTTGTGGGAAAAAAAAAAAGAGCAAGTTAACATTTTAGATTTCCCACATGCCCCCAAGTAACACATAATAACTCATTACCTCCGCCAAGGGAGGAGGTAATGTTTTTGCCAGCATTGGTTTGTTTGTTTGTCTGCCTGTCTGTTAGCAACATTATTCAAAAGTTATGAACAGATTTTGATGAAATTTTCAGGAAAGGTGTGTAATGGCATGGGGAATAGATAATTAGATTTTGGTGGTGATCCGGATCATGATCCGAATCCAGGAATTTTTTGAATATTATTTTATATATTAATACTGAGCTTTTCATGTACTTCCCCTTTAAGACGTGTCTGCGGAGTTACGTGCATGGCCAGGCACCTCCACACCCTGGAAGTAGTGCAGCTGTTTACCACCAAACACTGCAGAAAAAGTAAAATGGCTTGGAACGAAAAGAAATGTGGTGTCCATTTACATAGATAAGATAAGCCTTTATTAGTCCCACAATGGGGAAATTCCAGGATTGCAACAGCACAGGGATAGCAACACTCAGAGCAACAATCAAAAGGCAAGAAAAAACAAGAGTAGCTAGTATACATATGTGTATATATATATATATATACAGTATATATATATATATATACTACCGTTCAGAAGTTTGGGGTCACTTAGAAATTTCCTTATTTTTGAAAGAAAAGCACTGTTTTTTTCAGTGAAGATAACTTTAAACTAATCAGAAATACACTCTAATGTCTAATATACAGTACATTGCTAATGTGGTAAATGACTATTCTAGCTGCAAATGTCTGGTTTTTGGTGCAATATCTACATGGGTGTATAGAGGCCCATTTCCAGCAACTATCACTCCAGTGTTCTAATGGTACAATGTGTTTGCTCATTGCATCAGAAGGCTAATGGATGATTAGAAAACCCTTATGCAATCATGTTAGCACAGCTGAAAACAGTTTAGCTGGTTAGAGAAGCTATAAAACTGACCTTCCTTTGAGCAGGTTGAGTAACTGGAAAAAATTATTATTTCAAATACAAATCATTATTTCTAACCTTGTCAATGTCTTGACTATATTTTCTATTCATTTTACAACTCATGGTGGTAAATAAGTGTGACTTTTCATGGAAAACACAAAATAATTGTCTGGGTGACCCCAAACTTTTGAACGGTAGTGTATATAGACACACAGTGCGGAGCATTGTAGCTGGATGGAATAAATATATGAGTATATAAACAGTGCAGAGCATTGTAGCTAGATGGAGTAAATATGTAAATATATAAACACACACAGTGCAGAGCATTGTAGCTAGATGGAATAATATGTAGCTGTATAAACACAGTGCGGACCATTGTAGCTAGATGGAATAAATATGTAGATATATAAACACACACAGTGCAGAGCATTGTTGCTAGATGGGATGAAACAGCACAACCGTCTACTTAGTTATCCTACATGGTATGATTATGTACCCATACATATTCTCACCCTCCATAGCAACCGGTATTTTCCTAGTTGTATGCTGGAGGGGACCATTGTATAAGTCTATTGCGTCTTTTGCATTCAAAAACTATTAGGTTGTCACGTCTTTTTGCTATCTCTGCGAGCAGCCCTGCTTAGGTTGTACAGTCTGACAGCCGTTGGTAGGAAGGACCTGCGAAACCTCTCAGTTGCGCACCTAGGATGATGTAGTCTGCTGCTAAATGAGCTCCTCAGTGCATTCAGTATGTCCTGCATAGGGTGGAACTCGGCCTCCAGCAGAGATGACAGTATGACATAGTATGTGATGTGATGACATAGTATGTGATGACTGACATTATTTCATCTGAAGACGCCAAGAAAAAGCAAGCAAGCCACATGACCCACACAATATGTAAACATACTAACTTCAGCACTGGACAATGTTGAATTTTTATTACCTCCGCCAAGGAGGTTATGTTTTTGCCGGCATTAGTTTGTTGGCCGGTTTGTCTGTCTCCCATTACCAGCATAACTCAAAAAGTTATGAACAGATTTTGATGAAATTTTCAGGAAAGGTGTGTAATGGCATGGGGAACAGATGATTAGAGTTTGGTGATGATCTGAGAGTGCATCCCTCCACCAAGGGCTTTGTTTGCATTTGTACAGCAGGATTACACAATAACTACTGGACAGATTTAGATGAAATTTTCACCAGAGGTGGTCCTTCAGCTACAGAGGAATCCATTACATTATAGTGATGATCTTGAGAATGCATACCTCTGCCAAGGCTCTTATCTTCTCACAGAGTGTTCGCAACAATACTCCAAAACTAATGGACAGACTTTGGAGCAATTTTCACCAGAAATGGCTCTAGGCCTACACACAAACCCATTACATTTTGGAGGTGATCCACGAGGGATGGAAGGAGCCATGGCAAAGATATGCACTCTCTGAGTGCTTTTCTAGTTTGTTAATTTTACTGTTGATATCAGTTTATATGACTGACCTAACTTTTTCTCATAAATTTTTAATTTTTCCTAATAAATGTGCAACTTTTCTCTCATAAATTTTTAACTTTTTCCTCATAAGTGTATATTTTTTCTCCTTGTAAATTTGTGACTTTGGTCTCATAAATTTAGGAATTTTTCCCAATAAATTTACAACTTTTTTCTCATATTTCCAGTGGCGGCTCATCAGAGGAGGCAAGAGAGGCAACGCCTCCTCAGAAATTTGAGAAGAAACAGAGAAGAAATTATCTTTTTTTTCCCTCAAAGCATTGCTATTTCACTGAAGGTGGTGTCTGGTGGTGTTTACTGTGATATTATTGTGTAACATTTGGTAGAAACCCATGAGAAGTGGAGCAGAGGAAAAAAGGGGGCTTGGCACTGTGGGAAAATGAATCGGCCAATCAGAAATTAGTTCCTATTTGTTGCTTTGTAAACTTTTCTAACTCCTTGCATTGAAGAAAAAAAATGAAAGGGGGCGAGCCTCTTAGCCAATCACAATCAGTCTTTGGCAAACGTTGCTGTATCGATGCATTTCAACCTGTGAACACTGATGGAGGGGAATACTGAGCAGCATTTACTTGCTAAAAAGTTTTGGAAACTGTATGAGGAAGTCAGCAGTGGTAGAGAAGTATGTGGGGGTAGTACAGGACATGTATGAGGACAATGAGACGGTGGTGAGGTGCGCAGTAGGAGTGACAGATGACTTCATGGGGTGATGGGATTACATCAGGAATTTGCTCTGAGTTATTGTTGTTGTCGTGGTGATGGATAGGCTGACAGACGAGGTCAGGCAGGATTCTCCATGGACCATGGTGTTTGCAGACAGCACTAATTTGTAGTGAGAGTGGGGAGCAGGTGGAAGAGAACCTGGAGAGGTGAAGGTATGTACTGGAAAGAAGAGGAAGGAAAGTCAGTAGAAGCAAGACAGAATACATCTATGTGAATGAAAGGGAGGCAAGTGTAATGGTCAAGGTGCAAGGAGTAGAGGTAGTGAAGGGAGATGGAGTTTAAATACCTGGGATCAACCATCCAATGCAATGGAAAATGCACAAGAGAGGTGAAGAAGAGAGTGCAGGCAGGGTGGAGCAGGTGGAGACGAGTGTCAGGGGTGATTTGTGACAGAAGGATAGCAGCTTGAGTGAAAGCGAAGATTTATAAGACGGCAGTGAGACCTGCTATGATGTATGGTTTGGAGACAGTGGCACTGACAAAAAGACAGGAGACAGAATTGGAGATGGCAGAGTTGAAGATGCTAAGACTCTTATTGGGAGTGACTAGGAGGTACAGGATTAGAAATGAGTGTATCAGAGGGACAGCTCAGGTTGAACGGTTTGCAGACAAAGTAAGAGAGGCAAGGCTGAGATGCTTTGGACATGTGCAGAGGAGGGACAGTGGATATTGTGGACAAAGGATGTTGAAGATGGAGCTACCAGGCAGGAGAAAAAGAGGAAGATCACAGAGAAGATTCATGAATGTAGCGAAGGAGGACGTGGAGAGGGTTGGTGTTACAGAGGAAGATGCAAGTAATAGGATGAGATGGAGGCTGATGATCCACTGTGGAGACCCCTAAAGGGAGCAGCTGAAAGAAGAAGATGATGAAGAAGGCATCTACTTTTTTGGTCAGATCTTATCATGCTGAGTGAGACTTGAGCAGGCTGCTGATATTTTCCTTGGTCAGTCCATTGGTCATTGTGTTTGGGGTGTGCTTGCAAGAGCTGTAAACTATGTGTGTGATTGTATTTACTGAGTGAGGAGCTACAGACTATGGGTCCTCTTAACTATAGACAGTGTGCGCACCACTCAAAGTAATTTGAATCGTCAATGATACCAGCCACGAGCTACTACTGTACATTTGTAACTTCTTCCTCAGAAATTTGTGACTTTTTTTTGTAAATTTTGGACTTTTTCTGGTAAATGCGCTACTTTTTGTCCTCATAAATTTGTAATTTTTTTCTTCTTCAGCTCACACAGATGCTGGTTTAATTTTTAATCTCTGTAATGGTTCAAAATTGTTTTGTTCAGCTAGACAATGACCCAAGTTTATTCTTTTTATTCCCCCCCCCCCCCCCTATTTTAAATGTTTGAAACTCTTCCCCATTTGAAAAATACCCCCCCGGCCAAACACAATCTTGCATAAGGCCCCCCCCCCCAAAAAAAAAAGCCAGAAACAGCCCTAGTCACCTGAATATGTAGGATGGTCCTGTCAATGGCGTGCGCCTGCAACAGAGTCACAGTGCATCCGCCAAACCCTCCCCCCGTCATCCTGCTGCCGAACACGCCGTCCACCTCCATGGCTGCAGACACCAGCTCGTCCAGCTCCCTGCAGCTCACCTCATACAGATCTCTGACACGGAAACACATGCAGTCAGCACACACGCCGCCCTGAGCACAGACTACAGATTCCACGGATGCTTCTTCTAGCACCTCAGGGAGTTGTGGCTCTCCACCATGAGCTTGCCAAACTCCTTGTAGGCTCCTCTCTTCAGGGCTTCAGCTGCTTGGGCAGTTCTTTCTATCTCCTCAATCACATGGCGCGCTCTCCGATACGTAACATCATCCAGCCGGTCCTTAGCCTCTGAAATTAAGAGAAGTCACAAATGCGGCCAGCTTTACTACTAGTGACTGCAACGCAAACTGTGACTACAAACACAGCGTAGAACGGTGTCCATCCATCCATTTTTTTAACCGCTTAATCCTTTTCAAGTCGTGTGGGGGCTAGAGCCTATCCTAGCTTCTTTTGGGTGGGACGCGGGGTACACTCTGGACAGATCGCCAGTCCATTGCAGGGTCAACACAGAGTGACAGACAAATATTCACTCTCACATTCATACCTAACGACAATTTGTAATCCCCAGTTCAAGCCAATTATCTTAAAGCACATGTCTTTGGACTGTGGGAGGAAATAGGAGCATCCACTGAGAACACACGTAGACATGGTTGACACTACCAACAAATTTATCAGCGTCTGTGTACAGCTGGTCTGTCGGTATCGGAGCCACCGAAAACAGAGCTGAACTTTATTCTGTTCATATAAATGCAATAAAATAATAAAGTTGTATAGAGAGCCTAAGTCACACCCCCTCTACTTCTACATATGGGACCTTAAATCAGAAAAAAAATTTCCATTGAAATGAATGGCAAGATCACAATTATCTTTTGATCCCAATCAAATTTTTGCCACGAGTTACACATATGATGTTTGTCAATTTAAAAGAATTTCCACATCAATAACAGTGCAGGTTGTTGTCTAACTGTTAAGGTATAAGCTTGTGAAAATACGTAAATGAAAAGACGACACCGAGGCACGTACCTGACGTCACGCGGTCAAAGCGCGTCCAGGGTGAAGTAACTAGCAGCTCTCTGAATCAGCTGCAGTCTCACAATACAAAACGATACCTTGGTGTTGGTTTTCTCCTCTTTGGATCCTTCTTTCATTGGTCAGGAGACAGGAGGTGAGGTTTTAGTAATCTCCCTCCATGATCGTGTTTGGTGATGTGGTTTGATGGGAGATGTTGTCCACTAAACATTTTCACAAAAACTAAATATTACTCCGTTATTATATGACAAACTACAACTTTAATTACATGGAAAAATTATCTTTTAAATTGACAAACATATGTGTAACTCGTGACAAAATTCGATCGGGATCAAAAAATAATTTTGCTCTTGCCATTCATTTCAATGGAGAATTTTTCCGATTTAAGGTCCCATATGTGGAAGTAGAGGGGACGTGACTTAGGCTCTCTGTTACTTTATCATGATGGTTGCCTCTCCTGCTGCAACACGCAGGTCACTTCAAGATCCGGTGCACCTAACCCTGGAGTCCGCACAATAATTATGGGAGTGAGGAGATCATAGCAGAAGTACAAGACTTTGACTTCCTCATGTTGCAAGAAAACCATTTGGATCATTGGAAAAGATAGCGTAAAGTAAAGGGAAACAAATGTAATTGTTCATATATTTTTTGCAATTAATTTGTAAATGGGAGAAACACAGTACTGTGCGAAAGTCTTAAGCCACCGCTCATTTTTTTTTTTAATAGACCTTCATTAGTCCCACAATGGGGAAATGACAGTTTAAATTCGGGGCATCCACCTGGATGATGAGGCAGCCAAGGTGCGGCACCAATCCCTTCACCGTTCACCAGGTTTTTGGCCTGTGGGAGGAAACCGGAGTGCCCGGAGTAAACCCACGCAGGCACAGGGAGAACATGCAAACTCCACACAGAAGGGTCACTGATGGTCAGGAGTGGAATCGATCCCGTGACCTTTTAGGATTTAGGAGATTGGTGCAGATTTATTGAAACTTGCAAACATAAATGGAAGTACAGTATATAAAACAAAAAAAACTGTTTTTACAATTCTGGAAAGTCCATATTTGGTCTGACCATCTTTATTCTTCAACACAGCCTGAACTCTCTTATTTACACGTAAGTTTTCTTGTAATTTCTTGAGGCTGTCTCCAGGAATAGCTCTCCTTGCTTCATGAAGAACATTTCTAAGAAGTTTTTTGGATGTTGGCTATCTTCTGTTCTGTCCTCTGTCATGATGATCCCAAATTTCAAACTGGATTCATCACTCTATAAGACCTGTGTCCACTGATTCTTCAGTCCAGTTCTTGCATAACTTGGCATTCCTCAGCCATTTCTCCCTTCTTCGCTTCCGAAAGAATAGCCATCCTTCCACTGAGACTATTCTGAGGAAGCTTCGGTCAATGGTAGGTGGATCAACCAAAGGCCCAGATGGATCTCTCAGATCTTTGCTGGATTTGTTTTTTATGTGTCTCCTAAGATCATGACTTTCAGATACTGCTCACCTGGTTTAGATATTTTTTAAGTTTGTCATTTATTCTTTTATCCTATACTTGTTCTTGTTTTTCCTTTTCTAGAAAACTGGACAGTTGCTTAACACTATTTTGAAAAATTACAAGAAAGACATTGCTCCTTGGAAGCCAAATATAAAGAAATGAGGGATAGCTCAAGACTTTTGGGCAGTACTTTATCCGCTGGGAATGTTCGCGCTCAGGCTGTGTAGGTCAACTTTAAGTGAACTGTGGAGGTTTGAGGTTTTAACCATGAAGAAGTTCCTGCATTGCTGCCAGTGAGAAAGAACAGATGCAGATGAGAAGATTTTAAAAAGTACTGCACACCCTCCAGGTCTTTCATCGTAGCGTCCCTGAGGCTGTCCTTCCCCAGGACGGAGGCAGCCGCCTCACACTGCCTGCGTCTTGTCGGGTACTCGCTGCCGGACAGACAGTGCCTCACGTTGGAGTTAGTGACGAGGACGACCAGGCCTGGATCCGACAGGGGTACCGGGGTGGCTTCCAGGGACCTGAATCAGACCAGGATGAGAGTATTAACATGCAGGATCTCCATTTTTTTGAACTGTCTGTGTTAGATTGATCTACTCTTCCTGGATGTTTACCTGCAGTCAATGAGCAAAGCGTGGCCCTCCCTGCCCAGAAAAGACACAAACTGATCCATGATTCCACAGGGGACCCCAGCGTGAGTGTGTTCAGCCTGCTGACAGGCCAACGCTTTGGACACCTTATCCCCATCATCTGAGGAGAAAACATAAACAAAGAACTTAGTTCACACCTGTGTTTTGTCTTTTAAACTTGAACACCTTTAAAATAATCTATAATAAAAACAAATGTGGCAGTGTTATCTACATACAGGTGCATTTCAATAAATTAGAATGTCAACAAAAAGATGATTTATTTAAGTAATTCAATTAAAAAAATGAAACTTCTATATTATATACAGTAGATTCTTTACACAGAGTGATATATTTCAAGTGTTTATTTATTTTAATTTTGATGATTATGGCTTACAGCCCATGAAAACCCCAAATTCAGTTTCTCAAAAAATTAGAATATTACATTAAGTTTAAAAAATAGTTTTTTTTAATTGAAATATTGGCCGACTGACAAGTATGTCCATGTACACACTCAATACTTGGTCGGGGCTCCTTTTGGATTAGTTACTGTATGAATGTGGCGTGGCATGGAGGTGATCAGCCTGTGGCACTGCTGAGGTGTTATGAAGGTCCAGGTTGCTTTGATAGTGACCTTCAGCTCGTCTGCATTGTTGGGTCTGGTGTCTCTCATCTTCCTCTTGACAATCCTCCATAGATTCTCTATGGGGTTTAGGCCAGGAGAGTTTGCTGGCCACTCAAACACAGTGATTCCATGGTCATTAAACCAGGTATTGATACTTTTGACAGTGTGTGTGTGTGTGTGTGGGGGGGGGTGCCAAGTCCTGCTGGAAAATGAAATCAGCTTCTCCATAAAGCTCGTCAGCCGAGGGAAGCATGAAGTGCTCTAAAATTTTCTGGTAGACAACTGCGCTGACTTTGGTCTTGATAAAACACAGTGGACAAACACCAGCAGATGACATGGTTCCTCAAATCATCACTGACTGTGGGAACTTCACACTAAACCTCAAGCAACTTAGATTCTGTGCTTCTCCACTCTTCCTCCAGACTCTGGGAATGGACTGAACAGAGGTCATCTGCTGGTGTTTGTCCACTGTGTTTTATCAAGACCAAAGTCAGCACAATTGCTTACCAGGAAATTTTAGAGCACTTCATGCTTCCCTCTGCTGGCAAGCTTTATGGAGAAGCTGATTTCATTTTCCAGCAGGACTTGGCACCCCCTCCCCACTGCCAAAAGTATCAATACCTGGTTTAATGACCATGGCATCACTCTGTTTGAATGCCCAGCAAACTCTCCTGACCTAAAGCCCATAGAGAATCTATGGAATATTGTTAAGAGGAAGATGAGAGACATCAGACCCAACAATGCAAACGAGCTGAAGGTCACTATCAAAGCAACCTGGACCTTCATAACACCTCAGCAGCATTTCCACACATTATCGCCTTTATTCCATGCTGCATTTATGCAGTAATTCATGCAAAAGGAGCCCCGACCAAGTAATGAGTGTGTACATGGACATACTTTTCAGTCGGCCAACATTTCTATTAAAAATCCGTTTTTTTAAATTAATTTTTTTTCAGTATTCAATTTTTTTGAGAAACTGAATTTGGGGTTTTCATGAGCTATAAGCCAAAACCATCAAAATTAAAAGAAATAAACACTTGAAATACATCACTCTTCGTGTAATGAATCTGTATAATATAAGAGTTTCACTTTTTGAATTGAATTACTGAAATAAATCAACTTTTCATAGACATTCTAATTTACTGAGATGCACCTGTATGCATAGATGGAACGTTTCAGTGGATCTCTATCACACTGTGTCAGGTACAGTCCTACTGACTTTATTCTCAGAAATTTAAATTTGTGACTTTGTTTCTTACATTTCAAATTTTATTCTTGAACATTTTGCAAATTTTCTTGTGAATTTGTAACTTTACTTGCAAATGTGTTTGGGGTTTTTTTTGTAAATTTTCAACTTTGCAAATGTAAAGATGTAAGAAATGGGATGAAGAGCAGGGTAGACACATGCAGAATGGATCACTGCGGGTCTGAATCAAACAGGGACCAGTGTGTTTGAGCAACATGCTACTGCAGGATGGGCTGTAACCAGCAGGCCATTTGTTATTTTTTAACAAAGGGAAGGGGGGTAGTCACCATTTTAGCATAAATCTATGAAATGGATGGATGGATGGATCCCAAACTGGGATCACAGAATAAAAATTTAACCAGCATCTAGATGAGCATTGCAAATTTACAAGAAAAAAGCTGAAAATTTACAGAAAAAACATTGCTAATTGTTAAGAAAAAAGTTGCAAATTTATGAGAGGAAAAAAAGCATGAACACTTCCAGGAAAAAAATACTAACTTTTGAGAAAAAAGTTGCAAATTTATAAGAAAAAAAGTTGCAAATTTATGAGAAAAAGCCACAAATTTTTGAGGAAAAAGTTGCAAATTTACAAGAGGAAAAAATTGCAAATTTATGAGAAAAGTCACAAATTTTTGGGAAAAAAAGTTGTAAATTTATGAGAAAAAAGATTCAGATTAATGAGGAAAAAGGTTCAAATTTACAGGAAAAAATGGAAAATTTATACAATTTAAAAAAAACCCCAACATTTCCGCTCAGAATTGGTCATTCATCATCATGCTATTCAGTTATCCAACATGATACAGAAAGGGTTATGATGACACTGGGGGACAATCCTCTCTTTTTCCAGGTTGGGAGGGGCAACCCCCCTTCCCCCCCCCCCCCCCGATTTACACCAATGCTTGGGGAAGGGGAGACGGAGGGATAGCATCCCCCCTCACATCACTGACTGGTTGTAACCCTCCGGGGCTGCCAGGACACCCCTTCACCAGCATCTGTCTCTAGAGCTGCAGGCTGCCCAGCCCTGGATCACACTCTGACCTGGTTTGAGCTGCTGCAGGAAGGTGTACATGGCCACCTCCAGAGAAGCCGAGCTGGACAGCCCTCCACCCAGGGGTACACTGGAGGCGATCACTGCCCTGAAGCCCGGAACAGGAGCAGCTGGACACACAGATTTATGGAATAAACAAACATCCTGCGCCGCATGATAAGAAGCATGAGTGTGTGTGAGATGCGTGTTTTACCCCGGTAATGCACTATAACACCTTTCACATAATTGGCCCAGCGCGGTAACCCCGGAGACGGTGCTGATCCGCCACAGGGCAGGTTGAAGTCCACCCTCCGGGGCTCATCAGCATCTTCCGATGTTGTTGCCACAGTAACCGTCCGACCAGAGGTTTTACTCCCAATCACCACGGTCACCAGGGGCAATGCCTGATCCAATTAAATAAAAAGAAAAAAAAAACCCAACACCACAAAGACACAGTTAGATTTCACCTCACCAAACTCCACTCAAAACAAAAAATACAAACAGCTGTGCTTCTTCCTAATGACTCTACACGAGGCTTAATGCTTTAGCCTGTACTACTGTGATGAATTCAGCATGAAATTGAGTTAGCAGGGCTCAAACTTTACAATGGAAAGAGCTATTTAGAGAATTTATGGGTAAAAAAAAATCTGCAGTGAGCCACAAAACATGTTTATGTTTTAAAATAAAGGTTGTGAGGGCATGGAGTGGGGGTTTGTCCACCCAGAGAAGGCAGGTGGAAGGGGAGAACTAGGGACCGAAGGAGGAGGTGTCACCGGGGGGAATCAGACGGGACTGTTGGGTCGATGCGCCCCCCGGGGAGAGTAAGAGATACCGGAGCCGCTGAGAGAAAGAGGGTGTTTGTCATGACACTGAGCACGGATCTGTACCGTGCTCAGGTCTTTGATTATTATTCTTTTTCGGTGTACATATTTAGTCCTGTTCCTCTGTTGTTTGGGTTGTGCTTTTATTTTGACAGCACCACGACAGGACCTCTGCCTGTCAGTCTGTTCGTGGCCTCTCACAGCTGTTTATGTTTTACTGACTGCTTTCATTCCACACCTGTTTGTCCTTTGTGTTTAGTAGTATTAATTAAGCTGGCGAGCAAGGCTTATTCCTCGCTGCGTCCTCGCCTAACTCAGGCTGGAGTCCCCTACCCTGGCTCCAGTCCATTTTCTGCGTAAGGTTTCGTCCTCGCAAGTATATGTAAGTTGTTGCATTGACTTTCTGCTCTTTATGTTCTTGTTATCGCCCCTCTGGGTCTCATCTTTAGTTTTTGTATATTCGCCCCTCGAGGAGAGTGTTTGTATTTATTATTATTTCCCATTAAATCATCAAACTCCCTGCAGGCGAGTGGTGCCTCATTTGTGCTTTGTAAGGGGCAAACATAACAGTGTTGGAGCAGCGCCGGCGATATGTCATGTTAATGCGCCACACAATCCTTTGCTCAAACCACAATGTATTATGGTCGGAAGTTCTGGGTCTAGATGCATGGAAATAAAGATATAAAAGAGGAATGCACAGAGACCCAGGATTCTCTTTTGCTATACTGTATGTTGGAGAAAGAATAAAGTTCTTGTGTCATTCAGCTTGTTGCCTCGCCTGCATCCCTTCTCCACACTGGTGACCCCAAGACGTGCCATGGAGAGTGAGACGAGCACCGCCGCAGAAACTACCAGTTTCAGTCAAGCTCCCGGACTTCTGGCTTCACGACCCGACAGCGTGGTTTTTGCACACAGAAGCCCAGTTCGCACTCCACGGGATAACAACGGATGATACAAAGAACTACTACGTGGTCGCGGCACTGGGCACGTGCGCCACGTGACAGGTGACAAGCCTGCTCCAGGAGCCGCCGGCCCGGGGGAGATACGAGGCGCTCAAAAGGATGCTTCTCCAGCGCTATACCCTTTCAGACAGTGAAAGGGTGGAGAGACTCCTAATGCGGTTATAGTTGGGGGACAGATCAGCCGTGGAGCTAAAGGAGAGCATGTTGGTGCTGATGGGTAGAAACAACGAGTCTTTCCTGCTCGGCCACTTGTTCCTCAGGAACCTACTGGCTGCAGCGAGGGCAATCCTGGCCAACTCGCTGTTGCTGGTGACTAAGGACTACTGCGCACTGGTGCAGGAAGCGGATCACATCATTTTAGTAACCAGGACTCTCAGCGTGAATGCAGCGGTACTGGTGTCCAAGAGGGACTCCAGTGTGGTCGAGAAGCTGTTGGTGGTAGCCGGAGCAGACGCCAGGAGACGCAGGAACGGGGCGATCTGCTTCTATCATCGCCACTTCAGCTCAAACACCCAGCAATGCGTGCCGCCATGCCAATTCGAGAAGTCGGGAAACGGCGGTAGCAGCTGCAACCGCTGGCGACAGAAACAAGCTGCTTTATGTCACAGACACACGTTCGGGGACACGGTTTCTGGTGGACTCCGGCTCCCAGAAGAGCCTCATCCTGCCAGTCAATGCAGACAGGGTAGCGGGGGAAGCGGTCCCGGGCTTACGGCCGCCAACGGATCCACCATCAAGACATTTGGTGAGCAGACATTGACAATATGCTTACATGGACGCAACTTTCAGCGGAACTTTGTGGTAGCTGCATGTTCCGCCCCCATTTTAGGCGCAGAATTTTTATGGGTTATTAGTTGATGTTGCTAATAGGAGATTAGTGGATGCTGTCTCTTTTGCCTCTCTGCCCTGTACAGCTCGAGGAGCCGGGTCGACAACACTGGCTAACGTTATAGCTCCAGGGGGTAAGTACCAACAGTTACTCACACAGTTCCCAGCACTCACAGTCCCAACGTTTTCGGCTACGATAACGAAACACGGGGTCGAACATTTCATAACTAAAAAAAGGGCCGTAAGTAAGAGTAAGAGATGCGGAGCTGCTGAGAGAAAGAGGGTGTGGGAGCGGTGCTGGCGTTATGCCATGTTAATGTGCCACACATTCCTTTGTTCAAACCACAATGTATTATGGCCCGAAGTTCCGGGTCTCGATGCATGGAAATAAAGATATAAAAGAGGAATGCACAGAGACCCGGGATTCTCTTTTGCTATACTGTATGTTGGAGAAAAAATAAAGTTCTTGTGTTGTTCAGCTCGTTGCCTCGCCTGCACCCTTTCTCCACAAAGTAAACCATTTGGTTTATAACACACAGACCTATAAACATTAGTAATAGTTTTTTCTCCTTAAATGTGCAATTTCTCTCTTGTGACTTTGAGACTTTTCTTATGAATTGGCAAATTTGTTCGAGCATTTTTGTGTGTATTTACATTCTTCCTAATATTTTAAGGCATTTTTTCCCCTCCAACTGCCAGTCCCTCCCAGTTTTTTCTTATATATTTGTAACTTTTTTCTTACAAATTTGCTTTTTTTTTACTAGTACGTTACTGCCTTTTCTTTACAAATTTGTGACTTTTTCATATAATTTCGAGACATTTTTTCTCATAAATTTGCTTTTTTCTCAGAAATGTTAAAATACTTTCTATAAATCTTTGAAAATGTATATTAAATTCAGAGTTTTTCCTTGAAAATGTGCAACTATTTCTCATAAATTCGAGACTAGTAAATCTCATACTCCTGCTATTTGTACTGATGAATTTGCAACATTTTTTCTTATAAATCTGCATTTCCCCCTCAAAACTAGGCAACTGTCTCTATGCAAATTTACTCTTTCTTGTAAATTTGCAATGTTTTTCTTATAAATTTGCAACATTTTTCTCACAAGTGTGCAATTTTATCCCTTATAAATTGGCAGATTTTTTCCCCTCAAAAATTAGCAATTGTTCTAATAAATAAGCTTGTTTATACGTTTGCTATTTAGGTGATGTAAAACTATTGGAAATTCCTATTAAAATTAGATTGTTTTTGTAAATATTCCAAGCTTTTCTTCATAAATTTTCATTTTTCATTTTGGCATCAGGGTGGAGGATGCAGTGATCTTCCTCCTACATCGTTCCCTGCCTCACCTGGTGGAGCCTGGGAGCACTGTGAGGATCATGTTCTTTGATTTCTCCAGTGCTTTCAACACCATCCAACCAGTGATGCTGAGGGACAAGCTGCTGTGTGCAGGGGTGGACCAGCACCTGTCATCGTGGATCCTGGACTCCCTCAAAAACCAACCACAGTTTGTGAGAACCCAGGACTGTGTGTCTGATTCCATCATCTGCAGTTCCCCCCAGGGAACAGTTCTGGATCCCTTCCCGTTCACCCTCTACACTGCTGACTTTTCACACAACACACCACACTGCCATCTACAGAAGTTCTCTGATGACTCTGTGATCGTCGGCCTCATTTCTGATGGGGATGATGCAGCGTACAGAGGACTTATCCAGGACTTCATGGGCTGGTGCCTGCAAAACTGCCTCCAGATCAATGCAGGGAAGACCAAGGACCAAAGACCAAGATTTACAAAAAAATCTCTTGGGAACACTAGAACAACTTATTATTCTGCATTAATAGAACAAGAATAATCCCAGGTTTCTCTTCAGCACTTCCCCAAAATAACGTCATGCTTTAGGTTTACATCATCCGACGGGGAACTCACCTGAAAAAGTTGTCACTGTCTCCAAAACTTTACAAGATGATGAGTGTTTCCAGGTGCTAGCTTGCTAGCTTTGTTGGCATGTCCGTGACAGGAATCCATGGGTAAATAACTCCGACATCCCGATTCAGCTGAGAAGCTCCCGGTCCTTCTGTCTCCAGGTGAGTGGCAGTCTCATTTTCAAACTAGTTTACTCTCCACCATTGATACTTTTACTCCAGTGATGGCATAATCTCAAAGAGAGCGCTGTCCTTCGGACGTGAACACGCAAATTCGCGTGTGCTTGCTTCTTTCTATTGATTTTGTATGGATTCACACCACCCGTTCATGTTTGGTGTGAAGGCACCTTTAGTTTGGATGCAGTTACGCTTTCTCTTAATAGTTCTGTGAGGAACCTTGGAGTTATTTTTGATCAAGATCTGTTTTTAAATTCACATATTAAACTTGTTTCTAAGACTGCCTTCTATCATTTGCGTAATATTGCCAAGACTAGGAGCATCTTGTCTCAGAGTGATGCTGAGAAACTGATCCACGCTTTTGTTAGCTCTAGATTAGATTATTGAAACTCTTTATTATCAGGCTGTCCTAAAACATCTTTAAAAAGTCTTCAGCTGATCGAAAATGCTGCAGCAAGAGATTTAACAGGTACTGAAAGAGAGATCATATCTCTCCGGTTCTGGCCTCCCTTCATTGGCTTCCCATAGAATTTAGAATTAAGTTTAAGATCCTTCTTCTCACTTATAAAGCTCTCAATATTCAGATAAGATAAGATAAGCCTTTATTAGTCCCACAACGGGGAAATTCCAGGATTGCAACAGCACAGGGATAGCAACACTCAGAGCAACAATCAGAAGGCAAGAAAAAAAACAAGCAAGCAAGAGCAGCTAATATACATATGTACATATTACTATAAAATATATACACTCACCGGCCACTTTATTAGGTACACCTGTCCAACTGCTCGTTAACACTTAATTTCTAATCAGCCAATCGCATGGCGGCAACTCAATGCATTTAGGCATGTAGACATGGTCAAGACAATCTCCTGCAGTTCAAACCGAGCATCAGTATGGGGAAGAAAGGTGATTTGAGTGACTTTGAACGTGGCATGGTTGTTGGTGCCAGAAGGGCTGGTCTGAGTATTTCAGAAACTGCTGATCTACTGGGATTTTCACGCACAACCATCTCTAGGGTTTACAGAGAATGGTCCGAAAAAGAAAAAATATCCAGTGAGCGGCAGTTCTGTGGGCGGAAATGCCTTGTTGATGCCAGAGGTCAGAGGAGAATGGCCAGACTGGTTCGAGCTGATAGAAAGGCAACAGTGACTCAAATAACCACCCGTTACAACCAAGGTAGGCAGAAGAGCATCTCTGAACGCACAGTACGTCGAACTTTGAGGCAGATGGGCTACAGCAGCAGAAGACCACGCCGGGTGCCACTCCTTTCAGCTAAGAACAGGAAACTGAGGCTACAATTTGCACAAGCTCATCGAAATTGGACAATAGAAGATTGGAAAAACGTTGCCTGGTCTGATGAGTCTCGATTTCTGCTGCGACATTCGGATGGTAGGGTCAGAATTTGGCGTCAACAACATGAAAGCATGGATCCATCCTGCCTTGTATCAATGGTTCAGGCTGGTGGTGGTGGTGTAATGGTGTGGGGAATATTTTCTTGGCACTCTTTGGGCCCCTTGGTACCAATTGAGCATCGTTGCAATGCTACAGCCTACCTGAGTATTGTTGCTGACCATGTCCATCCCTTTATGACCACAATGTACCCAACTTCTGATGGCTACTTTCAGCAGGATAATGCGCCATGTCATAAAGCTGGAATCATCTCAGACTGGTTTCTTGAACATGACAATGAGTTCACTGTACTCAAATGGCCTCCACAGTCACCAGATCTCAATCCAATAGAGCATCTTTGGGATGTGGTGGAACGGGAGATTCGCATCATGGATGTGCATCCGACAAATCTGCGCCAACTGTGTGATGCCATCATGTCAATATGGACCAAACTCTCTGAGGAATGCTTCCAGCACCTTGTTGAATCTATGCCACGAAGAATTGAGGCAGTTCTGAAGGCAAAAGGGGGTCCAAGCCGTTACTAGCATGGTGTACCTAATAAAGTGGCCGGTGAGTGTATATACACACAGACACACAGTGCAGAGCATTGTAGCTGGACGGAATAAATATATGAATATATGAACACACAGTGCAGAGCATTGTAGCTAGATGGAATAAATATGTAAATATATAAACACCCACAGTACGGAGCATTGCAGCTAGGTGGAATAATATGTAGATATATAAAAACACAGTGCGGAGCATTGTAGCTAGATGGAATAAATATATAGATATATAAATATAAACACACCCAGTGCTGAGCATTGTAGCTAGATGGAATAAATATGTAAATATATAAACACACACAGTGCAGAGCATTGTTGCTAGATGGGATGAAACAGCATAACCGTCTACTTAGTTATCCTACATGGTATGATTATGTGCCCGTACATATTCTCACCCTCCATACCGACCGGTATGTTCCTAGTTGTATGCCGGAGGGGACCATTGTGTAAGTCTATTGCATCTTTTGCATTCAAAAAACTATTAGTTTGTTACGTCTTTTTGCTATCTCTGCGAGCAGCCCTGCTTAGGTTGTACAGTCTGACAGCCGTTGGTAGGAAGGACCTACGAAACCTCTCGGTTGTGCACCTGGGATGATGTAGTCTGCTGCTAAATGAGCTCCTCAGTGCATCCAGTATGTCCTGCATAGGGTGGAACTCGGACTCCAGCAGAGATGACAGTTTAGCCACCGTCCTTCTCTCTCCTATCTCCTCCATCGGATCAAGGCGCTGCCCCAGGACAGAGCTAGCTTTCTTAATCAGTTTGTTCAGTCTCTTCCTATCAGCTGCAGTAATGCCACTGCCCCAGCAGACCACTCCAAAAGTGATGGCTGTTGCCACCACCGTGTCATAGAATGACTTCAGCAGCGCCCCTTGTACACCAAAAGACCTGAGTCTCCTCAGCAGGAACAGCCTGCGCTGTCCCTTCTTGTAGAGTGCGTCAGTATTGTGTGACCAGTCTAGTTTATTGTTCAGATGAACACCCAGGTACTTATAGGATGTCACTATCTTGATGTCTGTTCCCTGTATATTTACTGGTGCTGTGAGGGGCTGCCCATGCCTGCGGCAGTCCACCACCAGCTCCTTAGTTTTCCTCGCGTTGATCTGGAGGCAGTTCCGATGGCACCAGTCCACGAAGTCCTGGATAAGCCCTCTGTACTCAGCTTCATCTCCGTTGGAGATGAGACCAACGATCGCAGAGTCATCAGAGAACTTCTGTAGATGGCAATGTGTTGTGTTGTGTGAGAAGTCCGCAGTATAAAGAGTGAACAGGAAGGGAGCCAAAACCGTTCCCTGGGGGGCCCCCGTGCTACTGATGATCGTGTCGGAAACACAGTCCCGGGTTCTCACAAACTGAGGCCGGTTCGTGAGGTAGTCCAGGATCCATGATGACAGGTGCTGGTCCACCCCTGCGCGCAGCAGCTTGTCCTTCAGGATCATCGGTTGGATGGTGTTGAAAGCACTGGAGAAGTCAAAGAACATGATCCTCACCATATTCCCGGGCTTCTCCAGGTGGGACAGAGAATGGTGAAGGAGGAAGATCACCGCATCCTCCACCCCAATGCCATGCTGGTAGACGAACTGGAGTGGATCCATCGCTGGTTCCACCAGGGGGCGGAGATGAGCAAGGAGCAGTCTCTCCAGGGTCTTCATCAAGTGGGACGTCAAGGCCACCGGTCTGTAGCTGTTCAGGTCTTTGGGGTGGGAAGTTTTTGGTACAGGTACCACACAAGATGTTTTCCACAGCTGTGGTACCCTCCCCAGTTTCAGGCTCATGTTGAAGATATACGTCCCTGTTTATGAGATCCGTTTATTTAAAAGATCTGATAGTACCTTATTATCCTAACAGAGCACTATGCTCCCAAAATGCAGGATTACTTGTGATACCTAGACTCTCCAAAAGTATAATGAGAGGCAGAGCTTTCAGTTATCAGCTTCCTCTCCTTCGGAACCAGCTGCCAATCTGGATTTGGGAGTCAGACTCGATCTCTGTTTTTAAGAATAGGGTTAAAATCTTCCTTTTTGATATAGCCTATAGTTAGGGTGAGATCAGGTGACCCCAACCCCTCCCTTAGTTATGCTGCTAATAGGTTTAGACAGCCGGGGGACCTCCAACAATGCACTGGGCTTCACTCCTTTCTTCATTTTCAATTAAATATTTTTGCTGGTCATTAACATCTGTTTGTTCTCTCCCATAGATTGAGTCCCCATCATGCTGTTTGCTCTCTAGATGTCTGTTCTTTTTTTCTTCTTCTCTATCCCCTCACCCCCCAGCCAGTTGCAGCAGATGACTGCCCCTCCCTGAGCCTGGTTCTGCTGGAGGTTTATTCCTGTTAAAAGGGAGTTTTTCCTCTCCACCATCGCCAAGTGCTTGCCCACAGGGGATCGCCTGATTGCTGGGGTCTTTCTGCAATTGTGGGGGTTTCTGCTACAGTTGAAAGTGCTATGAGATGACTGTTGTTGTGAAATGGCGCTATATAAATAAAGTTAAACTGAATTGAAATTGAATTGAATTGAACTGGTGATGGACTGTTGCATGCGTGAACAATCCCCCACAATACCAGTAAACATCCAGGGAACAGACATTGAGATGATGACATCTTACAAGTACCTGGGTGTTCACCTGAACAATAAACTGGACCGGTCACACACACCAACACGCTCTACCAGAAGGGGCAACGCAGGCTGGTCCTCCTCAGAAGATTCAGGTCTTTTGGATTGAACAGGCTGATCAAAAAAGCCAGCTCTGTTCTGGGGTGCGGCCTCGACCCAGTGGAGGATATAGGAGAGAGGAGGATGGTGGGTAAGCTGTCATCTCGGCTGGAGTCCAAGTCCCACACCATGTGGGACATGCTGAATGCACCGAGGAGCTCATTTAGTGGCAGGCTGCACCATCCTAAGTGCTTGAGAGAGAGGTTCCGCAGGTCCGTCCTAACTGCTGCCGTCAGACTTTATAACCTATGCTGCTCATAGAGGTCGTACATAACACCACTACTTTGCACAATAGGGATAGTTCCTTAATCCCTTCCAATGCACTACTAATACAATTACAATTATTACTGAAGGTGGCAACAACACTGTTCATTCAACTGTGAAATATACTGTCTGGATTTATATTTATATATTGCTGGGTAATTTATTGAACAAACTGTAATGCTGTAAATACCATTTAACTGCAATGCTCTTGCACTGTGTCTATATACTGTGTATACAGTGGTGTAAGAAAGTGTTAGCTCCCTTCCTGATTTCTCATTTTTGGTATGTTTGTCACACTTAAATGTTTCAGATCATCAAACAAATTTCAATATTAGACAGCACAGCAACTCACCCTTGGCTGGGGGATCCTGGGTTCGATCCCAGCCCCCGACCAACAGTGATCTGTGTGGAGTTTGCATGTTCTCCCCGTGTCTGCGTGGGTTTACGCCGGGGTTTCTTCGGTTTCCTCCCACATGCCAAAAACATGCAAGTTAGGTTAACTGGCATCAAAACTTCAGATTCTAAATTGTCCTTAGGTATGACTGTGACAGTGAATGGTTGTCTGTCTCTCTGTGTTGGCCCTGCAATGGAGTGGCGATCTGTTCAGGGTGTACCCTGCCTCTCACCCAAAGATGCTGGGATAGGTTCCAGCCCCCTCGCGACCCGAGAAGGATTAAGCGGAAGAAGATGGATGGATGGATGGATGGACAAAGATAACACAAGTAAACACAAAATGCAGTTTTTAAATGATGGTGTTTCTTATTAAGGGTAAAAAAAAATACAAACCTACATGGCCCTGTGTGGAAAAAGTGATTGCCCCCCCTTCTCCCCGTGAAAACATACATAAATTAACTGTGGTTTAATCACGTTTGCAAAGCTGAGTTCAATTTCTATAGCCACACCCAGGCCTGATTACTGCCACACCTGTTCTCAATCAAGAAATCACTTAAATAGGACCTGCCTGACAAAGTGAAGTAGACCAAAAGATCCTCAAAAGCTAGACATCATGCTGCAATCCAAAGAAATTCAAGAACAAATGAGAAACAAAGTAAATGAGATCTATCAGTCTGGAAAAGATTATAAAGCCATTTCTAAAGCTTTGGAACTCCAGCAAACCACAGTGAGAGCCATTATCCACAAATGGCGAAAACATGGAACAGTGGTGAACCTTCCCAGGAGTGGCCAGCCGACACAAATTACCCCAAGAGCGCAGCGATGACTCACCAAGAGGTCACAAAAGACCCCACAACAACATCCAAAGAACCGCAGGCCTCACTTGCCTCAATTAAGGTCAGTGTTCATGACTCCACCATAAGAAAGAGACTGGGCAAAAATGGCCTACATGGCAGAGGTCCAAGGTGAAAACCACTGCTGAGCAAAAAGCACATAAAGGTTTAGCTCAGTTTTGCCAGAAAACATCTTGATGATCCCCAAGACTTTTGGCAAAATACTCTGTGGACTGATGAGACAAAAGTTGAACTTTTTGGAAGGTGTGTGTCCCATTACATCTGGTGTAAAAGTAACAATGATCACAATGATCCAAAACAAACCAGCAAGTCCACCTCTGAATGGCTGAAGAAAAATAAAATGAAGATTTTGGAGTGGCCTAGTCAAAGTCCTGACCTGAATCCGTTTGAGATGCTGTGGCATGACCTTAAGAAGGTGGTTCATGCTGGAAAACCCTCCAATGTGGCTGAATTACAACAATTCTGCAAAGATGAGTGGACCAAAATTCCTCCACAGCGCTGTAAAAGACTCATTGCCAGTAATCGTAAATGCTTGATTGTAGTTGTTGCTGCTAAGGGTGGCCCAACCAGTTATTAGGTTTAGGGGGCAATCACTTTTTCCACACAGGGCCATGTAGGGTTGGATTTTTTTCCCCTTAATAATAAACACCTTCATTTAAAAACTGCAGTTTGTGTTTACTTGTGTTATCTTTGTCTAATATTTAAATTTGCTAGATGAGCTGAAACATTTAAGTGTGACATACAAAAAAAAAGAGAAATCAGGGAGGGGCAAACACTTTTTCACACCACTGTATATGTATATTTACTGTTTGTCTACCCATTTTTTTTTTTTCCACAATATCTTTATTGAACCTTTTTTTTTTTTTTTTTTTTAACAAACATGATACAAACAATCAAACACTAACACTAAAGTACTACAAAAAAAAAAAAAATGCACTAAAAACACCAACAACCACCAACAAAATCAAGTCTTCAACAATGCTCCTCTGTTTAGTCTAGACAATCCAATACATAAGTATACATATTATGTTCACCAGTTTGGAATTTACAAGGTCCACACACATCATTCACCTTCTTCTTCAAGAGTTATGTTTAAATTTTTTACATAATCAATAAAAGGTCTCCATATATTCGCAAACACAATTTCCTTTGATTTTAGTATATATGTTATTCTTTCTAATGGAAGGTTTGTTAACATCTGTCTTAACCACTGAGTCACATCTGGTCTATGAGTCTTTTTCCATAATAGTGCAATACATTTTTTGGCATTAAGCAAACTGAGGTCTATGAATGTTCTTTCACTTTTATTAAAATTATGCTTTTCTGGGTACAGACCCAACAAAAACAGTTTAGGATTCAATATGATTTGTTTTGAGATTATTTTTTCAATTGTTACCCTCACCTCTTCCCAAAACATTCTTATTAATCTACATTCCCATAAACAATGAAATAGGGTTCCTTTACTTTCCATGCATTTTGTGCATGTATCTGGTATATTTTTGTTATATCTATTTAACTCCTCCGGTGTAACATACATCCGCATTAACCATTTGAAATGTATCAATTTAAGGCGTGCATTTATTGATTTGGTTTGAGCTTCTGTACAAGCCAGTTCCCATTGTTCCTCTGAAATTTCAATTTGCAGATCTTCTTTCCAGTAGTTTAATCTTTTCAGTGAATTTTCACTTGAAGATAGTGTCAGTGAGTTATAAAACTCTGAAATAATACCCTTTCTTTTACTATCTTTCATCATCATTTTTTCCAAGGATGAATAAATAGGTCGAGTGAGAGCTTTATTTTGATTTGATCGAATAAAGTTTCTAAGTTGAAGATATTTAAAAAAATGTGTTCTATTGAGATTAAATTTGATCCTCAGCTCTTCAAAAGACATTATGTTGTCTGCACATGGCAAATATAAATCCTGAATCTTTTGTATCCCTTTTAAATTCCATACTTTAAATACAGCGTCCGCTCTCCCTGGTTTAAAATATTGATTACCCCATATTGGACTAAATTGTGACAATAACTGTGGTTCTTTTAAATAGTTTTTAGCTTCACACCATATTTTGATCATATGCTTTACAAATGGATTTTTAACTTGTTTTTGTAATTTTTTTGCCGAATCTGAGTATATGAATATGGGAAGAGGTAAAGGTAAATTGTATGATTCCATTTCAGTCCAGTGAGGGAGATCATTTGATGAAAAATAATATGTCATAGACCTCAGTTGTGCCGACCAATAATACAACATAAAATTTGGACATTTCAGACCTCCACGATCAAATGGTAAATATAATAAAGACAAACGTAATCTAGCCCTCCTGTTGTTCCATATAAATTCCACTAACTTTTTTTTTATTCTTGAGAATAGATCTAAAGGTGGTGATAAGGGAATGTATTGAAATAAATAAAGTATTTTAGGTAAAATATTACTTTTAAGTATATTGATTCTCCCGATCATCGACATTGGTAGTGACATCCATCTCTGAGTTAACTCATTGATATCTGACATTAAGGCTTCATAGTTGACACTGGCGACTGATTCTAGCTTAGGCATAATTTGGATTCCTAAATATTTAAACTGATTTACAACATTGAATTGATTTACCTCAGGGGCTGGGTAATTTCTCTGGGTCTCATTTAGCATTAATATTGAAGATTTAGTTTTATTTATTTTATATCCTGATATTTCCCCAAAATTCTTTATTAAATTCAACAAGGTTGGAATTGATTTTTTTAGATTCGACATAAACAAAATTATGTCATCGGCGTACAGGGAGATTTTATGTTCTGTTGGTCCAACTTTAATTCCATATATTTGTGAATGTAAACGTATCGCTATCGCTAAAGGTTCAATTGCCATAGTAAACAGTAAAGGTGAAAGTGGACAGCCTTGTCGACATCCTCTATTGATTTTTATTGGTTTTGAAATATTGTTATTTGTTAGGATTTCTGCTGTAGCATTATTGTATATTATTTGAACCCATTTTATGAAATTATTTCCAAGTCCAAACCTTTGTAGGACTTCAAAAAGAAAGGGCCATTCAACTCTATCAAAGGCCTTTTCGGCGTCCAATGATAGGAGAGCTGTATCCGGTGCTTCTTTATTAAAATAAATAATATTAAATAGTCTTCTTACATTATGGAAGCCTTGTCTACCCTTTATAAAGCCATTCTGATCTCGATTAATAATATTTGGTAAAATTTCTTGTATTCGTCTTGCTAAAATTTTACAGATTATCTTAAGGTCGGCGTTTAATAGGCTTATTGGTCTCATATTTTCACATTTATTAGAGGGCTTACCTGGTTTTGGCAGCAGTATAATTAAGGCATTATTTATGTATGATGGTAAATTATTATTTTGAAATGCTTCTAAAACCATTTCCAAAAAAGGTTTTATTAATTTATTCTTAAATTTTTTATAAAGGTCAACTGGAAGACCATCTGGTCCTGCACTTTTTCCTGATTTCATATTATCAATGGCTAGCCCAACTTCTTCTTGACTAATTTTAGACTCCAATATCTCCCTGTTTTCATTTGGAATACACGGTATAGCTAGTTCGTTCAAAAACCCATTTAGTTTTGTTAAATCAGGTTCATTTTTGGTATCATATAATTTTTCATAGTAATCTCTAAAGGCTCTATTAATTTCTAAAGGATCTATAACTACCTGTCCATTACTTATAATACTGGTAATTGGTGTTTTAATTTCCAATTGTTTAATCTGCCATGCTAATAATTTTCCTGATTTTTCACCTTGTTCATAAAAAGATTGTTTCAATCTTAGAAGACTCGAGGCAGCTCTATTCGCTGATTTTTTGTCGTATTCAGCTCTCAAAATCAGTAATTCATTCTCCAACCTTGGGTCACTTCCTGCATACACTTTTTCCTGAAGATTTTTTATTTTATGTTCCAATTTAGCTCTCTCCTCTCGAGTCTTCTTAGATTTTGATCCTGTATAACTAATAATATGCCCCCTAATAAAAGCTTTGAAAGCCTCCCACTTTACACATGCTGATGTTTGTGTAGTATTGATGTCAAAGAACTCGTCTATCTGTTTTTCTATATACTTGACAAATTCCTCATCCTGAAGCCATTTATGCTGAAATTGCCATCTACCTGATTCCTTTATCAATTTTTTATCTACATATATTAGACAACAGGGTGCATGATCAGAGATCACGATGTTATCATAAAAGCAGTTTTGAATCTTGGACCTTAATTCTGTGGAAATCAAAAAATAATCAATACGTGAGAATGTCTTGTAGGTACTGGAATAACAAGAATAGGCTTTAACTTGTGGTTTCATTTCTCTCCATATATCTAACAATCTCAATTCTTTCATAAAATGATTAATAGTCATCCTACATCCAATGTGCGTACAATCCAGTCCTGTTGATCTATCCACACCTGGATTCAATGTACAATTAAAATCCCCTGCTATTATATGTTGCCCTGTAAGTGATGATAAGATGAGAAATAAATTAGCAAAGAACTTCTGGTCATCTATATTGGGACCATATAAGTTCACAAGATTTATATTTTCTAATAGCAAAGAACCTTGAATGATTACATATCTTCCAAATTTGTCTCCAATTACATTTTTCACTTGAAAAGGAACTGATTTATGTATGAGAGTCATAACTCCCCTGGCTCGGGATGAAAATGAAGAGGTGAATACACTTCCCTGCCATCTACTCCTAATTCTTTTAACATCCTCCTCTATCAGATGAGTTTCTTGTAAAAACACAATTCTTGAACCCATGTCCTTTATTTTATTCATAACTTGTTTAAGTTTTTTTAAATTTTGTAGACCTCTGCAATTCCATGAAGTTAAATTAAGATTAACACTTTGGTCCATGATCAATAGAGGGTTTGGGATTACCTTGCAGTGTAAACATGCTCATACAGAGAAGCGAAAACATGAGTGGTTGAACATTCATCCTACAAACTACACACAAACAAATTTCCCCTTCCCACACTTGTGGCAAACCCCCCAAAATCAAAAGAAAAATTCTGTCTCCCGATATAGCCATCGACCGTTCCACACCCACGAGGATCAGCCTAAGCCACTCCTTCTTCATCCTCCCAATCACCCTAACTCTACTGCTTTTAATGACGTAACATTAACTCTCCTCTGTAGTTTTCCAACTTAACTCCAAAATTTTTAACAACTTTGTACATCATAGTTTGTTTTTTTTTTGTTTGTTTTGTTTTTGTTTTGTTTTTTTTAATATATAATACAATCTATATTTTGTAAACTTACTATTTACTTCAAGTCAGTCAGATGCCTGTGCAAATGCTTAATTATTCTACCTTATATTTTGTTCATGCTTAGCTCCCACCAGTCTCTTCTTCTTCTTTGATCTTCTTGATGAACTCCTGCGCCTCCTCTGGGGTCTTGAAGATGTGGGTTCTGCCCTCATACGTGGTCAGCAGTCTCGCAGGATAGATTACACCATGACGAATCCCAAGGTTGCGCAGCTCCTTACGTACGGGATCAAACTGCTTCCTCAATTGCTGGATTCCTGTGGCCAAATCTGGGTAGAACCGCACCTGCTGGTCCTGGTGTTTAATCTCTCCTTTAGCACGTGCAGCGTTGAAGATCTTCATCCTGTCTCTGTTGCTTAGAAACTTCATAATTAAGGTCCTCGGCGGTCCCTTATCTCTCCGTGGGCCAATACGATGTGCTTTTTCCAGAACCACTGCTGATTGCAACTCCTCGCTGCCCAGCACCTCCGGAATCCACTTTTCCAGAAAGGAACATACGTCCCGACCTTCTGATTCCTCTGGAAGACCCACCAGCCTCAAATTATTCTGTCTCGACCGAGATTCCAAATCCAAAATATTATCTTCCAGAGATTTATTTTTTTTTTCCAAAGTGCGCACCTTTAATTGAAGACGGGTGACGTCATCTTCAGCACTAGCGAGACGGAGCTCCATCTGCGCCGTTCGTTCTACACAGTCACCCAATTCCTTTCTTATTCCTTCCAGCGCTGTCATAATCCCATCAAATCTAGAGGAAAAGTCCGCTCTCATTGAACTCATGGCAGCCATCAGCGCATCTGCGCCATTCCCCGCAGAAATCGCACCGCCGCCAGCCTCCTCCGCCATATATGGAGCCTTGTTTGCTGCGTCACAGACCTGAAAGTCCGTTAATTTGGACTGTTTCGGCGGCTCGCTTTTTCCTTTTCCTGGTTTTCCAGCCTTAGGCTTCGCCGACATATCCTCGCCCAAATGCTGGGATACGTTCTGTCCCAAATGAGAGAGTTATTTGCCGATTTTTTTCTCCAGGAGCAGAGCAGAGCGAGACACGTCCGTCCTACGTGGCAGCCATAACCGGAAGTCCGTCTACCCATTTTTTACTTATTCATTATCTTAGTTATTATTGCTCTGAGTGCTGCTGTAATCCTGTAATTTCCCCATTGTGGGACTAATAAAGGTTTATGTTCTCTTTAGATTTCAGAACACTGTCTTTGCACATTTGCTACTTTCTTTATAATTTTTTAAAATGAATTTGCAATGCTTTTCCTGTAAATTTTAATGTACTCCACATTTGTACCTTTTCTCACAAATTTCAGACTATTTCAACAGTAAATTTATGTTTTATCATTACATTTGCACTTTTGAGACCATTTTTCTTGCGCAATTGCAATATTTACCTCCGCCAAGGGAGGAAGTAATGTTTTCAGTGGTGTTGGTTGGTTTGTAGTACTTGTAAGCTTTTATTTGCAGACTCAAGGTCCATAAAAATACATAAAACACGGATCAACACAAAAAGAACAACAGAAAATTAAAAACAATAGTGTATATAAAAAAAGAGAATATAAAAAAGTGAGTATAAAACAAAATATAAAAATTCTAAAAAAAAATTAGTTCAGAATAAATAAATAGATTGGAGCCAGTGTAATCTCAGCCTAGAATTGTAGTGCGAACAGCTCTTGATGGGACTTGAGAGTGCCACAATAATTCTATTGTCAGATTCATCCAAACGTTGCATCAATTTAAACATTAAATTTCTTAAAAGCGCTTTAAAAGCGCTCACTCCTGGAGTGACAAACATCTGACTAGCACTTCCCCTGAGTATTTTCAGAATAATTCTCACTGCATCATTGTACGCATTTTGCAACTGCTGCATATTAGATTTTTTTTATAAGTTAGCCACAGGTGTGCAGTATATAGAGGTGTACAATATGCTTTGAACAAAGCCACTTTTACCTTAAAGGAACAAAAATTAAACTTACATGCAATGGTATCTGCCTGTGCATAAAGCTTACAACACCGTCTGTATAAATCACGATCATCATTCATTTTTTCAGTTATAAAATGTCCAAGATATTTAATTCTTTCAGAGACCTGAAGAACATTGTTGGATAATTTCAAAACTGGGAATTTGAGCCATGTGTCCTGTTTGGTTCTACATAGTAAAACAGAACTTTTGCTGGGATTAAATTTTATGTCATACTGGACACCATATTCTGTCTGTATGTTAAGGAGCTGCTGCAAACCCGCACTACTTGGACTGAAGATGGCAAGGCCATCTGCATACATAAGGTGGTTAACCAGCACTTCACCGATCATACAACTAGTGTTACAGGCTCTCAGTCACATGGACAGCTCATCAACATATAAATTAAATAAAACCGCGGAAAAAATTCCCCCGTCTCACACCGTTACTAACTCCAAACGGGGGCGATATACTGCCTCCCCATTTAACCTGCATCTTCTGGTGAGAATGCCAGTAGGCCAAAACCCTCACCGTGTACCCAGGCACTCCTCTTTGCTTTAATTTAATAAAAAGTTTTCTGTGGCTGACTAATTCTGGTTCAACAGAATTACTTTAAAAAACAAACTCATGAAACAGGCCTGGACAAAAATGATGGTACCCCTATAAAAGATTGAAAATAATGTGACCATAGGGACATGTTCAACCAAGATGTGTCCTCTAATTAACATCACAGGTGTCTACAAACTTGTAATCAGTCAGTCGGCCTATTTAAAGGGTGACAAGTAGTCACTGTGCTGTTTGGTGACATGGTGTGTACCACACTAAACATGGACCAGAGGAAGCAAAGGAGAGAGTTGTCTCAGGAGATTAGAAAGAAAATTATTGACAAGCATGTTAAAGGTAAAGGCTATAAGACCATCTCCAAGCAGCTTGATGTTCCTGTGACTACAGTTGCACATATTATTTAGAAATTTAAGATCCACGGGACTGTAGCCAACCTCCCTGGACGTGGCTGCAGGAGGAGACGGATAATACGAATGGTAACAAAAGAGCCCAGAACAACCTCTAAACACATTCATGGTGAACTCCAAGGTCAAGGTACATCTGTGTCAGATCGCACCATCCGTCATTTGAGCCAAAGTGGACTTCATGGGAGACGACCAAGGAGGACGCCACTGTTGAAAACAAATCATAAAAAAGCCAGACTGGAATCTGCCAAACTGCATGTTGACAAGCCACAAAGCTTCTGGGAGAATGTCCTACAGACAGACTAAACAAATTGGAACTTTTTGGCAAGGCACATCAGCTCTATGTTCACAGACGCAAAAATGAAGTATACCAAGAAAAGAACACTGTCCCTACTGTGAAACATGGAGGAGGTTCTGTTATGTTCTGGGGCTGCTTTGCTGCATCTGGCACAGGGTGTCTTGAATCTGTGCAGGGTATAATGAAATCTCAAGACTATCAAGGTATTCTAGAGAGAACTGTGCTGCCCAGTGTCAGACAGCTTGGCCTCAGTCGCAGGTCATGGGTCTTGCAACAGGATAATGACCCAAAACACACAGCTAAAAACACCCAAGATGGCTAAGAGCCAAACATTGGACTATTCTAAAGTGGCCTTCTATGAGCCTTGATCTAAATCCTATTGAACATCTGTGGAAGGAGCTGAAACATGCCGTCTGGAGAAGGCACCCTTCAAACCTGAGACAACTGGAGCAGTTTGCTCATGAGGAGTGGGCCAAAATACCTGCTGAGAGGTGCAGAAGCCTCATTGACAGCTACAGAAATCGTTTGATTGCAGTGATTGCTTCAAAAGGTTGTGCAACAAAATATTAAGTTAAGGGTACCATCATTTTTGTCCAGGCCTGTTTCATGAGTTTGTTTTTTAAAATAATTCTGTTGAACCACAATTCAAAAGCATTGTCTGATTTTCATAGACTTTTTATTTCTTACCACTTTTGTCAGATTCAAGTTATTTCTGTGACCATTGTGGGTTTTTCTTTCATTAACAGAGGGGTACCAACAATTTTGTCCACGTGTGTAGGCGCATGTCAGTCCCATGCTTTGGTTTAAAATCAAACTGATTATCACAGGAAGTCATATATCCATTTACTCTGTCAAACAAGATTTTTTCTAGAACTTTTGATAGGATGCTGGCTAGTGCTATAGGCCTATAATTATCCAGGCAACCAACTTTTCCTGCTTTGTCCTTAATAACTGGGACAAGCAGGATGGACAGCGTTGAATCTGGCAATAGACCATGGATCATAAAACCAGTAAAAGTCAAAGCTAGGAGAGAAGCTAGCCTCAGACTAGCATTTTTCAAATGTCCAGCAGTGATTAAGTCCGTGCCACATGCTTTGTTTGGCAGGTGATGCACGGCCTCATTCACCTCATGTGTCACGTGTACTCATGGTGTCCTCACTCATATCACAGTCATCCATGTACAGATCACCATTTATACTGGTGAACAGGAAACTACAGTGCTGTCTCCATAATGCTGCAATATCATCTGCTCCAGAAACACATTCAACTGTACATGGAAGAGGTGGTTTGCAATTATGAAGCGCTCTCACCTCTTTCCAAAAGTCAGTAGCATTGTTACACGACATTTTGTTGGCCATGGCATCAGCTCTCATAGCTCGCTCATTTTTAGATATGAAGCAAACAGCATACTTCAATCTTGCATAAGCAAATTTTTTATGTTCCAGTTCAGGGCCTTGCCTCGGTCTTCCAGCCATGGCTGGTTTGTCTGTTACCAACATAACTCAAAAAGTTATGAATGGATTTTGATGAAATTTTCAGGAAAGGTGTGTAATTGCATGGGGAACAGATGATTAGATTTTGGTGATGATCTGAGAGTGCATACCTCCACCAAGGGCTTTGTTCGTATTTGTGCAGCAGGATTACACAAAAACTACTGGATGGATTTGGATGAAATTTTCACCAGAGGTGGTTCTTGGGCTAGAGAAGAACCAATTACATTTTGGTGAGGATCCGAGAATGCATACCTCCGCCAAGGCTCTTATCTTCTCACAGAGTGTTAGCAACAATACTCCAAAACTACTGGACAGAGTTTGATGTAATTTTCACCACAAGTGGCTCTAGGCCTACACACAAACCCATCACATTTTGGAGGTGATCCGTGAGAGATGGAAGGAGCCTTGGCGGAGGCATGCGCTCTCTCAGTGCTTTTCTAGTTTTTATGACTGCGGAAAAAAAACTAGATCAAAGTTGGAGCGTTTCTACCTGTGATATCCTACCGTGTAGCAATGATCACACTTGAGTTATTTCTTTGGCTAACTCTGCCGTTTATTCTGCAACACACATATATGACTGAACATGGATTCTGCGCGGGGTTTTCACACTCTTACTCTAATGTGTCCCCTTACTAGTAGTGCTGAACAATACAGGTAGTTCCCCCTAGAGGCATGTGCCAGTAATGTTTTAAATTAGACTTGCAGTCTACCACATCCCTCCCCTCTAGATTAAACTACTTTTAATTACACTAGCCAATTATGCTAGACATCCTGGAACTCCCATTTAACCCTAAACAATCACAGTTACTTTTAACTTCTTAAACACATGTGCCATACACATAATTTCTTTCTCTTTTTTTTTTTTTTTTTTTTTTACATGTATAACACACATAACAGTCTAACTGGGGATTTGGTTTGACTACCGCATCCCAGTGAGGTTCCAGGACGCATTCTTGTCCTGTGGCTGGGGAACTCACTACTGACTAAGTATAGTCCTTCAAGTAGTCTGGAGCTTTCCTAGCTCGCTGAGATCTTCTCACGGCGGGTGAGCCAACTGCAGGTGAAGACTCAGACTGCTCCACTGTTTCGGCTGCTGCAGTGCTGCCCGTAGAATCTGCAGAGACGGTTACCTCAGGTTTCACCTGAAGTGGTGGTTCGTTGATGCTCTCCTCAGGATGGGTGTCAGACAACACCTCTGGTGCCATCGGCAGGGGAATGGAGCTCCTACCACGAACTTGGTCGATGTGTCGTCTCACCACTTGTCCATGACCTAATGTCACCTTGAATGACACAGGGCCTGTCTTTTCTGTTATTTCTCCTGGTACCCAGGCTGGTCCTGAGCCAAAGTTGCGGGTGTAGACCACGTCTCCTTCTCTCAGTATTCTCTCTCTAGCATGCATGTCATGATAACCTTTTTGTTTCTCTTGTTTATCATGCACTTTGTTTCTGAAGTCTGGATGTATTAAGTCAAATGTTGACCTCAACTTCCTTCCACACAACAGCTCAGCTGGTGACTTGCCAGTTGTAGATTGGGGTGTTATTCGATAGCTGAACAGAGCTCTCGACATTCGGGTTTCAATAGAGTCTCCTGTCATCTTTTTCATGAGTGACTTGAATGTCTGCACGGCCCTCTCGGCTAAGCCGTTAGAAGAAGGATGGTATGGCGCAGTCGTGATGTGACGTATGCCATTCTTTTCAGAAAACTCTTGGAACTGTTCACTCGTAAAACATGTACCGTTATCTGATACTATGATTTCAGGTAGCCCATGTTGGCTGAAACTCTTTCTAAGACATTCAATGGTAACAGTAGAAGTAGAGCTACTCACAGAATATGCATCGATCCACTTTGAGTATGCGTCAACTATGATCAGGAACATTCTTCCCATCCATGGACCTGCGTAGTCAATGTGAATTCTTCTCCATGGTTTATCTGGAACTTCCCAGGGATGTAGTGGGGCTGCTGGAGGACTGTTCCTGTTCTCCTGGCATGCCGCACATGACTTCACAAGCGCCTCCACCTCTGCATCCATGTTGGGCCACCACATGTAACTCCTCGCCAACGCTTTCATGCGAGTGATGCCAGGGTGTGCTTGGTGTAGTTGTTGCAGTAAGGCATTCCTACCAGGTGGTGGAACAACCACGCGTCCTCCCCACAGGATACAACCTTCCTGGGTGCTGAGCTCATCCTGTCGTCGGGCATAGGGAATGAACTCAGGACTGTTCATCTTCGGCCATCCTCGCAAGATGTATTCTCGCACTCTTGCTAGAACAGGGTCTTTGTCTGTCCACTTCTTTATTTGTTGTGCGTTCACCAGGGGCACGCCGATATCTTCAAACAATAGCACTCTCTCCTCCTCCTCAGGCGTGCTGTCTCTTCCTCCATCCAAGGGTAGCCTACTCATCGCGTCAGCATTCGTATGGTCCCGTCCGGCTTTGTAAACGATGGTGTACTCATACGCTGCTAATGTAACGGCCCATCTCTGAATTCTCTGAGATGTCATCTGGGGTATGGCTCTCATTTCACTGAACAGTGAAATTAGTGGCTTGTGGTCAGTCACTATAGCGAACTGTCTCCCGTACAGGTATTTGTGGAATTTTTTTACACCAAATACTACTGCAAGGCCCTCCTTGTCTAGCTGGGAGTAGTTTTTCTCAGCTGCACTAAGAGTTCTTGAGACGAACCCTATGGGTCTCTCTGAGCCATCCTCCATATGATGAGAGAGTACAGCACCCACACCGTAGGGTGATGCGTCACACGCCAGGATGAGTGGTTTGTTTGAATCATAGTGCACTAACACACTACAGGACTGAAGTAGCGCTTTGGACTCTTCAAACGCCTTCTGCTGCTTGACCCCCCATGACCATTTTTCTTCCTTCTTAAGTAAGGTATGTAGTGGTGCCAGCAGCGTGGAGAGCTTTGGGAGGAACCTATGGTAATAGTTCAACAAGCCCAGGTAGGCTTTTAACTCAGTAACATTTTGTGGCTCAGGCGCCTCCGCAATGGCTTCCACTTTGTCTGTTAGAGGGTGTAGACCACTGGCGTTAATCTTGTGGCCTAGGAACACCACCTCTTTTCCCATGAACTCACACTTGCTTCTTTTCAACCTCAGACCGCTTTTCTCCAACCGCTGAAGCACTTCCTTCAGCGTTTTCAGATGTTCTTGTTCATTTGGTCCTGTACAAAGGATGTCATCCAAATAAACGGCAACATTCGGAATTCCACCTAGGATGCCCTCCATAGTTCTCTGGAATATAGCAGGACTGGAAGCTACTCCAAATGGTAAGCGTGTGTAGGTATATAAGCCTTTGTGTGTATTGATGGTTACATACTTTCTTGATTCTTCTTCCAAGACTACTTGTTGGTAGGCGTGACTCATGTCTAATTTCGTGAAGTGTCGGCCGCCATTCAGCTGTGCGAAGAGGTCCTCCACTTTAGGAATTGGATACTGATCCACCCGTGATGCTCGATTGACAGTGAGTTTGTAATCTCCACATATTCTAATGGAGCCATCCGGCTTTCTCACTGGGACTATGGGCGCCGCCCATTCTGCAACCTGCACTGGCTCAATGATCTTGTCATCCAGCAGCCTCTGTAGCTCGCTTTCGACCAGTGGCTTGACTGCATAGGGTACCGGTCGGGGTTTGCAGAATCGTGGTTGGGCCTCCTTGTCCACATTAATCTTTGCAGTGACACCTTTTAGCTGTCCTACGCCTTCTTTGAACACCTCAGCGTGTCTTTCGAGGATCTCCTCCAGCTGCAATTTGGGCTGAGATTCCACTTTATTCACCAACTGATCCATCATGGCCAGTTCTTGTAGCCAACTTCGCCCTAGTAGATTTGGTCCTTCGCTCCCAACTACTACTACAGGTAAGTCCTTTTCTTTGTTTTCGTGCTGCACCTTCACTTGTGCCATGCCTAGCACGTCTAGCTTCTCTCCTGTGTATGTTTTTAATTTTAATGAACAGGGATTTAATTCTGCTGTGTCTGTTTTCTTCCACAGTTGTGTATATTGCTGTTTACTTAATATGGTTACTCCACAGCCTGTATCAACTTCAAATGTTACTTTCATTCCATTAACATTCATGGTACGCGTGATGGGCGCTACCTTGGTCAGCTCCTCTGACGTGTTGTAAATTGTGTGAAAACCCATGTCTTCTGTATCACTTTCTCCCTCCCCTCTCAGTTGATTTGCTCGCTGTTCCTTTCCTGGGCCCTTGTTTTCATACTTTTGCCCATTAACTGTCGCTTTCAGCACCTGTGCGCTGTCCACCTTTATTCTACATGCTTTCTTAATGTGCCCTCGCTTGCCACAATTATGACACAGCTCAGTGGCAAATTTGCACTCGGCGGCATTGTGCTGGCCTTTGCAGCGATAACAACTGGGGAATTTGTGCTGAGCCCTGTCAGTCAACTCTTTGTGGACACCTACTTGGGTCTTAGGCACACGAACATGCGTTGCTGTGTCCTCTGTTAGCTTCCCTTGCATCTCTCTCACATCTTTAGATGCTGTTTCCATCGCTTGGCATAATTCCAAAGCCTTCACAAAAGTGAGTTTTGTTTCAAATAAAAGTCGCCGTTGCATTCGGTCATCATTCACTCCACACACAAGTCTGTCTCTTAACATTTCTTCCAATGAGTCTTTGTAATCACAGTGCAGTGTTAATTTCCTCAATTCTGCCACATACTCTGCTATGGACTCAGTGTTCCTCCTTATGCGTGAATTAAATTTGAATCGTTGCACGATTTCACTCGGTTTGGGGCTGAAGTGCTTCTGAAGCTCAGCAGTAAGCTGGTCGTATGTTTTATCTTTCGGTAATGCAGGGCTTATTAAATTTCTCAACAAGCTGTAAGTAGTTGCACCAACTCCACTCAACAGTACAGCCTTCCTTTTGTCTGGCTCCTCAATGTCATTAGCTTGGAAGAAAAAGTCCAACATTTCACTATATCCTTCCCATGACTGAGTCGAGTTATCAAAAGGGGTTACCGTTCCGATTACAGCCGCCATTGCTCGTCGTGGTGGGGAAACCTCGTTTTTCCTCCTCTGAACTTGCACTCGAACTACTGGAGTCACTTGAGTTCGCCACACTCGCAATGTTCTCTGTTTCTCGCCGCTGATTTTTTTCTTTTAATCCTCGTCGCCAATTGTGTGATATCCTACCGTGTAGCAATGATCACACTTGAGTTATTTCTTTGGCTAACTCTGCCGTTTATTCTGCAACACACATATATGACTGAACATGGATTCTGCGCGGGGTTTTCACACTCTTACTCTAATGTGTCCCCTTACTAGTAGTGCTGAACAATACAGGTAGTTCCCCCTAGAGGCATGTGCCAGTAATGTTTTAAATTAGACTTGCAGTCTACCACACTACCCTTGTAATTTTTTTCCCCCTGATAAATCTGCATTTTTTTCTGCACATTTTAGAGAGACTTTCCTCAAAAGCTTTGGTCATAAATGCAAAACTTTTATTTCTAGTAAATCTGTGATTTTTTTTTTAAATTTTATTTTTGCCAAAGCCCCACAGGTTATGACCAAAAGAGCCTCAGACTACCGACGTCTTGCCTAATTTTTGCAGTGCCCCCATGAGTGCCGTTACCATCGGGAGGACCAGTCCCTGGTTGTAGTCCGTGTGCTCTCCGATCAGGTTCACTCTTCCCGGGGCACACACCGCCACCGGAGCAGCCTCCTCCTCCTCCTCCCCGAACAGCTCCCTGTAGGAGCGGCGGGCGGCGGACAGCAGCTCCGACACACTGGGAAATGAAACGGCCATGGGAAAAGATCTAAAACTGTTTAAACAAGAGAACTGAAGGAATTTCTGTAATTTTCTGTAATACTTCCGGGTTGCTCTGTCAGTTTGTTGTGGCTCTCTGATTGGTTGGATAGTATGACGTGAGGAAGCAGGCCAGCTAGTGTTTTGGGTTTGTTTTTTGTTTTTTTTGAAGTTTTGTTTTTTTAATTCAAAACCAAATAGCAAATAAAACAAAAAAAGACTAGTAAAAAATAAGTAAATTAATTTAAAAAGTAAACAGATGAAGAACAGCTACAGTAACATTAGCTTTCGCATGGTGTGATGGCGACACCTCGTGGCCAAAGCCAAAACTGTTTCCAATTTCTGTGCTAAATGTTTGGGGTTGATAATTTCTAAGGGTTATAGTTTGACAAAGAAAGCTAAAATAAGATTTAAAAAAAATCCCATGTTACAACCAAGGAGCAATGGCCCTGCCATAAGCCCAAGGCAGTAGTCACACTGAATAAGAGGGCTGTAGAAAAACAAGAAAATAAAAATTGTCGAGTTTAGACTTTTCCACATTTTTGACAACTCCCACAGGTTTTAATGAAATGTTTGTGACACACTTCGACCAAATTGCCTTTAATTATTTAATTACTGCAGCATCATTGTGAATCATCTTTGACAGGATGCCTCAGAAAGGCTCATTTCAGTGCATGTCTCTGTAAATGCCCAAGAACTGCAGCTAACTCTGCCCTCTCGCTTTCCTCACTATTGCTCATCATAGCTGGCTAGCTCCTTGCTCAGTAGCAAGCCAGAGTCTACTAACATAAATTTATCTTAAAGAATGAATTAAATAATGTGTCACTAGTGGACAGGGGTATGCGGTTTTGTTCGATGGATGTAATTGGTCCCTGGAGTACAAGTGTAGGAAACTTTTGCAAATGAGTGACTTGTCACCCAAGGTGGATAGCTGCTAAAAATAACATTGAAAAATGGCGTATATGGTCAACCATTGGTAAATAAACAAGGATTCCTCTGCGTGTGTGTTGGGGGGGGGGTAGAATTTATAGAAAATAGCGATCAAAACCACAGAGTTCAACAGTTAACACCAGGCGACCTGTTCGTCAGCCGCTCCCCGCTGAGGAGAGCTCTATAATGCGGTTTGACTCTCTGGCTCCGACCTCCTAGCCAAGCTAATTCTAACGGTTCGATGTAGCATGACAGTGAAAATAAAATAAGCCAAAATCACGTGAGATATTATCGACTGTAGATTAGTGAACCAGGTGGAAACAGGGATGTCGATTAGGGTGACTGAAATCTGAAGACAATAACAACATAAACCACACTTGATAAGCTAACTTCCTAGTAGCACTGTTGGCTCTGAAGCTAACGCCTTGGCTGGGCTCCCCGCTCATCTACGTTTGTAGACAGCAAGGCTGGCCAGTAATACAGCACCAGCTGGGTATCAAAGCTGGGCATACCTTTACTTAATGTACACGCACAAATCCAGAAGAGTTAAAACAGCTAATGTTAGGCAGACACGAAAGGTTGTATGTTTTGTTTTTTAAGTGAGCCTTTTGATGCTTCTTCGATAATCGAGTGACCAGCAGGAGCGTTTCAACAGGTAAAACCTACAAAACACAAATTTTCAGTGAATGGGACAAAACAGAATGTTACTTGTGTCTGAAACTATTAGCATATGAACAATTTCTTGATTTTTTTAAAAAATAATTTAAGGCTTACAGCGTTTATAAAGAATCATATTATAATTTTTGATTTGCCCTAGCTTTCTGCAATGAGCCATATCTAACTTTCATTAAGCGATAATTACATATGCACAAGATTTTGCACGCGCAACTGAATTTCTTATTGCTCAGTGTCCAATAAATGTCATTTTTCAAAACAAAACCACATTTTAGAGTGTCCTTTTATTAAAACGACAACAAACAAATTCAGTTTGTACTTGAGACCAACTTTAGCAGAGAGAACACCTGCATTAGTACTATTTTTTTTTATGCAAAATGCACTGTTACATTGGATTTTCTTTTCATATTTAACTACAAATTGGGACAAATCAGTTCATGGGGTGTTGTGTCTTATATAGAACAGATGTTAATAGCTAAAAATTAAATGTACCATATAAATGAGTGATTTTTTCCATTTCAGTGAATGAATATACAGTAATGACTCAATTTTCCAGTCCAATAAAAAAAAAAAACAATAAACAGAAAAGCTTTGATACAATAATAAGGAGACAATAAAAAGAATGTAGAGCTGAACTCAATACTTTTATTAATTTTGTTTTCACTGTACCAAACATGTCAGTTTACAGTCTGGTTTAGAGCAGGACTTCGGTTATTAAAACATCATCTGCCTTCATGAGGTGCTTCACTTTGCTTTTGCTACTCTAAGAATATGTCTACTGAATACCGTTAGCAGAAAACAACATCAGGCTGACTACTGTACAGCTTCTGCAGCACACACTAATGCTTCAGATAAAATCAAAACAAAAAGTCATACAGTTTCTGTATCGTTGCTACACGTTGACCTTTTGAAAAACAGGCTGCTACAGCAGAGTCGTTAAATGCATAAAAGATGAGGACAACAAAAGAGTTTAAAGTCACACGTTTAAGAACAAAGTTTGATCAAGCTTAACACATATGTAACACAGTTATACTTGTCTTTCTATTATAATTACACAAAATTATATGTATTTTAGTTTTCTGACCTGCATTATTCCACACAACGCATAAGACAGCCGGTTGCATTCAGACAGTTAATCGATTGACAGTCTTGTGTGTAAAAAAATATATCAAAACGGGAAGTGCAGAGAACTACACCTCACCAGCAGAAATCTAAATACTGATATGGATGAGGTTGTAGTTCTAGTAACTGCAGACTGTATGGAAAGGATGGACGTCACATGGCCTACCCATGAGAAGGTTTTCACTGTCCTCATGGGTTTGTGCCTTTGGGAACAAATAAAAAAAAAAAAAAAGTTAAACAGAACTAATGGTTTTCTCAATTATTGTAACAGTTGGAATAATACAGCAGGGTATTTCGGATTGGCTCCTGCCTTTTGACTGACAAATCAATGGGCTGCAGGTGTCTGTAACCAGCTACTCTGAAGCTCTTTTCAGCCTTGACCAAACCAGACCGTAGCCCATTTCGGCTTGGCGCAATCACCCCAAGAGTGCGCTGATCTCTTCTGATTGTTGACCGTGACCTTGACCTTGAGCACAGCCTAGATGCTGATCCGCTTGGGGATCACTGCACATGAGTTTGCTGAACAATGGGGTAATTACCTTGGAGGAGTAATGATTTTCGTGAAATCATAAACGGCCAGATCTCCTGACCTTTGACTATGACCTTGATCTTTAGCTCAGCCTGGATGTGAAGACACCCGAGGATCATTGTGTGTGAGTTTGTTGAGAATTAGGGCAATGACCTAGGAAAGGTAATGCTTTTTATAAAATATATAAGTTCCTAGAGCTCCTCACCCTTGACCCTGACCTTGAGCACAATCTTGATGCAGACCCAAATGATGGCCACTGTATATGAGTTTGTGAGTAAGAATTAGGGCAGTTGCCTAGGAGGAGTATTGACTTGTGCCCAGATCTCCTGTCCTGGATCATTGTGAGTTTGGTGAGCACTGGGGCAAATGCCTAGGAGTAGCGATTCCCATAAAATGTGGATGGATGGACGTCATTGCATAAACTCTTTTTGGCTTTGAATGAGCTAAAAAAAAAAAAAATTTTAGAAAAAATGTTTCAAAAGTTGCAAATTTATGAGAAAAATGCAGGAAAAAGCAGCAAAGTCATGAGAACGTTGAAGTCAGGATAGGTTAGGTTAGGATTAAGGAGAAAAAAATGGCAAATTTAAAAGAAATATGGCAAATTTATGAAAAACAGTTTTACGAGAAACAAACTATGATTAATTTTGGCAGATTAGAGCATTGTTATAAATGCAGATTGCTCAAAATGGCTCTTACCACTGCAGATTATTCATGAGTGTATACAGTTTCTCATCATGTGGCTGGATGGATGGATGGATGGATGGATGGATGGATGGATGGATGGACGACGCATCATTCCATTAGCTCCTTTTGGCTTTGCCGGAATGAGCTAAAAAAAATTGAGTTTTCAAAAAAACAGTTGCAAATTTATGAGAAAAATGCAAAAAAAAGTAGCAAAGTTATGAGAACACTGAGGTCATGTAAACAAGCAACAAAATACAAATTTATGGGACGCCAAAATTATCAGTGTTGACACATCAGAAAATTCTTTTAATTCTACTGTTTCACCTTCATTTTAAGACTCAGCTTTATTTATTGTAGCTCCGTGCAGATATGCAGATTCCTCTTCCCATTGCAGAGTATCCATGTGAGTACAAGTACTGGCAGAAGTACTCGGGTCGAGGCTACGCTTTAGGACTTTGAAAAACAACATGCAACTTCATGATTAGTTGCGTCCATCTCTTATACACAGTCTATAGTTAAAGAGACTGTTATTCTTTCAAGAATATCTTCCCATTACAACCACGTTAAAAACCAGCACGGAGCTGAACAGTACAGCGTGCGCTTCCTTGACAGTGCTCCTTCTGATTATTCCATAGCCTCAGCACGATTATCGTCACACAAATGTAAAACACAAAGACTCATACAACACACATACAAAACATTTGTGTCGCTTGACGACGACCAAACAGATCTATCCGTAACTTTGAAATGAACCACCTGTACGTGAGAAAGGTTTTAAGTCACAGCTGTTAGGATCATCACTTAAACTCAAAGACAAAAAAAAAAAACCCACACACAAAAGAAAACAACAAAGTGGATACAACCAAGAAAACGTATTGCAGCGATAAAGCGCTTCTACTGTATGCATAGTACAGTAGACTATTTAAACACTAACAGTAAGGCAGCAGATCTGTCTAGTGCACATCATCGTGTTCCTGTTGCATCAGTTACTAAAGTGATATATAAAAAAGTACACATTAGTTTACAGAATGTGATCATAGTTTGGTCTCTGTCGTTTACCGAATACATAACAAACACACTTAGTAAAAGAAAAAAATGAACTACATTAAAAATTCTTTATTCTGAGGTCAGAAGTTGCGGACCGCTGTACTTAAATATCAACCCAACAGTCCGTTATGTTCTGGTTTTCAAATTTTGATATTCGTCTTTTTTCCCAAACTGCCAGTGTCAAGCACGTCCGGTCAGCTGATTATGTCATTTTTAATTGTAATGCAGAACTAAGGAATTCAAATTTGTTTGACATGCTTGACAAAATTTGCCAAGACTAGACAAACATTTGTGCAGCATCAGTGCATTCAGGGTGTTTAGATGTGGCGGAATCACAAAGCTGCTGGTAAAGAAGACTGAGACAATAATTCGATGCTTGGGACAGCCCGACAAATTGTTTTACAAATGCTCCCCTCATAGAAAAACTTGTTTCAGAATTTTAGTTAGGCATATCTCACTGGACTGCGACAGCTGACGACTACTTGGAGATGAAAAAAAAATATGTGAATTAGCAACCATTTTCACTTGGAATCGCACTGAATTGGCACATAAGCATATGTCGCACAGATATTGCAGGAATGTCGCACAGACTCCCAATGAATTTTGACCCAGAGTTTGCATACATGTCATGCCGGTGCTGCACAACATTCGCATAACGCTCATGCCACAAAATTGTGCTCTTTTTGTGCACGTACGACTGTCCCGCGATGGCCACGCAAATCCCACACAACAGTCCCATGGCAGCAATCCTTGGCAATGACCAAACTGGGACCCTATCTCTCCATTCCAGCAGTCATTTCATCATCAGACGTCAAGCGAGATCGACTGCAGAGAAGAAGCGCAGAGACCGCTGGATGAGGAGGCTGCCTCCGAGTCCTCCGCCTCAGACACAGCAGGCCCTGGGACCAGCTCTACTTCCTCCGTAACGGCCCACGGGGGAGGGACAGCATTCCCCCTTATCCCGAGCCTTGTCTTTCTTTCCCTTGGGTGGCATGGTGACACTGTCAGTCGCATCTGTGTCAGTGTGTGCTAGAAAATGACTGGGTCATTGCCGCCTGTCTCGCGTGTGGACTGCCTCGTCCTTTTTGTCACCAATCAGTCACAATTTATCTTCATAGATCCCCAACCCAGCGCAAAGTTGTCTAACTTTTCTTGCACTTTCTGACTCACGGAGTCACCCGTTCAAGATGAGTTCAAGACACCCGCAACAACTCTGTCTAGTTTGAGAGAAAATTTGTTGCCTAAAGTTTTTGAACATGTTCAAAATTCCTGCGACACGAGAGTGAGGCCCTGCAGCTCATGAGAGGAGATTGCGAACCTCCATAAATGTTTGACAGATTTTAGAAACTCCCTTCCGAATGTTGTTCTCCAACTAGTCGTGAGCTGTCACAGCCCAGTGAGATACGACATTTAATCCCACACATTTTGTGGTGAATTTGCTTCCACAACTTTCTTAACAATCCGGTTAATTTAGTGAATATAAAAAGTCTACACATCCCTGTTCAAATGCCAGGTTTTTATGATATAAAAAAATGAGACCAAGATAAATAATTTCAAAATTTTTTCCACCGTTAATGTGACCTATAACCTGTACAACCCAACTGAAAAACAAACTGAAATCTTTTAAGGGGAAAAATAAAAAATAAAAAACTTACAATAACCTGGCTGCATAAATATACACACCCTGTTATAACTGGGGATGTGGCTGTGTTCAGAATTAACCAATCACATTCAAACTCATGTTAAATGGGAGTCAGCACACACCTGCCACCATTTAAAGTGCCTCTGATTAACCCTAAATAAAGTTCAGCTGTTCTAGTAGGCTTTTCCTAATATATTTGTAGTCACATCTTACAGCACAAGCCATAATCTGCAGAGAGCTTCCAAAGCATCAGAGGGATCTCATTGTTCAAATGTATCAGTCAGGAGAAGGGTACAAAAGAATTTCCAAGGCATTAAATATACCAATATACCATGGAACACAGAGAAGACAGTCATCACCAAGTGGAGAAAATATGGCACAACAGTGACATTACCAAGAACTGGATGTCCCTCCAAAATTGATGAAAAGATGAGAAAAAAAAACTGGTCAGGGAGGCTGCCAAGAGGCCGACAGCAACACTGAAGGAGCAGCAGGAATTTCTGGCAAGTGCTGGCTGTTTAGAACATGTGACAACAATCTCCCGTTTTCTTTGTATGTCTGGGCTATGGGTCATGTACGCTGCGTAATGGCGCAGCGCACAAACGAATTAGTACGAGCCCAATATGCAGGTGAAGAGAACATGTTAATTTAACAGAAAATAACATACAAAAATGTCCATGGAATACAGTCTGACACACAAGGCACGGATGAACGAGCTAGTTGGCAGGAGGAGGAAGAGGAACCCCACATACTCCCAGACGGGACTGGAAGGGCAGTAAATAATGATATGGAGAAAGACTTACGGGCAGGGTTGGAACACTACTGGCTCTGGACATAACGATGCCGTGCACAGTCCAACAACAAGGAAAGCCAACCAGCTCCAGGACATCAGCGTGAACAGAGTGTAGACATGAGGAGGAAAAGGCTTGACTAGACAATTGATTATGACTAGTATTGACTTACGCTGCCACAGCAACCGTTCACACTGCCACCCATAAATACTCTTGAGTGCCAATGAGTGACAAGTGGAGACAGCTGTGCAGCAGCCACTGATGCGTGGTTGAGTGACAGCGTATGTGAGTGTGTGTGTGTGTGTGTGTGTGCGAGTGCGTGCATGAGAGTGTGAGTGGATACCGGTGTGTAATGAGAGTGCGTGAGTGTGTGTGTGTGTGTATGTGTGATAGCATGTGTAAGAATGTGCGAGTGCAGGCAGGTGTGCATGTATGAGATGGTGTGCATGGACAAATGAAAATGACAACAGACAGCTTGGTGGATGCCGACAAAGAGGGAGAGGCGTGGCAGTAGGCTGGCAGGGAGCCCAGGCTCAGAGGGTCAACCTGCCAGCTGGAAATAATTAACAATCAATCAAGGACTACAGCCACAGATCATGAAACAAGGTTGAGACATCAACCCAGTTCATGACACTATAGGGCTTGGTGGAAAGACGGCAGCCTTATCTTTCAAAGAAAAACATCCAAGCCCAGCTACATTTTGCAAAAACACATTTGAAATCTCCCAAACGCACGTGGGAAAATGTTTTATGGCCCGATGAAACCAAGGTTGAACTTTTTGGCCACAATTCCAAAAGGTGTATTTAGTGCAAACACAACACTGCTCATCACCAAAACAACACCATACCTACAGTGAAGCATGGTGGTGGCAGCATCATGCTTTGGGGCTGTTTTTCTTCAGCTAGAACTGGGGCCTTAGTCAAGGTGGAGGGAATTATGAACAGTTCCAAACACCAGTCACTGTTGGCACAAAACCTTCAGGCTTCTGTTAGAAAACTGAAGATGAAGTTCCTCTTCATCTTTCAGCATGACAATGACCCAAAGCATATATCCAAATCAACAAAAGAATGGCTTCACCAGAACAAGATTAAGGTTTTGGAATGGCCCAGCCAGAGTGCAGACCTGAATCCCATCGAACATCTGTGGGGTGATCTGAAAAGGGCTGTACACAGGAGATGCCCTCGCAATCTGACAGATTTAAAGCATTTTTGCAAAGAAGAGTGGGCAAATATTGCCACATCAAGATCTGATAGAGTCCTACCTAAAAATATACTGAGTGCTGTAATAAAAGCCAAAGGTGCTGCAACAAAGTATTAGTTCAAGGGTGTGCATATTTATGCAACCAGGTTATTGTAAGTTTTTATTTTTTTATTTTTCCCCTTAAAAGATTTCAGTTTGTTTATCAACTGGGTTGAACAGGTTATAGGTCATATTAATGGTGAAAAAGTTTTGAAATGATTTATCTTTGTCTAATTTTTTTACATCACATCACGAACAGGGGTGTGTAGACTTTTTATATCCACTGTATATATAAAATATCAAACTTCTTGCCCTTTTGACTATTTTGATATTTTTCAGGCTCTTGTTTATAAAAGGTAAAAGCACTGGACCTGTACAACACAGGTCAGACAAATATAAAAAACTTTTTAAAATTCCTTTTGTTGTATGGATTTCTATATTTTAGCACTGTTATTTTAATATGAAATTAATTTGTGAATTCATACCTATAAAAAAAACACAGAAAAGTGCATTTTAAATTTTTAGTCAAGACTTAGAGCCACATGTTCCGCTGAAGTTCTTTCTCCGCGGTCATGTAAAGGGTTAATTATCCTGGGAGTGGCGGCGTGAAACCTGACTTTCTTCAGCATAGATTTTATCCGTGTATATAGGTAAACAATCATAGCTGCATGAGCATGCATAACAGGAAAATTCATGCTACAGAGCAGTTAAATCATCAGCATTTTCCTTTGGAACAGTTACTTACATGCAGCTGCGGGAAGTAGTACAAAGGCTGTGTTAGTCTATTTCCAGCCCCAGTTCCAAAACGGTTGAACTAATGTGTAAAATCTAAATAAAAACAGAATATAATGATTTACAAACCTAAAAAAAAAAATTATTCAAAATATAATATTGAAACATTTTACTATTTCATGAAAAATATTAGCTTATCTTCAATTTGATGAAGGGCCAGGGCTGCTCTTTGTCACCGATCCTGTTTATCATTTTTATGGACAGGATTTCTAGGCGCAGCCAGGGAATGGAGGGTGTCATGCTTGGTGACCACAGGATCTCATCTCTGTTGTTTGCAGATGATGTTGTCCTGCTGGTTTCATCCAGCAATGACCTACAGGTCTTACTGGGACAGTTTGCTGCTGAGTGTGAAGCGGCTGGGATGAGAATCAGCACCTTCAAGTCCATGGTCCTCAGCCGAAAAAAGTGAATTGTCCTCTCCGGGTTGGGGACAGACTCCTGCCCCAAGTGGAGGAGTTTAAGTATCTTGGGGTCTTATTCACGAGTGAGGGGAGAATGGAGCGAGAGATTGACAGACAGATCGGAGCAGCATCTGCAGTGATGCGGACGTCGTACCGGTCTGTTGTGGTGAAGAGGGAGCTGAGTTCTAAGGCAAAGCTGTCGATTTACCAGTCAATCTACGTTCCTACCCTCACCTATGGTCACAAGCTTTGGGTAATGACCGAAAGAACGAGATCGCGGATACAAGTGGCTGAAATTAGATTTCTTTGTAGGATCGCTGGACTCACCCTCAGAGATAGGGTGAGGGGCTCAGTCATCCGGGAGAGGCTCAGAGTAGAACCGCTGCTCCTCCACATTGAAAGGAGTCAGTTGAGGTGGTATGGGCATCTGATCAGGATGCCTCCTGGACGCCTCCCACTTGAGGTGTTTCAGGCACGTCCCTCTGGGAGAAGACCCCAGGGCAGACCCAGGACTTGCGGGAGAGACTATGTCTCCCAGCTGGTCTGGGAACGCCTTGATATCCTCTCTGAAGAGCTGGAGCAGGTGGCTGGGGAGAGGGAAGTCTGGGCTTCTCTGCTTGAACTGCTGCCTCCGCGACCCGGACCTCCGGAAAAGTGGTAGAAGATGGATGGATGGATGGATGGATCAATTTGATGGCAGCAGCACATCTCAAAAGAGTTGGAGCAGGTGCAACAACAGTCCGGAAAGTAAATGGCACTAAAACCAAACAGCTGGAGGAACATGTTACAACTAAATAAGTTTATGAGCAACATCCAAGGAACATAACTGGATAAAAAAAGAGCACATTAGAGAGGCAGAGTCTCTAGAAGTAAAGATGAAATCTGCTAAAAATTTGATCCACAAATTGTGGAGAATTTAAGAATAATATTCCCCAATTCAACATTGCAAAGCCTTTGAAGATTCCATGTACAACACATGAAACCATCAAAAGATTTGGAGAATCTGGAGAAATCTCTATGTACAAGGGACCTAAGTGAAAATCAATACAGGATGCTAGTGACCTTCACACCCTCAGGTGGCACTGCATTAAAAACGGGAAATATTCTCTCATGAAATCACTGGAACACATCAAAAACCATGCACTGTGAGCACAGTTCACTATTCTAGCCACAAATGCAGGTTGAAGCTCTATCATGTATAGAAGAAGCCATATGTGAAGATGATCCAGAAATGTCATGGTCTTCTCTGGGCCAAAGCTCATTTAAAATAGACTGAGGCAGAGTGGCAAACTGTTCTGTGGTCAGACAGATCAAAACTTGAAATTCTTTTTGGAAATTAGTCATTAATTCCATGAATTAAAGACCACCTGACTTGCTATCAGTGCTCTGTTCAAAAGAGTGCCTCTCTGATGGTACAGGGATGCATTAGTGCCTTTGGAACTGGCAACTTGCACATCTGGAAAGAAACCATCAAAGCAGGTTTAAAGAGAGCGACAAATGTTTTCACCCAGACGATGTCCTTTCCAGGAAGCCCTTGCATATTTCAGCAAGACAATGTCAATCACATACTGAATCTACCCCAGCAGCATGGCTTCTTAGCGGAAGGGTACGGGCGCTGGACTCGCACGCAGTCCAGATCTTGTGTATGTGTGTGTTGCAGTTTTTCGGGCTAACCCAGGACTTCCGTGGAGCTAAAATCCCATATCAGACAGGAACGGGACATCATTCTCGTCATAGCAGCCGGTCAGATGTTTCCAGCAGCTTGTTGTTCAAAGAAAAGGGGGCACTCCTCTTTCTTGAGACGCGTTGTCGCAATCAAATTCAAAGATGAGCTAAAGTTTTTCATAAAATAGTAAAATATCTCACTTTCTTTTTTTTCCCTTTTTTTAAAAAAAAAAAAAATCTCACTTTCAACGTTTAATATGTAACATTCTGTTTTTATTTAGATTCCGCACAGCGCTCCAACCTTTTGAGGTTTGAACTTTTTCACTCCGGTCCAAGATGATACCGAGTTTCCAAAATGGTTGACACGTATAGTCGTATGGTCCCAGCTGTGCATGTTCATGAAACTTCAAACAGGAGGAACCAGAGTTTTACTCAAATAGTATTTAACAGAACTATCAAGCTGCATTGTTTTTTTGTATGCCAGATACAGTTATAAAATATTCATGTTAACCATTAGTATTCCGGCCATTTTCCAGCCAATGTGAAACGTTCCACTGGTGGAACACCAGAATTTTAAGAGGCGGAAAATACTGTCTGCTGACCTCAACTAATGTGGCACTCACATGCTGATGGTACGCTAATTCAGTTAGCGGGCAATCAAAAACTGCCACCACTAGCGGAGAGAGTGGTGTTTTGAGAACTATTAAATAAACACAGCAGTGATATATAATTTTTTCCCTGTACATTTAAATTAAACTTAAAGTCAGAATAATAAGCACAGACTTCCACATGAGTGGCAGAGATTAACACAGCAATGCATAGTTCTTATAAAGACACCGTAAACATGTTGGGAGTGTTTTAAAACTGGATAAAAATGAATAAAATAGTGCTTCATGGGCTCTACATAAAGAGCCCAAAAATGTAACTGTTCTAAACTTTTCTGATAAAAACGTACTGTGAAATAGATACAGTAGATATGGAGGGAAAATATTCCAAAAACATAAAATCTAGCACCACTCTGAGCATGACCGCATAGATTAATACAGTATAAAGGTGTGTAGTCTGCAGCAGGCTGGTTCACTGAGTCCTGTAATAAAATAATAGTATTAAACTCCATTAAATCCACCTTTACAGAGACGGTTCTGGCTTCAAGTATCCACCAGTCACAGTGACTGAAACTGCCTGTTCTGAGGGAATTTAGACCTCCTGTACAGTAAATCAGAAATAGTCCCTGACGTGTCTTACATAAATGCTGCTCAGTCTGATTACTTTCTTCGACGTGATCCTGCTGTTCATAAAACAACAGATTACCTGCCCCTAACTTTCACAGATCACGGTCCGGATCTTGCGTTTGGCTCTGACTGGACTCATCCTTTAAGCCACCGCACAGGTGAGATGTGATTAGGGTTTCTTAGTCGTAGACTTGGCCGGTGATTTAGATGACGATTTGGACGGACTCTGACAGGGCGTGACTTTAATGTGGACGAAGACGGAGGCGGGCGAAAGGCTCGAACCATCCAGCTTAAGCAGCCGGACGTGGCGGTAACCTGCAGAGGGAAGAGGGTCAAGGTCAGAAGAGCAAATGGTTGTGCTGGTAAGTCATTCCTACGTAAAACACACACACACACACACACACACACACACACCGGTACGGAGGCTAGTGAAGGGTAGGGTGTACTGTCCCAGGAAGTTGTTGCTCGAGGTGTAGTCATGATCTTCCACCATGAAGCGGACCAGAGCCAGGTCGGGGACATGGACGGTAAAGTTGAAGGTGCAGTCCCACCGCGGGTTAAAGCCTACAACACGGAGCAAATGCAGATCTTAACTTATGTGTGGCAGTGGTGGGAGCAGAGTCACAAACAGAAGTTGAGTTCTGTAAACTGCAGCCAAAGCATCATCCAGGCGGCAGAAGAGTGGGACCATCCAGTCTCATCATTACACAGTTCAACACACAGTTGGCGCAATGTATGTGTGGCTGCTGGGGAACAACCATGACTGTTGAAGAGGACATGAACTGCAAATCTGAAAGAAAACCACAAATTCACGAGCAAATTTATAAGAAAAAGAGCAAATTACCAAGTTAAAACTGAGAAGTTTATGAAAAAAGTCAAAACTTAAACATTAACTAAAAAGGGGGGGTAGCTTTAAATATTATATAAATTTGGGGTAAAAATTTCGACATTTCCAAGGACAAATTGCACATTTATGAGGATCCCCCCCCCCCCACACACACACCTACCCAAAATAAATAAAATCTCCAAATCATATTTGAGTCATAAAATGAAGGAAAAACAGCCAGGTTATAAGAATAAAGTAGAATATCAATATTAGTAATAGCTGTGCCCCCCCCCCACACACACACTTTCTCTCCTAACAGTTTTCCATAAATTTACAACTTTTTTGCTAATTAAAAATATGTGACAAATTATGAAATATTGGAGTAAAATATTACATAAAGGATGCAAATTTAGGCGTAAAAAAATTAAAATCGATAAGTATTCCAAATTTACAAGAATAAAGTTGTAAATTAATGAGAAAAGCTGCCAAATTTACAATTTTGTATAAAAAAAAATAAAAAAGTAAATAAGCACAAACCATGAACTTAGTAGAAAATTTACACATTTATAAGTATAAAATTTAAGTTGCAAATTTATGAGAAAAAATAAGAGAAATGAAAAGCGATAAATGCAAATTTAGGAGTAAAAATTTAGAAATTCACAACAAAAACCACTGCATGTTTACAGTTCACATTTGTAAGTTTGATATTTCTGAAAAGACTGAATGATGTTAAATTTATATTTTTATTGAGTTTTCCATCTCTGTCTGCTTCAGGGATGGGCAACTACGTGCCATGGAGGGCCATTCCAGCGCTGGTTTTCTGCTCCACCCAGTCTCCTCAGCAGCTGATAAGATAAGCCTTTATTAGTCCCACAATGGGGAAATTCCAGGACTGCAGCAGCAAAGGGATAGCAGCACTCAATAGCAATAATAGAGCAATAGTAATAAGATAATAAGATAAGAACTGGTTAGCCAAAGCAGTAAATGAATTTACATATGTGCAGGAGCATTGCAGCTAGATGTCATGATCAGGTAAGCGCTTCCTGCTTCTGTTTTCTCGGCTCCGGAGCTCATCAGCGCACCTGCGTGATTACACACCTGCTGCCTCCTGATCCACCAGCTTATTTAAGGGCCAGAGTCTGAAGATCTCTCCGCTGGATCGTTTGGTTTGTGCCGCCTCACAACGGTTGTTCTTGTAGTGTAAAAAATTCATTATTCAGAGTTATCTCACTTTCTCTTCCCCTCCACTCAGGTTTGCTGCCACCTCCAGTGGTGCGTCTCCGGAGCTGTGTTTGTTCACTCGCCTGAGTCATCTTTCCTTCCAGACAACGGCTTCTCCATCCTGGTTCTTCAGCCCTTCCTCCTCCTGTCCTACAGCTTCCAGACCCCTTCGCCTTTCCAACACTACCGGGCTCTCTGCCAGTGTCGTAAGACCCATTACCTCAGTTGTCATTCTCCCGTGTGCCATTCCCATCACTAATCATCCCTCTCCTCTCTTTCATCCTTTCATCATTTAAGCCTCCTCAGAAACATTAAATCATGACAGAACGATCCAGCCAGGATCGGGGCTTAGCGGGCGCTGCCTCAGGAGAACCGTCAGCGCTTTCACATTTGGAAGCCACGGAACACCAAGTCATGTTTTTGTCTGAGCAGCTTCAAACTATCACTCAACAGTTAACCACGGTCATGGAGCATTTGTGTCGGCTTCCTGGCGTGGCCGCTCCCCCTTCTGCACCTGCTGCCCTGACAGCTCGCGTTTTCTGCAGGACCATTTCTGTGCCCGCGCCTGCCCCCTATGGGGAGGAGGTGGGGGATGTAAAGGGTTTCTGCTGCTCTGTCGGATGTATTTCCAGCAGGTGGAGGGAGAATATAGGGATGATTTGGCTAAAATCCAATTCATGACCCTATTACTCCGCGACCGGGCACTCAAGTGGGCTCAGTTCGTCTTGGGTGGCCGGGAGGGGGCCCAACACACTTTTGAACATTTTGTTCAAGAATTCACCCAGGCATTTGATCACACGGAGAGTGAAGGGAAACATTGCCTGCCAGTTGCTGGGGCTGCGGCAGGGAAGTTGATCAGCAGCTGACTACTCTGCCGAGTTCCAGGTCGCCACAGCAGAGTCTGAGTAGAATGACGCTGTGCTACATAGTGTCCTCCTCTGGAGTTTGAATGCCAATCTCCGCGACGAGCTGGCTATCCGGGTGAATCTCTCCTCTTTGGATGAATTGATCACACAGGCTGTGGCCCTAGATATCTGGTTCCGGGAGCACACTAGGGAGCAGAGGACTGCTGTTTCCTCGCCTGCCCTGCGGCCGGTTCCCTGCCCCCTCACACGGAATCCTCAGCGTTGCCTTCAGAACCTATGGTCCTGGCAAGGGCTCATCTGACTCCTGAGGAGCACCGCCGCTGGGAAAAGGCGGGGGCGTGCATGTATTGCGGGGCCACAGATCGTACCATCTCCAAATGCCCAGTTCAGCCAAAAAGAACCGGTTCGTCAGTAACCGTGGGGGGTCTGGTGGGAGGTTCTTCTCAAAATCCCCCCAGCTGTTTTACACTTCCAGCTCTGATCCAGTTACCGGGAGCCGAGTGCAAAACCTCTGCTCTGGTGGATTCTGGGGCGGAGCAAAACTTCATTCACCTTGAACTGGTCCAAAAGTTTCAGATCCCCACCAGGAACCTCCCGACACCTGTTTCTGCCTTATCTGGCCATAGTCTCGCAGCGGTGACCCAGCAAACTGAGCCCATTTCGGTCATTTTGTCCGGTAACCATCGCGAGACATTTCAGTTTTTTGTGCTGCCACAATCCTCCGCCTCCATGATTCTGGGGTATCCGTGGCTTCACAAACACAATCCAATAATTAAGTGGGCCCAGGGTTCTGTCTCCTCCTGGGGCGCCTTCTGTTTGTTGTCGTGTCTCCATTCAGTTGCTTGCTCACCCTCTCTCCCTCTCTCCTCCCCTTTGACTGAGCCGACGGATCTCAGCGTGCCCGAGATCTACCATGACTTAGGGGAGGTCTTTAGCAGGTCGAGGGCCCTATGTTTGCCACCTCATCGGTCCTATGACTGCGCTATCAACCTCCTTCCGGGTGCGCGGCTGCCATCCAGCCGGCTCTACAGTTTATCTGGGCCGGAGAGGGAAGCGATGGAGAGCTACATTAAAGATTCCCTTAGCGCTGGCCTTATTCGCCCATCGTCCGCCCCTCTCGGCATGGGGTTCTTTTTTGTAGGCAAGAAGGATGGGACTTTGCGACCTTGCATTGATTATCGCGAGCTCAATTCCATCACTGTTAAGGATAAATACCCGTTGCCACTCATTAATTCGGCCTTTGAACTCCTCCAACAGGCGCGGGTATATACTAAGCTCCATCTCCGGAATGCTTATCATTTGGTACATATCCACAAGGGGGATGAATGGAAGACGGTGTTTAAAACTAATTTGGGTCATTTTGAATACTTGGTCATGCCCATTGGACTGACCAATATCCGCGCTGTCTTCCAGCGATCAATCAATGACGTCCTCCGGGACATGGTAAACAATTTCGTTTTTGTGTACTTAGATGACATATTGATTTTCTCTCGCATGCTGGAGGAACATGTATGTGGTCAACGTCTGGACTGTCCTGCAGCGGCTGCTGGAGAATCAGCTTTTTGTGAAAGCTGAGAAGTGTGAGTTTTCCACCTGCTCCACTTCTTTCTTGGGGTTTACCGTGGGCGGGGGCACGTTAAAGGCCGACCCGGAGAAGATTCAGGAGGTAGTAGACTGGCCTACTCCCCAAACCAGGAAGGAGCTCCAACGCTTCCTGGGTTTTGCCAATTTCTACCGCCAGTTTATCCATGATTATAGCAAGGTTGCTCTGCCCCTTACCCAGCTCACTTCAGTCAAGAGCCCATTCAAGTGGTCCGAGGCCGCTGAGTGGGCTTTTGCCACACTCAAAGAAGAATTTACCACCGCATCTATTTTGGGGCAGGTAGACCCCCAAGCCCAGTTCGTGGTTGAGGTGGATGCTTCTGATTCGGGGGTGGGCGCTGTGCTCTCACAGCGTTCCAGCTCCGACCAGAAGCTCCACCCGTGTGCGTTTTTCTCCCGGCGGCTGACCCCAGCCGAGAGAAATTACAACGTAGGCGACCGCGAACTGCTGGCCATTAAATTGGCGCTGGAGGAGTGGAGGCACAGGTTGGAGGGAGCCAGTCAGCCCGTGATGGTCTGGACTGATCACAAAAATTTAGAATATCTCAGATCGGCCAGACGTTTGAATGCCCGGCAGGCTTGGTAGGCCCTGTTTTTTCTTAGATTTAATCTCTCCATCACATACCGCCCAGGGTCCCGCAACATTAAACCTGACGCTCTCTCACGCCAGTTTTCCTCCGACTCCTCCTCCACTCCTTCTCCTGCAGCCGCTGCCTCCCTCCCGGACACCATCCTGCCCTCCTCCTGCATTTTGGGTGCCCTCACTTGGGACATCGAGCAGAGGTTCCGGCAGGCCCAGTAGGTGGAACCTGTCCCCGAGGGAGGCCCACCCAACAGGCTGTATGTGCCCTCCCCCTTACGCAGTGATGTCATCCAGTGGGGGCACACAAGTTTTTTTGCGTCATCCCGGCATCACCCGTACTACTGAACTCATTCAGCGTGTGTTATGGTGGCCTTCCCTTAGGAAGCATGTGAAGGAATATGTGAAGGCCTGCCACACGTGTGTCACCAATAACTCGGACTCTTCTCCACCTGCCGGTCTCCTCCATCCACTCCCCATCCCTTTCCGTCCCTGGTCTCATATCGCCATTGACTTTGTCTCGGGCCTCCCTCCTTCTCAACGTAACACTGTCATTTTCACCATTACTGATCGCTTTTTGAAGGCTGTTCACTTGGTTCCTCTCCCTGGTCTCCCCTCTGCTGCTGAGACAGCCAACCTCCTTTCCATCCACGTCATCCGGCTCCACGGCATCCCCATAGACATTGTTTCTGATTGAGGACCACAGTTTACGTCACGGGTCTGGAGAGCGTTGTACCGATCCCTGGGTCCCTCTGTCAGCCTCACATCTGGTTATCATCCCCAGGTGGCGTACGCACTGAACTCTGCCGTCTCCTCTGCCATGGGGCTGACACCATTTGAAGCTACCATGGGGTACACACCACCACTTCTGCCTATGATAGAGAGGGAGATCGCGGTACCTCTTGTGGAGGCCCACGCCCATTGCTGTCGCCGCCTCTGGAGGTCCACTTGGGCGGCTCTTCAGTGATCGTCTGAGCGGAATCGCTTGTATGCCAACCATAGGCGGGTGGTGGCACCCAAATATTCCATGGGCCAGAGGGTCTGGTTATCCGCCAAGAAGGTAATGGTGAAGGGGAACTCTTGGAAGCTGTCCCCTCGCTTTTTGGGCCCTTTCCCGATCTCCCACATCATCAGTGACGTCATCGTCCAGCTGAAGTTGCCCCCATCCGCCGCCGGATGGGGGCAACATCCGCCGCCGCGCCGTCGAGGTCGGGGGCTGCAGTATCTGGTACACTGGAAGGGTTATGGTCTGGAGGAGAGATCTTGGATTCCATCATCATACTTCCACGACAAGGGCATGGTTCGGGCGTTCCACCTTGCCCATTCACAGAAGCCCGGGTGTCCGCCAGGAGGCATCCCTTGGGGGTGGGGGCACTGTCAAGATCAGGCGAGCGTGTCTGCCCCCTCCCTTCCTGCTTCTGTTTTCTCGGCTCCGGAGCTCATCAGCGCACCTGCGTGATTACACACCTGCTGCCTCCTGATCCACCAGCTTATTTAAGGTTCAGAGTGTGAAGAGCTCTCCGCTGGATCGTTTGGTTTGTGCCGCCTCACAACGGTTGTTCTTGTTGTGTAAAAAAATTATTATTCAGAGTTATCTCACTTTCTCTTCCCCTCCACTCAGGTTTGCTGCCACCTCCAGTGGTGCGTCTCCGGAGCTGTGTTTGTTCGCTCGCCTGAGTCATCTCTCCTTCCAGACAACGGCTTCTCCATCCCGGTTCTTCAGCCCTTCCTCCTCCTGTCCTACAGCCTCCAGACCCCTTCACCTTTCCTACTCTGGAGTTCACTGCTGGGCTCTCTGCCAGTGTCATAAGACCCATTACCTCAGTTGTCATTCTCCCGTGTGACATTCCCATCACTAATCATTCCTCTCCTCTCTTTCATCCTAGGCTGCATGTGGCTCCAGCGTGCAACTGTTTTCCTGTATACAGTGTGGCATCTTGGTTGCGAGTTTCATTAATTGTGGTGTGTGCATTTATTCCTTAAAGTAGCGTGTTGTGTATAGGGTTTGGGTTTTTTTTGATTAAAGTGGTGTAACTTTTCATGTGCGTCTGAGTGTTCTTCTGAAGTGGTTGCCCAGCATTTAAGCCTCCTCAAAAACATTAAATCATGACACTGGTGGTATCAACAGCACCACAGTTAGTTAAATTACCCAGCAGGATATAAATATGTACCCAGACAGTATATTTCAGATTTGAATCAACAGCGTTGCTGCCACCCTCGATAATAATTGTAATTGTCTTAGTTGTGTGTTGGAGGAGACGATCTCTATTGTGCAAAGTTGTGACATTTAGTACATATTGTGTGAAAATAGTTGTGGGCAGCACAGTGGTACAGTGGTTAGCAGTGTTGCCTAACAGCTAGATAGTTCCAGGTCTGAATCCCCAAGCTGGCAGGGCTAGGAACCTTTCTGTGTGGAGTTTGCATGTTCTCCCTGTGCTGCGTGGGTTTACTCCGGGACCTCTGGTTTCCTCCCACAATTCAAAGACATGCATGGTAACTGGTCACTCTAAATTGTCCTTAGGTACAGTATCTGTCTCCGATAGGCCCTTAGAATAGAGGGTTAGTACTAGTGAGGCGCTTTGAGTGGTCTTTGAGACAAGAAAAAGCACTATATAAGTACAGGTCCTTATCCCCTATGCCTCTTAAAAGTCAGCAGTGTAGAGGGTGAACAGGAAGGGAGCCAGAACTGTTCCCTGGGGGGCCCCCGTACTGCAGATGATGGTGTCAGACACACAGTCCTGGGTTCTCACAAACTGTGGTTGGTCTGTGAGGTAGCCCAGGATCCACGATGACAGGTGCTGGTCCACTCCTGCACACAGTTGCTTTCTCTAATTAGCAATCCTTGAAGCTCATCAGTGCAAACACCGGCTGAAGAGACTGAGTGGAACAGAAAATCTGTAGTGGAATGGCCCTCACTGTCCATCCCTGATCTACTATGTGGACTTCCCCTTCCATTACATCTCCAGTTTGTCTTAGGTTTGTAAAACTATAAACTGTATATTTGTCAGGAGGATGAGTAAAATGAATACCGTTGTTGTCGACGTGATGAGTTTTCTTCTTGTTGTTGTCAATGGGAACGCCGTGCACCTCCACCCACACCTGAGGATCCACAATGGAACTGGGCTTCTCCCATTCTGGCTTAGGCAGCTGCTGAGCCGAAATAACCTGGGATAAAACACAGTGAGAGAGATGCATATCCTCGGCCAAACACATATTTCCTAAAACATTCACATTTTTATAGAGGCTTAACCAAATTAAATTTATCAAGCAATATATTTACACTTAAAAAATCCAAATATTTCTTGGATTTTATATGAATATTTATTTATTTATTTTGTGTTTATTTGTATAAGGACAAGTATGTAGCATAAATTACAGCTACAGACCAACACATTTGTAGCCTAGGCTAATTTGCAATGCCAATCCCTAGCTGGGCTTTTAAAATACAGAACACAATATAAAACTACACAAAATACATACACAGTCCCAACACTATACAATACAAACCAATAAGATAAGCTACAACAAAACTAAAAGTAAGTTATTCGTGACAACATGACTGTTCCCTCTTTAAAAACTGTTTCAAGTTCAATTTAAAATGATTCCAGTCTGTATCCAGTTTGAGTTCTGAAGGCAAAACGTTCCACATCTTAATTCCACGAATGGCGAAAGCAGTTTGTCCAAATGAGGATTTACAGTGGGGCAAAAAAGTATTTAGTCAGCCACCAGTTGTGCAAGTTCTCCCACTTAAAAGATGAGAGAGGTCTCCAATTTTCATCATAGGTATACCTCAACTATAAGAGACAAAATGAGAAAAAAAAAATCCAAAAAATCACATTGAAGGATTTTTAATGAATTAATTGGTAAATTCCTCGGTAAAATAAGTATTTGGTCAATAACAAAAGTTCATCTCACTACTTTGTTATATACCCTTTGTTGGCAATGACAGAGGTCAAACATTTTCTGTAAGTCTTCACAAGGTTTTCACACACTGTTGCTGGTATTTTGGCCCATTCCTCCATGCAGATCTCCTCTGCTGGGCAACACAGACTTTCAACTCCCTCCAAAGATTTTCTATGGGGTTGAGATCTGGAGACTGGCTAGGCCACTCCAGGACCTTGAAATGCTTCTTATGAAGCCACTCCTTCATTGCCCGGGCGGTGTGTTTGGGATCATTGTCATGCTGAAAGACCCAGCCACATTTCATCTTCAATGCCCTTGCTGATGGAAGGAGGTTTTCACTCAAAATCTCACGATACATGGCCCCATTCATTCTTTCCTTTACACGGATCAGTTGTCCTGGTCCCTTTGCAGAAAAACGGCCCCAAAGCATGATGTTTCCACCCCCATGCTTCACAGTAGGTATGGTGTTCTTTCTCCTCCAAACATGACAAGTTGAGTTTTTACCAAAAAGTTCTATTATGGTTTCATCTGGCCATATGACATGCTCCCAATCCTCTTCTGGATCATCCAAATGCTCTCTAGCAAACTTCAGACGGGCCTGGACATGTACTGGCTTAAGCAGGGGGACACGTCTGGCACTGCAGAATTTGAGTCCCTGGCGGCGTAATGTGTTACTGATGGTAGCCTTTGTTACTTTGGTCCCAGGTCTCTGCAGGTCATTCACTAGGTCCCCCCGTGTGGTTCTGGGATTTTTGCTCAGCGTTCTCATGATCATTTTGACCCTACAGGGTGAGATCTTGCGTGGAGCCCCAGATGGAGGGAGATTATCAGTGGTCTTGTATGTCTTCCATTTTCTAATAATTGCTCCCACAGTTGATTTCTTCACACCAAGCTGCTTACCTATTGCAGATTCAGTCTTCCCAGCCTGGTGCAGGTCTACAATTTTGTTTCTGGTGTCCTTTGACAGCTCTTTGGTCTTGGCCATAGTGGAGTTTGGAGTCTGACTGTTTGAGGTTGTGGACAGGTGTCTTTTATACTGATAACGAGTTCAAACAGGTGCCATTAATACAGGTAACGAGTGGAGGACAGAGGAGCCTCTTAAAGAAGAAGTTACATGTCTGTGAGAGCCAGAAATCTTGCTTGTTTGTAGGTGACCAAATGCTTATTTTACCGAGGAATTTACCAATTTTTGCCGCACTGTACGTAAAGGGACCTTATAGTTCCCACTGGATGCTCCTCGTGTTACTGAGCCTACAACTCCAAGAGGAACCTCAGGGTCACTGAGGACCTGAGGAACCTGATTATGAAGACATTTATAAATGAGTTTTAGATTTGCAAATTTAATGAAGTGCTCAAAACTTATTTAATTTCTTTAAAACATGACAATGAGGTGATCTTATTGGCTTCCTGTCCAGAATTTTAACTGGTCGATTGTATATCATCATAAGAGGCTTAATTGTTGTTAATGTTGCTTGTGACCAAGAAGTGACACAGTAACTTAAACGTGAAAGTATCAGAGTATCATAAAACTGTTTGCAGCATATTTCCAGCATTATCTCCAACCTCAATTCCAAAAAAGGCTGAAATACTGTCTAAAATCTAAATAAAAATAGAATGAATTAAACACTGTTTCATTCACAACATAACATAAAAAACATAAAAAATGCTGAAAGGCAGACAGTTTAATGTCTCATGAAAAATATTAGCTCATCTTGAACTTCATGGCAGCAGCATGTCTGAAAATATTCAGGACAGGGGCACTAAAAGCTGGAAAAGTAAGTGGTACTAATACAAAAATGTTGGAGGAACATGTTGTAGCTAATTATGCTAATGGGCAACAGGCCAGTAACATGACTGGGTATAAAAACAGCACCTTAAATAGATTCAAAAACTAATAACAAGCCATATGATAAGATATTTTCTAGTTTTTATTGTGAATAAAATAGTGGTTTATGAGATTTGCAAATCACTGTATTCTGTTTTTATTTAGATTTTACACAGCATCCCAACCTTTCTGGAACTAAGGTCGTAAGAAGCTACTTTATTTACATTACAGATGCATGAAGTATTTATCATGCAACTGATTTATGGAGTTTGTTATGTGGTTTTATTTTAGCTAAGTAATTTTATTGTTATTAAGAATCTGTCATTCCGTGTGTCTGGATTCACATGACAGTGCAGGATACAGCCTGTTATGGGGCTTACCCCACTAACCACTGCTGCACGGTGGCGCAGTGGTTAGCACTGCGGCAGCACAGTTTACCCTTGGCCGGGGGATCGTGGGATCGTGGGTTCGATCCCAGCCCCCGACCAACAGTGATCTGTGTGGAGTTTGCATGTTCTCCCCGTGTTGCGTGGGTTTACTCCGGGATTTCTCCGGTTTCCTCCCACATGCCAAAAACATGCATGTTAGGTTAATTGGCTGTTCTAAATTGTCCCTAGATATTTGTTTCCTATAGGCCCTTAGAATAGAGGGTTAGTATTAATGAAAGCGCTTTGAGTGGTCTTTGTGACTAGAAAAGCGCTATATAAGTGCAGGTTAGTTAGTTAGTAGTTAGTTACCCGAACAGTGAGCAGGACCGGTTTGTGGGCAGGACCACCTCCGACATTCTCCGGGTTGAAGGTGGTGTCAGGCTGGCACAAGAATGGAGGCTTCAGGACGTAGCCGCACTCACCGTTTTGGACAAACCTGCCCTGGTTTAGGTCCATCTGCTCTCCGGGAGTCTGGAAGTTCAAAGCAACTAGAAAAAAAGGCAGCATAGCAGGGTTAGACACACACACCCCTACTGGCAGAATGTCCTTGGTGCTAATAAGGATAGTCTATGGGAGCAGACTATTGGAAAAAGAAGGTAAGGGCCGAAGGTGCTCTTAGAACCTCTTTTTCATTTTTTGTTGCAGTTATTATCTTCTACTTTAGTGCAGGTACTCAGCATATTCTGGCTTAAAAGTCGTTGCGTTGGGTTTATAATTTTTGATATGCAACCCACCAGCTGGTCTATTAGTTCATACTACTGCTCTTGTTTTTGTTGCTGATGCTAACAGATAAAAGGCCTTTAAGGTTCAGGTTCACATTGGAGTTCCCCAGTGTGCAATAAGCTTCAGGAAATATGAAGTATTGTTGTGTCCACATTCATTTTTCCCTTTCATTATTCATAGTTGTCACACATGATAACAGCAGCAATATGGCTTGTTATCACCCAACTAAGTTCTGATTAGTGGGCAACAAAAAGCTACATCATTCACACAGTTTATTTGGAATTTATTTGGGGATGAGGAAAGGCGCACAACTGCTAAGTAAGTACCACCAACAAGCAGATGGAGATTGGTTATTTTTATCTTTTGCCACCACTTGAACTATCCAACTCTGAGAACTGACACTGCTGGGACTGGCTGACCTGAGCTGGTGGTAGAGGACTACAGGGAGTCAGTACCTGGTGATGACACAGATACTCCCTTTCCTTATTCATGTTCGAAGAAGCCAGCTTTACTGTCACTCAATCCATACAGCCAATCATGTACAGTAGAACGAAATTGCGTTTCTCTTACCTACAATGTAAAATAACATCTAGAATCAGAGGGGCCGCTGCCGTGCAAGGCGCCGCCACAAACAACTTTTTCTTCTCCCATCCTATTATGCTGAGCATCAAGCTAGAAGGCGGGAAGTGCCATTTTTTTTAAATATGGCCTTTGGTATGACTCGGCTGGGGCTTGAACCCATGACCTCCCGGCTGTGGGGTGGATGCTCTACCACTAGGCCACCACTCTGGTCATGTTTGAAAGATGAGTTTTCTTTTGTTCCTTAAAATACTAGTGCATGAGCTATAACATCCATCCATCTATCTTCTAGCGCTTATCTGGGGATCCAGGTCGCGGGGGCATCAGTCCAGGCAAAGTAGCCCAGACTTCTGCCCAGTTCACATAGCACCATGATCCCTATGATCCCATCTGCAGGTGGTGAGCCCACTAGAGGGCAGACCCATGTGCCTCCTTTGGGAACACTGGGTCCTTGATGTAACGTTTTTCATGGAGATCCACTGGACGACTGTTAGTCTGGTCCTTCACCCAGGACCAGTTTTCTTTGGGAGACCCTACTAGGGTCAAGTTGCCCCTGACAGCATAGCTCCTGGGATCATTCAGGCACTAAAACCCCTCCACCACAATAAGGTGGTGATCCACCGGGGGTGGGGGGTGAGGGGGAGCTGTAACATGCATCTCCAAAAAATCAGAATATCGTGATTCATAATTTAATTCAAACAGTTAAGTCATAATCACTAAATTTAAAAAAGGCCTGAAATAGCTCACTTTATACATAATGAATATAAAATATATGAAAGTTGAACATGTAAGAATTAATTTAAAAAAACACCTTTTTCACAATATTACAATTTCTGGAGATGCACTAGTATGCAACTGCCCCACATACTGGAGTCCTTAGACTGTGAGCCAATAGTTGTGGGTTGGGCTACGTAACGGTATGAACCAAGCTCTCACCAATCTGACAGCCCGCGTTCCACATCTCCTGAGGGTTGAAGTTGGACGATTGGAGACGCTGGCCCGAGGGGAAAATCCTGCTCAGCTGGTGACTGTTGTGACGGACAAAATACATCCCTGGACAGACAGAAAGAGAAAAGTTCCAGCTGCGTAAAGAACAGCCACAGCACTGTCTGTCCCCCTTTTATAAACCTGGATTAATTTATATGTTTTTCCACGTGTGGCCAGAGTGCAAACAATCTATTTCTAAGTTTGCACACATGCACCCGTCATACCTGAGTCCTTAATATGCCTGAGCGCTTCACTTTCAGAGAAAGACGACATGTTGGTTGCTGGGCTTTTGGCAGCTTGTTCGAAGCCTTTGAAGGGAACGCTGCGAGTGTACACCACCAGCTCGGACAGCTCTGGACTCAGCTTTGACACACCAGTCTGAGGCTGCACATGTACAGAACAAATAGTCAGTACTATTTTGCCCTGTTCTCCTGTTGAATGCAGCTTCTTGTCATTTACAATCAGTGGCTCCCTGTGGGTTTCATTAAAAAAAAACTCCTCACAGATTAGTGAAAGCTGCGCAGATAAATTTACAAGGAAAAAAGTTTCAAAAGTATGGTAAAAAGTTAGAGTAAAAAAAGGAGACTAAAGTTGTGTTTTTACCGACTTCTTGTCTTCCTTCTTCTTCTTGGGTTTGCCTTCATCCAGGCAGGTCTCCTCGTCCGAGGAGCTGAAGTCTGATGAGCTGGGTGAGCCGTCTCCCCTCGCCGTCTCCTTCTTCGCCTTCACCAAGATTTTACCCTTCAGATTCTGCACACACACACACACACATCATTAACACATGACAACAAAGTACTTTTAGAAAATCCGTCTGACAAAACGTATGCAAGAGAAGAGCATAAATGAGAGGTCAGCAACCGTCACTGTGAGAAGAGCCAAAACTTTTGCCACCAAAATAATCTCAGTAGAGATGACTTACTGTATATAACTGATATACATGATATAACATGACCTACAACATTATTAATGAGCAACTTTTTCTTCCTTAAACATGCAACTTTTGTGTTATCACCTTGGGACTGGGACTTTTCTTAAAATTTCTTAACATTATTTCTTATAAACATACAGCATTTTTCTTATAGTAATAATAATAAAAAAAAACATTTTCCCAGTAAATTTGCATCTGTTTTCTCATAAACTGTGAACTTTATTCACGTGTGAGCTTTTTCATAAATTTGTGACTTTTCACAGAGTTGTGACATTATTTTCATAAATTTGCAATTTTCTTTACAGATTTGAAACTCTTCTAAATATTTCCTCTAATCTTCATAAAACTGCACCTTTTTTTCTTAAATTTGTCGGTCTTTTCTCGTAAATTTTCCAACTTTTTTCATACGTTTGCAACTTTATTGATGTAAATTGGCAGCTTATTTTTCATAAAGTGACAGCTATATTTGTATAAATTTGTGGCTTTTTTGTTAAATTTGAACGTTTTTTTCTCCCTCAATTGTTTTGGGTATTTTATTTCATTCTTTTTCTTCTTGTTTTTTTTTTTTTCATTTCTGTGTGTTCTCTGTATATGTACTTTTCTCATGTCCTTGTCAGTCTATAATGATCTCCAGTTGTCTGATTTTCCAATTACTCCAGCGTATTTAGCCTGCTGCCTTTCCCTGAGTTTTTGTTTTGTTGTCATCAGATGTAGTTCAATGATTCATCTGAGCGCTTTGTTTCTTGATCTGTGATTCCTCATACTCTGGACCCTTTGTTTTTCCTGTTTTCCTGTATATTTTTGTGGTGATGCTTTATGTTCTCCATGTCAAATAAACTTCACTTCCACCTGCCTTTGGATTCTCATTCCTCCTGCTCCATGACCAAAAAAAAAAAAAAAGAAATCTGCATAGGAGGATAAAATGACTATGGCATCAAGACTGCAGAATATGTGGAATAGAGAGCAGCAGATGGTGAACCGTTGTCTACTTCATACATAATCCTGTCACAGAGTCTCCCTTTGCAGACAAAGCTAGAGGAGGAGACACTCACAGGTTATTTTTAACCATGTTCACATTCCATTGGAAAGTTGCTAGCACACTAGAAATACCTCCGGACAGAGGGATGAGCACAAATCTGATCAACAGAACCCTGTATGCTGTATGCTTGTTCTTGTCGAGTCATCGACAAGAACAAGCATACAGTATGTCTGATAAAGAGTTTGGATTTAGAGCAGCAGCTATACTGATGTGTGTCAACTAAACACTGCATGCTGCTGAAGATAAGCACCAAGAGTGTCAACTGATGCCTGGATGTTAGCAGAGCCTTTGACAGCCTATGACACAAAAACCTGATTGCTAAATTTGAAGTCATGACCTTGAGTGGAGTTATGCTGAAACAGTTAAGATATTACCTAGGCCCTGTTTCAAAAAGCAGGTTTAGGGAAAACTAATCATCTGGTCAGTCACTGCAACAGATACTGGAGTCAGTTTGTCTTGGCCTGTCCTTGCCACTGATAATACCTCTATCTGCCAAGAATGTGTCGCTAGTCTAGCAAAAGCTAGCGGTACTCAAATGCTTTGCAAGCAGTTTCATGAAATGGTCAGTCAGAGAGCAACTCATACCGGCTTGGACGTCGCCCGGGTTAACAAGGTCTGGAGTTCCTGGCAGCGGAAGGCGAATTACAGAGCTGTGTGGAGGAATCTGATCAGACCTAAATGAAACAGTCATTGTCGCCCCCGACAGACTGCTATGATGATGATGATGATGATGATGATGATGATGATGATGATGATGATGAAGAGTTAGTTGACTGCAAGCCGGAGTAAACTAATTCTGAGTTTTCACTAAACCCGCTTTCTGAACAACAACTGAAAGTTATAATCAATGGGCCAACATCGGAGGGCAAAGCAATTAATGGTGGTGCTCCCCAAGGCTCAATCCTTGGCCCCTTTGTATATGTCATTTACAAACAGTGATCTTGTATGGATATCATTGATGCATTTGTCTTGAACATAAGATAACATAAGATAAGATAAGCCTTTATTAGTCCCACAATGGGGAAATTCCAGGATTGCAACAGCACAGGGATAGCAACACTCAGAGCAACAATCAGAAGGCAAGAAAAAAACAAGAGCAGCGAGTATACATATGTACATATAAACATAAATATATAGACACACGATGCAGAGCATTGCAGCTAGATGGAAAAAATATATTGATATATAAACACACAGTGCGGAGCATTGTAGCTAGATGGACTAAATATATGAACATATAAACACACAGTGTGGAGCATTGTAGCTAGATGGAATAAATATGTGAACATATAAACACACACACAGCGTGGAGCGTTGTAGCAAGATGGAATAAATATATGAATATATAAACACACAGTGCGGAGCATTGCAGCTAGATGGAACAAACATGCAAATATATAAACACACACAGTGCGGAGCATTGTAGCTAGATGGAACAAATATGCAAACACATAAACACACACAGTGCGGAGCACCGTAGCTAGATGGAATAAATATGTAAATATATAAACACACACAGTGCGGAGCACTGTAGCTAGATGGAATAAATATGTAAATATATAAACACACAGTGTGGAGCATTGTCGCTAGATGGAATAAATATATAAATATACAAACAAACACACACAGTGCGGAGCATTGCAGCTAGATGGAATGAAACAGCATAACCGTCTACTTAGTTATCCTACATGGTATGATTATGTACCCATACATATTGTCACCCTCCGTAGCTACCGGTATTTTCCTAGTTGTATACCGGAGGGGACCATTGTGTAAGTCTATTGGGTCTTTTGCATTCAATACTATTAGGTTGTCACGTCTTTTTGCTATCGCTGCGAGCAGCCCTGCTTAGGTTATACAGTCTGACAGCCGTAGGTAGGAAGGACCTGCGAAACCTCTCGGTTGCGCACCTAGGATGATGTAGTCTGCTGCTAAATGAGCTCCTCAGTGCGTTCAGTATGTCCTGCATAGGGTGGGACTCGGACTCCAGCAGAGATGACAGTTTAGCCACCGTCCTTCTCTCTCCTATCTCCTCCACTGGGTCAAGGCGTTGCCCCAGGACAGAGCTAGCTTTCTTGATCAGTTTGTTCAGTCTCTTCCTATCGGCTGCTGTAATGCCACTGCCCCAGCAGACCACTCCAAAAGTGATGGCTAATGCCACCACCGTGTTGATAGAACGTCTTCAGCAGCGCCCCTTGTACACCAAAAGACCTGAGTCTCCTCAGTAGGAACAGCCTGCGCTGGCCCTTCTTGTAGAGTGCGTCGGTATTGTGTGACCAGTCTAGTTTATTGTTCAGATGAACACCCAGGTACTTGTAGGATGTCACCATCTCAATGTCTGTTCCCTGGATGTTTACTGGTGCTGTGAGGGGGTGTCCTTGCCTGCGGCAGTCCACCACCAGCTCCTTAGTTTTCCTCGCATTGATCTGGAGGCAGTTCCGATGGCACCAGTCCACGAAGTCCTGGATAAGTCCTCTATGCTCAGCTTCATCTCCGTTGGAGATGAGGCCGACGATTGCAGAGCCGTCAGAGAACTTCTGTAGATGGCAGTGTGTTGTGTTGTGTGAGAAGTCCGCAGTATAAAGGGTGAACAGGAAGGGAGCCAAAACCGTTCCCTGGGGGGCCCCCGTGCTACCGATGATCGTGTCGGACACACAGTCCCGGGTTCTCACAAACTGTGGCCAGTTAGTGAGGAAGTCCAGGATCCATGATGACAGGTGCTGGTCCACCCTTGTGCACAGCAGCTTGTCCTTCAGGATCATCAGTTGGATGGTGTTGAAAGCACCGGAGAAGTCAAAGAACATGATCCTCACTGCATTCCCGGGCTTCTCCAGGTGGGACAGAAAACGGTGAAGGAAGAAGATCACTGCATCCTCCACCCCGATGCCATGCTGGTAGGCAAACTGGAGTGGATCCATCGCTGGTCCCACCAGGGGGCGGAGGTGAGCAAGGAGCAGTCTCTCCAGGGTCTTCATCATGTGGGACGTCAGGGCCACTGGTCTGTAGCTGTTCAGGTCTTTGGGGTGGGAAGTCTTTGGTACAGGTACCACACAAGATGTTTTCCACAACCGTGGTACCCTCCCCAGCTTCAGGCTCAGGTTGAAGATGAGCTCCACAATCCCACATAGCTGGTCTGCACAGGACTTGAGGAGCTTTGTGCTGATGCCGTCCGGTTCTGACGCCTTCCTCGCCTTGATCTTCCTCAGCTTCGTCCTCACCTGGGTCTTAGTGAGGGTCATGTTGGGGGGCTGTGTGTTGGGAGTGGGGGGGTGTTGGTGGAGTGGGGTGTGGGCAGCAGGACTCGATGTCTTTAGAGGCGGCAGTGGTTGTTGTGCAGTCGGGGGGGGGGAGGGCGGTTGGTCAAACCTATTAAAAAACAGGTTCAGATTGTTCGCCCACTCCCTGCCACCCCCCACCCCCCCGTGGCCTGGGGGGAGGTATTCTGATTCTGGAGCCCAGAGATGGTTTTAAGGTTTCTCCAGACCCCACCGATGTCGCTCTGTTGCAGCTTGTCCTCCATCTTCTTCCTGAAGCTGTCCTTGCCTTCTCTGATCTTCCTCCTCAGCTCCCTCTGTACGGGCTTCAGCATCTCCCTGTTCCCCGACCTGAAGATCCTCTTCTTCTCTCTCAGAAGTGTTTATACATTGTAAGAATGGTAAATGGCATTCACTTATATAGCGTATTTTCTCATCTCTAGATGGCCAAAGCACTTTATAGATCCTGCTATCCATCCATCCACACACACATTCACACATTGATGGCGATGGAGCTGCCATGCACCAGCACTGGCCTGACCCACCAGGCACAACTGGGGGTTCAGTGTCTTGCTCAAGGACACTTCGACATGCAGACTGCAGACAAAGTGGGAATCGAATCCCTGACTCTCCGATCAGTAGCTGGCCACACTACACCTGTGCCACAGCCACCGCCAGGAAAAGTCCACAACAACTCTTTACAAATGGGTAGCAACACAGAATTACATTTTCAGAGCAGTTAAACTATCAATAGTCTCAACGGTGGCAGAAAAATCATTCTGAATTCAGATTTATGAACACCCAACTAACAAGAAATACGCATAAAGTAGAAGTAGAATATGCATCACCATCAGAAAGAACTTAACATGGATATATGTTCTGAAAAAGATGGCAACTGAGGCTAGAAAGCAGGGGTGGATTTAAAATATTGATTAATCAATAACAAATCGATTTCATTCAAATGATATGATTGATCAAAAAAAATCCTAAGATCAGTTTTCTTCTAATATACTGTCATTCCCCATAAACTAGTACAGAAGCTGACTTTGGCCTGGGCAGTTCACTGTGCAGGTGGATAGTGGACTTCCTCAGCAACAGACCGCAGAACGTACGGGTGGAGAAGTTCACATCATCAACCCTTATCCTGATCTCAGGCACATCCCAAGGGTGTGTCTTTAGCCCTCTACTCTAATCCATTTTCACATGACTGCACACCCTTAACATGGCTGATGCCTGCTAATGTTATATTCTGAAGAACAGCTTCGGGCTTTGACTTGATTTCTCACTTTGTCCAAGTACCTGAATTCATTTTTCATCCAAGGCAGTGGGAGGCGCGTTATCTTTAGGGTCCTCCTCTGGCCTCCTATCATGCTTTTGAAGATGGTTGCCCTTTGTTTTAAACTGATGTGGGGATTATAGATTTGACAGCTCGTGGATACCTTGTAACATCTACCTGACTGGGAGAAGTTGGCAAGCAGCTGGGGAGGGAGATGAGCATATTTTAACTTCCCGACAAAGTACAGTCTCTGTTGGGCTCACTTGGTGTGAGATGAGGAGTACACTGAGGTTGTTGTGGCATACATAGCCACATGCATTGATGATGTTACTCACTGCAAGACCATCACTGTTCGTGGCAACCAGAAACCATGGATGACAGCAGAGGTCCACACACTCCTGAGGGCTCGAGACACAGCCTTCAGGGCTGCGTCTCAAGCCGGTGCAGCCACATCCCAGACTGGGACCATCACGGGTGCAGCCATGTCCCAGATCGGGACCATCGCAGGTGCAGCCACGTCCCAGACCGGGACCATCGCTGGTGCTACGGTCCCCCTGCTCCAAGCTTCGGAGGGCAGGGGGGCTTCTATCCCTCGGTTTGACCACCAAGGTTCCCCAGTGGGTAGGCTGCCTCTCCGCCTTCCCCTCCGGTCCTGGTGGGTCCACCATGCTGGTCGGCCACCTGAAAGACTTGGCCTTCGGGTCGGGTGGCCCATTGGCCCGGGCAGGCCGCCAGACACTGTTCAACGGGCCGCCTGCTGGACGTGGGACTCGGGCAGGCCACCCGACCAGTCACCCCTCGCCATGCCTGGGGCCTGGGACTCTGGTCAACCCCCTGAACTTTGGAGTCCTGGGGAGGGGGGTTAGTGTCCTGGGTGGGGGTTGTTAGGAGGGTCACAGTACTATATTTGCATATTATTTTTTGTATTATTCACCGGTTGCTTCCCGCCTAACCTGTTTTGTTTGTCTCGGGAGGGGGGGGGCCCTTGTGGTGTGTTTTGTGTTTCAGCTGGTGGTACAGGGGTGTCTAGTATCCACCCCTAGAGGGGGGGACCCTGTCATGAACCTGGGTTTGGTGGTCACAAGCCCAGTTCTGACCCATGGTTATTTTGGCCCACTTCTCTTATTTATTTTCCATCAGGCGCTTCAAGGAGTCCTTTGGGTACTCGCTCCCTGACAGCTCGGGCACGCCCCCTCCTCCTGTCAATATCGCCAGCTGATCCTCATTATGGGTGTTTCACACACTTACACGCACACACTTCATTCACTCCCATTCACACGCTCATACACTCACTCATGCACATGTTTTCAATTACGTCCAGCCCACGCTCATTCACACCGGCGGTCTCTTCCCTCATTAGTATTTTGACTACTTAAACTCTGTGAGAGTAGAGACCACCGGAGCATTATGAGCTTCATACACGGCAGCGTGTACCTTCATGTATGCAAGTCGTCACTACCTATGTTACTCTGTCTGCCTGCCTCATCCTCATCCACCGGACTGCACAGACTGCCCCGAATCGCTCCAGCACCATAAGTTTATGTTTGCCTTTCACCCCGTGCCAACAGCAGCTCTGCGGCACTAAGCATTCCCCTCCCCGGGCTGTAGAGCATCCAGGTGGCGTCCCTGTATGTCTGGTGGCCTTAAGCTCCATCATCTCAACCCTCTGTTTATTAGCATGACTGTTTTGCTGGACTTATTATTTGGGGTTTGTTTAATAAAGTGCACAGAATCTACTCCTGCGCATCGGTTTTCATTCTGCCCTCTGTGCGCCGCGTAATGGCGCACGAGGGACCATAACAGAACCCTGGCCCTGTTCTGGTGTGCTGTGCTGTGTCCTAAATTTGCTTTGTATATCAGTTTGGATTTTCTGTTGGTGCACTGTTTGGACTTTGTCTTTTTTTTTTCCCACAATATCTTTATTGAACCTTTTTTTTTTTTTTTTAACAAACATGATACAAACAATCAAACACTAACACTAAAGTACTACAAAAAAAAAAAAAAATGCACTAAAAACACCAACAACCACCAACAAAATCAAGTCTTCAACAATGCTCCTCTGTTTAGTCTAGACAATCCAATACATAAGTATACATATTATGTTCACCAGTTTGGAATTTACAAGGTCCACACACATCATTCACCTTCTTCTTCAAGAGTTATGTTTAAATTTTTTACATAATCAATAAAAGGTCTCCATATATTCTCAAACACAATTTCCTTTGATTTCAGTATATATGTTATTCTTTCTAATGGAAGGTTTGTTAACATCTGTCTTAACCACTGAGTCACATCTGGTCTATGAGTCTTTTTCCATAATAGTGCAATACATTTTTTGGCATTAAGCAAACTGAGGTCTATGAATGTTCTTTCACTTTTATTAAAATTATGCTTTTCTGGGTACAGACCCAACAAAAACAGTTTAGGATTCAATATGATTTGTTTTGAGATTATTTTTTCAATTGTTACCCTCACCTCTTCCCAAAACATTCTTATTAATCTACATTCCCATAAACAATGAAATAGGGTTCCTTTACTTTCCATGCATTTTGTGCATGTATCTGGTATATTTTTGTTATATCTATTTAACTCCTCCGGTGTAACGTACATCCGCATTAACCATTTGAAATGTATCAATTTAAGGCGTACATTTATTGATTTGGTTTGAGCTTCTGTACAAGCCAATTCCCATTGTTCCTCTGAAATTTCAGTTTGCAGATCTTCTTTCCAGTAGTTTAATCTTTTCAGTGAATTTTCACTTGAAGATAGTGTCAATGAGTTATAAAACTCTGCAATAATACCCTTTCTTTTACTATCTTTCATCATCATTTTTTCCAAGGATGAATAAATAGGTCGAGTGAGAGCTTTATTTTGATTTGATCGAATAAAGTTTCTAAGTTGAAGATATTTAAAAAAATGTGTTCTATTGAGATTAAATTTGATCCTCAGCTCTTCAAAAGACATTATGTTATCTGCACATGGCAAATATAAATCCTGAATCTTTTGTATCCCTTTTAAATTCCATACTTTAAATACAGCGTCCGCTCTCCCTGGTTTAAAATATTGATTACCCCATATTGGACTAAATTGTGACAATAACTGTGGTTCTTTTAAATAGTTTTTAGCTTCACACCATATTTTGATCATATGCTTTACAAATGGATTTTTAACTTGTTTTTGTAATTTTTTTGCCGAATCTGAGTATATGAATATGGGAAGAGGTAAAGGTAAATTGTATGATTCCATTTCAGTCCAGTGAGGGAGGTCATTTGATGAAAAATAATATGTCATAGACCTCAGTTGTGCCGACCAATAATACAACATAAAATTTGGACATTTCAGACCTCCACGATCAAATGGTAAATATAATAAAGACAGACGTAATCTAGCCCTCCTGTTGTTCCATATAAATTCCACTAACTTTTTTTTATTCTTGAGAATAGATCTAAAGGTGGTGATAAGGGAATGTATTGAAATAAATAAAGTATTTTAGGTAAAATATTACTTTTAAGTATATTGATTCTCCCGATCATCGACATTGGTAGTGACATCCATCTCTGAGTTAACTCATTGATATCTGACATTAAGGCTTCATAGTTGACACTGGCGACTGATTCTAGCTTAGGCACAATTTGGATTCCTAAATATTTAAACTGATTTACAACATTGAATTGATTTACCTCAGGGGCTGGGTAATTTCTCTGGGTCTCATTTAGCATTAATATTGAAGATTTAGTTTTATTTATTTTATATCCTGATATTTCCCCAAAATTCTTTATTAAATTCAACAAGGTTGGAATTGATTTTTTTAGATTCGACATAAACAAAATTATGTCATCGGCGTACAGGGAGATTTTATGTTCTGTTGGTCCAACTTTAATTCCATATATTTGTGAATGTAAACGTATCGCTATCGCTAAAGGTTCAATTGCCATAGTAAACAGTAAAGGTGAAAGTGGACAGCCTTGTCGACATCCTCTATTGATTTTTATTGGTTTTGAAATATTGTTATTTGTTAGGATTTCTGCTGTAGCATTATTGTATATTATTTGAACCCATTTTATGAAATTATTTCCAAGTCCAAACCTTTGTAGGACTTCAAAAAGAAAGGGCCATTCAACTCTATCAAAGGCCTTTTCGGCGTCCAGTGATAGGAGAGCTGTATCCGGTGCTTCTTTATTAAAATAAATAATATTAAATAGTCTTCTTACATTATGGAAGCCTTGTCTACCCTTTATAAAGCCATTCTGATCTCGATTAATAATATTTGGTAAAATTTCTTGTATTCGTCTTGCTAAAATTTTACAGATTATCTTAAGGTCGGCGTTTAATAGGCTTATTGGTCTCATATTTTCACATTTATTAGAGGGCTTACCTGGTTTTGGCAGCAGTATAATTAAGGCATTATTTATGTATGATGGTAAATTATTATTTTGAAATGCTTCTAAAACCATTTCCAAAAAAGGTTTTATTAATTTATTCTTAAATTTTTTATAAAGGTCAACTGGAAGACCATCTGGTCCTGCACTTTTTCCTGATTTCATATTATCAATGGCTAGCCCAACTTCTTCTTGACTAATTTTAGACTCCAATATCTCCCTGTTTTCATTTGGAATACACGGTATAGATAGTTCGTTCAAAAACCCATTTAGTTTTGTTAAATCAGGTTCATTTTTGGTATCATATAATTTTTCATAGTAATCTCTAAAGGCTCTATTAATTTCTAAAGGATCTATAACTACCTGTCCCTTACTTATAATACTGGTAATTGGTGTTTTAATTTCTAATTGTTTAATCTGCCATGCTAATAATTTTCCTGATTTTTCACCTTGTTCATAAAAAGATTGTTTCAATCTTAGAAGACTCGAGGCAGCTCTATTCGCTGATTTTTTGTCGTATTCAGCTCTCAAAATCAGTAATTCATTCTCCAACCTTGGGTCACTTCCTGCATACACTTTTTCCTGAAGACTTTTTATTTTATGTTCCAATTTAGCTCTCTCCTCTCGAGTCTTCTTAGATTTTGATCCTGTATAACTAATAATATGTCCCCTAATAAAAGCTTTGAAAGCCTCCCACTTTACACATGCTGATGTTTGTGTAGTATTGATGTCAAAGAACTCGTCTATCTGTTTTTCTATATACTTGACAAATTCCTCATCCTGAAGCCATTTATGCTGAAATTGCCATCTACCTGATTCCTTTGTCAATTTTTTATCTACATATATTAGACAACAGGGTGCATGATCAGAGATCACGATGTTATCATAAAAGCAGTTTTGAATCTTGGACCTTAATTCTGTGGAGATCAAAAAATAATCAATACGTGAGAATGTCTTGTAGGTACTGGAATAACAAGAATAGGCTTTAACTTGTGGTTTCATTTCTCTCCATATATCTAACAATCTCAATTCTTTCATAAAATGATTAATAGTCATCCTACATCCAATGTGCGTACAATCCAGTCCTGTTGATCTATCTATACCTGGATTCAATGTACAATTAAAATCCCCTGCTATTATATGTTGCCCTGTAAGTGATGATAAGATAAGAAATAAATTAGCAAAGAACTTCTGATCATCTATATTGGGACCATATAAGTTCACAAGATTTATATTTTCTAATAGCAAAGAACCTTGAATGATTACATATCTTCCAAATTTGTCTCCAATTACATTTTTCACTTGAAAAGGAACTGATTTATGTATGAGAGTCATAACTCCCCTGGCTCGGGATGAAAATGAAGAGGTGAATACACTTCCTTGCCATCTACTCCTAATTCTTTTAACATCCTCCTCTATTAGATGAGTTTCTCGTAAAAACACAATTTTTGAACCCATGTCTTTTATTTTATTCATAACTTGTTTAAGTTTTTTTAAATTTTGTAGACCTCTGCAATTCCATGAAGTTAAATTAAGATTAACACTTTGGTTTATGATCAATAGAGAGATTGGGATTACCTTGCAGTGTAAACATGCTCATACAGAGAAGCAAAAACATGAGTGGTTGAACATTCATCCTACAAACTACACACAAACAAATTTCCCCTTCCCACACTTGTGGCAAACCCCCCAAAATCAAAAGAAAAATTCCGTCTCCCGATATAGCCATCGACCGTTCCACACCCACGGGGAACAGCCTAAGCCACTCCTTCTTCATCCTCCCAATCACCCTAACTTTACTGCTTTTAATGACGTAACATTAACTCTCCTCTGTAGTTTTCCAACCTAACTCCAAAATTTTTAACAACTTTGTACATCATAGTTTTTTTTTGTTTGTTTTGTTTTTGTTTGTTTTTTTAATATATAATACAATCTATATTTTGTAAACTTACTATTTACTTCAAGTCAGTCAGATGCCTGTGCAAATGCTTAATTATTCTACCTTATATTTTGTTCATGCTTAGCTCCCACCAGTCTCTTCTTCTTCTTTGATCTTCTTGATGAACTCCTGCGCCTCCTCTGGGGTCTTGAAGATGTGGGTTCTGCCCTCATACGTGGTCAGCAGTCTCGCAGGATAGATTACACCATGACGAATCCCAAGGTTGCGCAGCTCCTTACGTATGGGATCAAACTGCTTCCTCAATTGTTGGATTCCTGTGGCCAAATCTGGGTAGAACCGCACCTGCTGGTCCTGGTGTTTAATCTCTCCTTTAGCTCGTGCAGCGTTGAAGATCTTCATCCTGTCTCTGTTGCTAAGAAACTTCATAATTAAGGTCCTCGGCGGTCCCTTATCTCTCCGTGGGCCAATACGATGTGCATTTTCCAGAACCACTGCTGATTGCAACTCCTCGCTGCCCAGCACCTCCGGAATCCACTTTTCCAGAAAGGAACATACGTCCCGACCTTCTGATTCCTCTGGAAGACCCACCAGCCTCAAGTTATTCTGTCTCGACCGAGATTCCAAATCCAAAATATTATCTTCCAGAGATTTATTTTTTTTTTCCAAAGTGCGCACCTTTAATTGAAGACGGGTGACGTCATCTTCAGCACTAGCGAGACGGAGCTCCATCTGCGCCGTTCGTTCTACACAGTCACCCAATTCCTTTCTTATTCCTTCCAACGCTGTCATAATCCCATCAAATCTAGAGGAAAAGTCCGCTCTCATTGAACTCATGGCAGCCATCAGCGCATCTGCGCCTCCCCCCGCAGACATCGCACCGTTGCCAGCCTCCGCTGCCATATATGGAGTTTTATTTGCTGCGTCACAGACCTGAAAGTCCGTTAATTTGGACTGTTTCGGCGGCTCGCTTTTTCCTTTACCTGGTTTTCCAGCCTTAGGCTTCGCCGACATATCCTCGCCCAAACGCTGGGATACGTTCTGTCCCAAATGAGAGAGTTATTTGCCGATTTTTTTTCTCCAGGAGCAGAGCAGAGTGAGACACGTCCGTCTTACGTGGCAGCCATAACCAGAAGTCGGACTTTGTCTTTTTGAAAATAAATATCACAAACCAGTTCAGCGCGTGGGTCTTTCCTCTCTGCCCCAAGGGGCAATTCATGACAAACAGTGCTGAGAACCAAAAACATTTCTACCATCTGTATGCATCTGACAGGAAGAAATTCAGAGATGAAGTCAACACATATTTGAAAGTCCTTCCCAGTAATTTTCAAATACATTTTACCACATCCAGTGACTTTGACAACAAAATTAAAAACAAAGAAAGGACAAATTTAAGAGAATTTTTTTTTATATTTGAGAACTCATAAATACATTAACAAAAAAGTAGCACAACTGGTGAGAAACGTTGTAAATTTATAAGGAAAAAGTTTTATAAATACCACAAAAATATGCAAATCTATATGAAAGAGCTCCAAATTTTCACAACAATGTAAATTTTAGAGAAAAAAAGTAAGTTAAAAAAAAAACTTTAAAAAAGGAGAAAATCAATTTGCTAATTTTTGTGCTGATAGTAAGAATTTTACCAAAGATGGCAAATTTACTAAATAAGAAAAAAAAGTTATAGATATACAAGCAAAAAACTAATTTCAGGAAAAAAAATCTAAAAAATTAGACTTAGACTTAGGCTTAGACTTAACTTTATTAATCCCTTTGGGATGACTCCCTCTGGGAAATTTAAATTATGAATTATAGTAGTGATAATAGCCAATCCTACATGATCTACATCACGTAAAGACACAGTTGGTCTTTACAAATATATTTTACTTTGATTTCTACCTCTGGAGAAGGTAAGCAGCTGGAGTCCAGGCCTTGGAGAGGTTTGGTGAGCAGCATGTCCCCCAGGATGGCGCGCAGGTGTCGTGCCATCACTGCCTGCTTCTCCACACAGCAGTGGTTCTCCAGGGACAGGATCAGAGGGTAGGGAGAGGCCTGGGAGAGATCAGTAAACGTCACTTCCACCAGGAAAGAACCTTTTCCTGGAGCTTACGCAATACACTTGCTGGCTGACCATGCTTAGCTCCAGTTAGCAAACCTCTAATCATTTAGTTCTGGCACAAGTAAATTACTCACTTTAAAAGCATACTCCTTGATAGTCTCAATGACTTCAACAAAGGGCACTTTGGAGGTGAGCGTGTATCCGTGATAGATGACCGGTTCTCCTTTATCTCCATCCCAGCAGTCCAGCTCCACACAGCGACAGCCATGATTCAGAGCTCTAAGAGAAAGATTATCAGCAACAGACCACATTCATTAGTAAAAAAATTTTGATTAGGATCATTTTAGTAATCAGTTTAATTTCGTTCTCTGGAGCACTATACTAACTTCCAAAGACTAACTGTATTTCAACCAAACCTCCTCGTCAGTTGGCAGTGGAGTGTTACGGCTTCAGAGCTACTGAGCTGGGCTTCTTCAACTTACAAAAAAATTAGTAAAGAAATAACATCAAGGCCCAATAGTATTGATAAGCATCTTCTTTTTTCTAAATGGGAATGGAGTTGTGGTATTAACAAGCATATACCCCCTTTTACATGGGGAGCGGAGGAGACCATTGAGGGATCATTGAGCGATGAAAAAAAATTGCCAGATCTCTCAATGATCTTTTAATGTACCTCCAGCAATCACCAAAATCTCTCAGTGAACCAACCAACCTTAATGCACCTCCAGCAATCACCAAAATCTCTCAGTGAACCAACCAACCAGCAAAGTAAGCAACCAACCAATCAACCAACTAACCAACCCATTCATCAAGCAATGAAATGGATCCTTCTACTTTACATCTTTTCTTGAGATGTTGTCCTTCGGTCATTCCACCAAAACTCCCAAAAGGCAGGCTACTGGTGAACAGACGTCTGAGCTCTGCGACTGTTCTGCCATGTGAAAGGTTTCGTCAGGTTATTCTGATGATCCCTACATACACCTGACCCTTCAAATTGCTGTCAGACCATTCTCACCGTATATAAGGCTCTGTGCTGCTGTCCCCAGTCAGCTGGTCCTTGGTGAGGTAAGTGTTGTGGGAGGAGGAGATGAAGTAGTACGCCAGTGGTTGTTTCATATCCTGGTAAACTCTCGCATGTTCCGGGTTAAACACACAGTTCTCCTTGGACAGCATGTACATGGTGAAACCATTGGGGGTCATGAACTGGTTCTTCTGGGCTGTACCGGGCAAAAAAAAGCATTAACACTAATCATGCAAAGCCATTATTTTGCAGAGACCAAACTAGTACTGACAGTCATGTGCTTGAGTCCACAATTAATTCCACTGTATGCATATTTTGGTGCAGAGCATTATACTGTGAACTCACTAGAAAACTGAAAACTATCACTTCCTCGGAGTATATTCTGGGTATCACTACTTGTATCATTATTTAAACACACAGTATATACAAGGACAGCAAAAAATTGCAGATTAACATTGACTCCGGTTACATGGCCACAATAAACTGATTACTGGGAATAAACCAATAATGGTAATAATCAGTTTAGTCATGTTTACATGCACTGAATAAACAGATTATTGAAGGATAAACCATTTGAGTTAATAACTCTGGTTACATGGCCTTTATCGGATTATTCTCTTTACATGGTCAATTGAATAAGTGGATAACTCCAAAATTCCAATCATCCATCCATCCATCCATCTTCTACCGCTTTTCCGGAGGTCCGGGTCGCGGAGGCAGCAGTTCAAGCAGAGAAGCCCAGACTTCCCTCTCCCCCGTCACCTGCTCCAGCTCTTCAGAGAGGATACCAAGGCGTTCCCAGACCAGCTGGGAGACATAGTCTCTCCACCGAGTCCTGGGTCTGCCCCGGGGTCTCCTCCCAGTGGGATGTGCCTGAAACACCTCAAGTGGGAGGCGTCCAGGAGGCATCCTGATCAGATGCCCATACCACCTCAACTGACTCCTTTCAATGTGGAGGAGCAGCGGTTCTACTCTGAGCCTCTCCCGGATGACTGAGCTCCTCACCCTATCTCTGCGGGTGAGTCCAGCAATCCTACGGATAAAGCTCATTTCAGCCTCTTGTATCCGCGATCTCGTTCTTTCGGTCACTACCCAAAGCTTGTGACCATAGGTGAGAGTAGGAACGTAGACTGACTGGTAAATCGACAGCTTTGCCTTAGAACTAAGCTCCCTCTTCACCACAACAGACCGGTACAACGTCCGCATCACTGCAGATGCTGCTCCAATCCGTCTGTCGATCTCTCGCTCCATTTTCCCCCCACTCGTGAACAAGACCCCAAGATACTTAAACTCCTCCACTTGGGGCAGGAGCCTGTCCCCAACCCAGAGAGGACAAGCCACCTTTTTCTGGCTGAGGACCATGGACTCGGACTTGGAGGTGCTGATTCTCATCCCAGCCGCTTCACACTCAGCAGCAAACCGTCCCAGCAAGAGCTGTAGGTCATTGCTGGATGAAGCCAACAGGACAACATCATCTGCAAACAACAGAGATGAGATCCTGTGGTCACCAAGCATGACACCCTCCAATCCCTGGCTGCGCCTAGAAATCCTGTCCATAAAAATAATGAACAGGATCGGTGACAAAGGGCAGCCCTGGCAGAGTCCAACTCTCACTGGGAATGAATCCGACCGAGTGTTGGCAATACGAACCAAACTCTCACAACGGTCATACAGAGACCGAATAGCTCCTAACAACAAGCCCGATACCCCATACTCCCGAAGCACCCCCCACAAAAATCCACGAGGGACACGGTCAAATGCCTTCTCCAAGTCCACAAAACACATGTAAACTGGTTGGGCAAACTCCCACGAACCCTCAAGGATTCTCGAGAGGGTAAAGAGCTGGTCCGATGTACCACGGCCAGGACGAAAACCACATTGCTCCTCCTGAATCCGAGGTTCGACCAACGGCCGGACTCTCCTCTCCAGTACCTTGGCATAGACCTTCCCAGGGAGGCTGAGGAGTGTGATCCCTCTAAAGTTGGAGCACACCCTCCGGTCCCCTTTTTTGAAGAGAGGAACCACCACCCCGGTTTGCCATGCCAAAGGCACTGCCCCCGACCTCCACGCAATGTTGCAGAGGCGTGTCAACCATGACAGCCCAACAACATCCAGGGCCTTGAGGTACTCAGGGCGAATCTCGTCCACCCCCGGGGCCTGGCCACCAAGGAGGTTTTTAACCACCTTGGCGACCTCAGCCCCTGTGATAGGCGAGTCACCCCCCTTGTCCCCAAACCCTGCTTCCTCCGTGGAAGGCGTATCAGTGGGATTGAGGAGATCCTCGAAGTATTCCTTCCACCACCTGACGATATCCCCAGTCGAAGTCAACAGTGTCCCATCCGCACCATACACAGTGTGGACGGGGAGCTGCTTTCCCCTCCTGAGCCGGCGGACAGTTTTCCAGAATCTCTTCGAGGCTGACCGAAAGTCTTGTTCCATGGCCTCACCTAAATTCCAATCATAACCAGTTTATTTGTGTGCATGTAAACATGGTCAGTGTTTGAAAAATAAATATCAAGTTTACGTACTGTTAGTAAATTAAATTACCTTGAGGTAGTGAATGCTGTGATACTAGGCTTTCCTTGTCTGTTCAGTATGCAATGCATGGTGGGATACATTGTTAGTGTAGCAGCATAGACAATTAACTGGACAATACTTTTCAATTTGCATTGTGGGATATTTTAAGTGCAATACATAGGGATATGTTTATAATTACTAGACCATTCAGACACCACCAGATATGTTGAACACACTGCTCAGAAGAGTGCATTATGTCACGACAGGGGAGTGATTTCAGAGACAGTCTGTTTCTACAGCAGTGTGCCACAAGTTCCCATGTGGTATAAGCCACTTGCCTGATGGATTACAACATTAGAATCTTCACATTGATTGCAGCTTTTCAGTGGTTACTGACAAATAACCACTGAATCTCCTCTCCTGTGGAATCAGCTGCCAATCTGGATTCGGGAGTCAGACTCGATCTCTGTTTTTAAGAATAGGGCTAAAACCTACCTTTTTGATATAGCCTACAATTAGGGAGGGATCATGTGTTTCTGAACCCTCCCTTAGTTATGCTGCTAATAGGTTTAGTCAGCCGGGGGACCTCCAGTAATGCACTGGGCCTCACTCCTTTCCTCACTCTCTATGAAATATTTTTTTTTTTTTGCTGGTCATTAACATTTGTTTGTTCTCTCCCATAGATTGAGTCCCCATCGTGCTGTTTGCTCTCTACATGTCTGTTCTTTTCTTCTTCTCTGTCCCCTCACCCCCCAGCCAGTCGCAGCAGATGACTGCCCCTCCCTGAGCCTGGTTCTGCTGGAGGTTTCTTCCTGTTAAAAGGGAGTTTTTCCTCTCCACCGTCGCCAAGTGCTTGCTCACAGGGGATCGCCTGATTGCTGGGGTCTTTCTGCAACTGTGGGGGTCCTCCCTACAGTTGATAGTGCTATGAGATGACTGTTGTTGTGAAATGGCGCTATATAAATAAAGTTGAATTGAATTGAATTGAATTGAAAAATAGCAGAAACAATGCTTTTTATTCTCTATATCAATTGAAACTTCCATCCAAACATCCAATTTCTTAACCGCTTAATCCTTTCAGGTTGCGGGGGGGAGGGGGGGGCGCTGCAGTGTCTTTGTGTGAGAGGCGAGGTACACCCTGGACAGATCACCAGTCCGTTGCAGGGGCAACCATTCACTCTCACATTCATACCTAAGGACAATTTACCCCCAGCTGATAACCGTTAACCTAACAATTGAAACTTATGTGGGCTATATTAATCATATATTCCATAACCTACATATGTTGAAGCATGTGGAAATGTTTGGTAATTACATATGTAAAGCAACTTCACACCTCTGAAAGGACAAAGACTCTCAACCGCCAAGTGAAGAACAAAGACGTTCCCAGACACTGCGGTGGAGACCGGAGGAGCTACCCTCACCCCCCTAGGGCGAAGAGAGGAAGTACCAAGACAATGGGGGGATTAAGATAATGAGGGATGTCAGCCTTTGTTATGCATGTCTTTTGTTATGTGCAAGTATAAAGTCAGTGAGCCGGAGATATTCGGTCTCTTTTTCCTTCTGCTACCTCTGCACTAGATGAGACTTGTTAGGAGAGCCGATAAATAAACTTTGGTTTATATATCAAATCACCTCATCATTTCAAGCTCTTCTACACTGGTGACCCCTGATGCGAGTATGGACCTGAGGCGTTCCCCCGCAATCGACTCTTCCGTGGCGACCCAGGCAGACGCCAGCGCCCACGCAGACAGGGGAACAGATGGACGTCTTTCCCCCCCGGCAGAAGGGATTGAGAGGGCTCAATCGAGCACCAGCACCGCTGTGAGAGCCAAAGCAAGGCACTCTCACCCTGCGGACACAGCAGTGATGGTATACACGAATGCCGTCGCTGTCAAGCTGCCAGACTTCTGGCAAGAAGACCCTGCCTCGTGGTTTCAGCAAGCTGAAGCCCAGTTTACACTGGCGGGCATCATGGCTGACGATACCAAATTCTATCATATCGTCTTCAAACTCGACGCCGCCACTTCGAGGTGCGTGCGGAGCATGATCCGGCGGCCGCCTGCCCAAGACAAATATGAAACGCTGAAAGCAACCATCGTGGCAAATTACGTCCCCTCAGCTGAAGAGAGAGCCGAGAAGATCCTGGCGGTCTACGGCCACAGAGGGTGCAAACCTAAAGCCCTCATGGAGGATTTGCTGCAGCTTAAAGAAGAAGACAATGACAACTTCCTCCTCCAATTCATATTCCTCAGCACGCTGCCGCCACACATGAGAGGGACACTCGCCAACATGAGATGCAGCACCCAGCAAGACTTCCGCGTGCTCGCCAACGAAGCTCAACGGCTCGTCAACGCCTGCAAGGAGCAGACACCCACAGCAGCATCCGCAGACCTCAACGCTGATGCCCAGAACCACGAAGAACCACAACCCACTGAGCAGATCCAGCCCGCGGTGACAGCGACACGGCCAAAACGTAACAGATGGAACGACGTCTGTTATTATCACCACTGCTTCGCCGAGAAGGCCCACAAATGCGTTCCCCCCTGCAAATTTACGATTTCGGGAAAACGCCAAAGCCGAGAGCCATTAACGGCAGCGGTTCTCGGCGAGAAGAGTAAGCTGTTATATGTGACGGATGGACACATCGGCAAGCAGTTCCTCATTGACACAGGAGCTCAGCTGAGTTTCGTCATGCCCTCCCAAGCAGATCGAGCCATGGGCACCCAGGGCAACGGAGCGGTGGCAGCCAACGGCTCCAACATCGACACTTTCAGCGAAAAGAGCCTGCACCTCCACATCCACGGCCGCAACTACAGATGGACATTTGTTGTAGCGGCGGTGAGCTTTAACTTGTTAGGCGCAGATTTTTTATGTGCACATGGGTTATTAGTGGATCTAGCGAATAGACGCTTGGTTAATGCACTGTCTTTTGCTTCTATTCCCTGCTCAGCCCGAGTTTCTCCACCACCTGTGCAGGCTAGCGTCACCACGGCAGGAGGTAAGTTTGAGCAACTCCTCACCCATTTTCCAGCACTCACAATTCCCAAATTCTCAGCTACAGTGGCTAAACACGGGGTTGAACACTTTATTCCCACAACGGGCCCACCCGTATTTGCCAAAGCTCGCCGCTTAGACGCGGCCAAGCTCAACATAGCTCGGGACGAGTTTACTACCCTTGAAAAATTAGGCATTGTTAGACGCCCGAAGAGCCCTTGGGCCTCACCACTTCACATGGTTCCGAAATCCGACGGTTCTTGGAGACCGTGCGGAGATTACCGCAGATTAAACAATGCGACAGCGCATGACTGCTACCTAATTCCTCACATTCAGGATTTTTCACTACATCTGGCGGGTGCGCGCATTTTTTCAAAAATAGACCTGGTCCGCGGTTATCATCAAGTCCCAGTTCGAGCAGAGGACATTCCTAAAACAGCTGTAATAACCCCTTTCGGCCTTTTTGAATTTCTGCGAATGCCTTTCGGCCTCAAAGGCGCTGCTCAAACTTTTCAGCAGATGATGGACGCGGTATTACACGACCTTCCTTTTGTTTTCGTCTACCTCGACGACATGCTGGTAGCCAGCTCGTCTGAGGAAGAACACGAGCAGCACCTCACTACAGTTTTTCAGAGACTAGAAGAGCACGGGTTAATAATCAATCTAGCCAAATGCAAATTCGGCGTGTCACAAATTGATTTTTTAGGACACAAAGTCTCTCCGAAAGGGGCAGTCCCACTTCCACACAAAGTTCACGTGATAAAAAGTTTCCCACGGCCACAAACGGTCAAATCGCTGCAAGAATTTTTAGGAATGGTTAATTTTTACAACCGTTTCCTCCCCCACGCAGCTCAGCTCATGCAGCCCCTATATGACGCGCTCAGAAAAAAGAAAGCTTCTAACGCGGTCGAATGGACCCCGGAGCGCGAACGCGCCTTCGCGGAAGTAAAGAGCGCTCTAGCTAACGCCACATTGTTAGTTCACCTCGATCCCTCGGCCCGCATTGCGCTAACCACAGACGCTTCGGACCTGGCTATAGGGGCAGTTGTAGAACAACATGTCAGCGGGATCTGGCAACCTTTAGCATTCTTCAGCAAATCGCTAAACCAAACTGAGCGTAAGTACAGCACTTTTGACAGGGAGCTGCTAGCGCTTCATTTATCCATCCGCCACTTCCAGTTCTGGTTAGAAGGGCGGAGTTTCACGGCTTTTGTAGACCATAAACCGCTCACCTTTGCTATGGCTAAAATTTCAGAACCATGGTCAGGCAGGCAACAAAGACAGCTGGCTGCGATTTCAGAGTTCACCACAGACATTCGACATGTGGCAGGCAAACTTAACGTGGTAGCAGACTGCCTCTCTCGCGCTGTGACATCACCAGAGCGCGAGGAGACAGATTATACTGCCTCAGCCGCAGAACTTTTCACTAACGCGGACACATACGCAGCACCTATCCATGCAGGGATAGATTATGCAGCCATGGCAGAGGAACAAAGCAGTGACGCGGACGTGCGCGCACTCCTGTCTGGACCAACAGGGTTAAGGCTGGAGGAAAAGGGTTTACGCGACGGCGTGCCCCCCCTAATATGCGATATTTCAACTGGCCGACCTCGCCCGTTAGTCCCAGCCACATGGCGCCGCCGTATTTTCGACTCAATTCACTCCCTCGCGCACCCAGGTGTGCGCGCCTCGGTTAAAATGGTCGCCGAAAAGTTTGTGTGGCCAGGCCTGCGCAAAAACGTAAAAGAATGGGCAAAAACTTGCATTTCTTGTCAGCGCGCCAAAATACACAAACACACAAAAGCCCCTCTGGAGCCTTTTCCGATCCCGGCTAGAAGGTTCGACCACGTTCATGTCGACCTCGTGGGGCCACTACCTTCCTCCCAAGGTTTCACACACCTGTTAACAATGATAGACCGCACCACGCGCTGGCCAGAAGCAGTCCCTCTGGCGTCAACTACAGCGGAGGAAGTCGCTCGCGTTTTTTTGACAAACTGGGTGGCACGTTTCGGCGTCCCATCGGACATCACGTCCAATAGAGGACCTCAATTTGTCTCAGAGCTTTGGTCAGCCATGTCCAGCAGCTTAGGGGCAACAATTCATCGCACCACCGCTTATCACCCTCAGGCCAATGGGTTATGCGAGCGTTTTCACAGGTCTTTAAAAGCCGCCCTCAGAGCCTCACTAACGGATACAGATTGGGTAAATAAACTTCCCTGGGTTTTATTGGGGTTGCGTGCTGCGCCTAAAGAGGATCTAGACGCCTCTCCGGCAGAATTAGTTTTTGCACAACCTCTGAGGCTTCCAGGTGAATTTTTACCAGAGAATCCAGAGCCAGGGCATCTTCCAGTCCCAAGGTTTTTAGGCAGCAACGGACCAGACTCTCTCCCCGGTCCAGCTCATCACTCCTTTCCATGGGTTTTTGTCCCTCAAGCTCTAAAGAATGCTGAATTCGTTTTTGTCAGACATGAAGCTTTAAAACCAACTTTCCGCCCAGCATACGATGGGCCATTCAGAGTGCTGGAACATGGTGATAAACACTTTGTGCTTGATTTTGGGGATAGAAAAGAAACAGTCAGCATTGACAGACTTAAACCTGCCTTCTTGTTGAAAGACGAGCCTGCACAATTGGCGAGAGCACCTCGGCGGGGTAGACCCCCAAGAGAAAAGACTCAGCCCCCCTGCAGGGAACAATTAACCACTCTCCTTCCCACGCTGCAGATTCCTCACAAGAAGGTCCCAGCAGGACGCCTGAACGAACCCACAGCAGTTTTGGGAGAAGATTAAAACCCGGACAGCACAAGGACTGATGCAAACTACTCCACAATTGTTCACTAATTGTGCTGCAACAGTTTAGGACTGATTTATGATTTTACTATGCTGTTATGATTACCACTGAACTCTCTTAGGGGCATGGCTGCTAGAAAGTTTCTTCTGTGGCAAGAGATGTAACACTTAGTATGTCATAGTAATTATCTTAGACTGTGAATTTTTCTATTGTCTTTTCTTAGTTGTTGGGGGGGGCTGTGGGCTATATTAATCATATATTCCATAACCTACATATGTTGAAGCATGTGGAAATGTTTGGTAATTACATATGTAAAGCAACTTCACACCTCTGAAAGGACAAAGACTCTCAACCGCCAAGTGAAGAACAAAGACGTTCCCAGACACTGCGGTGGAGACCGGAGGAGCTACCCTCACCCCCCTAGGGCGAAGAGAGGAAGTACCAAGACAATGGGGGGATTAAGATAATGAGGGATGTCAGCCTTTGTTATGCATGTCTTTTGTTATGTGCAAGTATAAAGTCAGTGAGCCGGAGATATTCGGTCTCTTTTTCCTTCTGCTACCTCTGCACTAGATGAGACTTGTTAGGAGAGCTGATAAATAAACTTTGGTTTATATATCAAATCGCCTCATCATTTCAAGCTCTTCTACAACTTACTTCATTAATAATTTGATTTGTGTATTGTGACATTTTGCCATGCTTTATTATTGCAATGGAGTGGAAACTGCCCTGTTTGACACAATAACAGCATGGGAAGTTGGACTGACAGCATTATTTATTGGCAGCTATTCAAGTATTTGTGATTAAAACTACTTTAAAATACTGCATTACTGTAAACCGTTTCATGTTGTTGAAGTCTATTTTAATATGGCAGAGATTGCTTTTACTTGACGTAAAACCCACAACTTAAATTAACACCCACATTTCTGGAGTGGTCTGCTGGGGCAGCAGCATCACGGCTGCCAACGGGAAGAGATTGAACAGACTGATTAAGAAGGCCAGCTCAATGCCACATCAACCCAGAGGAGGTGGTAGGAAAGAGGGGGTTGAAGGCTAAGCTGCATCTCTGCTGGAGTCCGAGTCACACCCCTGCGGGACATGCTGAGTGCATTGAGAAGCTCGTTTAGTGGCAGACTGCTCCATGCAAAGTGCACGAGGGAGAGGTTTCACAGGTCCTTCCTACCTGCTGCTGTCAGACTTCCCAATCTACATTGCTATTGAAGGTTGCAACAACATTATACTCATTCAACTTCGAAATATACTGCTAATATATATATATAGATAGATAGATAGATAGATAGATAGATAGATAGATATACTGCTCAAAAAAAATAAAGGGAACACTTTGAAAACACATCAGATTTTAATGGGAAAAAATAAGCTGAATATCGAAATTGTGGCAGGCTAGTCCAGCTTACTCAGACTTAAATATGAGTAAGTACTCACTTCTCTTTTCTTCAGAAGTTCTCATTTTTTTGTATGTTTGTCACACTTAAATGTTTCAGATCATCAAACATATTTAAATATTAGACAAAGATAACACAAGTAAACACAAAATGCAGTTTTTAAATGAAGGTGTTTATTATTAAGGGTAAAAAAAAAATCCAAACCTACATGGCCGTGTGTGAAAAAGTGATTGCCCCACTTCCTGTTAAAACATAAATTAACTGTTGTTTATCACATCTTTGGAAAGCTGAGTTCAATTTCTCTAGCGGCTAGAGTCTAGCCACACCAAGGCCTGATTACTGTCACATCTGTTCTCAATCAAGAAATCACTTAAATAGGACCTGTCTGACAAAATCAAGTAGACCAAAAGATCCTCAAAAGCTGGACATCATGCTGTGATCCCAAGAAATTCAGGAACAAATGAGAAAGTAATTGAGATCTATCAGTCTGGAAAATGTTATAATGTGGGCGACCCCCACAGCCTACGGACAAGCAGAGCGCTCAGCTGGAGCAATTAGCATAACAATGAGATCTATGGACTTACATCATTAGGCAGCCTCTCCGTGTGGGATATCCCCCACAACAGACTGGGACAGGCACAGCAATGTGTGTATTAATGTCTACAGGCACAGCAATGTGTGTATTAATGTCTACAGGCAGCCCCGCTTCTTCTGGCTTTTTCCGGCTCACTACTGTGATGTTAATGTGCCATTCATGCATTGTGTTCATGCTTCCTGTCCTTACTGTGTCTATACACTGATGACAATATGTAGATGTGCCTTGTAACCTCTTTTGTCCTGCAGTTCTGGAGCAGAGGCGAATCCTGGCTTGCAATCTCTTTATTGTTATGTGTGTCTCTCAAATGCAAATGCCCATACCTACTGCTGTGAATGCCTTTCATGTATTGTCTGTAGTTGGGTATATAAGCTGCATTATTTTGTAAATCTCTCTCTCATTCCTTCAACTGCTGCTGACACACACATCCTGTGTCTCTTTGCTGGAGAGCCTCCGAGCCGCCCATTGGGCGAGCTCCGTGACGGCGGTATGATAATAAACCTATTTAAAACCTTCACTTCGCTGTCTTATTTTTCATCCGCCACAGATAGATAGATAGATAGATAGATAGATAGATAGATAGATAGATAGATATACTGCTCAAAAAAATAAAGGGAACACTTTGAAAACACATCAGATTTTAATGGGAAAAAATAAGCTGAATATCGAAATTGTGGCAGGCTAGTCCAGCTTACTCAGACTTAAATATGAGTAAGCTTACTCAGATTAAATCTAAGTACTCACTTCTCTTTTCTTCAGAAGTTCTCATTTTTTTTGTATGTTTGTCACACTTAAATGTTTCAGATCATCAAACAAACTTAAATATTAGACAAAGATAACACAAGTAAACACAAAATGCAGTTTTTAAATGAAGGTGTTTATTATTAAGGGTAAAAAAAAAATCCAAACCTACATGGCCGTGTGTGAAAAAGTGATTGCCCCACTTCCTGTTAAAACATAAATTAACTGTTGTTTATCACATCTTTGGAAAGCTGAGTTCAATTTCTCTAGCCCAGGGGTGGGCAGTGAAGGCCATTCCACTGCAGGTTTTCTGTTCCACCCGGTGTCTTCAGCAAGTGTTTTCAATTATTAGCAATCCTTGAAGCTGATCAGAGCAAACACCTGCTGAGAACACTGGGTAGAACAGAAAATCTGCAGTAGAATGACCCTCCGTGGCACATGATTGCCCACCCCTGCTCTAGCCACACCAAGGCCTGATTACTGTCACATCTGTTCTCAATCAAGAAATCACTTAAATAGGACCTGTCTGACAAAATCAAGTAGACTAAAAGATCCTCAAAAGCTGGACATCATGCTGTGATCCCAAGAAATTCAGGAACAAATGAGAAAGTAATTGAGATCTATCAGTCTGGAAAATGTTATAATGTGGGCGACCCCCACAGCTTACGGACAAGCAAAGTGCTCAGCTGGAGCAATTAGCATAACAATGAGATCTATGGACTGATATCATTAGGCAGCCTCTCCTTCCTGCCAATAATCCTGCTTTTGATATGCAAGACTCTCATGTAAATGTCCCATGCTTTCCTGCTGTACTGTGATGCTAATGTGCCATGCATGCATTGTCTAGCTGGGTATATAAGTGACTGAATATCGCTTGCTCACTCTCTCTCTGACTACTGCTCTTTTGATCACATGCATTGCCTGTTTTGTTGACGAGAGCCTGAGGGCTCGCTCCAGCATGCTTACACAGTGCTGGAGTGAGTTCCGTGATGGCGGATGAATAAAACACCCTTTTAAACTTCAGTTCGCCGTGCCTTATTATACCATCCGTCACAATAAAACCATTTCTAAAGCTTTGGGACTCCAGCGAACCACACTGAGAGCCATTATCCACAAATGGCGAAAACATGGAACAGTGGTGAACCATCCCAGGAGTGGCCGGCTGACCAAAAATTACCACAAGAAGCGACGACTCATCCAAGAATGTAATGTAATGTACTTTATTTATATAGCCCTTTAAAACAACCCATAGGTGACCAAAGTGCTTTACAGAAAATTAAACAGCATTAAAAACAAATAACATAAACAAAGAAATAAGAATAAATACCTAAAAATAAGAATAAAATAAAAACAAATGCCAAGACAAATACCACTACTGGGTATTAAAAGCCATCCTAAACAAATATGTTTTAAGTTCTGATTTAAAAAGGGCCAGGTCAGAGATAGCACGTAGGTCAGGGGGGAGATTATTCCAGAGCCTGGGGGCGACAACAGAAAAGGCTCAGCCACCCCAATGTTTATATGTACCTTGACCTGGGCACATCCAGCAAAAGCTGATTGGATGACCTCAAAGCCCTGCCTTGGTCACGGACAGTCAAAATCTCAGACAGATAAACCGGAGGAAGGCCATTAAGAGCTTTAACAACAAAAAGCAAAAGTTTAAAATTAATTCTAAAATGGACTGGAAGCCAATGAAGTGAAAAAAGTATCGGAGTAATGTGCTCTTGCCTAGTTGTGTTTGTCAAAAGACGGGGCGCTGCATTTTGCACGAGTTGAAGGCGGCCGAGAGAAGACTGAGAGATGCCAACATAAAGTGCATTGCAGTAATCAAGTCGAGAAGTGATTAAAGCATGGATGGCTATCTCAAGATCATGACAGCTCAGGAAAGGTTTGGCTTTGGATAACAGACATAATTGATAAAAGCTCATCTTGACTACATTGTCAATCTGTTTATCAAATTTTAAATGGCTGTCAAAAATCATCCCCAAATTTCTGACAGCTGAACTGAGCCTAAAAGAGAGGGTACCAAAGCCAGCCGTTACAATATCCCCAAACATAATACATTCTGTTTTTTCTTCATTTAAGTGGAGAAAATTTTGGTTTCACCACAACTTAATGTCAGTGATGCAGTCCAATAGAACACTTTGTGAGATTGTTTGTTCTGGGTTCAAAGGTAAATAAAGCTGCAAATCATCCACATAACAGTGGAAAGACATGTTGTGCCTGGCGATTATTGACCCGAGTGGCAGCATATACAATGAAAACAGAATAGGGCCAAGGATAGAGCTCTGTGGGACCCCACAGGAGAGAGGCACTAGAAGAAGACATGTCACCAATCATTACAGAAAAAGTTCTGTTCGATAGGTAGGATTCAAACCACTTAAGTGCAGTGCCATGGATGCCAACATGGTGATTCAGGCGTGACAAAAGGATAGTACGGTCCACAGTGTCAAAGGCTGCTGTAAGATCTAGCAGCACTAAGACCACGGGGCATTTGGCATCATCAGCAGACATCAAAATATCATTGTGCACCTTTAGCAGGGCAGACTCAGTGCTGTGACGAGATCTAAACCCAGATTGAAACTTCTCAAAAATAGAGTTGTCTTCTAAAAAAGATTGCAATTGTATAAAAACAGCTTTTTCTAAAACCTTACATAAAAGGGCAAATGAGAAATGGGTCTAAAATTAGATAAAACTGAAGGGTCAAGGCGAGGTCTTTTAAGAAGGGGCCTAACCAGAGCATGTTTAAAAGCAGGTGGGACAAATCCTGAACTAAGGCAGGAATTAATAAAAACCAAAAGACCAGGCCCTACAATATTAAAAAACCCTTTTCAGTATTCCAGCGGGAACAACATCCAGTGAGCAATTTGTTGGCTTCAGACTTCACTATATCAGTAAGTGATGATAAAGAGACCGACTCAAACTGTTCAAACACAGCAAAGTAACCCGGGACAACAGACAAGCTCCCATTAAAACTGTTATTAATAACTCATCTGACAGAGTCCACTTTATCAACAAAAAAGTGAAGAAAAGTCTCACATGTTGTAAACGAATCATCTGTTACAGTCAGAGTGCATCGATTTATAAAAAAGTTAATTGTGTTAAATAGCACTCTAGGACAGTGACTGCTGCTAGAAATAATATCAGCGAGATACTGAAATTTTTCCTTTTGCACGGTCCTCTGGTAATCAGCAAGACAGTCCCTAAAAATTCCCAGAGACACACGTAATTTGTCCTTTTTACATCTCCATTCAGCCTGCCTAATCCATTGCCTAATGGCACAGGCAGTGTCGTTTAGCCAGGGATCTGTTTTCGGTTTAGCCGATCTAAGCCGAAATGTGGCAATAGAGACCAAGATCCCAGAGCAGGTGGTATGAAAGGAGGAAAGAATATTATCTGGATGGGAAGGGGAAACGAGTCCATTCAAGGCAAAAAAACTGTGAATCCCTAAAAGCAGTAGTAAACTCCTCTGACGCTGAAGAAGTGATGATGCGATGCCAGCATGGTGGAGCCACAGGCTTGCTGAGTGATGAAGGGGTCAGCAATTCAAAAATAATGGGGAAATGATCTGAGATGACAGACTCAGAAATTTCTTTGAGAGAGATTGAGAGCCCAAAAGAGATAACAAGGTCCAGAGTGTGACCAAGACGGTGTGTTGGTTTGTCCTCTAAAATATTTAAATTAAATGTCGCCAACAGTCTTTTAAAATCAGATGCCAGCTGATCAGATGGACAACAGACATGAATATTAAGGTCCTCGCAAATCAAAAGCTTATCATATTTTGGCATAACATCTGCCAAAAATTCAGAGAACTCATTAATGAAGTCCTTATTATATTTTGGAGGACGATAGACAACAGCAAATAACACAGGACGAAGAAGTCACAAAAGATCCCACAACAACATCCAAAGAACTGAAGGCCTCACTTGCCTCAGTTAAGGTCACTGTTCATGACTCCACCATAAAAAAGCTTGGCCAGAAAACATCTTGATGATCCCCAAGACTTTGGGGAAAATACTCTGTGGACTGACGAGACAAAAGTTGAACTTTTTGGAAGGTGTGTGTCCCAATACATCTGGTATAAAAGTAACACAGCATTTCAGAAAAGGAACATCATACCAACAGTAAAATATGGTGGTGGCAGTGTGATGGTCTGGGGCTGTTTTGCTGCTTCAGGACCTGGAAGACTTGCTGTGGTAAATGGAACCATGAATTCTGCTGTCTACCAAAAAAACCATTTCTCCTGAAGAAATGTCCGACCAGCTGTTCGTGACCTCAAGCTGAGGCACACTTGGGTTCTACAGCAGGACAATGATCCAAAATACACCAGCAAGCCCACCTCTGTATGGCTTAAGAAAAACAAAATGAAGACTTTGGAGTGGCCTAGTGTCAAAGTCTTGACCTGAAACTGATTGAGATGCTGTGGCATGACCTTAAAAAGGCAGTTCATCCTTGAAAACCCGCCAATGTGGCTGAATTACAACAATTCTGGAAAGATGAGTGGGTCAAAATTCCTCCACAGTACTGTAAAAGACTCATTGCCAGTTATTGTAAATGCTTGACTGCAGTTGTTGCTGCTAAGGGTGGCCCAACCAGTTACTAGGTTGAGGGGGCAATCACTTTTTCACACAGGGCTATGTAGGCATGGATTTTTTCCCCTTAATAATAAACACCTTCATTTAAAAACTACATTTTATGTTTGACTGCTATTGTTGGTCACAGATCGAGGAGAAGGAGAGGGGGAAGGCGTGTTAGGAGGGAGAGAGAGAAAAGGAAAGGTAGAAGTGTGGAGGTGAGAGTAGGGACGTTCAATGTAGGAACTATGACGTAAAGGCAGAGAGTTGGCTGATATGATGGAGAGAAGAAAGGTAGATATACTGTTCAATGTAGGAACTATGACACCTTCATTTAAAAACTACATTTTGTGTTTGACTGCTATTGTTGGTCACAGATCGAGGAGAAGGAGAGGGGGAAGGCGTGTTAGGAGGGAGAGAGAGAAAAGGAAAGGTAGAAGTGTGGAGGTGAGAGTAGGGACGTTCAATGTAGGAACTATGACGTAAAGGCAGAGAGTTGGCTGATAAGATGGAGAGAAGAAAGGTAGATATACTGTGTGTTCAAGAAACCAGATGGAGGGGAAGCAAGGCTAGGAGCATTGGAGGTGGATTTAAACTGTTCTATCATGGTGTAGATAGGAAGAGAAATGGAATAGGAGTAATCTTGAAAGAAGAGTATGTGAAGAGTGTCCAGGAAGTAAAGAGGGAGTCAGAGAGAATCATGAGTTTGAAGCTAGAAGTCAAAGTGATGAGAAGATGTGATGTTGAATGTTGTCAGTGCATATACCCCACAAGTTGGATGTCAGGTAGAAGAGAAAGAGGCATTCTGGAATAAGTTAGATGAAGTAGTCGAGTGTTCCCGTGGGGAGAGAGTGGTGATTGAAGAGGAGTTTAATGGACGTGTAGGTGAAGGGAACAGAGGAGATGAGAAGGTTCTGGGTAGGTATGGTCTTAAGGAGAGAAATGTGGAAGGGCAGAAGGTTGTGGATTTTGCTCAAAGGATGGAAATGGCTGTGGTGAACACAAACTTTAAGAAGAGAGAGGAACATAGGGTGACTTACAAGAGTGGAGGAAGGTGCAGACAGGTGAACTACATCTTATGCACAAAGAGAAATCTGAAAGAAATTAGAGACTGCAAGGTCCTGGCAAGGGAGAATGTAGCTAGACAGCATTTTGGAAAGCAAAAAGAGGAAGAGAGTGAAGACAGAGCCAAAGATTAAGCGGGGGAAGTTACAAAAAGAAGAAGGTCGCACAGAGTTCAGGAAGGAGTTGATACAGGCTCTGGGTGGTAGGGAAGAATTACCAGATGACTGGGAAAGTACAGCAAAAGTATTGAGGGAAATGGGTAGAAGGGTATGTGGTGTATCCTGTGACAGAGGAAGGAAGACAAGGAGACTTGGTGGTGGAATGAGGAGGTACAAGAAAGTATTCAAAGGAAGAGGTTAGCAAAGAAAAAGTGGGATAGTCAGGGAGATGAAGAAAGTAGAAAGGAGTATTTGGAATCTAGGCACATGGCAAAGAGAGAGGTGGCAAAGGCACAGGAAAAGGAATATAGAGAGTTGTATGAGAGGCTAAAGACTAAGGAAGGAGAAAAGGAGCTGTATCGATTGGCCAGACAGAGAGACCAAGCTGGAAAAGATGTACAGCAGGTTAGGCTGATTAAGGACAGAAATGGTAATGTACTAACAAATGATGAGAGTGGGTTGATAAGGTGGAAGGAGTACTTGAGGGCAGCTTTGAAGAGGATGAAGAATGAAAAGGCGGCTGGTCCAGATGACATACCTGTGGAGGTATGGAGATGTTTAGGAGAGATGGCAGTGGATTTTTTTAACCAGATTGTTTAACACAATCTTGGAGAGTGAGAGGATGCCTGAGGAGTGGAGAAGAAGTGTTTTGGTACCAATTTTCAAGAACAAAGGTGATGCTCAGAGCTGTAGTAACTACCAGTGTTGGGAGTAACGTGGTAACGCGTTACTGTAACACCACTACTTCTGCAGTAACGCGCTGCCTAACAAAATTACTGTTTAAAAATCCAGTGATGCGTTACAGTTACTGAAATTTGATCAGATTTGATCAGACTCACGTTACTTGTTTTATTAATATGGCTAGATATTTTTAGCACAAATAAATATAAACTGATCCTACTGTGGTGCAGCCGTCAGTCTCCTCCGCCAGTGTTATGCCAAGAATTGTCAATTTCCTGTCCTGCTCACATGCAACCTAGTGGGAAGAAACGCTGGGGCGGGGGTGACTTCTCATATCGAGCCCTGATCACCTGTTATCCCAGCTGTGAGTAACCCCCAACACCTTCTGCTTCTATAGTTAAACATGAGTATTTTTTGAGCAAGAAGCTGCATTTAATGTCCGCAGTTGTGTAAATGTGTAAACTGTATAAATAATTGTGCAAGTTTTCTTATGCACAGAGAAAGTGACTGAGTTGTTGCAGTAAGCTTTTTGTCAGCAGTGAACTTTCATTTATCTGTGTTTTCTGTTTTATTTTATCTCATTCATTTACATGCTGTTGTGATATGCAACTATTTCATGGAAGTAAATCCTCTAAATATGCATTTTTAATGGGCTGGTCCAGGGGTGTCAAACATATGGCCCGTAGGCCAAAAACGGCCTACCAGGGGATCCAAAATTTTCTCTATAAATTTACAGCTTTATTTCTAGTAAATTTCTGACTTTCTACTGATTACAATAGTTTGTGTAAATCTGAGACATTTTTTCTCTGTAACATGAGACTTTTTTCTCATCAGTTTTCTGTTTCTTGTTTTTTTCTGATGAGAACAAGGGACCCTTGAGCTTATTATATGTGCAAGAGGATTTAAGTATGCATTTAAAAGTAACGTGAAAGTTACTTTTCCAAGTAACTAGTTACTTTAATCATGCAGTAACTCAAAAGTAACTCAGTTACTTTTGAAAAGTAACTGTAACTAGTAACTGTAGTTACTATTTTTTAGCAACTTGCCCAACACTGGTAACTACAGAGGCACAAGGTTGATCGACCACACTATGAAGATATGGGGAAGAGTTGTTGAAGCCAGGTTAAGAGGAGAGGTGACAATCAGTGAGCAGCAGTACGGTTTCATGCCAAGAAAGAGTACTACAGATGCAATGTTTACTCTAAGAGTGTTGATGGAGAAGTTTAGAGAAGGTCAGAAGGAGTTGCAGTGTGAAGTGTGGTACCGTATGAGAAAGTCAGGAGTGGCAGAGAAGTATGTGAGGGTGGTGCAGGACATGTATGAGGACAGCGAGATGGTGGTGAGGTGTGCTGTAGGAGTGACAGATGGGTTCAAGGTGGAGGTGGGGTTACATCAGGGATCGGCTCTGAGCCCCTTCTTGTTTGCCATGGTAAGATAAGATAAGATAAGATAAGATAAGATAAGATAAGATAAGATAAGATAAGCCTTTATTAGTCCCACAACTGGGAAATTCCAGGATTGCAACAGCACAGGGATAGCAACACTCAGAGCAACAATCAGAAGGCAAGAAAAAAAACAAGCAAGCAAGAGCAGCTAATATACATATGTACATATTACTATAAAATATATATATACACACACACAGACACACAGTGCAGAGCATTGTAGCTGGATGGAATAAATATATGAATATGTAAACACACAGTGTGGAGCATTGTAGCTAGATGGAATAAATATGTAAATATATATAAACAGGCTGTTCCTGCTGAGGAGACTCAGGTCTTTTGGTGTACAAGGAGCGCTGCTGAAGTCATTCTATGACACGGTGGTGGCATCAGCCATCACTTTTGGAGTGGTCTGCTGGGGCAGTGGCATTACTGCAGCCGATAGGAAGAGACTGAACAAACTGATTAAGAAAGCTAGCTCTGTCCTGGGGCAGCGCCTTGATCCGATGGAGGAGATAGGAGAGAGAAGGACGGTGGCTAAACTGTCATCTCTGCTGGAGTCCGAGTTCCACCCTATGCAGGACATACTGGATGCACTGAGGAGCTCATTTAGCAGCAGACTACATCATCCCAGGTGCACAACCGAGAGGTTTCGTAGGTCCTTCCTACCAACGGCTGTCAGACTGTACAACCTAAGCAGGGCTGCTCGCAGAGATAGCAAAAAGACGTAACAAACTAATAGTTTTTTGAATGCAAAAGATGCAATAGACTTACACAATGGTCCCCTCCGGCATACAACTAGGAACATACCGGTCGCTATGGAGGGTGAGAATATGTATGGGCACATAATCATACCATGTAGGATAACTAAGTAGACGGTTATGCTGTTTCATCCCATCTAGCTACAATGCTCCGCACTGTGTTTTTATATATCTACATATTATTCCATCTAGCTACATTGCTCCGCACTGTGTGTGTTTATATACTTGCATATTTATTCCACCTAGCTGCAATGCTCTGCACTGTGTGTTCATATACTCATATATTTATTCCATCCAGCTACAATGCTCTGCACTGTGTGTCTGTGTGTGTGTGTATATATTTATTTTATAGTAATATGTACATATGTATATTAGCTGCTCTTGCTTGCTTGTTTTGTTCTTGCCTTCTGATTGTTGCTCTGAGTGTTGCTATCCCTGTGCTGTTGCAATCCTGGAATTTCCCCGTTGTGGGACTAATAAAGGCTTATCTTATCTTATCTTATAAACACACACAGTGCAGAGCATTGTTGCTAGATGGGATGAAACAGCACAACCTTCTACTTAGTTATCCTACATGGTGTGATTATGTGCCCATACATATTCTCACTCTCCATAGCGACCGGTATTTTCCTAGTTGTATGCTGGAGGGGACCATTGTGTAAGTCTATTGCATCTTTTGCATTCAAAAAACTATTAGTTTGTTACGTCTTTTTGCTATCTCTGCGAGCAGCCCTGCTTAGGTTGTACAGTCTGACAGCCGTTGGTAGGAAGGACCTGCGAAACCTCTCGGTTGTGCACCTGGGATGATGTAGCCTGCTGCTAAATGAGCTCCTCAGTGCATTCAGTATGTCCTGCATAGGGTGGAACTCGGACTCCAGCAGAGATGACAGTTTAGTCACCGTCCTTCTCTCTCCTATCTCCTCCACCAGATCAAGGCGCTGCCCCAGGACAGAGCTAGCTTTCTTGATCAGTTTGTTCAGTCTCTTCCTATCGGCTGCAGTAATGCCACTGCCCCAGCAGACCACTCCAAAAGTGATGGCTGATGCCACCACCGTGTCATAGAATGTCTTCAGCAGCGCGCCTTGTACACCAAAAGACCTGAGTCTCCTCAGCAGGAACAGCCTGCGCTGTCCCTTCTTGTAGAGTGCGTCAGTATTGTGTGACCAGTCTAGTTTATTGTTCAGATGAACACCCAGGTACTTATAGGCTGTCACCATCTCGATGTCTGTTCCCTGTATATTTACTGGTGCTGTGAGGGGTTGTCCTTGCCTGCGGCAGTCCACCACCAGCTCCTTAGTTTTCCTCGCGTTGATCTGGAGGCAGTTCCGATGGCACCAGTCCACAAAGTCCTGGATAAGCCCTCTGTACTCAGCTTCATCTCCATTGGAGATGAGGCCAACGATCGCAGAGTCATCAGAGAACTTCTGTAGATGGCAGTGTGTTGTGTTGTGTGAGAAGTCCGCAGTATAAAGAGTGAACAGGAAGGGAGCCAGCACCGTTCCCTGGGGGGCCCCCGTGCTACTGATGATCGTGTCGGACACACAGTCCCGGGTTCTCACAAACTGAGGCCGGTTCGTGAGGTAGTCCAGGATCCATGATGACAGGTGCTGGTCCACCCCTGCATGCAGCAGCTTGTCCTTCAGGATCATCGGTTGGATGGTGTTGAAAGCACTGGAGAAGTCAAAGAACATGATCCTCACCATATTCCCGGGCTTCTCCAGGTGGGACAGAGAACGGTGAAGGAGGAAGATCACCGCATCCTCCACCCCAATGCCATGCTGGTAGGCGAACTGGAGTGGATCCATCGCTGGTTCCACCAGGGGGCGGAGGTGAGCAAGGAGCAGTCTGGACACGCTGACAGATGAGGTCAGGCAGGAGTCTCGGTGGACCATGATGTTTGCAGATGACATTGTGATCTGTAGTGAGAGTAGGGAGCAAGTGGAAGATAACCTGGAGAGGTGGAGGTATGCTCTGGAGAGAAGAGGAATGAAAGTCAGTAGAAGCAAGACAGAATACATGAGTGTGAATGAGTGGGAGGCAGGTGTAATGGTGAAGATGAAAGAAGTAGAGGGAGTGAAAGTAGATGAGTTTAAATACCTGGGGTCAACCAATCAAAGCAATGGGAAATGCACAAGAGAGGTGAAGAAGAGAGTGCAGGCAGGGTGGAGATGAGTGTCAGGAGTGATTTGTGACAGAAGTGTAGCAGCAAAAGTGAAAAGGAAGATTTACAAGACGGTAGTGAGACCTATGATGATGTATGGTTTGGAGATGGTGGCACTGACAAAAAGACAGAAAATGGAGCTGGAGGTGGCAGAGTTGAAAATGCGAAGATTTTCATTGGGAGTGACAAGGAGGGACAAGATTAGAAATGAGTATATCAGAGGGACAGCTAAGATTGAGCAGTTTGGAGACAAAGTAAGAGAGGCAAGGCTGAGATGGTTTGGACATGTGCAGATGAGGGATAGTGGACATATTGGACAAAGGATGTTGAAGACCAAACTGCCAGGCAGGAGGGAAAGAGGAAGACCACAGAGAAGATTCATGGATGTAGTGAAGGAGGACATAGAGAGGGTTGGTGCAACAGAGGAAGATGCAAGGGATCGGGTGAGGTGGAGACAGATGATCCACTGTGGCAACTCCTAAAGGGAGCAGCCGAAAGAAGAAGAAGAAGAAGAAGAAGATATACTGTATATATTATTGCTCTGAATGCTACTATCCCTTTGCTGCTGCAATACTGTAAATTTCCCCATTATGGAACTAATAAAGAATTATCTTATCTTATGTTATCTTAATTTTCATGAAGTCTCCTAAGTGTCCAGATCTCCTGAACCTTTGACATCAACCTTGAGCACAGCCTGGATGCAAACCTGTCCGAGGATAATTGTGAGTTTGGTGAGCATTGAGGCAAATGCCCAGGACAAGTAGCGATTTCTGTGAAATGTCACATTAGCACCTTTCAGCTTTGCCATAATGAGCTAATAACTCTGATAAATAAGTAGCATTAAACTTTTCAAAAGGCTGTTGATATTTAATTTTAGCATGAAATATGGACATTATCGATGGTACTGACAGTTACTTCCAATCCTTTGGCTGCCCCGACACTGTTGCTCTGTTTGTGGTTCTGACTTAGTTTACTTTGTGGTCATTAGGCTGCCCTCGCTTGAGCAATTAATTATAAATTTTGTGATAATTCTTCATTTAATGAAGATTTATTTGCAACCACCATAGCCCAGTGAGAGTATGTTATCCCATTAATGTTAGCTAGCTGATGCATGGTAAACTTGGCAGCTGCATGTTAATCATTTTGCTGTTATTAGGAACAATATCATTCCTGTTCATATTCTTAAACCACTTCTGATGGACATCTTGGTCCATTGCATGCCCAGAGAATCTGTAAACTATGTGATCTTAGTCAAGGACACACTTTGTGCATTAAAGGCTTGTGTATTTCACATTCTGTTTATTTATATTAATATTAGGTGGAGACACTGAAATAATTTAAAAGCCAGAGATTACTGCCATTCAGTATCTTGCCTCCTATTCTAGAGACCCATGCCATTTTATAGACATTAGTTTGAACTTTTGTCACAAACAGCATATGAGTTCTTGATTTAACAGGGAAATTTGTTTCATTGGGTTATAGTGACTTTTACCCAGCAGTTTCATTAGTTCACCACTGCAAGTGAAAGTTTGAGAAAAATTTAAACAATTCTTCCAAGGGTTTCAAGAGATATTGTTATCTAACATACTAACTTTGTCTCCAATTGGATTTTTCAGACAAATTTGTTAATATGCATGTATTTTTTTAAACAGTTACTCGGCATCGTACCCCATTCATTCAGTTCATAGGTGAGAATCAGGCTTTGGGCATGAACGAGTGAAGCATCCTCTCCTTGGTCCTTCAGGAAGTCCCTCAGGTCCACAGTGGACAGCACACAGCCATTTGCAGAGAAGCGGATAAACACGGCATCCAACTCTGGTCTCCGTAGCAACTCCCTGCAGAAAACTTCAATCTCCCCATGATCCAGCCGGCCATCAGCTGATCGATCACATTTCTAGTAATGGGGCACAGATGATCACAGTTCATCAAGCTCAAGCCTGTCTGTTCTACTAAAACTATCAGCCTAAAGCGATTTACACAATTAATAAAGGTCTCTTAAGGAAAACAACTTAAACTCAGTGAAGTCCCTTTAATGAATCCCGAAGTGTCTTTAATCTACCTGAAAGAGTGAGCAAGCGTACTGCTCACTCAGGTCAATATTGATCATCTGCAGCAGCTTCTGCACCTCGTCATAGCTCATCTTGTCATCCCGGTTCTGGTCAGCCCGACTCAGGTACGCATGAATCCAGGTAACACACAAACACAGTCAAGGAAGCAGTGAGATGGAAGTTGTACTGACTGAATAATGAGGAGGTATAAAGTGTATGCATTTTGTGCAGTTTTATATTATGTTTTTTGTATTTTAAAAGCCCAGCAAGGGACTGGCATTGCAAATTAGCCTATGCTACAAATGCTTTGGTCTGTCGTAATAATTTATGCTACAAACAGTACTTGTCCCTATACAAATAAACAGAAAATAAAGCATAGTAATATTGTAATTATTGAGAAATCCTGCCTACAAAGTGTTGTATTCTTTGTTATCATCTTGCTTTAATTAAAGTTTTAGTTCACCTTAAATCGGAAGCATCACTGAACATCACAGCAACCTTGGTTGTAATCTATCAAAAGCCTAACGCCCACTCAGGAGATGAAGGATATTGGTCAAGCTTCTCCTTCTGGGTCATATTCTCCACCCTCTCCTGCAGAGTTTGGATGCCGCGGACCCAGTGCCTTGCCTCCTCCTGGCTCTGGCAGAGGAGATCCAGACTCTTGCGGGGACCTTTAAAGACCACCGTTAGACAGCGGTTCTCGGGCACTGAGTCACCCATCCTCCGCAGCGCATCTGACGGGCAACCCTCTCGCACACACTCCACCTCCATGACGGAGACTAAGGGAAGGAAGACGAACAAAGAGGACAGAAAAAGAGGTAAGTCAAATGTCAACGAAGACGCTGTTCAAATCAATACCATACCATGATCTAAGAAAAATCTTGAACGGGTTAGACACTGACCTCTGGCTATGGGTTTGGGGTCAAAAGGTCAAAGGTCAAGGTTAACATTCCCTTTGCACTCTTACTGTTGAACGTGCAAACCTAGGGTCATCAAACTTGGTACTCGGGTTCACCCTGAATTCCTGAACTCTCACTGTGGGTTTGGGGTCAAAAGGTCAAAGAAAGGTTTTTGATTTTCATTCAAATTCAATTGATTATTATGATTTTTCATTGGATTTTTACGATTGAAAGCCACTACCAATGGACAATTGCACTGGCACACTCATAATTTCTGTTGGGAATTTTCTAGGTAGGTGGATGGATGGATGGATGGATGGATGGATGGATAGATAGATAGATAGATAGATAGATAGATAGAATGGTGTGAAAACATGTTTGCCCCCTTCCTGATTTCTCATTTTTTGGTATGTTTGTCACACTTAAATGTTTCAGATCATCAAACAAATTTAAATATTAGACAAAGATAACAAAAGTAAACACAAAATGCAGTTTTTAAAGGAAGGTGTTTATTATTAAGGGAAAAAAAATCCAAACCTACATGGCCCTGTGTGAAAAAGTGATTGCCCCCTAAACCTAATAACTGGTTGGGCCACCCTTAGCAGCAACAACTGCAATCAAGTGTTTCTGATAACTGGCAATGACTCCTTTACAGCGCTGTGGAGGAATTTTGGCCCACTTATCTTTGCAGAATTGTTGTAATTCAGCCACATTGGAGGGTTTTCGAGTATGAACTGCCTTTTTAAGGTCATGCCACAGCATCTCAATCGGATTCAGGTCAGGACTTTGACTAGGCCACTCCAAAGTCTTCATTTTGTTTTTCTTAAGCCATTCAGAGGTGGACTTGCTGGTGTGTTTTGGATCATTGTCCTGCTGCAGAACCCAAGTGCACTTCAGCTTGAGGTCACGAACAGATGGCCAGACAGTCTCCTTCAGGATTTTTTGGTAGACAGCAGAATTCATGGTTCCATTTATTATAGCAAGTCTTCCAGGTCCTGAAGCAGAAAAAGAGTCCCAGACCATCACACTACCACCACAATATTTTACTATTGGTATAATGTTCCTTTTCTGAAATGCTGTGTTACTTTTACGCCAGATGTAATTGGACACACATGTAGCGTCAATCCCTTTGGCTCCAATCTTTAAAATCACTCTTCCCTTGGAAGGAATTATTTCACCCAAAAGTCTGGTCAAGAATTGTTTTTTTTTTATTTTTTTATTTTTTTTTTTTACCTAAGAACCACAGTTTGAAAACACATTCCATAGTAAAAGGGGCAATAAGGATCCCATTTCGTACCAGGAACGGATTTATCTGTAATCATAAATCCCGGAACTTCCTCCCCAACCAGGAAGTTTTACTGTATGCTTCACGAACTGTTTGAAACATTCCAGATATATATTGACCACATTCCACAGGTCTCTAAGAATTATCCACAGCTCAACAATACCCCCTGGTGGACAACTCCAGAATATGTTCGCTGTGGCCTCTGCAAGCTGAACTGTGGTTACTGAATGAAATGACTTCCTTTTAACAAAAACTCTCAATTTTCAGATTATTTTCTTTTCCAGGACACCCTGGAAAATCTAGTAGGACTCTGCCATACCATTCTGGTTTGAAATATTTCATTAATCATTGGTTTAAATGTATTGCATGTTTGAAAATGCTTAAATAAACCTTATTCTAATGCATGTTAATTATAGAAGGACAAGTTTATGAAAGTGCATGTTTAATGTAGCAAGAATGAAAATTAGTTATGAATCACTTAAGTTAGTTTAGCTTACACACAAAGTGAATTTTCATTTTAATCAAGATGTGCTTCATCCTATTTGAAAAGCTTACTGAAGTCATCTGACTGGTGCCAGCCAATCACCAGCCAGTCTGTGTTGTACAACGCCCCCTTTCATTCTGCTGGTTGGTTACAGACAAAGGACTGATTTCTTAATGGAGCAGAGTTCATTCAAACCTCCTGCGATGGGAGACAACTGGTTCCCTTTCATGTCAGTCAAGTTTTTTTCCTTTGAAAGTGATCAGTTTGAGGAAAAAATGCACTAGTTCAGAGGCAGTGGTTCTTTTCTGTAAGTTTGTAAAAGTTGTCTGTGTGTCCTGCCTTGAATTCTGTTTCCTTTAAATATCTGGAAAAAAATACCTTTTCTTCTGTCTGAGCTCAACCTTCTCTTTTATATAGAGTGAAACTCCGTGTTCTCAGATTTTTTTTTTCTATTTTATTCTGTTAAACTTTTTCTATTGATTTTCCTTAACTCACCTTGTTTTGAAGTGGACTGATCATTTTTTCCTCACACTGGAAGCTGTTTTCGCCAATCCCCACAACATTTGAAGAACTTGGATTTTGTGGCTTGAATAATTTTTATTATTATTATTTTTGGCTCTTTGATTCTGTGCCTTTGATCAGACTCTGAACTATCTCATCAATTTATTTGGACCCGGGAGAGCCACTCAAAAAACCCTCTCGTGTTGTCCACATGACATACTGCTTCAGCGGCCAGCAGCCTATCATCATTGTCGCCGGTTCTCAGCTCCTGACTGTTTGCCTCTGGGAAGAAATTGTCTGCTGGCAGATAATTTCCAGCATCATCAAATAAAGCTTCAGCAAAGGATCGAGCTGGAAAGCCATCGCGATGGGTCACGTGAGCCAGATCCCTTTGTTTCATCTGCTGAGTTAATGCGATGTTCATCGCCTTAAAGTATGTCATAATTTGTCTCAGGTTTAAAACTAGTTCATAGCTCTGATCCGAGCTATAGAAGTAAAGAGAAATAGTATCCCTCTTTTCATTAAATTCCATTTTTACTTTTTAGAGTAACCCAGAATTTCTTTCTTCCATATAATAAGCTTTTATAATTTTCTTCACAAAATTTGCATCCAATTTTCTTCATATTTTGGTTACAGTTATTTCAGTCTCCATTTTTCATCACAGTTACAAATTCACACTAAGGTTTTCTTGGTTCCACAAATGTGGTTACACTCTTTTTGCTCAATGTCATGCTTGATACTTGATCATTTCACCTTACCAATAAGTCCGTTGAATGTCATGTCATTTAATCTGAGTCTGATCATTAAAACTGTAAACGGTATATGGAAGTTTCTGTTGATTTCTTTTTCCTGTGTCTGTTTCTGAAGTCACCCAGGAGAATTCACGAATATTTGAGACTGATTGATTGAAGGTATAAAAATTAGTTATTAATAAATTGTCCAAGTCTTGGACTGGTGCCCAAAAACGAGTTTTTTCCCTGTGTGTGCGTGGACCCAAAGCAATCCTTCATTTCCACACACACACCTATAGGTAAAAATTAAATAATCTTTTTACCTTTTAACCAATTTCCCCTACACACACCTTCTAAAAAGTTCAACTTTTGTCTTGTCAGTCCACAGAGTATTTTCCCAAAAGTCTTGGGGATCATCAAGATGTTTTCTGGCAAAACTGAGACGGTTCATGCAGGCCATTTTTGCCCAGTCTCTTTCTTATGGTGGAGTCATGAACACTGACCTTAACTGAGGCAAGTGAGGCCTGCAGTTCTTTGGATGTTGTTGTGGGGTATTGTGTGACCTCTTGGATGAGTCATTGCTGCGCTCTTGGGGTAATTTTGGTTGGCTGGCCACTCCTGGGAAGGTTCACCACTGTTCCATGTCTTTGCCATTTGTTGATAACGGTTCTCACTGTGGTTCACTGCAGTGCCAAAGCTTTAGAAATGGCTTTATAACCTTTTCCAGACTGATAGAGCTCAATTACTTTGTTTCTCATTTGTTCCTGAATTTCTTTGGATCACAGCATAATGTCTACCTTTTGAGGATCTTTTGGTCTACTTCACTTTGTCAGGCAGGTCCTATTTAAATGATTTCTTGACTGAGAACAGGTGTGGCAGTAATCAGGCCTGGGTGTGGCTAGAGAAACTGAACTCAGCTTTCCAAAGATGTAATAAACCGCAGTCAATTTATGTTTTAACTGGGGGGGAATTTATGTTTTAACGGGTGGGGGGGTTCACTTTTTCACACAGGGCCATGTAGGTTTGGATTTTTTTTTTTTTACCCTTATAATAAACACTTTCATTTAAAAACTGCATGTTGTGTTTACTTGTGTTATCTTTGTCTAATATTCCTGTGTTGCTGGCTGTCTGTGGTTTGCTCTCCTCATTTTCCCGAGGATTTTGCCTTTAATTGTATTTTAATCACTTTTTTCCATCTACCATTAGCTCTCACGTCTGTTTATCAAGCCTCTTGCACCTGTGTGCGCACTCTGTCATCTAATCACCCTCTTTATCCTTCTGTTCACCTTTCATCTGTGTTTTTGTTATCTTCGGGTTAGCCACTAGCTATGGCCACTAGCTCTCCTTCCACTCCTCCTCTGGTGTGCTCTCTCTGTCAGATGTTTAGCTACACCTCTGCCTATTTTAGTGATAATGGTAAATGTAATAAATGTTGTCTTTTTGAGGTGCTCGAGGCAAGGTTGTCTGATTTGGAATCCCGGCTCCGTTGTATTGAAACACCATCTGCGCCAGTTAATCTTGACGGACGTCCCTTAGCTGCAGCGGAGCTCGCTAGCTTAGGGTGGCCTGCTAGCGGTCCTCCGGTCCTCCTCAGCAGCAAGGAGACTGGGTGGGTGATGGTGAGAAGGAAGCCTAGCTGCAAAGCCCCGGTACGCCACCAACCTGTTCATGTTTCTAATCATTTTCCCCGCTCAGCGACACACCCAATGAGGAAAAAACTCTGATCACTGGCGACTCTGTAGTCAGAAACGTGAACCTAGAGACTCCAGCGGTCATAGTCAAATGCATTCCTGGGGCCAGAGCAGGCGACATCGAGTCAAATTTGAAAATGCTGGCTAAAAGTAACTGTAAATTCTGCACAATTGTTATCCACGCCAGCATTAATGACATCCGTCTCTGGCAGTCGGACGTCTCAAAACTTAACGTGGAATCGGTGTGTGACTTTGCCAAAACAATGTCTGCCTCTGTAGTATTCTCTGGGCCGCTCCCTAATCTGACCAGTGATGATATGTTTAGCTACTTGTCATCCTTCAGCCGCTGGCTGTCTGTGTGGTATCCTGCAAACAACGTGGGCTACATAGACAATTGGAGCTCATTTTGGGGAAAACCTGGTCTTATTAGACGAAACGACGTCCATCCCACTTTGGATGGTGCATCTCATTTATCTAACAATCTGGCATCATTTTTATCCAAATTTCCAAAACCTTGACAACTCAGAGTTGGGACCAGGAAGCAGAGTCGCAGTCTTACATGCCTCTCTGCAGCTCCTCTTCATCTGCCACCCCTCAACTTAGCCCGTCTTCCCCATCAGAGAATCATTGTCTGCTCCCTCCAAAGAAAATAAAAATATAATGTATAAGCATCCCAAAGTGATTAAAGAAAAAATTTGGTAAAACTCAAATTAAACATGAAGCCTCTAAATTGAATGATTTGGCCTCTGTTCCTCCTCATAATTTAAAAATTAAATGCAGTTTGTTAAATATTAGGTCTCTAACTCCCAAGTCTCTGCTAGTCCATGATCTGTTAATTGATCAACAGATTGATTTAATATCCCTTACAGAGACTTGGTTAGGGCAAGAGGATTATGTTGGTTTGAATGAATCAACTCCCTCTGGTTATTTAAACTCTCAAAATCCCAGAAGTTCTGGTCGTGGAGGAGGAGTAGCAACAATTTACCATTCCAAATTACTAGTTAATGTAAAGCAAAAAACATGTTATAATTCCTTTGAGGGCCTGGTCCTCAGTATTGGGCATTTTAGCAATTTTAGGCTAAACCCAATTTTATTTGCCATAGTTTATCGTCCTCCATCAACCTACTCAGAGTTTTTATCCAAATTTGTCGAATTCTTAGCTGATTTAGTGCTGAAATCAGATAGAATAATTATAGTAGGGGACTTTAATATACATGTATATGTAGATACTGATTGCCTTAATTTGGCATTTAATTCAATATTAGACTTGATGGGGTTTTCTCAGAAAGTAGGAAATTCTACCCATTATCTCCACCATACGTTGGACCTTGTTCTGACATATGGCATAGAAATTGAAAATCTGATGGTGTCTCCTCATAACCCTGTACTGTCAGACCATTGTCTGTTAACCTTTGATTTTACTATTTCTGACTATTTGGCTCCTAAGGAAAAATATTACTACAGTAGATGCCTCTCAGATGATGTTGTTACCAAATTTATGCAGATTGTTTCCTCTTTGACATGTGTCAACACAATGGAAATAAGCTATAGACATCTTGCTCCTTCTGTAATTGATAGCATTGTAGATAGTGTTACAGCTTCTCTGCATCAGACTCTAGACATGATGGCCCCTTTAAAAAAGAAAAGTCTAATCAGAGATTTCTAACTCCTTGGTTCAACACAGAAACTCGTAGCTTAAAACAGAAGACTCGTCAATTAGAAAGAAAATGGCGTTCCACTAATTTAGATGAAATCTATTTAGCTTGGAGAAATCATCTTTTAATTTATAAAAAATCTCTGAGAAAAGCTAGAACGAGTTATTATTCTGCATTAATAGAAGAGAACAAGAATAATCCCAGGTTTCTTTTCAACACTGTAGCCATGCTGACAAAGAGTCAGGACTCTGTCAATCCTCGCATTCCCTTAGAGCTTACTAGTCAGGACTTTATGAACTTTTTCAATAATAAAATTTCATCTATCAGAGATAAAATCAGTCAGATTCTTCCCACCATTAACTTAAATACAGTAACTATTACAACTTCTTCAGTTGACATCTGTTTGGATCAGTTTATGGCAATTGACCTTTTCATCGGCCTCCGTCGGTCTATGATGACTATGGAAGAGAATCCTAAACGTCTACTTTGCTGAAACAGCACCGCCTGTGGCTGAATAGGCCAATGTGCACCGGTGTTCTACCTTCCAGCGTTAGGTGTTGGTAGGATTCAAGCCTGGGCAGGAAGATATGGAGGACAAGATGTTACCCATGCAGCATGTCCCCCCTCTGCACGTCACTGATGAATCCAAAGGAACAGCAGGGCTGCTATAGTTTGGCACCAGCGTCGTTGCAGGAGCTGCCAGAACGAAGTTGAGCACAACAGAGAACTGCCTTAGGGGCTCCGACTCCGGATTTTTCCTCAGGGTTGACTCCCGAAGCCTTTCCCGTGACCGGGTGTGCCGCAAGGCAGCGGAGATTTGAAATCAGGGTTTACCTTCCCCTAGATGGGCTACCGTCCCAGGTTGACGAGCCACCATCTACCCGAAGCATCTGGTTTTAAGGCGCCAGAGATCCGCCCTCGCCCCTTCTCCTATTAGTAAAAGCAGTTCCGCCGGGCTTAGAGACTAAACCACACGGGCAGGCTAGGAGTTGGACTTAGTTGTCAGAGGCTTTTCGAGACACATGCCGTAAGGAGCATTTTATGAGCACTGGGAGCTTAACCCCAGTGCCGCTCCTGGCTATGACAACCTTGGAACCTTTGACCTTTTGACCTTTTAGAGTTAGACAAAATAGTTTCCTCATCCAAGCCTTCAACTTGTCTTTTAGATCCTATTCCTATCAGGTTATTTAAAGAAGTCTTCCCATTTATTGGTAGCTTCATTCTTCATATAATCAATTCTTCATTAACTTTAGGCCATGTACCGCAGGCTTTTAAAACTGCTGTAATTAAACCCTTACTTAAAAAGCCAACACTGGATCCAGAAGTTTTAGCTAACTATAGACCAATCTCTAATCTCCCTTTCATTTCAAAAATCTTAGAAAGAGTTGTTGCCACGCAATTATTTGACCATTTGCAGGGAAATGGTTTATTTGAAGAGTTTCAGTCTGGGTTTAGAATCCATCATAGTACTGAAACAGCCTTAGTGAAGGTCACTAATGACCTCCTGATCGCTTCTGATAATGGACTTGTTTCTGTACTTGTCCTTTTAGACCTTAGTGCAGCTTTTGATACTATCGATCATAATATTCTACTTGATAGATTAGAACACTATGTTGGAGTTAATGGAACTTCGTTGCAGTGGTTTAGATCTTATTTATCTGATAGGTTCCAGTTTGTTCATGTCAATAATGAGTTTTCTTTCCACTCAAAGTTCAGTCATGGAGTTCCACGGGGATCTGTGCTAGGCCCTACTCTTTTTAGTTTATATTGATTCCGCCAGTGTTACGTAGTGTCCGTAGAATTGACAAAGTGCATTCTGGGTAGGGTAGGAACCGTTAGTTCACTGAGATCACGTCAACGTAGGAGACATCGTTACAAAGCAGCTGTGTTTTAAACTGTAATAGTCGTTCTCACAACCGCCGTGGAGAAAAGGTAAACCACGGAATAGGCTTTTATCGTTTTCCAGCCTGGAAGAAGAACAGCACAGCGCACGTTTCGGATGTAACTAAGAGGCGACGCCTGGCCTGGATTACAGCAGTCAGAAGACCCAACATAACTTTCAAACACGCACCTGTATCGATGAGGGTGTGCTCAAAGCATTTTCATAAAGGTACGTTATGATTTATTGTGTATGTCTGTTGTTAAAACTTGCTTGTGTTGTGGTTAAGACTTGCCTGGTCATAGCTTTTACCCTACGTCAGCAGTGCTAAGCTAAACAGAGCTAAGCTAAAGAAAGACTCCGATATCCGAGTAGCTAGAAAAAGTTACCACTCACACACCTGTGTGAGTGGGTTTAATTTGTTCTACACCAAAGTATTTTCTTACCGTTTCCTTTGCTTTAACAGCAGACCAGCTTATGAAATGCTAGACTGTGATCCTGACTGGGCACCTTCTCTAAACCTTGGGCATGCAGAGCTTCCAGCTGCCATTCCTGACAGGTTTAACCACTTATGCAGACGGGCAAGATTATGACAAAAAGAATCAGCAGGGCAGGCAAGTGACCCCCCAGCACAGACCCCCAACATCACTGGCCCTGTGACTGAGATGGATAATGTAGCTCCTTCAGGTAGTCTTTTTTTACCTATGTTTTTCTTTCTAAAATGTGTTTTGGGATTCCTTTTGATTACAAAATATATTAACTACAGTTGTTTATTGTCCTGATCAGCAACAGATGACACCACACCTCTGGCTGAGATGGAGGAGACAACATCTGATGAAGCAGCACACATCTGTCAGGCTGATGATGCTCCAGTGGAAAATGTGCAAGAACTACAGAACTGCAGCATGTGTCACCTTAGGCTTAAAGAAATTTTACTATTGCAAGAGGAGAACAGAAAGTTAAAGGGAGAGCTCTCCAGAAAGACCCTGGATGAGAATTTCCTCAAAGATAATGACTCAAAGGTGAAATACTACACTGGGCTTCCATCTTTCAGTTTAATGGCTCTGCTGATGCAATTTTTTCCCAGCCTACCAAAGACAGAAAAATTTCCCAATTTCAAATTCTCCTTTTAACTATGATGCGTTTGCAGATTAATTTGCCTCTTGAACATATTGCACACCTTTTTGACATAAGCAGACAAACCACATCCATCCTGTTCTGCGACACCATAAATGTACTCCATGCACACCTCAGCCCTTTGGTGTACTGGCCAAAGAGACATAGTTTGCAGGCTAGCCTGCCACATCAGTACGTTGAAATGTTTGGCAATAAGGTCACAGTTTTTATTGGCTGCTTTGAACTTTTTAGTTTTAGAATGTAGGCCATGACATGTTTTTGGTGTGGTTTAGCCATTTTGACATCATGTCTTTAACTGTGTCAATAATATTGAAGCAGTTAAAGCAGCACCTCTTCAATTTTTCTTATTGCTCAAACATTTTGCTTTCTTTCCTCTTTTTATATATGTAAATCACACTGAGTTGCCCTTGTGTATGAAATGTGCTATATAAATACACTTGCTTGCTTTGTAACAATTTTTGGAATAAAGTACACGATGGCTTACAAACTCCAGCTCTTTATTTCAAAGATGCAAAACTGTAACCATAACCATGACACAATACAAGAATATAAATTGACATGCATGATCGACATGTATCGTTGTTCACACAACGTTATAGCGCATAACTGTCTCATGCTACAGCACTACTCTAATGTGCACGTCACAAAACCACAGCTGCTGTGGGGTTGGTGCTTCAGAGTCCCACACATCCTAAATGGAACCACTGAATTTCACAGTTTTGGTTATCACAGGCAACCATGTCACCCAGCTCTTCTGGCTGCCTGCAAGACCACCACACTTCTGCTGTGTTATGTGCCTGTCTTCTGGGATTGTGTGTGGGACCTGGCTGTAATGCAGTTAGACGTCGTCTTTTGGGCTTCTGGGTGGGTCTATCAGCTGCAGCTTTCCTCTTTTGTGTTGTAGGGTCTCAGAGTCAGTAAAGTGACGGGCAACAAGCTCAGGAAGGAAAACTTTATAAAAAAAAGTTCTGGGCCACTGGTAAAAGTGTTTGCTCCCACAGGTCAGAATCTGGTGTGACGCGTACAACAACACAACTTTTTGTGGTCCAGACAACAAAGTCACAGAAATGTGAGCCTGTCACAAAAATTTGCATTTGTACCTGCTTGTAGTACTTGTGACTGCTTGAGTTCTAGTCTCCCATCAGAGAGTTCCAGGCAAAAATCCTTGTCTGCACAGGCCTGCAGGATGTTGTTGTTGCGGTGCTTATATGGGGATTTTATTTCCACACAGCCTTTTTCACAACAGGTGCAGGACACAAGTGCATCAGGGGTTGCACCAACTTCAGGACAGGAGGGGTTGATTATAAAATATTATAAGCACACTTTCACATGTATATTGGGTGCATAATTCAATTTATGGCATGCACTTATTTTATTTAGTAAATAAATACTTGTAATCAAGACAAGAAATAAAAAAAACACCTTTGTGAGCACAACTGTCTTCAAGTCTACCTTGTACATCTACAAGTCATGCACCCATCCGTCTGTGAACTGCACTTTTTCTTGCTTCAAAGACCTAAAGTTACTAAAAACTTCATGCGTGTATGGATTTATGCTTACAGTCATATAATTATAAATGAAGGCATGGTCGAAGTTTGGCAGAATGTTTACATCCGAACTCCATGTGATATGTTGGTAGGGATCTAGTCCATTAACCCCTTCAAGCTTCGCCAAATAGCGTGCCTTTGCAGTCCTATTCAATTTGGCGGAGTATGGCCCCTTTAAATTTTCCTTCACGGTCCATTTTGTGATTTTTTTCCCGTTCATTCACAAGAAATGCCGAGGCGCTGTGTGATTGCAGTCCGTTTACGATCGCTGTTCCTACCCCGCCCAGAATGCATTGCGCGTTTGTCACGTGGGCTGGCGAGGTTAATATGCTTCCGTTAGGCAACATTATTAGGAAGCACTGTATACATTTTCATTGTTATGCAGATGACACACAATTATACCTGTCAATGAAGCCAGATGATAGTAATCAATTAACCAAGTTAGAAGCCTGTCTTAAGGAAATCAAAGCTTGGATGACTTGTAATTTTCTGCTATTAAATTCAGATAAGACTGAAGTCATTCTTGTTGGTCCAGAAAACCTTAGAAATTCCTTTCCAAATCAAACTTTTAGTTTGGTTGCAGTTACTCTTTCTCTTAATAGCTCCGTGAGGAACCTTGGAGTTATTTTTTTTTCCACAATATTTTTTATTGAACCTTTTTTTTTTTTTTTACAAACATAACACAAACACTCAAACACTAACACTAAACTAATTTTAAAAAAAATGTACTAAAAGCACCAACAACCACTAACAAAGACAGGTCTCCAACAATGCTCCTCTGTTTAGTCTAGGCAATCCATTACATAAGTATACATATTATACATTCACCAGTTTGGAATTTACAAGGTCCACACACATCATTCACCTTCTTCTTCAAAAGTTATGTTTAAATTCTTTACATAATCAATGAAAGGTCTCCATATATTCTCAAACACAATTTCCTTTGATTTCAGTATGTATGTTATTCTTTCTAGTGGAAGGTTTGTTAACATCTGTCTTAACCACTGAGTCACATCTGGTCTATGAGTCTTTTTCCACAATAGTGCAATACATTTTTTGGCGTTAAGCAAACTGAGGTCTATGAATGCTCTTTCACTTTTATTAAAGTTATGCTTTTCTGGATGCAGACCCAACAAAAACAATTTAGGATTCAATATGATTTGTTTTGAAATTATTTTTTCAATTGTTACCCTCACTTCTTCCCAAAACATTCTAATTTTTCTACATTCCCATAAACAATGAAATAAGGTTCCTTTACTTTCCATACATTTTGTGCACATATCTGGTATGTTTTTGTTATATCTATTTAACTCCACCGGTGTAACATACATCCGCATTAACCATTTAAAATGTATCAATTTAAGGCGTACATTTATTGATTTGGTTTGAGCTTCTGTACAAGCCAATTCCCATTGTTCCTCTGAAATTTCAGTTTGCAGGTCTTCTTTCCAATAATTCAATCTTTTCTGTGAGTTTTCACTTGAGGATAGTGTCAATGAGTTATAAAACTCTGAAATAATACCCTTTCTCTTACTATCTTTCGTCAAAATTTTTTCCAAGGAAGAATAAGTAGGTCGGGTGAGAGCATTATTTTGATTTGATCGAATAAAGTTCCTAAGCTGAAGATATTTAAAAAAGTGTGTTCTATTAAGATTGAATTTGATCCTCAGTTCTTCAAAAGACATTATGTTATCTGAACATGACAGATATAAGTCTCGACTCTTTTGAATCCCTTTTAAATTCCATACTTTAAATACAGCATCCGCTCTCCCTGGTTTAAAATATTGATTACCCCATATTGGGCTAAATTGTGACAAGTGTGGTTCTTTTAAATATTTTTTGGTTTCACACCATATTTTGATCATATGCTTTACAAATGGATTTTTAACTTGTTTCTGTAATTTTTTTGCCGAGTCTGAGTATATGAATATGGGAAGAGGTAAAGGTAAATTGTATGATTCCATTTCAGTCCAGTGAGGGAGATTATTTGATGAAAAATAATATGTCATAGACCTCAGTTGTGCTGACCAGTAATACAACATAAAGTTTGGACATTTCAGACCTCCACAATCAAATGGTAAATATAGTAAGGACAGACGTAATCTAGCCTTCCTATTGTTCCATATAAATTCCACTAACTTTTTTTAATTCTTGAGAATAGATCTGAAGGTGGTGGTAAAGGAATGTATTGAAATAAATAAAGTATCTTGGGTAAGATATTACTTTTAAGTATATTGATTCTCCCAATCATCGACATTGGTAGTGACATCCACCTCTGAAGTAACTCATTAATGTCTGTCATTAAGGCTTCATAGTTGGCACTGGCAACTAATTCTAGCTTAGGCACAATTTGAATTCCTAAATATTTAAACTGATTTACAACATTGAATTGATTTACCTCAGGAGCTGGGTGATTTCTCTGGGTCTCATTTAGCATTAATATTGAAGATTTAGTTTTATTTATTTTATATCCTGATATTTCCCCAAAATTCTTTATTAAATTCAACAAGGTCGGAATTGATTTTTTTAAGATTCGACATAAACAAAATTATGTCATCGGCATACAGGGAGATTTTATGTTCTGTTGGTCCTACTTTAATTCCATATATTTGTGGATGTAAATGTACTGCCATCACTAAAGGTTCAATTGCCATACTAAATAGTAAAGGTGAAAGTGGACAACCTTGTCGACATCCTCTTTTGATATTTATTGATTTTGAAATATTGCTGTTTGTTAGGATTTCTGCTGTAGCATTATTGTATATTATCTGAACCCATTTTATGAAATTATTTCCAAGTCCAAACCTTTGTAAGACTTCAAAAAGAAAGGGCCATTCGACCCCATCAAAGGCCTTTTCGGCGTCCAATGATAGGAGAGCTGTATCCGGTGCTTCTTTATTAGAACAGATAATATTAAATAGTCTTCTTACATTATGAAAGCCTTGTCTTCCCTTTATAAAGCCATTCTGATCTTGGTTAATAATATTTGGTAATATTTCTTGTTGTCGTCTTGCTAAAATTTTACAGATTATCTTAAGGTCAGCATTTAATAGGCTTATGGTAAATTACTATTTTGAAATGCTTCTAAAACCATTTCCAAAAATGGTTTTATTAATTTATTCTTAAATGTTTTTATAGAGGTCAACTGGAAGACCATCTGGTCCTGCACTTTTTCCTGATTTCATATTATCAATGGCTAGCCCAACTTCTTCTTGGCTAATTTTAGACTCCAGTATCTCCCTGTTTTCATTTGGAATACACGGTATAGATAATCCGTCCAAGAACCCATTTAGTTTTGTTAAGTCAGTTTCATTTTTTGTATCATATAATTTTTCATAATAATCTCTAAAGGCACTATTAATTTCTAAAGGATCTACAACTGCCTGTCCGTTACTTATAATACTGGTAATTGGTGTTTTAAATTCTAATTGTTTAATCTGCCATGCCAATAATTTTCCTGATTTTTCGCCTTGTTCATAAAAAGATTGCTTCAATCTTAGAAGACTCGAGGCAGCTCTATTTGCTGATTTTTTGTCATATTCAGCTCTCAGAATCAGTAATTCGTTCTCTAACTTTGGGTCACTTCCTGCATACACTTTTTCTTGAAGAATTTTTATTTTATGTTCCAATTGGACTCTCTCCTCTCGAGTCTTCTTAGATTTTGAACCTGTATAACTAATAATATGCCCCTAATAAAAGCTTTGAAAGCCTCCCACTTTATACATGCTGATGTTTGTGTAGTATTGATATCAAAGAACTCATCTATCTGTTTTTCTATGTACTTAACAAATTCCTCATCCTGAAGCCATTTATGCTGAAATTGCCACCTACCTGGTTCCTTTGTCAATTTCTTATCTACATATATTAGACAGCAGGGTGCATGATCAGAGATCACAATATTATCATAGAAGCAGTTTTGAATCTTGGACCTTAATTCTGTGGAGATCAAAAAATAGTCAATACGTGAGAATGTCTTGTAGGTATTGGAATAACAAAAGTAGGCTTTAACTTGTGGTTTCATTTCTCTCCATATATCTAGCAATCTCAATTCTTTCATAAAATGATTAATGATCATCCTGCATCCATTGTGCGTACAGTCCAGTCCTGTTGATCTATCTATACCGGGATTCAATGTACAATTAAAATCCCCTGCTATTATATGTTGCCCTGTAAGTGATGATAAAATAAGAAAGAAATTAGCAAAGAAATTTTGATCATCTATATTGGGACCGTATAAGTTCACCAGATTTATATTTTCTAATAACAAAGATCCTTGGATGATTAGATATCTTCCAAATTTGTCTCCAATTACATTTTTCACTTGAAATGGGATTGATTTATGTATGAGAGTCATAACTCCCCTGGCTCGAGATGAAAATGAAGAGGTGAATACACTTCCTTGCCATCTTCTCCTAATTCTTTTTACATCCTCCTCTATTAGATGAGTTTCTTGTAAAAACACAATTTTTGAACCTATGTCTTTTATTTTATTCATAACTTGTTGAAGTTTTTTTAAATTTTGTAGACCTCTGCAATTCCATGAAGTTAAATTAAGATTAACGCTTTGGTCTATGATCAATAAGGAGTTTGAGATTACCTCGCAATGTAAACATGCTCATACAGAGAAGCAAAAACATGAGTGGTTGAACATTCATCCTACAAACTACACACAAACAAATTCCCCCTTCCCACATTCGTGGTAATCCCCCCAAAATCAAAAAAAAAAATTCTGTCTCCCGCTATAGCCATCGACCGCTCCACACCCATGAGGACCAGCCAGAGCCACTCCTTCTTCATCCTCCCAATCACCCTAACTCTACTGCTTTTAATGACGTAACATTAACTCTCTTCTGTAGTTTTCCAACTTAACTCCAAAATTTTATAGCAACTTTGTACATCATAGGTTTTTTTTTTAAATATATAATACAATGTATATTTTGTAAACTTGCTATATGCTTCAGATCAGTCAGATGCCTGTGCAAATGCTTAAATATTCTACCTTATATTTTGTTCATGCTTCATGCTTAGCTCCCACCAGTCTCTCTCTTGGATCTTCTTGATGAGCTCCTGTGCCTCCTCAGGGGTCTTGAAGGTGTGGGTTCTGCCCTTATATGTGACCAGCAGTCTTGCAGGATAAATCACTCCATGACGAATCCTGAGGTTGCGCAGCTCTTTAAGGGCGGGGTCAAACTGTTTCCTTAATTGTTGGATTCCTGTGGCCAAATCTGGGTAGAACCGCACCTGTTGATCCTGGTATTTAATTTCTCCTTTGGCTCGCGCCGCATTGGAGATCGTCATCCTGTCTCTGTAGCTGAGGAACTTCATAATCAGCGTCCTCGGTGGTGCCTTATTATCTCTCGGTGGGCCGATTCGGTGGGCGCTTTCTAAGACGACTGATGACTGCAGCTCCGCGTTATTCAGCGCTTCTGGAATCCACTTTTCCAAAAAGGAACATGGATCCCGACCCTCCGTTCTCTCCGGGAGGCCCACCAGCCTCAGGTTGTTCCGTCTCGACCGGGATTCTAAATCCAGGACATTATCTTCCAGACGTTTATTTTTTAATTCCAATGTGCGCACCTTTAATTGTAGGCCGGTGACGTCATCCTCAGCGCTGGAAATTCGGAGCTCCACCTGCGACACTCGTTCCATACAGTCGCTTATTTCCTTTCTCATTCCTTCTATCGCTGCTATAATCCCATCAAATTTAGTGGAGAAGTCTGCTCTCATTGAGCCAATGGCAGCGAGCACCGCACCTGTGCCGTCGCCAGCAGTCACCGCTCCTCCGCTAGCTTGCTCCACCATATCTGAGGATTTTTCTGCTTCGTCACGGACGTGAAAGTCCGTTAACTTGGACTGTTTCGGCGGTTCAGTTTTTCCTCCACCTGATTTCCCAGCCTTAGGCTTTACTGGCATGTCCTCGCCCAAACGCTGGGATAGGTTTTGTTCCAATTGAGAGAGTTATTTGCCGATTTTTTTATTTTTAGGAGCAGAGTAGAGTGGAACACGTCCTCCTACATGGCAGCCATAACCGGAAGTCCCTTGGAGTTATTTTTGATCAAGATCTGTTTTTCAATTCATATATTCAATTTGTTTGTAAGACTGCCTTCTATCATTTGCGTAATATTGCCAAGATTAGGAGCATCTTGTCTCAGAGTGATGCTGACAAACTGATCCACGCTTTTGTTAGCTCTAGATTAGACTATTGTAACTGTTTATTATCAGGTTGTCCTAAAACATCTCTAAAAAGTCTTCAGTTGATCCAAAATGCTGCTACAAGAGTTTTAACTGGTACTAGAAAGAGAGATAATATCTCTCAGGTTCTGGCTTCCCTTCATTGGCTTCCCATAGAATTTAGAATTAAGTATAAAATCCTTCTTCTCACTTTCAAAGCTCTAAACAATCAGGCCCCTTTTTATTTAAAAGATCTGATATTACTCTATTATCCTAACAGAGCACTTCGCTCCCAAAATGCTGGATTACTTGCAATACCTAGAATCTCCAAAAGTACAATGGGGGCAGAGCCTTCAGTTATCAAGCTCCTCTCTTGTGGAACCAGCTGCCAATCTGGATTTGGGAATCAGACTCAATTTCTGTTTTTAAGAATAGAGTTAAAACCTTCCTTTTTGATATAGCCTACAATTAGGAGAGATCATGTGTTTCTGAACCCTCCCTTGGTAATGCTGCTAATAGGTTTAGACAGCTGGGGGACCTCCAATAATTGCACTGGGCTTCACTCCTTTCTTCACTCTCAATGAAATATTTTTAAATTTTTTTTTGCTGGTCATTAACATCTGTTTGTTCTCTCCCATAGACTGAGTCCCCATCGTGCTGTTTGCTCTCTACATGTCTGTTCTTTTCATCTTCTCTATCCCCTCACCCCCCAGCCAGTCACAGCAGATGACTGCCCCTCCCTAAGCCTGGTTCTGCTGGAGGTTTCTTTCTGTTAAAAGGAAGTTTTTCCTCTCCACCGTCGCCAAGCGCTTGCTCATAGGGGATCGCCTGATTGCTGGGGTCTTTCCGCAATTGTGGGGGTTTCCCCTACAGTTGAAAGTGCTATGAGATGACTCTTGTTGTGAAATGGCACTATATAAATAAAGCTGAATTGAATTGAATTATTTAAATTTGTTTGATGATCTGAAACATTTAAGTGTAACAAACCTACAAAAAAATGAGGAATCAGGAAGAGGGCAAACACTTTTTCACACCACTGTATGTAAGTATGTATGTATGCATGTATGTATGTATGTAGGTACTGTAGGTAGGTAGGTAGGTAGATAGACTTTATTGATCCCAAACTGGGAAATTACAGTGCAAAAGCAGCATGACAGTAGACGATCAAAACAACAGAAACACACACAGCATAACAGACAAAGGGATTACCCATGGAAAGTAAAACTGCCTTAATAACTTATATACTACATTGCAGATGAATAGATGGTGACCGATATACGTATGTACATGAATCATACCCGCTGTACAATGCAGAACTATCAGGTGCAGGGTGAAATGTGAAGCACCAATCAGACTGCAAGGAGCAGTATGGCAGTATAGTTATGACCAGAAATCAACATTAAATAGTAAATGGCGTTCACTTATATAGCGCTTTTTCTCATCTCTAGATGACTAAAGCGCTTTACAGATCCTGCTATCCACCCATTCACACACTGATGGTGGCAGAGCTGCCATGCACTGCCATGCACTGGCCTGACCCACCAGGAGCAACATGGGGGTTCAGTGTCTTGACACTTCGACAAGCAGACTGCAGACAGAGCGGGAATCGAACCCCTGATCCTCCGTTCAGTAGTTGGCCACACTACACCCGTGCTACAGAGTGAGTTATTGTACAGTGAAATGGCATGTGGCAGGAAAGATTTCCGGTACCTAACGGTTTTGGCAACAAAGTTGTAGCAGTCTGCTGGAGAAAGTGCTCCGCTGTCTGTCCAGTGTGTGGTGGAGAGGATGATCGGGACTGTCCATGATGGATTGCAGTTTGTTTAGTGTCCTCCTCTCCACCACAGTCTCAAAAGTATCTGGCCTGAGACAAATTACAGAGCCAGCCCTCTTGACAATCTTGTCAAATCTGTTGGTGTCGCTGGCTCTGATACTGCTCCCCCAACAGACAGCAGCAAAGAAGATGGTGCTGGAAACAATGGCCTGGTAGAAAAGCACCAGCATCCTGTTGCACACGCTGAAGAATCTCAGCTTCCTCAGGGAGTAGAGTCTGCTCATCCCCTTCTTGTACGCAGCATTGGTGCTGGATTTCCAGTCCAGTCCGTTGCTGATCATGACACCCAGGTATTTGTAGTCCCCAACAACCTCCACATCCTCCACCCTAATCTGCAATGGCTGTGAAGGCGTCCTCTTCTTCCTGAAGTCAATCACCATATATAGGGTAACTAATAATTACATGGATGCAAGACAACTGGGAGCCAATCAGGACTAAACAGCAACACACGTGAGGGAAAGTGGCTATGGGTATGCAGCACACGAGGGACTGAGAACGACTGGTAAACAAGTACAGGGAATACACATGAGACTTGCACAAAAGACCAAGGGTGGACACAGAAGACAGCAACAACAGGGGTCATGAGGACGACAGGACAAACTAAGGACAGAGGATGCACTTGAAAGATACACACAGGATCAGGGGAGATATGACCACGAACAGGACATGACGGACAAGAACAAGAATACAACAAAGACCACAATGACAGTGAACATAATGACCATACAAAACCAAAGCTGAGGCAGGGATAAAACATGAAAGAAAGAAAACACAGAGAAACATAAACTAAAGGCGAGGACATCACACAAGACCAGGGACCACAGAAAACAATAATAAACAGAGACCAACAAATGGGAACCAGGGAAACACAGAAGGCAATAATAAAAATAATAATGGCAAAGGAAAACACAGAGAGGATTCTAAATTGTCCTTAGGTATGACTGTGAGAGTGAATGGTTGTTTGTCTCTCTGTGTTGGCCCTGCGATAGACTGGCGATCTGTCCAGGGCGTACCCTGCCTTTCACCCAAAGACACTGGGATAGGCTCCAGCCCCCCCGCGACCCGAAAAGAATTAAGCGGAAGAAGATGAATGAATGAATGGAAAACACAGAGCATCCAAAATGAACAAGAAGTGTGGACATGGTCTAAAACCATGTCTAGATCATGACTTTATCCCCACCCCCCAAAAGGGCAGATTCCAGACACCCCAGAAACAACACAAAAAATTACTGTAACCTAGAAGGAAGGAGGGGTCACAGGCACAGTGGGCAGAACCAAACGCAGAAAGTCAAAAGGAAAAAAAGGAAAAATGTCCATCGGGTGCCTGACCAAAGTCCCACGGCCACAACCCAGGAAAGCACAGCATGCTGGGGGCTACCCAAAGTCCATAGACTCCAGTGCATGGAGTAAGAGGTGTCCATGATGCAACAGACTGTCCATGATTAGAGCACAGCACATCGAGTGGCCCCCCAAAGTCCATGGGCCACCTGACAGATGTTGCACGCCACCATCCCCTCCTGCCTCAAGGCCTCCACCATCATCCCCATCCCCAAAAAGTCCGCAACTGACAGCCTGAATGACTACAGACTCATAGAACTCATGTCTGTAGTCATGAAGTGTTCTGAGCAACTGGTGTCCCAGCACATCAGGGACTGTCTTTCCCCCTTCTTTGATCCCAACCAGTTCGCCTACAAGAAGAACCAGTCTACAGAAGATGCCATCGCCACCACAATCCACAGAGTGCTGAGTCACCTAGAGAACCCAAGGAGCTACGTGAGGATGCTCTTTGTGTCATGAGCCGAGCCTGCTTGGTTTTCCCCGGCTTGGCCCTGATCTCTCTGTGGGTCCTGGCTTCATTGTTTATGTACATTTGTGTATTCACTCCATCCCTTTAGCCGCTACCTGACCGGCAGCTGTTAGTCAGCCTTGTGATCTTTTTCCCACGCTGCTGACAGTCTGTCGGTCCTACCACACCCCCTCATTCTCCGTATTCTCCCAGCTGTCCCAGCCCCGGTAATTATCTTTTCCACGCCTCAGGTGCTCCCAATTTGTGTGATCAGCCGCGTTTGGATTTAAGCAGCTATTCGCTAGACAAATGCCGCTGGGTCATTGAACGAGTCACTCCTGTTCTTCACGCGGAGATTGTCATGTCAAGAAGGACTGTTATTTGCGCTCGCCAGGAGAACTGGACTTTTTGGGACTGCTCCAACGTGTGAGTAAATTGTTAGCGTTTCTTTGTGCGGTTGCTGCTACGCTGAACCAGAAGCGTTTCTTCCCCTGCAGTAATCTGCTACGCTTCTGGCAGCGTTTCCTCCCAGCAGCACAACTGCTACGCTTAGGCTGTGCCCGGTTTGCGTTCCCCCGAGTTGTTGAGCTACTCACTGCCTTCCTCGCTCTCTCGAGCGCTTGTGTGTAAATTACATTATTGTTCCTGTGGCCACGGTACATAGTGGCCTGTCCGCTGTCCACTTCGTGTCAGCCATTTTGTGTACAATATACCTTCTTGTAAGTCTTTATTTTTGAACTGTTTTATGTTAATAAATGTGTGTGGTGAACTCCTGCGTTTAAATCCCTCCATCCTTCTCCTCCTCCGTGCGCAATAGTAGGGCGCACGGAGAGTTTATGACAGAATGACCCAGCCAGGAAAAAGGATTTCGCGGGTTCACCCACACATCATTTTTTTCCCTTTATCATTATAACTGTTTCTTTGTTTTGGACTAACCTGTGTTGGAGCGCATAATGCCCCGGGCTCGTCGACCTCGTGTGAGGAGAGGAGGATCGGCCGCGGGGTCTTGTAGTGAGGAGGAGGAGGAGGAGGTGGCAGCTGTCTACATCCGAAGCTATGTGGATGAGTTTTTCACTGCCAGCGGACCCGAGAGGGATTGGTGGTGCGTTTATGGAGCGCTGGGGATTCTGGAAGCACACCCCAGGCTATGGACCAACCCACAGTACGCCAACCTGCTCTCCACAGTCTGCTCACTCCAACGTTCCTTCCCAGGTCTGGCATTTCCCACGACGCCGGGATGGAGGCCCACTTTCCCACAAACTGGCCGCCTCTGTGGCGCGTTGCTCAACACTCCACTTGCTCCAGCACGGTCTGTCCAGGCACATAAAGAGATAGTGTCGTCCCGCAGGGGGACGCCGGGAGAAGCCTTCCTCTTCTGCAGCGGCCATCATTGCTTTAGCTGCCGAGAGGTCTGCTGGATTCACCCCGGCCACGCCTACCTCCGTCGTCAGGGAGACGGCTCCTCCAATAGTCTGCGGAGGGGTCCACATCATCGCTGGCACAGAGAGGGACGAGTTCCTGCCCTCTGCAGCTGCAGAAGTCATCAATCGGGATGACAGGCAAGTATTTTTTTCATTCTGAATCATTTATTGACACTGAATCTTGCACGTCTCCCAAGGGGGAGGCCCAGTATCAGCAGTCCACTGGGTCCTGTCCTCCAGCTGCAATTAATGATTGTTTCCTTCCCCTCTCCGTGTCTCCTCCCATTCTCCCTGAGGGCCTGCCGGACCAAGAACCGGGCTGCCTGACGATGGAGGAGGTTGAGGCCCTGGATGATCCTGCCCAGGAGCCTGCACAGAGGCGTTCCCCTGCAACCAAACCGGCGGACGAAAAGTGGGCGAATCTGCTCGCCTTCATCAACTGCCGGGTCGAGGAGGAGCGCCGTGAGAGGGAGGTCTGAGGACGCACTTCCCCGGCTGTGAGAGTTCCACCCCTTACGTCTGCTCAGCCCACGGATCCGCCATCAGATGAGAAGTGGGCGAACCTGCTCTCTGCAGTCATCAGCCGGGTTGAGGAGGAGTGCCAGAAGACCAGGACTGCAACCACCATCACGCCTGCTGCAGGGACCGCCGCAGCAGAGTCACCCCCTGGACCTGACCCCCAGCCAACGGGATCCGGACCGTCACCATCGACAGTGTCGAAGTCCTGAACGGCGGTGGAGCTTGAGCACAGGCAAGTTATCTCTCCTGTAGTTCAATTGCCAATAATTGAGAGATCTTGTCTGGCTTTTGGGGAGGGGAGTCGGGTGCAGCTCTCTGCTGCACCTGGGCTTCCCTCGCCGGGCTCCGCCGCTGCTGGCGACCATAACCTTTCCTCCTCTCCTATGCCTGTCGAGCCCCTCACTAGGGTCACCAGAGAGGAGCTACCATCACCGGGGTTTCCCACTGATGACGGCGGGACGTTGGCCGTCCCAGAGGAGGTCGAGGGAGGCACACCACCAGGTGCGATGACAGAGGCTATGCACTCCAAATCACCGGAGTCCTGGACGGCGGTGGAGCACGAGTTCAGGCAAGTGTGCTCCATTATGTCAATTCCTGATTTGTCAATGTCACACTGCCCGACTCATGGCGAGGAGGGCCCGGTGCAGCTCATAGTAGCCCTCGGGGCCACCTCACCGGACTCTACCGCAGCCGGCGACCCTGACCCGGTCTCTTTTTCTCTCCCTCCGGGGTCGGAACCCCCTGCCAGGGTCGCTGGAGAGCAGCTGACTTTGCCAGAGGCTGCTGAGGATCAGGATCTGGCGCCAGGTGGGGTTAGGAGCACCACCTCCCTCGCTGGGGAGGCCACTGCGGGAGCAATGAGGCCCCTGATGGGGGTCACCGCTGGTGCAACGGTGCTTCAGCCGGAGCCCATCGGGGGTGCAGCCACGTCCCAGATCAGGACCCTCGTGGGTGCAGCTCTGGCCTAATCGGGGCCCACCGCGGAAGCAGCTGAGCCTCAGCCGGAGGTCACCGCGGGTGCAGCCACGTCCCAGACCGGGATCGTCATGGGTGCAGATCTGGCCCAATTGGGGCCCACCGCGGGTGCTGCAGAATCGCCACCAGAGGTCGCCAAGGGTCTGGCCCTGCCGAGGGAGGACGTCACTGCTTCAGCCCCTCCTGCCAAGGTCATCAGGGCTCCTCCCATCGATCGCCTCCTCAGCCTAGTGTCTCTGCGGGTTGGCCCTCTCACCATGGGTGCAGCTTTGACCCAATCGGGGTCCACCGTGGGTGCAGCTGAGCCTTGGCTGGAGGCCATGGTGGGTGCAGCAGAGCAGGCCCAGTTGGGGCCCACCGCGGGTCCAACGGAGCTGGCCCAGTTGGGGCCCACCGCAGGTGCAGTGGAGCTGGTTCAGTTGGGGCCCACCACAGGTGTGGTTGCGGACCACCCTGAGGATGCCGCGGTCCCCTTACCCTTGCCCTAAGCCATGGAGGTCCCCTTTCTCCGGTCCTGTTATCCACCGGTGAGCCTTCCGGTGGGCAGGCCACCTCCTGCTTCACCCCTTCAGTCCTGGTGGCTAATCAATGTGGGCTGGCCGCCAGAAGAATTGACTTCCCAGTTCAGGTGGCTCATGTTTTCTGGCAGGCCACCGGATTCCGTCCACCGGACCTTCTGCTGGGCCTGGGACTCTGGGCAGCCTCCTAAGCCCCAACGCCTGTGGACTTGGGGGGTTAATTGTGGGCTCTGGGCGGGGCATTGTGTTCCCTCCTTCCTGTTCCCCCTTCCGCCCACCCGGGTTCATGTTGGTTGTTGTTGTTACAACTGTTGGGGGGGGGGCTTCTTGATGTTACCGTGGGTGTCTGGGGATCCACCCCTTAGAGGGGGGCTCTGTCATGAGCCGAGCCTGGTTTTCCCCGGCTCGGCCCTGATCTCTCTGTGGGTCCTGGCTTCATTGTTTATATACATTTGTGTATTCACTCCATCCCTTTAGCTGCTACGTGACTGGCAGCTGTTAGTCAGCCTGGTGATCTTTTTCCCACGCTGCTGACAGTCTGTCGGTCCTACCACGCCCCCTCACTCTCCGTATTCTCCCAGCTGTCCCAGCCCCGGTAATTATCTTTTCCGCGCCTCAGGTGCTCCCAATTTGTGTGACCAGCAGCATTTGGATTTAAGCAGCTATTCGCTAGATAAATGCCGCTGGGTCATTGAACGAGTCACTCCTGTTCTTCACGTGGAGATTGTCATGTCAAGAAGGACTGTTATTTGCGCTCGCCAGGAGAACTGGACTTTTTGGGACTGCTCCAACGTGTGAGTAAATTGTTAGCGTTTCTTTGTGCGGTTGCTGCTACGCTGAACCAGAAGCGTTTCTTCCCCTGCAGTATTCTGCTACGCTTCTGGCAGCATTTCCTCCCCGCAGCACAACTGCTATGCTTAGGCTGTGCCCGGTTTGCGTTCCCCCGAGTTGTTGAGCTACCCATTGCCTTCCTCGTTCTCCCGAGTGCTTGTGTGTAAATTGCATTATTTTTCCTGTGGCCACGGTACACAGTGGCCTGCCCGCTGTCCACTTCGTGTCAGCCATTTTGTGTACAATATACCTTCTAGTAAGTCTTTATTTTTGAACTGTTTCATGTTAATAAATGTGTGTGGTGAACTCCTGCATTTAAAACCCTCCATCCTTCTCCTCCTCTGTGCGCAATAGTAGGGTGCACGGAGAGTTTATGACACTTTGTAGATTACAGCTGAGCTTTCAACACCATCATCCCAGATCCCCCCACCCTGCTCCTGGATAAAAAACTTTCTCACCAACCGCCCACAAACAGACAGACTTGGCCACCACCACTACTCCACACTGTCTCTTAGCACTGACCTCCCCCCCCCCCCCGCCAGGGCTGCATGCTAAATCCTCCACTGTACTCCCTGTACACCTTTGACTGAATTCCAACCCACCCAACCACTGTCATCGTGAAATACGTGGACGGCACCACTTTGGTTGGGCTCAACACTGATGACGATGAGAAGGCATATAGGGCAGAGATAGAGAATCTGCTGCTGTGGTGCCAAGCAAACAACATGAAACTGAATGTCCAAAAAACCCAAAGAACTCATGCTGGACTTCAAGGAGAACAGACAGGACCCCCCCCCCCCCTTCCATAAATGCCGACCATGTGGGAAATGTCCCCGCTTTTATGTTCCTGGGCACCCACATCTCCTCTGACCTCTCCTGGACTGTCAACATCAAGGCCCTGGTGAAGAAAGCCCAGCAGCGGCTGCACTTCCTCCATGTCCTGAGGAAGAACAACCTGGACCAGAAGCTGCTGCTGGCCTTCTATCGCTGTTCAGTGGAGAGTGTGCTCACCTACTGTCTGGGTGTGTGGCACGCTGGCTCCACAGCCAAGAACAGGATAGCTGTGCAGAGGGTCATCAACACTGCCCAAAAAATTATCAGCGGCCCTCTACCCTCCCTGGAAGACATCTCCAGATCCTCCTGTCTCAGAAGGATCAAGGCCATCACAGCAGACCCCTCACATCCCGCCCACCACCTGTTTGACCTGCTTCCCTCTGGACGACGGTTCAGATTGATCAGGCCCCACACCTCCAGACTGACAAACAGTTTCTTCCCCTAGGCCATCCGTACTGCAGACAGTTAGAGGCCCCACCCCCCTCCCTCCAAACGCTCACATATTCAGAACTGAGGACCTTTTAATTATCATGGCATATATTTTCCAAAATCCTTGGGCCATTTTACTCAATTGTGTGTTTAATTGTGTGTCCACACTCTGCACTCTTATGTACATAGTTCCACCCGTGTAGCCATGACCAGACCTGTGTATATTTCCATAATCCCGAGGCCATTTTTATTTTCATTTTCATTTTATTTTATTTCAGTTGTGCGTTTTTGTGTTCTGTAACCGTGTTCTCTCTAATCCTTCTCTCCTACTTTACTGTGCAGTTTCCTGGTGGAGCATCCACAATTTCGTTGTACCGTTCCACTGTACAATGACAATAAAGCCTATTCTATTCTATTCTATTCTATTCTATTCTACTCTTAACTTTTGGTCCACTACTGCTGGACTGACAGTCTCTGGCGAAGCTGCTGGTTGCGTGACAACCTTGGGAGACCCCGGAGGAGCAGACATGACTGTCTCTGAAGACGCTGGTGGAGCAGCGGATAAGGCAGTCCGAGGCGCAGCAGCGGGCGAGGGAACCAGCGTAGCAGATGTGAGAGCCGGCACTGCAGCTGCTGTGGGAACCAGCATAACAGCTGTCATGGGAGCCAATGGTGGAGCTGCCGGGGGAGCCAACGTTGGAGAGCCCTCCGGGGCTGGAAAACTTTGTGGGGCTGAAACAGAGGCGGACAGGTGACTTCGCACAAAAGTTCGGCCAGCCAGTGCTCTTAAATGCCAGCGAGCTAAGGGATATCACTGGCATTTTAAATACAGTTTTCTTTGCAGGAATGCAGCGGTATCAGTACTGGTGGTGTAGTTGGCTAATATTCATACACATATTTTATAGCAGCACTCCATCACAGTCATAATGGGACGAGGACTACCATCCTACTCTTGACTGGTCAGTGGAGAAATGTCACAGGTGTGGAAGAGCTCTTTAGTAAAATATGACAAACAAAAAGCAGAATGTGCAGTATATAGTGTGTAAAAGAGCATTTTATTAGGTTCTGGTAATGGTATACAGAATCAGTGAGTATTCAAACTGGAGTTTCCTTCTGTTGTATTTAAAACCACAACCAGACCAGGTGAAAACCAGAGTTTACCAAGAATAAGACAAGGTTTTAAGAGATCAAGACCAAGTTAAGACTAAGACCTATACACAGTGATCTTGGTCTTGACTTGGGTTGCAGTGCACTGTGGTCTCGGTCTACAATACTTAAGTTCTCATCCAAGTGGCATTGATGAATCCCCCATTAATTCAAAATGGCATATAAGCAATTCTAACAGTAATCATGACCAATATTTTTCCTAATCTTACTTCCACCTTCCTAATTTTAAGAAGAACATAGGTTGAACTGAAAGAGTGGTCAGAACGGTATGAAGCAGCTCACAAGATCAGAGTAAAATAAAACCCAAAGACGGTTTTCACGACTTCTTTTTTTCATTGCAGCACAGTTCCACGCTTGAATACATCCAATACACAACAGTGGCAGTCACTTCTCATCTCTGCACATGTGCTGATGCACTCCAATTCACATTTTATTGTACATGAAGGATGGGAGAGACTGCAGCACACTGGCAAATGAACTGTCTTTAAAGCTGCAGCAGTCCAACATTAACTGGACTATGGTTTTATTATTAAAGGCTGCTGGTGACACTTGAAGTTACCATTTCACACTGCAGAAAAACAAATTTGTATAATATGCACAGCCAACTTTTGCATAGTGTTCACAGAGATTTTTTTTAACAGGAAAAGTCCCTAAGATGTGACAGGGCATTGGCAAAAAGGAAGAGTTGCCATCACCACAAAACACAAACAAGTCTATGTTTATTTCTGTAAGCATTTCTCTCACTGCTGTTTATTCATACCGTCACCCAGATATGTCCATTTTATAATTAAACCACACTGTTTGCTGGTTTTGAATAAACATCGTCAAACATCAGCCGTCATTGAAAACTATGTTTGCCTCATGCTTGTCTCTACCAAGGAGGTTATATTTGCACTACTGTTCTGTTTTTCATTTGCAGGATTACAGAAAACATATGGAAGGAAGACTGCAGTTTACCCTAATTTAGAAATGATTAACTTGTAGTGGTGATGTGGATCATGAGCCAGGATTTTTCTTTTTAAATGCTACTAATGCAGCAGCGCTAATCCACTTGACCTTATTTTCAGAGTCTATCATGTTATGTCTGAATAAGGGAGCCGGAGTCAGGGTTATGCCATGCAGCAGACTCAGCCAACTGAACTTTTATTAACACACACAGAGAACTATATACAGTGGGCTGTGCCCGCCTGACGTCACACCAGAAGCGGGTACGGCAAGCCCCATGGGCCACACACTCATACCACACTCACTACACAACAATTCTCCTCCCCCTCACAAAAATGCAAAACCACACACACAATCGAGACCCTCCCCAATTTAGGACCCGAATCATGCACTAAGAGAACAGGGAACCATGAACTGTAGGAAAATGACCTATCACATTCACACAAAAATAACTAAAATCAGCATTTTTTTTTTTTTTACTGAATACACAAAATAATCCCCAAATAATATACAATCATACTCACATGCACACCAGCATTGACATTTAGGTTATGCCACAGTCTGCAGGCAGCCAGATGAAAACCCAGCTCGGACGCCCCAGGCAGCCCCATGGCATGTACGCCCCAGGCCGCCATCTGCCTCTGGGATCAAAACCGACCGCCCCAGCGAAAGTGTCCCTCTTCACCATCACCTGCTTCTTTCCTCTGGTCCCGCAGTGCTGCCGTCTGGCACGCCGTCCCTCCGCGCCCGTCGGTTCTCTCCCGACCACCTTCAACACCGCCGTAGCTGTCGCCGTCATGGCTCGAAACATTCTGGCCCCCTGTGGCCAAACTCCAGGGAAAACCGAAGCTTACTCGTCTCGCTGCTCGCCAACTCAGGCGTCTCGCCGTAACACCCCGCACCCTCGTCCGGGGCACCCCGAGTTCCGGCACTGAGATCCTGCCCCACCTCCACTGTGCCCGGCTCCTCTTCTCTGTCATCCGAGGCGCTCTGCTGTGCTGCCTCCGTGTCCGGCCGTCGTTGCTCACTCCCGGGGTTCACAGCCTCACTCTCGTCGGCGTCACTCTCCAACCCAGGCACCTCATCACTGTTCCCAGCACCCTCGTCCCAGGTGCTCCGCTGCACTGTATCCATGCTCGGCTGTCACTGCTCTCTTCCGGGGCTCTCAGCTTCGCTCTCGTTGGCGTCACTCTCCGACCCAGGTGCTTCGTTGCTGCTCCCAGCACACTCGTCCAAGGCGCTCCGCTGCGTCGTCTCTATGCTCAGCTGTCGTTGCTCTCTCCTGGGGCTCTCAGCATCCACGTTCCCGCTCTCCCGCTGCCCAGTGTCCAGCTGCAGGGATGACTCCTATTGCTGCTCTCTCTTTCCGCTGTCGTCGCTCACTGCGTCGTCACCCTCACCAGCGCTACGATCCCATAACGTGCTGAGCTCCTCGGCTGGCCCGCCATCCACCGTGACCAGGGACTCCTCCACTCGTGGCCCCTGTCTCACCTCGAAGTCTTGTTGGTAGCCAGTAGCTTGTTTTTGGCGCCAAGCTAGCTTCATGGCTAACTCTCCCATTGAAACCAGCTGGGCCGTTAGCTCCTCCCAGCTAACCAGCCTAGCTCCATTTGGCGCCAACACTCTTGCTACCCACAGCTTCATGGTCCTCGTCTGCTCAGTGAACTACTCGGCCAGCTGCTTGACAGCATCCACATAGCACTCCGTTTCATCCAACGTACCGAGAATTCTTCGGCCTTCCGTGCCGAGATGGTGGGCCAGAAGTGCTCGTCTTTGTCTCCCGTCAAGTCTACTTAGACCCAGTGCCGTGATATAACCCTCGAACATGGCCAGCCACTTCGGCCACAGGATCACTGGCTCTCCTGGGTACTCCAGAAACGGTATCAGGGATGGAGGTAGCTCATACGCTCCCATAATTTCTCTCTCGTCGCCAAAATGTTATGTCTGAATAAGGGAGTCGGAGTCAGGGTTATGCCATGCATGCAGCAGACTCAGCCAACTGAACTTCTATTAACACACACACAGAACTACATACAGTGGGCCGTGCCCACCTGACGTCACACCAGGGGCGGGTGCGGCAATCCCCATGGACCACACACTCACTACACAACATATCAGTCTGTCAGTTCCGCTCCCACTTCATTTCTCTACATTCAGGCTGGTTGAGTCGCACAGATGAGGCTTTGTCTCATCCTCCTCTTCATTTGTTCTTGTCCTGACCGGTCTGACTGTGCTGACATTGATTGCAGCTGGTGGCAATATTTTTTTTTGTTTTGGTCTGTCTTGGATAAACAAGACAAGCTGCAATGCAAGTGGCCTATGTGTTGATACACAGTGCTAAAAGAGGCTCTGAAGTGGAGCAGAACTTATCAAGGCAAAGTGCAGTTTAAGGCAGACAAGTCATTCAACACTGGGGGGGAGGGGAATCACCAGAGGCTGCACCATACGATATTATTATGAAAAAAATGGCCAGATCTCTCAATGATCTTCTAGTGATCTCCCAAGTTTTGACTGGGCCCAAAACCCACAAGGATCTCCCAGACATTAACACAGAAATGGCTTTTTCGAGGCTTTAGGAGATCATTGAGACATCGGGCCAATTTTTGATCTCTCAGTGGTCACCCAACGATCTCCATGGTGCATAAAGGGTCCCTCAATTTGACAATATGGCCTTAAAAGGGTCTTAAAATTCTTTAAAGTCTTAAATCTAACTCCCTTATAGTTACCGTACAGCAGCATCAGATGACCAACTGATTATTGAGTCAATGTTTAATGTCAAAAAGCATTTCCATTTTTTTAAATGCTTTTTTCACAAAAGCATTTTGTCTTTATCCTTGACTGTTCATGCATCTGAGTATATGCGTACCTACTCTGCCAACAACACACACACACACACACACACACACACACACACACACACACACACACACACACACACACACACACCTCAAATTAATCTTAAAGAGAAAAAAAAATCGGGGATACGTTTCCTTCTTGGTCAGACTAACACTAACAAACAAAAGAATATGATAACAGACATAAATCAGTTTTAAAGGTCACAAACCACCAAGGTTTGGCCTCACTGTGGCAGACCACCCAGTATGATCACAGCAAGCCTAAAAACTAGTGGGATAAATTACTGGGTGTGGGTAACAAGCTGCTTCTTTTGTGTATCCACACCTCGAGTTCATTTTTAACTTCAGTTTTACTGCATGTTTTAAGAGGCAGGTATGAATCCGAGGAGAGCAGACTCCATAATGACATCTTTATGTATCTGGCGTTTTGAAAGCACAACATGCAAGACACCCAGTTCTTTACCGGTGGTCAGCAGAGATGGACAGAGTAATCAGAAATTGTACTCAAGTGGAAGTAGCTTTAACTTATGATATTCATTCCTCCACTAAGAGTAGTGACCCAAAAATTATCACAGTAAGAGTAAGAAAGTATCTTCTAAAAGTCACTTGAGTTTACCTGAATTGAGTGATTTTATTCCCACCAATAAGTTTTCCTAATAAATTTGGGACTTTTTTTCCTCTTAAATTTACAAATTTTGTGATACATTTTCATCATTTTGTATAATTTTTTTTTTCACATTTTTAATGCCAGTTTGCATTTTTTAACCAAATATTTCAACTTTTTTCTTGTAAATTGTGACTTATTCTTATAAATGTTGGGCTTTTTTTCTTATACATTTGCAGCTTTTTTAAACTGTAAATTTTCAACTCTTTTCTTGTGTATTTGCAATTTATATGGTTTTCTTTTGGATGATAGAGGGAAATATCAATTAACTACACATGTCCTCTAATACAAGAAAACCTAGAAAGAGTAATAAATCAAACTAGAGGACACTCAGAGAACACATCCCTCCGCCAAGGCTACATCCATCCGTCTGTCCCTCTGTAACTCCATCCCTCTGTCCATACCTTCAAATTTGTTCGGTAGTTTTTTGCATAACCCTGCTGATGCACTGATGGACAAACACATTACATTACAAGACAGGGCTTTGGCAAAAGTATGCGCTCATGGACCACCTCCATATCTAATGGGCTCATCCTCGACAGAGATAATTGCTGAGCCAGAATACCAAAACAATGATTTCAAATCTGATAAACCAATGAGGAAAAACGTTTCAAATGGCTCCCTTCCTGTTCACTCTTTATACTGCGGACTTCTCACACAACACAACACACTGCCATCTACAGAAGTTCTCTGATGACTCTGCGATCGTTGGCCTCATCTCCAATGGAGATGAAGCTGAGTACAGAGGGCTTATCCAGGACTTCGTGGACTGGTGCCATCGGAACTGCCTCCAGATCAACGCGAGGAAAACTAAGGAGCTGGTGGTGGACTGCCGCAGGCATGGGCAGCCCCTCACAGTACCAGTAAATATACAGGGAACAGACATCGAGATGGTGACATCCTATAAGTACCTGGGTATTCATCTGAACAATAAACTAGACTGGTCACACAATACTGATGCACTCTACAAGAAGGGACAGCGCAGGCTGTTCCTGCTGAGGAGACTCAGGTCTTTTGGTGTACAAGGGGCGCTGCTGAAGTCATTCTATGACACGGTGGTGGCATCAGCCATCACTTTTGGAGTGGTCTGCTGGGGCAGTGGCATTACTGCAGCCGATAGGAAGAGACTGAACAAACTGATTAAGAAAGCTAGCTCTGTCCTGGGGCAGCGCCTTGATCTGATGGAGGAGATAGGAGAGAGAAGGACGGTGGCTAAACTGTCATCTCTGCTGGAGTCCGAGTTCCACCCTATGCAGGACATACTGGATGCACTGAGGAGCTCATTTAGCAGCAGACTACATCATCCCAGGTGCACAACCGAGAGGTTTCGTAGGTCCTTCCTACCAACGGCTGTCAGACTGTACAACCTAAGCAGGGCTGCTCGCAGAGATAGCAAAAAGACGTAACAAACTAATAGTTTTTTGAATGCAAAAGATGCAATAGACTTACACAATGGTCCCCTCCGGCATACAACTAGGAACATACCGGTCGCTATGGAGGGTGAGAATATGTATGGGCACATAATCATACCATGTAGGATAACTAAGTAGACGGTTATGCTGTTTCATTCCATCTAGCAACAATGCTCTGCACTGTGTGTGTTTATATATTTACATATTTATTTCATCTAGCTACAATGCTCAGCACTGGGTGTGTTTATATATTTATATATCTACATATTATTCCATCTAGCTACATTGCTCCGTACTGTGGGTGTTTATATATTTACATATTTATTCCATCTAGCTACAATGCTCTGCACTGTGTGTTCATATATTCATATATTTATTCCATCCAGCTACAATGCTCTGCACTGTGTGTCTGTGTGTGTGTGTATATATATATATTTTTATAGTAATACGTACATATGTATATTAGCTGCTCTTGCTTGCTTGTTTTTTTTCTTGCCTTCTGATTGTTGCTCTGAGTGTTGCTATCCCTGTGCTGTTGCAATCCTGGAATTTCCCGGTTGTGGGACTAATAAAGGCTTATCTTATCTTATCTTATCTTAAATCAGTGAAATTAAAAGTTACTCAAAGATAACGACCAAATGTACTTGAGCAAAAGTACGGGTTTTCATCTAAATTTCACTCAAGAGCAAATGGTATCCTGCAATAGAGCTACTCAAAAAAGTACAGTTTTGTGAAAAAGTTCCTTGAGTGCATACATGTACTTTAATAAATGTAACACAAACACAAACAGAGCCGCATCACAGGCAGACCTATCCTGTGGTGATTAAAGGCTCTGTGCTGCACTTGGGAGGCTAACGTCGTGGTTGAGTTGCATGGTAACCATACGGCAACCAAACCACAGGACCACGGCCCACTCCCATCACCGTATAATGTCCTATAATCTCACTGTTTTAACTGCGGCACTAACGGGAGCCGTCTTCCTCTGAAAACAGATGAGCTCTGTAATCAAGTATTTGACCCTCAGATAGCAGAGAAGGAGGGCAGAAATAAAAGTAGCATTTAAATGTACCAGAAATAGATACAGTACATCCATGTTTGGCCGTACACACCCAGCCAGTCGTCGGCTCTTATAGAAGTGGAGGAGGAAAGTTCTTATTCCAAAATATCTGGTTCAAGGTTTCTGGGTGGGGCTCCTAGAGGGTAATTTTAAAGGGTTCAGAAAAAATATGTAAAAGTGCTGATTGTGTATGTTGTATGATTTCACTCCTCCAACTCGGATTATATGTAAATTCGTTTAAGTCAAACTGTTCAGTTGGCTTCTCTGTAAGTGAATAAAAGAGGCTAAAAATATTTTCCTTTACTTGAAAAGAATGTAAATGACATGAAAGTTGACTTGGAATAAGATTATGAAAAATAAATGAAAGATTCAAAGATTTTTATTTGTCAATACTTCTATATGTACAGGACATACAGGAGAACTGAAATAATGTTTCTATCTCTCTTAGTGGTGTGTGCAGTTTATAAGAAAAGAAGGAATTAGGATGAAAAACAACAATGGCAGTCTATGTACAGTAATGCTACCCATAATGCAAATAAAGACAAATGATAACACCCAGCAATCCTATATACAGAAAAAAGTGGATCCATAATACCCGTAATTGCAAGTTCAATGCAGTAGTGTAGGTGCAGACAGTGACAGATTGGACTGCCCATGATCAATATTTCAATATCAGACAGACAGAAGCAGGTATGGCATTTGTACAAATGGTTGCAATAAGGTGCACAAACATACAGTGGTGTGAAAAAGTGTTTGCCCCCTTCCTGATTTCTCATTTTTTTGTATGTTTGTCACACTTTGTCACGCAGCTCTGCGATCCACATGGTGAGGACATCGATGGCCTCATTCACACCTTCACGGGCTACCTCAGCTTCTGTGCGGACAAATCCGTTCCCACCAAGACCATACGGTGTTGCTCAAACAACAAACCCTGGATCAACCCTGAGATTAAAACACTTCTGAGAGAGAAGAAGAAGATCTTCAGGTCGGGGAACAGGGAGATGCTGAAGTCCGTACAGAGGGAGCTGAGGAGAAAGATCAGAGAAGGCAAGGACAGCTTCAGGAGGAAGATGGAGGACAAGCTGCAACAGAGCGACATCAGCGGGGTCTGGAGAAACCTCAAAACCATCTCTGGGCTCCAGAATACCTCCCCCCAGGCCACGGGGGGCAGGGAGTGGGCGAACAATCTGAATTTGTTTTTCAATAGGTTTGACCAACCGCCCTCCCCCCTGACTGCACAACAACCACTGCTGCCTGTAAAGACATCAAGTCCTGCTGCCCACTCCCCACTCCACCAACACCCCCCACTCCCAACACACAGCCCCCCATCCTGACCCTGACCAGGACCCAGGTGAGGACGGAGCTGAGGAAGATCAAGGCGAGGAAGGCATCGGGACCGGACAGCATCAGCGCAAAGCTCCTCAAATCCTGCGCAGACCAGCTGTGTGGGATTGTGACGTACATATTCAACCTGAGCCTGAAGCTGGGGAGGGTACCACAGCTGTGGAAAACATCTTGTGTGGTACCTGTACCAAAAACTTCCCACCCCAAAGACCTGAACAGCTACAGACCGGTGGCCTTGACGTCCCACTTGATGAAGACCCTGGAGAGACTGCTCCTTGCTCATCTCCGCCCCCTGGTGGAACCAGCGATGGATCCACTCCAGTTCGCCTACCAGCATGGCATTGGGGTGGAGGATTCGGTGATCTTCCTCCTTCACCGTTCTCTGTCCCACCTGGAGAAGCCCGGGAATATGGTGAGGATCATGTTCTTTGACTTCTCCAGTGCTTTCAACACCATCCAGCCGACGATCCTGAAGGACAAGCTGCTGCGCGCAGGGGTGGACCAGCACCTGTCATCATGGATCCTGGACTACCTCACGAACCGGCCTCAGTTTGTGAGAACCCGGGACTGTGTGTCCGACACGATCATCAGTAGCACGGGGGCCCCCCAGGGAACGGTGTTGGCTCCCTTCCTGTTCACTTTATATACTGTGGACTTCTCACACAACACAACACACTGCCATCTACAGAAGTTCTCTGATGACTCTGCGATCGTTGGCCTCATCTCCAATGGAGATGAAGCTGAGTACAGAGGGCTTATCCAGGACTTCGTGGACTGGTGCCATCGGAACTGCCTCCAGATCAACGCGAGGAAAACTAAGGAGCTGGTGGTGGACTGCCGCAGGCAAGGACAACCCCTCACAGCACCAGTAAATATACAGGGAACAGACATTGAGATGGTGACATCCTACAAGTACCTGGGTGTTCATCTGAACAATAAACTAGACTGGTCACACAATACTGACGCACTCTACAAGAAGGGACAGCACAGGCTGTTCCTACTGAGGAGACTCAGGTCTTTTGGTGTACAAGGGGCGCTGCTGAAGACATTCTATGACACGGTGGTGGCATCAGCCATCACTTTTGGAGTGGTCTGCTGGGGCAGTGGCATTACTGCAGCCGATAGGAAGAGACTGAACAAACTGATCAAGAAAGCTAGCTCCGTCCTGGGGCAGCGCCTTGATCCGGTGGAGGAGATAGGAGAGAGAAGGACGGTGGCTAAACTGTCATCTCTGCTGGAGTCCGAGTTCCACCCTATGCAGGACATACTGAATGCACTGAGGAGCTCATTTAGCAGCAGACTACATCATCCCAGGTGCACAACCGAGAGGTTTCGCAGGTCCTTCCTACCAACGGCTGTCAGACTGTACAACCTAAGCAGGGCTGCTCGCAGAGATAGCAAAAAGACGTTACAACCTAATAGTTTTTTGAATGCAAAAGATGCAATAGACTTACACAATGGTCCCCTCCGGCATACAACTAGGAAAATACCGGTCGCTACGGAGGGTGAGAATATGTATGGGCACATAATCATACCATGTAGGATAACTAAGTAGACGGTTGTGCTGTTTCATCCCATCTAGCAACAATGCTCTGCACTGTGTGTGTTTATACATTTACATATTTATTCCATCTAGCTACAATGCTCCGCACTGTGTATTTATATATCTACATATTATTCCATCTAGCTACATTGCTCCGCACTGTGTGTTTATATATTTACATATTTTTTTCCACCTAGCTGCAATGCTCCGTACTGTGTGTTTATATATCTACATATTATTCCATCTAGCTACATTGCTCCACACTGTGTTTATATATTTACATATTTATTCCATCTAGCTGCAATGCTCCGTACTGTGTGTTTATATACTCATATATTTATCCCATCCAGCTACAATGCTCTACACTGTGTGTCTGTGTGTATATATATACAGTATATTTATAGTAATATGTACATATGTATATTAGCTGCTCTTGCTTGCTTGCTTATATTTTTTTTTTTTTCTTGCCTTCTGATTGTTGCTCTGAGTGTTGCTATCCCTGTGCTGTTGCAATCCTGGAATTTCCCCATTGTGGGACTAATAAAGGCTTATTTTATCTTACACTTAAATGTTTCAGATCATCAAACAAATTTAAATATAAGACAAAGATAACACAAGTAAACACAAAATGCAGTTTTTAAATGAAGGTGTTTATTATTAAGGGTAAACAAAAAAATCCAAACCTACACGGCCCTGTGTGAAAAAGTGATTGCCCCCCCACACACACCTTGTTAAAATATAAATTAACTGTGGTTTATCACATCTGTGGAAAACTGAGTTCAGTTTCTTTAGCCACACCCAGGCCTGATAACTGCCACACCTGTTTTCAATTATGAAATCACTTAAATAGGACCTGCCTGACAAAGTGAAGTCGACCAAAAGATCCTCAAAAGCTGGACATCATGCTGCGATCCCAAGAAATTCAGGAACAAATGAGAAACAAAGTAATTGAGATCCATCAGTCTGGAAAAGGTTATAAAGCCATTTCTAAAGCTTTGGGACTACAGTGAACCACAGTGAGAGCCATTATCCACAAATGGCGAAAACATGGAACAGTGGTGAACCTTCCCAGGAGTGGCTGGCCGACCAAAATTACCCCAAGAGCACAGCGACAACTCATCCAAGAGGTCACAAAAGACCCCACAACAACATCCAAAGAACTGAAGGTCTCACTTGCCTCAATTAAGGTCAGTGTTCATGACTCCACCATAAGAAAGAGACTGGGCAAAAATGGCCTGTATGGCAGAGTTCCAAGGCGAAAACCACTGCTGAGCAAAAAGAACATAAAGGCTTGTCTCAGTTTTGAACTCTGTGGAATGTGTGTGTCCCATTACATCCAGTGTAAAAGTAACACAGCATTTCAGAAAAGAAACATCATACCAACTGTAAAATATGGTGGTGGTAGTGTGATGGTCTGGGGCTCTTTTGTTGCTTCATTACTTGGAAGACTTGCTGTGTTAAATGGAACCATGAATTCTGCTGTCTACCAAAAAATCCTGATGGAGAATTTCTGGCCATCTGTTCATGACCTCAAGCTGAAGCACACTTGGGTTCTGCAGCAGGACAATGATCCAAAACACACCAGCAAGTCCACCTCTGAATGGCTTAAGAAAAACAAAATGAAGACTTTGGAGTGGCCTAGTCAAAGTCCTGACCTGAATCCGATTGAGATGCTGTGGCATGACCTTAAAAAGGTGGTTCATGCTTATAAACCCTCCAAGGTGGCTGGATTACAACAATTCTGCAAAGATAAGTGGGCCAAAATTCCTCCACAGTGCTGTAAAAGACTCATTGCCAGTTATTACAGACGCTTGATTGCAGTTGCAGTTGTTGCTGCTAAGGGTGGCCCAACCAGTTATTAGGTTTAGGGGGCAATCATTTTTTCACACAGGGCCATGTAGGTTTGGATTTTTGTTTCCCTTAATAAAAACACCTTCATTTAAAACCTGCATTTTGTGTTTATTTGTGTTATCTTTGTTGAATATTTAAATTTGTTTGATGACCTGAAACATTTAAGTGTGACAAGCATACAAAGAAAAAAAAGAGAAATCAGGAAGGGGGCAAACTCTTTTTCACACCACTGTACAGCAGCAGATGTATTACTGTCGGTGTGCCAAGTCTTTCTGTGCAAACAGCTGAGGTAGTTATTGTGTAGGTGAGCGTGTTACAGTCCAGGGGTGGAGGGGAAGTTGGCAGAGTTCAGGGTCCTGATGGCCTGATGAACAAGTGTCATGGGCCGAGCCAGCTTGGGTTTCCCCGGCTCGGTCCTGATCTCTCTGTAGGTTTTGGCTCCTCTGTTTTGTATGTGTTTGTGTTTTGCGTATCCTTAGCCACTGCCTGACCAGCAGCTGTTAGTCAGCCTCTGATCTTTTTCCTATGCTGCTGACAGGCTGCCGGTCCTACCACGCCTCCTCACGCTCAGTAATTCCATCAGCTGTTCCTTCCCGGTAATTATCCTCACCCAGGTGTTCCGCATCTACCACGCCAGCAGTGTCTGTACAAGAGCAGCTCGTTTCTGTACAGACGCCGCTAGTTCATTGTATGAGTCAGACGTTGTTCTTTGCTGTTGGATCGTCACATCCCAAAGGACGTGAACCACACAGATCCACACGATCTGTGTGTGTGGTCGCGGGTTGACTTGGACGACTCCGGACAGGTCCTGCACCGTGAGTGGAGCTTTCCTGCGTTTCTGTTTTCAGCTGTGCTGCTATGCTGGTCTGTAGCGTTCTCCCTTGCAGCACAACTGCTATGCTCGGGCACTGCTGCCCTACTCTCCTCCCGTGCCAGTCGAGCGTCCTTGAGGAACTCTAAGTTAACCGAGCATTTTGTATTGTTTGTTTTTGTGGCCACGGTGCACAGCGGTCTGCCCGCTGCACGCTATTTGTGTGCGCCGTTCTGTGCACAACTGTCTCATTTATGTAAGTCTTTATTTTTGAACTGGTTGTCAATAAATGTATATGCAGTAAACTCCTGCGTATAAATTCTCATTTTTCCTTCTCTTCCCCGTGCGCATAGTGGAGCGCACGGCGGGCACGTGACACAAAGCTCTTTTGCAGTCTTGTGAAGCAGGCCCAGAGGCTCCGGTACTTTTTTCCTGAGGGCAGAAGGCTGAAGAGAGAGTATGAGGGGTGGGAGGTGTCGCCTGCAATGTTGATGGCTCTGCGGGTGAGGTGGGTGTGGTAGATGCCCGAGAGTGTGGGGGGGAGGGCAGAGGGGCACCGATGATCATGACGACTACTTTCACTGTGTGTTGTAGTGTCTTCCGGCAGGAGGCGGGGCAGTTTCTGTACCACACCGTGATGCAGCTGGTGAGGATGCGCTCAGTGGTGCCCCGGTAGAATGAGCACATGATGGGGGATGGGACTTGTGCTCTCCTCAGTTTGTGGAGGAAATAGAGGCAAGTTTGAGCCTTCTTGGCCAGTGATGTGGTGTTTTTGGACCAGGAGAGGTCCTCAGAGATGTGCACCCCCAGGAACTTGGTGCTGCTCACCCTCTCCACAGCTATTCCATCAATGATCAGAAGGGGATGTTGTGTGTGTCCTCTCCTAAAGTCAACCACAATCTCATTGGTTTTTCCCACATTCAGGAAGAGATTATTGTCTTTACACCACTGGACCAGTTGGCTTACCTCATTCCTGCAGTTGGCCTCTTCATTGTGATGAGGCCCACCACCGTTGTGTCCTCCAAAAACTTGATGATGTGGTTGGTGCTGTAGGCTGGTACACAGTCATGGGTCAGCAGGGTGAAGAGCAGTGGGCTGAGCACGCACCCTTGTGGGGCCCCTGTGCTCAGTGTGAAGGTCTTGGAGGTGTTGCTGCCGACCCGCACATTCTGTGGCCTCCCTGTAAGAAAGTCCAGCACCCATTTACAGAGAGAGGCTTTGAGTCCCAAGTGTCTGAGTTTTTGTATTAGGTGCTGGGGGATGACTGTATTGAATGTTGAACTGGAGTCCAAGAACAGCATTTGCACACAGGAGTTCTTTGAGTCCAGGTGGGTGAGGGCTGGGTGGAGAGCAGCAGCGATGGCATCTTCTGTGGATCTGTTTGACCTGTATGCAAACTGAGATGAGTAGTTGGAGGGAGGGAGGATGGACTTGATCTTCTGCATGGCCAGCCGCTCAAAGTACTTCATTATGATGGAGGTCATTGCTACTGGCCAGTAATCGTCGTAGCTAGATGGGGATGGGCTTCTTTGGGATTGGTATTATGATAGCTGTTTTGAAATACGTGGGGACAACAGCTTGACTCAGGGAGATATTGAAGATGTTGGCCAGGGCATTCTTGAGCTCCTCTGCACAGTCCTTCAGAACACGACCTGGTATGTTGACTGATCCAGCTGCCTTGCGTGGGTTGATCCTGGGCAAGGTCCTCTTCACGCTAGCCAGATCCAGACTTATAGCCTGCTCATCTGGAGGAGGAGTGCTCTTCTGTGTTGATGTGCTGTTTTGTGCTTCAAAGCGGCCGAAGAAGTCATTTAAGTTGTTAAGCAGTATGATGTCACTTGCACAGGTCTGAGGTGGAGGTTTTGTAGTTGGTGAGGGTCTGTATGCCACGGCAGAGAGAACGTGCATCTCTGGTTTGCTGAAGTGGCCAGATATTTTCTTGCTGTAGTGTCTTTTTGCCTCCTTGATACCACGGGACAGGGTAGCCCTAGCTGTTGTTAGTCCTGCAGTGTCATCAGCCCTGAAGGCTGCGTCTCGAGCCCTCAGTAGCCTGTGGACCTCTGCTGCCATCCCTGGCTTCTGGTTGGCACAAACAGTGATGGTTTTGCAGAGAGTGACATCATCAATGCATTTAGCTATGTATGCTACATCAACCTCAGTGTACTCCTCTATGTTGGTGTGTCCATTGTGAGTGGCTGCATGTGTTATGGCATGCCCCTTGCAGGGCATTAGTGAGACGCTAGAGACCAACCAGTGAGTTTGCTTGTTTATGAACAAAAGACAAGGATGACAAAATAAACAACCACGTGGGGCAAAAACACGAACTTACACTAAGGCACACGATAATAGACTCAGAAGATTGACTATGAATGGCAGCGAGGTCGGAGCCTGCACTGAACAATAAACACTTACGGGAGGATGAACGAAGATGAATCACAGAGGAGACTGGAGTCGGGGGAAGAGACTCCAGTCACATACACGGCGGTGCACGGAGTTGTAGGTCGCAGCAAGGAGTGAGCCTCAGCTGCTCCCTTAAGTGCAGAACGCACACCAATCACAGAAGGGGAATGTAATTAATGAAATGACATACAGCTGTCACAGTGCTGACTCGGCTTTGACAGCCGGAAGTCCCGCCATGACGCTGTCACAATAAAAGCCCTGGAGGAGGCCAAATCACCAGTCCCGAAATAAAATGGGAGAATAGGGAAAATACTGAACAACCCGAGCATGGATGGAATCAGTGCTCAGGCCATAACAGCATGGTTGAAAGTGTCCAAGTTTGTAGTGCTGAAGAAGTCTTTCAGAGCATCTGAGGCCCTCTCTGGCCACACACGTACCTGCTTTTCTGTTTGTCTGATCACTCTGGGTCTGTATGCAGGCCTTAGCAAGATGGTGATGTAATCAGAGAGACCCAGGTGGGGAAGGGGGAGGCTCTGTATGCTCTCTTGTGAGTTGTGTACACCAGGTCCAGCAAGCTGTCTCCTCTTGTTGAAAAGTCCACATGTTGGTGTAGTTTTGGTTGGAGGGCCTTTAAATTTGCATGGTTGAAGTCTCCTGCTGTGATGAGGAATCCGTCTGGATGTGCGGTTTGTGTCTCACTGATGCCCTGATAGAGTTCATTTAGTGCTTTACTTCTCTTGCCGATGGCGGTGGGTGGGACATACACGATGACTAGCAGGACAGATGTAAATTCTCTTAGTAAGTAGAAGGGTTGGTACTTAATCATAAATTCCACCACGTAGCAGCCTCCCTTCTCTCTTCATGTTTTGTGCCATTTAGTGTTGTTTAAATTACGTCTCAGTGTATATTCATGTGCTTAATGTCCACATATAATGTTGCGCACAAGTTACAGTCGCCACAGCCTTCTGGAGATAAGGAATATGACCAAACATTACGCCCTGGACCACAGCATTACAGAAGAACTCCGTGGCCTAGGACTTCTCCACCAGACCTCCACACCCCCGGCCTCGACTGCTGTGTCCCATTCCAAATGGAGACGCTGCAGACGGAGTGAGCAAAGACGAAAGAGAGGTAAACGTGGAGGTATCCGAATGAAGCTAACTGCTAGCCCACACAGACTCCCGATTCCTTCTCTTATTCTGGCCAACGTACGCTCACTAGACAACAAAACAGACCACATACAGCTCCTGAGAACTACGCAACATGATGTGCGGACCTGCTCTGTTTTTATCTTTACGGAAATGTGGGTAAATGACAATATCCCAGACTCTGCTATTCAGTTAGCAGGGCTAACATGCCATCGTGCGGATCGGGTGTTCAGAGAGGAAAGAAAAACATGGGGTGGAGGTGTGTGTGTGTTTACATCAATGACACTTGGTGCAATATTCTAATTATTCTAAAAAAAAAAGTGCAGTCAATGACCCCTTTAAAGAGATCACTGACTGCACTTTTTCTACGTTTTAGCAGCTCACACGTGTCTTTGCGCAATGTTTGTGACACATTTTGGTAAATTTTTCTTTAATTATTGCAGCATAATTGTGAATCCTCTTTTGCAGCCTTTCTGTGAACAGCTGGTTTCAGGGCATCCATCCATCCATCCATCTTCTACCGCTTAATCCTTTTCGGGTCACGGGGGCTGGAGCCTATCCCAGCATCTTTGTGATAGAGGTAGGGTACACCCTGGACAGACTGCCAGTCCATCACAGGGCCAACACAGAGAGACAGAAAACCATTCACTCTCACATTCATAAATAAGGACAATTTAGAATCCCCAGTTGATGCAAATTAACCTAATCTGCATGTCTTTTGGCCTGTGGGAGGAAACCAGAGTCCCCAGAGTAAACCCACGCAGACACGAGGAGAACATGCAAACTCCACACAGAAGGGTCACCGATGGTCAGGGGGTGGGATTGAACTCACAATGGTCAGGGGTGGAATCGATCCCGTGACCTTCTTGCTGTGCTGCCACAGTGCTAACCACTGTTCCACCCAGCTAGGGCGTGTCTCTTTAAATGTCTAAGGCTGTTTCTGTCACTGTTGAAGAAGAAGCGAACTTTATTGTCATTCAGTCCATACAGCCAATCATGTACAGTAGAATGAAATTACGTTTCTCCTATCTACAATGTTAAAAACATCTAGAATCAGAGGAGCCGCTGCCATGCAAGGCGCCGCCACAAACAACTTTTCCTTCCCCCATTCTATTATGCTGAGCATCAAGATAGAAGGCAGGGAGTGCGGCGGCATGAGGGTAAAGCGGCGTTGTTGGAGGTTTTAAGTAGAGTTTATTATATCATACCGCCGTCACGGGATCCCCTCTCCAGCCCAAGTGTGTGCAGGCCGGAGCGGGATCCTCTGGCTCTCAGAGAAGGAGGGACACAAAGTCTGTGTCCTGCAGCAGAGGTTGAAGTGTGAGTGAGAGGAAGTGTTACAGAACCTGTGCAGTATTTATACCCAACTCAAACAATACATCAAAGCAGATTCACAGCAGTTTGTCTGATCAAAGGGACTGCAGAACACGCATGAGATATTTGCATTTGTGAGACATACATCACAATAGGCAGATTTGCTAGACTTTGCTCCAGCTGCAGAACAAAGAGGTTAACAGGCACATCTACATATTGATCTGAGTCTCTAGGTCACAGTAAGGACAGGACGCATGAACACAATGCATGAAAGGTGACATTATCACAGTAGTGTAGCGGAAAAAACCAGGAGTAGCGAGTTGTCTGTCCTTAGTCTGTTTCGTGTCTCTTTAAATGTCTAAGGCTGTTTCTGTCACTGTTGAAGAAGAAGCGAACTTTATTGTCATTCAGTCCATACAGCCAATCATGTACAGTAGAATGAAATTACGTTTCTCCTATCTACAATGTTAAAAACATCTAGAATCAGAGGAGCCGCTGCCATGCAAGGCGCCGCCACAAACAACTTTTCCTTCCCCCATTCTATTATGCTGAGCATCAAGCTAGAAGGCAGGGAGTACCATTTTTATATGGTTTTTGGTATGACCCTGCCGGGGCTTGAATCCACGACCTCCCGGTTGTGGGGCGGATGCTCTACCACTAGGTCACCACTCCACGAGCTAGCCAGCTAATCTTAGCCGGCTAGCTCGTAACTTCCATTGAGCTTGTGTTGACTAATGTAAAATTGTCTTAAAGAATGAATGAAATAATGCATCATTGGTGGACTGGGGTGTGTGGTTTCAGTGGTGGAAATGGTCTGACCATTCCCTGGAGAACAGTCAGTACAGAAACATTCATGACTGAGTGGCTAAACTGCTAGCTTCAGCCAGCTGCGCTTGGTAAGAGATAATACTACAAAATTAAACTGAAATAAAGTCTAAGAATGATGTATACGGTCAAGTGTTGTAGATGAAAAAGGACTCCAGCGGGGGTGAATAGAATTTATAGAAAATAGCGATCAAATCTGGCCGGATCAACAGTTAAGCTAATTCCAGGCGGCCTCTATGTAGCATCATGGCAGAAATATAACAAAATAAGACAGAATGATGCGAGATATATTATCAACTGTGGATTAGTGAACCAGCGGGCAAAAGGGGTGTCTATTAGAGTGACAAATCTAGGGAAAATACAATATAAACTGTGTTTGGTAAGCTAACTTCCTTGTAGCAATGTTAGCTCTTAAGCTAATGCTTTTGGCTCCCTGCCCAGCCACATGACAGCTAGGCTGGCCAATAACAGAGCAGCGGGTGATGTTTCCCATTTCTTGACATAAACGGCTTTTTGGAGTGAAAAACTATTAAAAGGCTGCATATTTCTTCAAGAGAAATGAGTAAATATATAGTAATTTAATAATATTAAGTGTTAAATGTTGATATATGTTCAATAATTATGTGACCAATAGAAACATTTCAGAAGGTTAAAACCTACAAAAACACAATTTTTCAGTCTGACACCTGTAATGATCAATAAGGAGCAATTGCATCTGTAACCTAAGGGCTATGTTAGCTGTCTCACTTAAGTTCAGTATAGTTTTTTCAGTTCAGTCTGTTTCTTACAGTGGTTGTTACATCAGCCTGTTTGGTTTCAATAATGACTTTAATGCACATACAGTGGATATAACAAGTCTACACACCCTTGTTCAAATGCCAGGTTTTTGTGATGTAAATAAAATGAGACCAAGATAAATCACTTCAACACTTTTCCACCATTAATGTGACCTATAACCTGTACAACCCAATTGAAAAACAAACTGAAATCTTTTAAGGGGAAAAATAAAAAATAAAAAACTTACAAGTTCAGCTGTTCTAGTAGGCTTTTTCTGATATTTTTGTAGTCACATCTTACAGCACAAGCCATGGTCCGCAGAGAGCTTTCAAAGCACCAGAGGGATCTCATTGCTCAAAGGAATTGTTAGATTGTATATTATATACATATTATTATGGCGGTGCCCTGGGCTAGAGTGGGGTGACTCTGGGAGGTGGTGTCACCTGGGGTATATAAGCCAGCTGCGGGAGACATCTTGTCTCTTCGCTGTGGCTCCTGTGCTCGCGTTAGAGTCTCCCGTGTTCCTGGTTCGTGTTCTTAATAAAACTGTAAAACGTCACCTCGACTCCTTCTTAATTAGAGACACAACATTTGGCGAAGAGAATATACAGAGATGGAGAGGGCTGCTACCGCATTTCGTCTATTTTTGGAGGCTCCGGGTGAGCCGTTAGTCCCTTGGGCCAGATGGTATGAAGCCTTCGAAAACTATCTTACGGCACTGGACCTTGGCGACCTAGACAAATTACACACGAGGGCTATTCTGGTCCACAACCTCGGTATGGACAGCCAGAGGATCCTGAGCATGCTTGGAGGAGGTGACTCATTTGGCGATGTCGTGAGGCTCATGGCAGGCTACTTCCACGCCCCTGAAAACACCATAATATGGCACATACAGTTCAGGCAGCGGCGCCAGCGACCCGGAGAGTCGGTTCAACAGTTCGTGGCGGACCTTTGGCAGCTGGTGGGTAAGTGCATGTTCGGAGCTTTGGAGGAGGAGATCGTCCGCGACCTGCTAGCAGAACACATGACCTATTACTCTGCGAGGGTCCGCCTGCTAACCCACGCTGGAGAGCTAACACTGCTAGCAGCCATGGAGCTAGCGCAACAACACAAGGCAGCAGAAAGGCTAACAAAGAATCTCGGTGATACGGAGGCCCTGCCCAGGAACGATAAACAGTGGAAGGCACTGGCCTTGGATTTGAACGATGGCAGCGAAGATGAATACGCGGCCATTGTGAAGATTAGGTCCACCCCGGGGACGCCAAAATGCTACAGCTGTGGATCCAGTAGGCATCGCTACAGAGCGAGGGAGAGCGCAGCGAGGGGCAAGCGTTGTGGACGGTGTGGTTTGTTCCACCACTTCGCCAGGGTTTGCCGAAATTTCAAGAAGGAGGAACGGAGACCTGAAAAGGGAACTTCAACAAAGAAGACACCTACAGTGATCCACACTGTCTTGCCCAGCACTGATGGTCGTATTATGTGCAAAATACCGTTGGACGGGACGCCAATACCGGTGATGGTGGACACCGGGTCGGTGGCCTCCATCCTGAATTTGGCAACGGTAAAGAAGTTTTTCCCCCATTACACCGTAAGTGAAACGAACATTGCCTGTTACGGGTATGGTGACAACCCTTTGGACATTGTGGGCTCGGCGTGGCTGTCGGTGAGGTACAGGAAAGCCTCTATGTGTGCAGTCGAGTTCATGGTGGCCCACAGTGGTAACAACTTAATGGGCTGTGATTTGTTTTATGAGCTTGGGTTCTCTATCGCCTGCAGAGAAGTGGAGGAGTGGTCAGGTGGTGGATTGTGGGACCAGCCATTTTATTTGGGAAGTGGCGAAGAAGTGTGGGACTTGGGGTGGCCCATTCTGGGTGAAGAGGGACGCCGCCAGCACCAGAGTATGCCGACATGATGGGAACGCCGTGCCAGTGTTTGCGGTCCCGTGGATACGGGACCCGAATGGCATGGTTTAGCCTCCGTGGAGGAGGATTCAATTTTTTCAGTTCAATTCAGCTTTATTTATATAGTGCCACATCACAACAAAAGTCATCTCATAGCGCTACCAAATGCAGGGAAAACCCCACAATTTCTGAAAGACCCAGCAATCAGACGATCCCCTGTGAGCAAGCACTTAGCGATGGTGGAGAGGAAAAACTCCCATTTAACAGGAAGAAACCTCTAGCAGAACCAGGCTCAGGGAGGGGCAGTCATCTGCTGCGACTGGCTGGGGGTGAGAGGATAGAGAGGATGAAGAGAACAGACATAATGAACATGAACAGTGAGAAGCCAAGTACATTATTGGAGGTCAACCGGCAGTCTGAATCTATTAACAGTAGAACAAAAGGGGGGTTAAGAGACACAAGATCCCTCCCTAATCATAGGCTATATTGAAAAGGAAGGATTTTACCCTGTTCTTAAAAACAGAGATCGAGTCTGACTCCCGGACCCAGAGTGGTAACTGGTCCCACAGAGAAGGAGCTTGATAGCAGAAGGCTCTGCCTCCCATTGTACTTTTGGAGATTCTGGGTATTACAAGTAATCCAGCATTTTGGGAGCGTAGTGCTCTGTTAGGACGATAGGGTAATATCAGATCTTTTATATATAAGGGGGCCTGATTATTAAGAGCTTTAAAAGTGAGAAGAAGGATTTCAAACTTAATTCTAAACTCTATGGGAAGCCAATGAAGGGAGGCCAGAACCGGAGAGATATGATCTTTCTTTCTAGTACCTGTTAAAACTCTTGCAGCAGCATTTTGGATCAACTGAAGACTTTTTAAAGATGTTTTAGGACAACCTGATAATAACGAGTTACAATAATCTAATTGAGAGCTGACAAAGGCGTGGATCAGTTTTTCAGCATCATTCAGAGACAAGATGCTCCTAATCTTGGCAATATTGCGCAGATGATAGAAGGCAGTCTTAGAAACAAATTTAATATGTGAGTTAAAGAACAGATCTTGATCAAAAATAACTCCAAGGTTCCTCACAGAACTATTCAGAGTGAGAGTAGCGGCATCCAAATTAAGAGTATGATTTGGAAAGGAATTTCTAAGGTTTTTTGGACCAACAAGAATGACTTCAGTCTTATCTGAGTTTAATAGCAGAAAATTACAAGTCATCCAGGCTTTGATTTCCTTAAGACAGGCATCTAACTTGGCTAATTGATTACAATCATCGGGCTTCATTGACAGGTATAATTGTGTGTCGTCTGCGTAACAATGAAAATGTATACAGTGCTTTCTAATGATATTGCCTAACGGAAGGATATATAAAATAAACTAGGATGGTTCCAGAGAGCGTGCGCAACGAGGCTCCGGTGGCCGGCTGATTACTACTGTTGAGCTGGGCACTGCCAGTGCCACTCCGACGCAGGAAATGAAAGTGATCGGGGTGAGACCAGATGGCACGAACCCTAGATGTGCCCAGAATGAAAACAAGGGATAAGGCTCGAGCAAGCTTAGCGGGATGCTGAAGAGCCATAGAGGTACTGGTTCACGACGCCAAAGAAGAAGGAGGAAGCAAGTGAGTGCTCCCCTGGGTGCGGGTGATGACGTATGCCCTAGGGTTGAGCCTCAGCTAGGATGTGTTCGTAGGTCAAGGGAGCAGCAAGGTGGACAGCGTGATCTGCGGGTGGTTCGGGCTGAAAACAACGGTTACCTGGAACTCACAGATGGGTCAAGACGGTACCCGAACGAGCTGTGGCGATTGGGAAAAAAGGAATGCCAGTGCAGCCCGTCTCCGGTCACGAAGAAACGGAGGCACTCTGGGAGTGGGCCGCAGGATGGACACTCCAGAGGGGGGTCTACGGGAGACCCGGATTAGGACTTTCATTGGGGCTTACGGTGTGTCTAGTTATGGTGTGTTTGCTAAGGTTAATGTCATACAAAAAAAAAAAAAAGAGAGAAATGTGAAAACAGAAGAAAATGTAAAGAAATGTGATTTAAATGTGTAATGTGATCACCGTTGTTTGTTGTGAATGTCATATAGCTGTGAGGATGTTCTGAGTGTTATACTGTATGTGTGTGTGGGGAGGTGTAGTAACCCCTGTGGGTGAAAGTTAGTATAGAGTATGTGTGAGTGAAGTAATTGCCCTATGTTGTATACTTTGTAGTTTTGATCTGGAGTTTTTGTGCCCAATTTATGGGGTGAAATGCAGGTTTGCGGAGTCGGGTACCGCCACTGTTCATATTTGTACTGTATATACTTTACGGTTAATGTGTGTATCTATTTATTTCGGGATTAATTTATTTTGGTGTGTGGCCCTTTTATGTTTAGTGACTGTTTTACATAGCGGAGTGCTCCGCTAGGCCAGTGTGGTGTGAGTGTGTGGGCCTATAAACACCTCTGTATTAGTGTATGAGTCGGATGTAAATTATAAAGGTGGGTCAAATGGTGTGCTTGTGATTTTTCAAGTGGGGGGAGAATGTTAGATCGTATGTTATATATATATTATTATGGCGGTGCCCTGGGCTAGAGAGGGGTGACACCCCGCCTCTGGGAGGTGGCGTCACCTGGGGTATATAAGCCAGCTGCGGGAGACATCTTGTCTCTTCGCTGTGGCTCCTGTGCTCGCGTTAAGAGTCTCCTGTGTTCCTGAGTTTGTGTTCTTAATAAAACTATAAAACGTCACCTCGATTCCTTCTTAATTAGAGACACAACAGGTATCAGTCAGGAGAAGGGTACAAAAGAATTTCCAAGGCATTAAATATACCATGGAACATAGTGAAGACAGTCATCATCAAGTGGAGAAAATATGGCACAACAGTGTTGTGGTGGAATGGTGGCCTAGTTAATAGAGCATCCACCCCACAACCGGAACATTGGGGGTTCAAGTCCTGGCCGGGTCATACCAAAGATCATATAAAAATGGTACTTCCCGCCTTCTAGCTTGGTGCTCAGCGTAATAGAATGGGGGAAGGAGAAGTTGTTTGTGGCGGCGCCTTGCATGGCAGCGACCTCTCTGATTCAAGATGTGACTAACATTGTAGATAGGAGAAACATAATTTTGTTCTACTGTACATGATTGGCTGTATGGACTGAATGACAATAGAGATTTCTTCTTCTTCAGTGACGTTACCAAGAACTGGACGTCCCTCCAAAATTGATGAAAAGACAAGAAGAAAACTGATCAGGGAGGCTGCCAAGAGGCTGACAGCAACATTGAAGGAGTCGCAGGAATTTCTGGCAAGTACTGGCTGTTTAGTACATGTGACAACAATCTCCCGTCTTCTTCATATATCTGGGCTATGGGGTAGGGTGGCAAGATGGAAGCCTTATTTTACGAAGAAAAACATCCAAGCCTGGCTACATTTTGCAAAAACACATTTGTAATCTCCCAGACGCATGTGGGAAAATGTGTTATGGTCCGATGAAACCAAGGTTGAACTTTCTGGCCATAATTCCAAAAGGTATATTTGGCGCAAACACAACACTGCTCATCACCAAAAGAACACCATACCTACAGTGAAGCATGGTGGTGGCAGGATCATGTTTTGGGGCTGTTTTTCTTCAGATGGAACTGGGGCCTTAGTCAAGGTGGAGGAAATTATGAACAGTTTCAATTCCAGTCAGTATTGGTACAAAACCTTCAGCGGGTTATTGTAAGTTTTTATTTATTTTTCCCCTTAAAAGATTTCAGTTTGTTTTTCAATTGGGTTGTACAGGTTATAGGTCACATTAATGGTGGAAAAAGTTTTGAAATGATTTGTCTTGGTCTCATTTTTTTACATCACAAAAACCTGGTATTTGAACAGGGGTTGGTAGACTTTTCATATCCACTGTATAGCCAAACTGTAACTCACAGGACTGCTGCTCCTTGGCCCGTTTGGATGTTTTGTGTGACTGACACCACACAGTGACGCCGTCTTCCAGTAGCTTCAGAGTTCGTCTCTTCTGCCAGTGTGGCGAACGCACCTACACACATGATAAATCAATCAGGTGACTAACCCTAATGTCTGTGATTGATTTCAGAGCTTAAAATAATAGCTGTTGGTCAATAATTCTGATGAATACCTTCACCATGTTGGAGCCTTGCAACATCCGCTTCACATCTTCATCATCCTCCACTCCTAAAACACAGACAGAGAGAAAGGACAATTGGATAACTGAGGGACTGATGTGGCGTCATGGTAACTGTATATGACAGTGCACATAGCAGCAGGAAGTACACACACACACACAAACACACAATTGATGTTAAACAAGGAGAGAACAGGAGGATGAAAGGATGGAGTAAAGAAGTGCATGGTCAGAATTAGTAGCTGGTGTATATATATTGTACATCTGTTGGAACTTTTTGATATTTTGGTCCTTAACCAGATGCTGGGTGTGGTTAGTGATGATGACAAAGAGAAATGTAGAGAAAGAAGGAAACAAGAAACTGTCAGAACAAATATTTCATGCATGAACCACAGGGAGAAAAAGGCAACAGATGAGCAAATGTCCCTTTTAGGCATCATCCACATGACAACGGTTTCACTGAAAATGGGTAAAGAATCTGTGTCCACATGTAGATGTGGACCAGACCTGCAACAGAAATTTGGGGACTCGTCCGGGATGATGACATTGCCGTTCCAAGTCGTCGATTCAATGATTTCTGAACCTGTGGACCAGCTAATAGTCCAGTGTGCTGTATAATTACAGCAAAGGGCCAATCCAGTGAATTTCAGGGCCAAGGCATCAAGTTTTAAGCTACAATGGAGGATTGTGAGCAAAAGACACTGGTACAGAGGATAAAGAAAGGACTTTTCCACCTCTCTGCTGATGAGTTGTTACACCTAGCGTCAACCATCTCGTGGGCACCCGAACAAGGCAGAGCTGCCCTAAATAAGCAAGATGAAAAGAGTTGTATTGATCATATCTGCTCTTATATGGACAGTGCATCTCTGGTAGAATTAGAAGATCAAGGTCTGTCTGAGCTGTTGCATCTTTATGGCGCTATAACCAAGATGATTGAAACCTGCGGAAAAGCTAGAGCTGCACTCTAGCAGCTAGCAGCTCTAGATTACATGTCTGTGTCACTCAGGGTGACACAGACATGTAATCTGTCACACACAGGGAAAACAACACTATCACAACTGGACATATAACGCAATTATAACAGTACAACAATAACACTCAAAACACAATAATAACAGTCTTTGAGTCTCCCGCGGCGCAAAGCATGCCAGGAGAATATCTCGCCCCTTATCACAGCCCCAACGTTACACTGTCCCCCCTGGACTGGCTTCTGTGCCCAGAATAGTCCAACTCAAAAGTCCAATACAAACCCGTCCAAGTGATGTGGTGCCCGCTGTCAGTGGCGGCTGGTAGCCACGGGCTCATTAGTGTCCATTCAAGCCGCGACTGGGGTATCCGGTTGAGATGGAGTCTCTGGCTCGGCCACCCACAGGGCAGCTGGCTGGTACAGGGCGAGGCAGTCGTGGTGAAGCACCACCACCCGGTTCCTCTTCTGCAGCCTCACCCTGTACACTATGTCCAACAGTTTCTGTAGGCCCATGCATGGTCCCGACCAGTGGCTCGCCAACTTTGGTGACAGTCCCTTTTTCCACTCTGGGCAGAAGACCCAGACTTGGTCCCCGGGTGCAAAGTCTATCCCCTGGCAGCGGAAGTCGTATGCTTACTTCTGTTGACTCCCCGCTGTTACAAGGGCCTCCCAAGTCAGGTTGTGCATCATGTGAAGACATTCTCTTTAGCAAAACAAATAATCCAACCCTGGTTTGCCCTCCACCCCCTGGTCCAGGGGAGGTGCCGAACACCAAATCAACCGGGGTACGCAGTACGCAGCTCATGTCCAAACATCAGTGTTGCCAGGGTGCACCAGGTGGATTCTTGAACTGCTGTCCGGTATGCCCACAGAACCAGGGGCAGATGCAGGTCCCAGTCTCACTGTCGCTGGTTCATTAGGACGGCAAGCTGCGTGGTCAGGGTCCAGTTAAAGCGTTCAACCAGGCCGTCGCTCTGTGGGTGCAGCGGAGTGGTCCAGGTCTTCTGGATGCCCAGCTGCCTGCAGACAACCCCGAAGACCTCTGACTCAAAGTTCCGTCCCTGGTTGCTATGCAGCTCCTCCGGGGCGCTGAACCAGCTAAACATCTCATCCACCAGCTTTGATGCTGTGGTGGCGGCGCTCTGATCAGGGATCACGTATGCCTCTGGCCACTTGGTGAAGTAATCCATTGCGATCAGAAGGTAAAAGTTCCCCCAGTCCATAGTTTTAAAAGGGCCCAGAACGTCCACCCCCACACGCTCCATGGACGACCCTACCTGGTACTACTGCAAGGGGGCATAGGATCACTGAGTCGGCCCTTTCTGAGTTGTGCAGATGTCAGCCGGGGGACTACAGATGCAAATTAGCAGTACTGCTAAATCTGGCATACTTACATATGTATTAATGTTCAATAGTATGCAATGTCCCTTTCAAATAAACATTAAACAGCGGTGGATATGGCGCTCTACGTCCTGACAACACCCCGGCCAGTAGAACCGGGCCAGAAGATGCTGCAAGGTCTTCGTCACCCCGAAGTGGCCCGCCCCCACCGACCCATGGACCAACTGGAGCACCTTGGGGTGGAGCTGTCAGGGAACCAGCAGCTGCCAGACATGATGCTGCCCAGCTGGAGACTGCCGCCACCGATAGACAACACCCTCACAACAGCAGAGGTTGGACCACTGGGAATGTAGGGCCTTGGTCTCTGGGTCCAGCGCAGACACAACCTCCAAGGCGGGCCGCTGGTCCATGTCCAGCCACTGGCGGACCTGGGAGACAACAGGACCTCCCATCCTGCTCACTCCAAAGCTGCTGCGTGGCGAGGGCCTCTGTGACATCATCGCTCGGGAGAGTTGGCTGATTATCCAAGGAGGAGCTGTGAGCCACTGTGCTATCCCCAGCCACAGCAATCTGGAGAGCAGCAGCCCATGAGAGTGCTGGGTCACGATCCTCTGCCCGCTGGCAGTGCTAACAGACCTCCACAGCACAGGGGTGCATCAGCATTGGCATGGAGGTGGCCTGCTCGATGCACAAGCTGAAAATCAAAATCCTGCAGTGTCTCCAGCCATCTTGCTAACTGTCTGTCCGGCTCTTTAAAGTTCAGTAGCCAGGTCAGGGGTAGCGTGGTCCGTCCTGAGCTGAAACCTCCCCCCGTAAATGTATGGGCGGAAATGGCAGAGCCCTTGGATGACTGCCAGCAGCTTTCGTTGGGTGATGCAATAATTCCTCTCGGCTCTGCTGAGAGCGCAGCTGAAAAAAGCAACCGCCTGCTTTCCATGTTCTCCCTCCTGGGATAACACCCCCGATGCCCTGGTTGCTGGCATCTGTGTCCACGATAAAGGGGAGGTCCGGTTCGGGATACTGCAGCACGGGGCTCCAATGAGCATCGAACGGAGCCGGGAAAAAGCAGCAGCACAGTCTTCGCTCCACCCGAATGTGTGGCCTTTCTGTGTCAGCTGATGCAACGGACTGACAATGGTGGCAAAATCTTTCACAAACCTCCTATAATAGGAGGCCAGTCACAGAAAGCTCTGCAGCTTTCCTACATCCTGCAGAACCAGCCAGTTTCTCACCGCTGCCACCTTCTCTGGGTCGGTGGCGACTCCTGCAGCGCTGATGACGTGGCCCAGGAAGATGGTTTCTCGCTGAAATCGGTGGCATTTCTGAGGGTGCAGTCGCAGCCTGGTCCAGTGGACGGCATCCAACACTTCCTGGAGGCTGGACAGGGGGCCACCAAAATCAGCTGCGTAAACCAGCAGGTCATCGAGATAAATGATGCAGCAACTCCAGGGGACATGAGCCAGCACCCCCTCCATCAAGTGTTCAAAGATGGCCAGGGCATTGCAAAGTCCAAACGGCATCACCTTGAACTTGAACGGCTTCAGCCATCACCCATTTCGGATAACTTATGTTGAACTGTATAATCAGAGGAGTTATTGTTTGATTTGACCTTGTTAGATTTTTTCCCCCCTTTGTTATATTATTCTGTTTCTTTTTTTAATCTTTACTTTTAATCTATCTGAAATAAAGATTGATTCATTCATTCATTCATTCAACTGCCACAGTCCCTGCCCAATGGAGAAGGCTGTTTTCTGGTGGGTCTCTGGTGACTGCTCTACCTACCAGTAGCCACTGCGGAGGCTGAACCAGCTGAAGCCGGTGATGTAATCCAGCACATCATCAATGCAGGGCACATCCTCCTTCTTGACCAGAACCACCAGCGCTGCCCAGGGGCTGCTGGAGGGTTCAATGACATCCACCTCCAGCATTTCCTGAATCTGTTGTTCTGCCGCCACCTGCCTTGAAAATGCAGACGGCAGTGGCGGAGCCGGATCGGGCTGGTCTCACCGGTGTCGATCTGGTGCTGCACCAAACTGGTTTGGATGCACTCTTCATCCCTGGTGGGGAAGACGTCGATGTAGCAGTTCAGCAGCTCTCACAGCTGGCATCTCTGTCACAACTCTAATCCTCTGCAGCTCCGCTGGAACAGCTCTTCGACTGCCTGCTAGGTTTCCGATGACATGGCAATTAGTTCTACTGGCGCGCCCCCTACCCCCACTCTCTCTGGCGGCGATGACGACCCCTTCGTTTGTGCTGATGGTGCTGCGACGGTTGGCTCTGGCAGCCATCTCGTCAGCTCGGTCTGCGCTGATGGCCCCTCGATTGCACGGGCCCCCTGCTTCCTCGTCCGGCTCTTGCTGCAGAGCGTGATGATCTGAGCCCCCAGAAGGGCAGAAGAGATGGCGGTGTCGATCTTTGCGTCCCATGCTGTGAGCAGATCTAGTCCAATGATGCAGGGGTCTTGGATGTCAGCCAGCAAGAAAAGGTGGTTCGTTTTCTGACCGGCTACTCCCACAACAAGCACTCATCGCCCTTCCAGTCAGGCATGCTCACCAGTGGCTGTGGTGATGCAGCGCCTGGTGGACCGAGTACATCTGTACCGAGCAGCACCCCAGGTCAGACCAAGGAGATGGTGGAACCGGTGTCGATCAGGGTGCTGTCCAAGTTGCACTGCAGGAACAGCCAGGGTGAGTGTCCAAGTCGGACCAGACGTGGTCATAGTTCATTGGGGAAAATATCTGTGAGAGGCGGCGGGTCCCCGTCTGTGCCACCTTGCTCTAGTTTAACGCTGGAGAGGGGGCAGGTTGTCGCGGGGTAGGTGCAGGCCAGTACAGCGCGATGTGACCTGGCTCCCCACAGCAGAAGCCTCCCTCCTCATACCACCATCGTACTCTCGCTGGCCATGCAGCTGTGGTCTGGCACAGTTTCTCCTCATCCTCGTTCTCAGCCGTGGCCTGGAAAGCTCTCTGCTTTGATGATGATGACACGTCAGCCACGTACTCCAGCATTGGCCCCACCCAGTCCGCTTCTGCCACAGCTGTCTCCCAGCTGCTCGTGGTGTGAATCCGGACGTGTTCTCGGAGCTGGGCCGGGTGAAACCCCCGGATGAAGTTCTGAAGGGCGAACTTTTTCACTTGAAGTCCTGGTAGCCGCCCCGTGTCAGCAGCCGTACGTCTGCTGCATAGGCCCCCAGACTGTCTTGGTCACCTCGCTGGCAGCTGGTCAGCTGTTTCCGGGCATGGGCAGCGTGGGTCACCCTCCCCAACAGCCTCTGAAGCGCTCCCTGTAGCGCTGGCCAGCTGTGATGGTGCTCAGGCTAGAGATTGGACAGCGTACAGAGAGCTCCGCCCTCCAGAGCCAGTGCAACCTGCACAGCTGTCTCTTCAGGTGTCCAGCTGTTCAGCGTATCAGCCAGTTTCACCTGGACCAGATAGTCGTCCAGCGAGGTTTTGCCACCAAAATGGGGAAGCCTGGCCGTTTGGCAGGTTGGTGGGATGGTCACCTCCATGTTGATCACTGCCTTCGGCCGCTGTGGAATGACTGGCTCGTAGTTCCCCTGCTGGTGCTCCCCATCCTGCCTTGAAAAAGGCAGAAAACGGGAGGCGCTTGCTCTTTGCAGTCCGCTTCCCCATCCTTCTGGGGGCTGGCGTGTCTGCTCTGCTGTCCATTTCCATCTGGGTGATGAGCCGCCCAAGCTGTCGAATCTCTGCCTTGATCCTCGCTTCCATCTCTCCAATACCCCACTCCTGACACCGGTGTGGCATTTCAAGGATTCACACAGTAATGAGAGAGGATTTGGAATGAACAGGCATTTATTTCTTCACTCACTAATTAAATGGTAAATGGTATTCACTTATATAGCGCTTTTATTCTCATCTCTTGATGACCAAAGCGCTTTACAGATCCTGCTATCCACCCATTCACACACACACATTCACACACTGATGGTGGCATGCTGCCTAACATGGCGCTTCCAGACCCACCAGGTGAAGTGTCTTGCCCAGGGACACAACGGCAGGATATCTGGGGAGAGCGGGATTCGAACCGCCAACCATGCGGTTATTGGACGACCTGCTCTACCTCCTGAGCCACTGCCGTAATTACACAGAACAGAGCGAAGGTCATTCACACAGACACTCATCTCACTAAGGGTGACACAGACACGTAATCTCTCACATACAGGGAAAACAACACTATCACAACTGGACTTACACTATAACACAATAATACAACAACACTGGTAGAGCAATAACACTCAGAACACAGGAATAATAAGAGTCTTTGAATCCCCCGTGGAGCAAAGCAAGGCGGGAGAATTCCCCGCCCCTTATCACAGCCCCGACATTACAATACTCTTTTTTACCAATATGTATATACAGTTACAGTATGTATTGCTAATTTGTTCTGTAACACATTACAAACCTGTATAAACAGGGAAAATGGTGAGACAGGTGGCTACTTGGTGTTGTTGCTGTGCAGTTTCCTCCACAGAATGAGGATAGTTACTGTCAGTTGGTCAGTTGATTGACAGCTGGACAGAAGCACAGCCAACAGTGCCACCTACTGGCCAATGCCAAAAATAATGTTCGACTGCATAGGTTACCACAAAACAATTGATTTATCCCCATTTGGCACATTATAAAAGCTTTTACATAAAAATATTACAATTTAAAGGCATAAATAACTTAAATAAAATTAAAATAACTCATAAAATGTGACTACACTTTTGTGGGCGTCACACTGAGCACCAAGCTGGATGGCAAGTTCCACTTTCTCTGCTGAGGTGAGCTCTAATGCGGTTAGACTGACTGACCAGCAGGATAGTTGGAATGCACCAGCAGGGGGCATGGACCAGGTGGGAGGAGGCAATGGAATGTAAAGTCTCATGGTCAGAGCTCTGGAGAGGGGAGCCACATCGGATCAAATTCTTGATCCGATCAGTGTACGATGTCCTCCCAAGCCCAACCAACCTCTTCTCTTGGTGCCTGACAGAAGCCCCTGCATGCTCTCTATGCCAGCAAAGAGGTTCCCTAGAACACATCCTAAGTAGCTGCCCGAGAGCCCTCGGTGAGGGGCGCTATTGGTGGAGACATGACCAGGTACTGAAGGCTGTAGCAGAGTCCATAAGCGCAGGGATCTCTTTCAGCAGGCAGCAACACCCAGCAAAGCATGTCATAGTCTTCATCAAAGCTGGTGAGAAGTGTGGGGGGGGGGGGCTTCTGACAACAGCCTGAGACTGGCAACTGAAGGTCGACCTGGGAAGACAGCTGAGATTCCCTGACACCATTGTAACGACCACACTTAGACCAGACATGGTTCTTGTGTCAGAATCTTCCAAGCAAGTGGTCTTGTTGAAACCGACTGTGTCCTGGGAAGACCAGATGGAAGAAGCCTTTGAAAGGAAGAGGGCCAAGTATGGGGAGCTTTTCGGTAATTGCCGTAGCAGGGGATGGAAGACATGGCTCTACCCCACAGAGGCTGGCTGTCAAGGTTTTGCTGGCCAATCACTCTCTCGGGCCCTCAAGCAGTTGGGGATCAGGGGGAGACACAACAAGAAAGCCATCAGGAACATCACTGATGCTGCTGAAAGAGCATCACGATGGCTGTGGATCAGAAGGAGTGATCCGTGGACTTCTCGAGCCACCTAGACACAAATCGGGGTCTGATCAGCCCCAGCTGAGTCGCCCGTGCAAGGGTGTATGATGTACAATGACCCGAAACACCCGATGACCACAGGTTATATCACTGATGATGTATCTAGGTAGCACCGTAAGGTGTGTGTTAAAATCAACTCCAACTGCCTAGCCAAGCTAATGCTAACGGTTCAATGTAGCATCATGGTGAAAATATAACAAAACAAGCCAGAATGACACAAGATATATTATCGACTGTGGATTAGTGAACCAGGTGGAAACAAGGATGTCTCTTAGGGTGACTGCAATCTAAAAAAAAATAACAATATAACCTACACTTGGTAAGCAGAGCAGCCAACAAATCTACAGCAACCGTGTGATGTTAGCATATCAATATGGACCAATATCTCCGAGGAATGTTTCCAGCACCTTATTGAATCTCTGCCACTAAGTATTAAGGAAGTTTTGAAGGCAACCGGGATTCAACCCAGTGATCGCAAGGTGTACCTATTAAAGTGGCCAATAAGTATACACTACCATTCAAAAGTTTGGGGTCACTTAGAAATTTTCTTATTTTTGAAAGAAAAGCACTTTTTTTCAATGAAGATAACTTTAAACTAATCCAGTCTGCGTTGTGTTGTAGCTTAGTTTTTTGTCACATTTTGTCTTAGCTTTGTTCTGAATTGTAATCGCTCTTGTTTTGTTTTTCTTTTGAATTCTTGGATGGAATATGGGTGGGCAATATAAGCTGCGGCTTCAGCCATCACCCATTTCGGATAACTTATGTTGAACTGTATAATCAGAGGAGTTATTGTCTAATTTGACCTTGTTGGATTTTCTTTCCCCCTTTGTTATATTATTCAGTTTCTCTTAATCTGTACTTTTAATCTATCCGAAATAAAGATTCATTCATTCATTCATTCATTCATTAAACTAATCAGAAATACACTCTATACATTGCTAATGTGGTAAATGACTATTCTAGCTGCAAATGTGTGTTTTTTGGTGCAATATCTAGATAGGTGTATAGAGGCCCATTTCCAGCAACTATCACTCCAGTGTTCTAATGGTACAATGTGTTTGCTCATTGTGTCAGAAGGCTAATGGATGATTAGAAAACCTTTGTGCAATCATGTTAGGTCTGCAATGCTGTAATTGCTGCAAATGGAGGATTCTTTGCCTTTCTGCCTGCCATTCTTTGCCTCCTCATGGATCGTCACCTTATCGTGGTGGGGGGGTTTGCGTGCCCCAGTGATCCCAGGAGCTATGTTGTCCGGGGGCAATTTGCCTCTGATAGGTTCTCCCAAGACAAACTGGTCCTGGGTGAAGGGCCAGACTAAGAACGATCCAACAGACTCTCATGATAAATTGTATATCAAGGATTCAGTGTACCCCGCCCGGTATGGGGTTACCGGGGCCCCACCCTGGAGCCAGGCCTGGGGGAGGGGCTCGAAGGCTAGCATCTGGTGGCTGGGTTTCCACCCATGGGACCCGGCCAGGCTCAGCCCGAAGGAGTTACTTGGGTCCGCCCTCCAGTGGGTTCACCACCTGCAGGAGGGATCATGGGGGTCCGGTGCTATGTGGATTAGGTGGCGGTCAAAGGCGAAGACCTTGGCGGACTGATCCCAAGCTTTCTAAACTGGCTTTTGGTACGTGGAATGTCACCTCTCTGGTGGGGAAGGAGCCTGAGCTGGTGTACGAGGTTGAGCGATACCGGCTAGATATAGTCGGCCTCACCTCAACACACAGCTCCGGTTCCGGAACCAGTCTCCTGGAGAGGGGCTGGAGCTTGGCCTTTTCTGGAGTTGCCCCAGGCAAGAGGCGACGAGCAGGGGTGGGTATTCTTGTATCGCCCCACCTTGCTGCCTCTATATTGGAGTTTTCCCCAGTGGACGAAAGGGTTGCTTCCCTTTGCCTTCGGGCTGGGAAACGGGTCCTGACCATCATTTGTGCCTATGCACCAAATGATGTTTCAGAGTACCCACCCTTTTTGAAGTCTGTGACTGGGGTGCTGGAGGGTACTCCTCCTGGAGACTCCATTGTCCTACTGGGGGACTTCAATGCACACGTGGGCAACGACAGTGAAACCTGGAGGGGGGTGATTGGGAGGAACGGCCTGCCTGATCTGAACCCGAGTGGTGTTCAGTTATTGGACTTCTGTGCTAACCACAGTCTGTCCATAACGAACACCATGTTCAAGCATAAGGGTGTCCATATGTGCACCTGGCACCAGGACACCCTAGGTCGCAGGTCGATGATCGATTTTGTTATCGTATCATCAGACCTGCGACCGTATGTCTTGGACACCCGAGTAAAGAGAGGTGCAGAGCTGTCAACTGATCACCACCTGGTGATGAGTTGGATCCGATGGCAAGGGAGGAAGCCATTCAGACCTGATAGACCCAAATGTATAGTGAGGGTGTGCTGGGAGCGTCTGGCTGAGGCCCCTGTCCGGGAGGTCTTCAACTCCCACCTCCGGAAGAACTTCAACCACATTCCGAGGGAGTCTGGAGACATGGAGTCTGAATGGGCCATGTTCTCCACCTCTGTTGTTGAAGCGGCGGCCCAGAGCTGCGGCCGCAAGGTGGTCGGTGCATCTCGTGGTGGCAACCCCTGAACCAAGTGGTGGACACCAGTGGTGAGGGGGGCCATTAAGCTGAAGAAGGAGTCCTATCAAGCTTGGTTGGCTTGTGGGACTCCCGAAGCAGCTGAGGTGTACCAGCAGGCCAAGCGGAGTGCAGCTCGGGTGGTTGCTGAAGCAAAAACGCGGGTATGGGAGGAGTTCGGTGAGGCCATGGAACAAGACTTTCGGTCGGCTTCAAAGAGATTCTGGCAAACTGTTTGGCGGCTCAGGAGGGGAAAGCAGCTCCTCGTCCACACTGTGTATGGTGCGGATGGGACACTGTTGACTTCAACTGGGGATATCGTCGGGCGGTGGAAGGAATACTTCGAGGATCTCCTCAATCCCACTGATACGCCTTCCACAGAGGAAGCAGGGTTTGGGGACGAGGGGGATGACTCGCCTATCACAGGGGCTGAGGTCGCCAAGGTGGTTAAAAATCTCCTTGGTGGCCGGGCCCCGAGGGTGGACGAGATTCGCCCTGAGTACCTCAAGACCCTGGATGTTGTTGGGTTGTCATGGTTGACACGCCTCTGCAACATTGCGTGGAGGTCGGGGACAGTGCCTTTGGCATGGCAAACCGGGGTGGTGGTTCCTCTCTTCAAAAAGGGGGACCGGAGGGTGTGCTCCAACTTTAGAGGGATCACACTCCTCAGCCTCCCTGGGAAGGTCTATGCCAAGGTACTGGAGAGGAGAGTCCGGCCGTTGGTCGAACCTCGGATTCAGGAGGAGCAATGTGGTTTTCGTCCTGGCCATGGCACATCGGACCAGCTCTTTACCCTCTCGAGAATTCTTGAGGGTTCGTGGGAGTTTGCCCAACCAGTTTACATGTGTTTTGTGGACTTGGAGAAGGCATTTGACCGCGTCCCTCGTGGATTTTTGTGGGGGGTGCTTCGGGAGTATGGGGTATCGGGCTTGTTGTTACGAGCTATTCGGTCTCTGTACGACCGTTGTGAGAGTTTGGTTCGTATTGCCAACACTCGGTCGGAGTCATTCCCAGTGAGAGTTGGACTCCGCCAGGGCTGCCCTTTGTCACCGATCCTGTTCATAATTTTTATGGACAGGATTTCTAGGCGCAGCCAGGGAATGGAGGGTGTCATGCTTGGTGACCACAGGATCTCATCTCTGTTGTTTGCAGATGATGTTGTCCTGTTGGCTTCATCCAGCAATGACCTGCAGCTCTTGCTGGGACGGTTTGCCGCTGAGTGTGAAGCGGCTGGGATGAGAATCAGCACCTCCAAGTCCGAGTCCATGGTCCTCAGCCGGAAAAAGGTGGATTGTCCTCTCCGGGTTGGGGACAGGCTCCTGCCCCAAGTGGAGGAGTTTAAGTATCTTGGGGTCTTGTTCACGAGTGAGGGGAAAATGGAGCGAGAGATCGACAGACGGATTGGAGCAGCATCTGCAGTGATGCGGACGTTGTACCGGTCTGTTGTGGTGAAGAGGGAGCTTAGTTCTAAGGCAAAGCTGTCGATTTACCAGTCAATCTACGTTCCTACTCTCACCTATGGTCACGAGCTTTGGGTAATGACCGAAAGAACGAGATCGCGGATACAAGCGGCTGAAATGAGCTTTCTCCGTAGGATTGCTGGACTCACCCTCAGAGATAGGGTGAGGAGCTCAGTCATCCGGGAGAGGCTCAGAGTAGAACCGCTGCTCCTCCACATTGAAAGGAGTCAGTTGAGGTGGTATGGGCATCTGATTAGGATGCCTCCTGGACGCCTCCCACTTGAGGTGTTTCAGGTACGTCCCACTGGGAGGAGACCCCGGGGCAGACCCAGGACTCGGTGGAGAGACTATGTCTCCCAGCTGGTCTGGGAACGCCTTGGTATCCCCTCTGAAGAGCTGGAGCAGGTGGCTGGGGAGAGGGAAGTCTGGGCTTCTCTGCTTGAACTGCTGCCTCCGCGACCCGGACCTCCGGAAAAGCGGTAGAAGATGGATGGATGGATGGATGGATGGAGGATTCTTTGACGAAAGCAAAGTTTGAAGGAAAAAATTATTATTTCAAATACAAATCATTATTTCTAACCTTGTCAATGTCTTGACTATATTTTCTATTCATTTTACAACTCATGGTGGTAAATAAGTGTGACTTTTCATGGAAAACACAAAATAATTGTCTGGGTGACCCCAAACTTTTGAACGGTAGTGTATATAATAAGTGAATGGATATTAACTTATTGGTTGTTTAAACTCCCTTTTCTACAAGACATAGGTTGGAGTCTTACATTTGAAGCTGAGTTTTTATGCAGGATGCCCTTCCTGACGCTACCCTGCCCATTTTATCCGGGCTTGGGCCCGGCACAGGGAGTACACTGGCTTGTGTGCCCCCTGTGGCTGGGAAACCAACGTTTTCCTTCCTCCGTTCCATTATTGCTGAGCACCAAGCTGGACAGCAGGAAGCTCCACTTTTACATGGTCTTCAACACGACCCGGCCGGGATTTGAACCCCGGCCTCCTGGTCATGGGGCAGATGCTCTACCTCTAGGCCACCACTCTGGTAAAAATTTTAACAAAACTAAAGGAATACCTCCTTTTTCTTATTGTCTTTCTTTGAAAAAAAAGTTAGTTGCACCTAAACAGCAAAGACATTGAATGAATGAACTAATTAATGTGAGTTTTATTTGGTAATGAACATACAATAAAAGCAACAAAAAATATGTAGGACACATGAAAGAACAACTGAAAGGGTGTAGGCTGAAACTAGTGCTTATATTGCACCTACCCCTTTACAATTTTAAAATCAATAACATAAAAATTTAAGTCATACCTAAAATCAAGAAAGAAAATCAAATAGAATTGGTTAGACAAAAAACAAACAAAAACTTTTAAGTTATTTCAGGTTTAGCTCCTAGCATTTACAGTGAGATACCGAGAGATTTTCTCATCTTTGTACAATTTTTTGAATATCTTCAGAGTAGAACACATTTATATTTTCAGAGCAACAGTTCCAAAGTTTAACTCCAGTGACAGACATGCAATGATACTTTGTATTTGTTCTGACCTTTGGCTTGTTAAAAAGTTTACTCTTAGTTCGTATTTGGTTTCTCTTTTTTAAACAGTCTCTGAATATTATCAGGTAATTGGTTATTATTTGTTTTGTACATGATTTGAATGACATTATAATCTACTAGAGTTCTAAATTTAAGAGTATGTAATTGAATGAGCTTGGAGTGCCTGACCGGGTGAAGATTCGTTGCTGGAAAGGTGATGAGGTGGCAGGAGAGCGCACGTAGTCCCGAGACACAACCGCACAACGGCAGCAACCCAGACGAGCCAGCATTGACTGCGCGGAGGAGGACTCCTTAAGTATGCTGGCTGATGAGTGAGCGCAGGTGTGTCCTCTGCCTCAGGTGCAGTGATGAATTGGTGAACGTGCGGCAGGAGGGGAGGGGCGCGCTCTCACTGCCCATGACAGGGCCCCCCCTTTTAGGAGCGCCTCCTGGCAGTCCAGAGGGCTTCTCCGGGTGGGTTCGGTGGAAGATCCGGAGCATCTCCTTGTCCAGAACCCGTGAAGCTGGGGTCCAGGATCATTCCTCTGGGCCGCAGCCCTCCCAGTCTTCAAGGTACTGCAGTCCCCGGCCCCAACGGCGAACATCCAGAATTTGGCTGACCATGTAGGCAGGGTGGCCGTCGATGTTTCAGAGAGGAGGAGGCGGCTTGGGGGGAGGGCAGTGAAGACTGACCGAGAGGGGCTTGATGTGGGACACGTGGAAAGTGGGGTTTACTTGTAGCGTGGGAGGGAGCTTCAGCTGAACCGACGCGTCATTAATAATCCGGGCGATGGGAAATGGGCCCAGAAAGCGGGAAGACAGCTTCTTAGATTTCTCCTTCAGTGGGACTTGACTCACCGCCAATCAGACTTGCTGTCCCATGGTGTACTTGAGAGCCGGGACCCGTTTCCTGTCAGCAGCGGCCCGGGTGTGTTCCGTGGAGCGCGTCAGGGCGGCCTGGGTAGACCTCCAGACGCATCGGCAGCAGTGAGCATGAGCCTCCACGGACGGAACCGCCACCTCCCTCTCGGTCATGGGGAGAAGAGGCGGGGTGTACCCCAGGGATGCCTCGAATGGAGTGAGTCCAGTGGCCGCCGAAACAGCCGAGTTGAGAGAATACTCCACCCAGGTCAGGTGTGAGCTCCATGAAGCCGGGTTCTCAGCTGCTACACACCGCAGGGTGGCCTCCAGGGACTGATTAGCGCGCTATGCCTGCCCGTTACTCTGAGGATGATTCCCGGATGAAAGACTCACTGTGGTGCCCAGTGTCCGACAAAAAGCCCTCCAGGCCTGGGACGTAAATTGTGGACCCCGGTCAGACACGATGTCAATGGAGATGCCGTGGACCTTGATCACGTGGTCAGTTAATAGGACTGCCGTCTCCAAGGCTAAAGGAAGCTTCGGGAGGGCCACCAAATGTACCGCCTTGGAGAAGCGATCCACGATGGTCAGGATTAGTCTTCCCACGGGAGGGGGGGGGGGGGGTCCGGTCACAAAGTCCACGGCGATATGAGACCAAGGACGACCCAGGGTGGGAAGGGGGTGGAGGAGTCCCAAGGGGGGAGAGGAGTCCAATTTCTCCCGGACGCAGGTCTGGCAGGCCCTGACGTAGTCCCGTGCGTCCTGCCACACCGTGGGCCACCAGAATGCCCGCCGGACGAAGTCCACAGTGCAGGTGATGCCAGGATGGCAGGCGAAGCGGCTGGTATTGGCTCACTGGAGAACGTCACTACGGAGGGCAGCTGGGACGTAGAGGCGATTCCGGGGGCACCCTACTGGCATGGGCTCCGGGGACTGGGCCTGACGGACCCTCTGCTCGATGTCCCAATTAAGGGCACCAAGGACGCACGAAGGCGGGATGATGGTTTGGGGGGGGGGGGGGTCTACCTCCCTGGAATCAAACTGGCGTGGTAGTGCATCCGGTTTGACATTCCTTACGCCAGGCCGGTAAGTGATGGTAAAATTAAACCACTGGAAAAATAAGGACCAGCGGGCCTGCCTGGCGTTTAATCGGTGGGCCGACCGCAAGTATTCCAGGTCTGGAAGTACCATGTTAGGCAGCATGCCACCATCAGTGTGTGAATGTGTGTGTGAATGGGTGGATAGCAGGATTTGTAAAGCGCTTTGGTCAACAAGAGATGAGAATAAAAAAGCACTATATAAGTGAATGCCATTTACCATTTACCATTTCTTGTGGTCAGTCCACACGATGTTGAGGTGAATGGCACCCTCCAACTAATGTCTCCATTCCTCCAGTGCCAACTTAATGGCCAGCAGCTCTCTGTCCCCCATGTCATAATTTCTCTCGGCAGGCGTAAGCCGACGAGAGAAAAAAGCGCATGGGTGGAGCTTCTGATCCGAGGATGTGCACTGTGATGGCACAGCGCCAACCCCCGAATCAGACGCGTCCACCTCGAGGATGAACTGGAGCTGCGTGTCGACTTGTGCTAAGTTGGGTGTGTCCGTGAACAGGCATTTTAATTTGCTGAATGCCTGCTCCGCTGCCTCGGTCCAACGAAAGGGGACCTTAACGGAGGTCAGCTGAGTTTAAGGCAGTGCCACCCCACTACATTTCCTTATGAACCGGCAATAAAAGTTCACAAACCCGAGGAAGCGTTGGCGCTCCTTACGGGAGTGGGGAGTTGGCCAATCCAGCACTGTCTTCACCTTGGCCGGGTCGGCAATCAGTCTCCCCTCGGCTACTATGAAACCCAAGAAGGTGGTGGATGGAATTGAAAACTCACACTTCTCGGCTTTGACATAGAGCCGGTTCTCCAAGAGCCGTTGCAGAATGGCCCTTACATGGGCTTCATGTTCTTCTAGCAAGTGGGAGAAGATTAAAATGTCATCACGATAAACAAACACGAATTGATACAGCATATTGCGGAGGACATCATTAATTAACCGCTGGAAGATGGCGAGGGCGTTAGTGAGCCCAAAGGGCATCGCCAGGTACTCAAACTGCCTCTGGTGTGTCTTAAATGCTGTCTTCCACTCATCACCCTCGCGAATGCGGACCAAATGATACATGTTCCTAAGATCCAATTTGATGAATACCCGTGAGCGCTGAAGGAGCTCGAACGCTGAATTGATTAAGGGTAGAGGGTACTTGTCCTTAATGGTAATTGCGTTAAGCCCCCGGTAGTCAATGCACGGGCGCAGCGATCCATCCTTCTTTCCGACGAAGAAGAACCTGGCTCCGAGAGGGGCCAAAAATGGCCAAATTAGGCCAGTGTTCAGGGAGTCCTTTAAATACTGTACCTCTCCATCGCCTCCCTCTCCGGGCCAGAAATGCTGTATAGCCTACTGGACGGCATAAGAGTGGTGAGGCGGCAGCGACAATGCTCTAGACTTACTAAAGACCTCTCCAAGATCGTGATAAGCCCGGGGAATGAGGCTGAGGTCCGGTGGCTCGACCAGAGGGAGGGAGACGGATAGAGAGGGGAAGAACTCCGCTGAGCACATACAATGGGCCAAACAAAAGGGGCTCCATGAGGAGATGGTGTTTTGAACCCAGTTTATCATAGGGTTGTGCCTCCGGAGCCATGGATACCCAAGGACCACCGGGGAAGATGAAATAGGGAGAACTAAGAAAGTTAGTTCCTCCCGGTGGTTCCCGGAAAGGAGGATGGAGATCGGCACCGTGTTACGTGTGACTACCGCGACCTCCCGGCCAGATATGGTTGCGATTCTCTGATCACGGGGCAATTTACGTGTGGGAATGCCCGCCCGCTTCACGAATTCAGCAGATTCAACATTACCCTCCGACCCCGAATCAACCAGCGCATTAACCCTCCTCTCGACCCCCAGCAGCTGTACTAGGCCTGAAATAGACAAATTACCGGGGGGAGTGTCTTTAGTCCCGCCCGCCAGACCCCCCATGGTTACTGACGGGCTGCGTCTTTTAGGCTGCTGGCGGCATTCGTCCCGACTGTGGTTCGGCAAACCACAGTACACGTACACGACAGCCTCTCGCCTTTGCAGGTGCTCATCGTCGTTCAAATGCCGAGAGAGCTTCACCAGCTTGGGCAAGGAGATGGCGCCGCCAGTGTCAGTAAGAATGGCGGGTTCCCATGCGGCACATGGGCGAAGAGAGGACTTGCGCTCCCTCGCGTGAGTGCCGGTGCCGGTTATCCAAACCGACAGCTTGAGCTATAAGATCGTCAAGGGTCTTAGGGACTGGGTGAGCCGCCAATTCGTCCCGCAGCTGTTCGTTCAACCCGTGGAGGAATGCACTGCGTAAAGCAATTTCATTCTACCCCGAGTCTGCAGCAACAACTTGGAACTCTACCGAGTACTCGGCCGCTGACCAGGTGCCTTGGAGGAGCGTCAACAGGCGGCTCAACACATTGCCCTCGCTCTCAGACCGATCGAACACGCAAGTGAAGGCGTCAACAAATTGGCTGAACATATAGCGCCGCCCCTCAGGGTTGTCTAGTGTGGAGCGTGCCCAATCAAGGACTCGGTCCCTAAGCAACAGTGTAAAAAACTGTATCTTGGCCGTATCCCCTGGGTACTTCTCCCCAACCTGCTCCAAATACGTACTGTATGTACCTGGATTAAGAAACGCTTACATCTCCACACCTCCACCACGTACGGGGTAGGTGTGGGAATGGAGGTGGTATGCTGCACTGTAGCGCGGGGAACAGGCTGAGGAGGCGGAGGAGGGGGAGACGATTGAGACCAAAGCTGGATTAAGTTTGACACCTGTTGCGTCAGCACAGCGAGCTGGTGCTCGGTCGCTGACAAGCGATCCAGAGCTGACAGCTCCTGTGACGAGGCACCGGCTGAGCTATCGTCCTGGCTGGCTCGTTCTGTCATGGTTAGCTGACAGCTCACATGCACGATGCGAGCACAAGACAGAACCACACAAGGGGGGAACATTCAATAATTTATTAAATGTAGAAAACAGCGCTCCGTTACAGAAACAGCCACTCACCAGAAGATTCAATCCACCTGCGGAGAGAAAAGCGAGCACTGTCAGCGGAGAAGCAGAGATGGGGAAATGGGCGAGCCCAATTGCCACTTACTCAGGACTCCGAGAGAGGACCGGCAGGACTCCAGCAGGGAATAGACAAACCAGTAGGGAAGGGGGAATGAGCTTGGAGTGCCTGACCGGGTGAAGATCCATTGCTGGGAAGGTGATGAGGTGGCAGGAGAGTACATGCAGTCCCGAGACACACCTGCATGATGGCAGCATCCCAGATGAGCTAGCGTTGACTGCACGGAGGAGGCCTCCTTAAGTACGCTGGCTGATGAGCGGGCACAGGTGTGTCCTCTGCCTCAGGTGCAGTGATGAATTGGTGAACGTGCGGCAGGAGGGGAGGGGTGCGCTCTCCCTGCCCATGACAGTTACATCATTTAACACCTTCCATATATTACATGTATTAGTTTTGTTATTTTCCAATAATTTATTGTAACATATTTTTACTTGATCTTAAGATACAAATTAGTTTATTTTTATAAGTCTTGCATTTCATTTTAGCTTCCACAGTTCTTAGTTTCAGAAACGTTTTGTATAACAAGTTTTTCTTTTTACAAGCATTTTGCAGGTCCTTGAGATCCAAGGCTTATCTCTGTATTTAACTTTAGTTTCCTTTACCACTAGAGAGCAATATTTATTACATACAATGGTGTGAAAAAGTGTTTGCCCCTTCCTGATTTCTCTCTTTTTTTATGTTTGTCACACTTAAATATTTCAAATCATCAAACAAATTTAAATATCAGACAAAGATAACACAAGTAAACACAAAATGCAGTTTTTAAATGGTGTTTATTATTAAGAGGAAAAAAATCCAAACCTACATGGCCCTGTGTGAAAAAATGATTGTCCCCTAAACCTAATAACTGGTTGGGCCACCCTTAACCGCAACAACTGCAATCAAGCATTTGCGATAACTGGCAATGAGTCTTTTACAGCACTGTGGAGGAATTTTGGCCCACTCGTGTTTTCAGAATTGTTGTAATTCAGCCACATTGGAGGGTTTTCTAGCATGAACCACCTTTTGAAGGTCATGTCACAGCATCTCAGTTGGATTCAGGTCAGGACTTTGATTAGGCCACTCCAAAGTTTTCATTTTGTTTTTCTTAAGCCATTCAGAGATGGACTTGCTGATGTGTTTTGGATCATTGTCCTGCTGCAGAACCCAAGTGCGCTTCAGCCTGAGGTCACGAACAGATTGCCGGACATTCTCCTTCGCTTCAGCTTGAGGTCACGAACAGATTGCCGGACATTCTCCTTCAGAACTTTTTTGGTAGACAGCAGAATTCATGGTTCCATTTACAACAGCAAGTCTTCCAGGTAATGAAGCAGCAAAACAGCCCCAGATCATCACACTACCACCACCATATTGTACTCTTGGTATGTTGTTCCTTTTCTGAAGTGCTGTGTTACTTTTATGCTGGCTGTAATGGGACACACACCTTCCAAAATGTTCAACTTTTGTCTTGTCAGTCCACAGAGTATTTTCCCAAAAGTCTTGGCTATCATCAAGATGTTTTCTGGCAAAACTGAGACGAGCCTTTATCTTCTTTTTGCTCAGCAGAGGTTTTCGTCTTGGAACTCTGCCATGTAGGCCATTTTTGCCCAGTCTCTTTCTTATGGTGGAGTCATGAACACTGACCTTAACTGAGGCAAGTGAGGCCTGGAGCTCTTTGGATGTTGTGGGGTTTTTTGTGACCTCTTGGATGAGTTGCTGCTGCGCTGTTGGGATAATTTTGGTCGGCCAGAAACTCCTGGGAAGGTTCGCCACTATTCCTTGTTTTCGCCATTTGTGGATAATAGTTCTCACTGTGGTTTGCTGGAGTCCCAAAGCTTTAGAAATGGCTTTAGAACCTTTTCCAGACCGATAGATCTCAATTACTTTGTTTCTCATTTGTTCCTAAAGTTCTTGGGATCGCAGCATGATGTCTAGCTTTTGAGGATCTTTTAGTCTACTTCACTTTGTCAGGCAGGTCCTATTTAAGTGATTTCTTGATTGAGAACAGGTGTAGCAGTAATCAGGCCTGGGTGTGGCTAGAGAAATTGAACTCAGCTTTCCAAAGATGTGATAAACCACATTTATGTTTTAACAGGGGGGCAATCGTTTTTTCCCACAGAGCCACGTAGGTTTGGATTTTTTTTTACCCTTAATAATAAACACCTGAATTTAAAAACTGCATTTTGTGTTTACTTGTGTTATCTTAGTGTAATGTTTAAATTTGTTTGATGATCTGAAACATTTAAGTGTGAAAAACACACAAAAAAAATGAGAAATCAGGAAGGAGGCAAACAGTTTTTCACACCACTGTAGTTTAGATAAAATAGAAAGAAATTCTCGATATGCTGTGTCAATGTCATCGACATAAATACTGCTCCAGTCTTTTATTTTTATATCATTCCTAAGATGGTTGATTGCGGCTTCTGTTACAAGTCGTTTAAAAACCTTATCTCTTTCAACGTTATGTGTTATACCAGTGTCTGAAGAAACAAAAACAGGCAAATGGTCTGTCACATCATTAATAATAAGGCCAGCAGTTACATTCCCCTCAGTGGCATTTGTGAAAATGTTATCGATAAGCGTTGCTGAATTTGTTGTTATTCTAGTGGGGTATGTTATTGAAGGGTAAAAACCCATACAAAAATACAAATTTATGAATTCAGTTATTTGTATATGGCCATTTGGATTTAACAAATCAATATTGAAGTCTCCACATATAAATACCAGTTTTGTTATGATCAGGTGAGTGCACTCCCCCTCCCTTTCTGTGGGAGGCTCTCCATCAGGTGTTATGTATGAATAATGTGAGACAGGAGCCATGCTGAACTGAACAGCGAACTACTCTTTATTAGACACACTGTCTGACGTCATGCCAGTGGGTGGGTACGGCATCACACACACACACACACACACACACACACACACACACACACACACAGTATACCACATTCCCCTCCCCTTTACAAAAGTGTAAGACCACACACACAATTGAGACTTTTCCCAATTTAGGACCCAAATCACGCACTAAGGGAACGAGGAATAATTAACTGTAATAAAATATCCTAACACACTCATCCAAAAGAATAACAAAAATCTGAACCACGTCTCTAAAATATAAAATTAATCCCATATCACAAACACTCGCATGCACACCAGCAGCATATATACATATTTACACTAATAGAGTTCAAGTCACACCTCTGTCCACTGGCAGCCAGCAATAAAACCGGCCCGGGGGCCCAAGGCTGCCCCAAATCATACACGCCCCTGGCCGCTGAAGATAAGACCAGCTCGGAGGCCCCAGGCAACCCCACGACATGTGCGCCCGTGGCCGCCGTCTGCTTCTGGGATCAAAAACAATCTCCTTTATCATAATGTCCCTCTTCACCGCCGACTGCGTCACTCTTCGGGACCCACCATGCTGCTGTCCGGCACACCGTCCCTCCGTGCTCGTCGGTCCGCTCCCAACCGCTTTCAACACCGCCATCGTGGCTCTAAACACTCCGGCCCCCTGTGGCCAAACTCCGAGGAGACCCGAAGCCTGCTCATTGGTACTGGTCGCTGTGTCAAGCACCTCACCGTACCACCCAGCACCCACGTCCAGAGCGCATTGAGCTCCGGTACTGAGACACTGCCCGACCTCTACAGTGCCCGGCGCCTCCTCCCTGTCGTCTGAGGTGCTCCGCTGCACTGCTTCCATGCACAGCTGCTATTGCTGCTCCTTCCCGGGGCTCTCAGCTTCGCTCTTGTTAGTGTCAGTCTCCGACCCAGACGTTTTACTGCTCTCAGCACCCTCGTCCCGTGCGCTCTGCTCCATCGACTTCATGTCCGGCTGCAGCTGCTCTCCCCCCGGGCTCTCAGCGTCACTCTCTAACCCAGGTGTCTCGTCGCTGCTCCCAGCACCCTTGTCCCAGGCACTCCGCTGTGTCGTCTCCATGCCCGGCTGTCACTGCTCTTCCCCGGGGCTCTCAGCCTCCATGGTCCTGCTTACTCGCTGCCTAGCCTCCAGCTGCGGGGATGACTCCTGTTGCTCTCCCTCTCCATTGTCATCACACACCGTGCCATCCAACTCATCAGTGCTCCGGTCCTCCACCCTCCTGCGCTTCGTGGCTGGTCCACCATCTTCAGTGACCGGGGACTCCCCTGGTCCCACTTCGATGACCAGCTGGTAGCCTGGAGCTCTCTTTTGGTGCGCAGTTAGCTTTGTGGCTAGCCCATCCATAGACACTGACTGTGCTGTTAGCTTCTCCAAGCTAACTAGCCTAGTCTCGTTTGGCGCGAACACTCACAGCGTCGTGGTCCTTGTCTGCCCAGCAAAAAATTCGGCCAACCGCTCAACAGCATCCTCATAGTACTCCGTCTCTCCCAACATACCGAGAATTCTTCGGCCCTCCGCCCTGAGATGATGGGCCAGGAGCGCTCGTCGTCTTCTCCCATCGAGTCCACCTAGGCCCAGCGCCCCGATGTAACCCTCAAACATGGCCCTCCACTTCAGCCACAGGATCACTGGCTCTCCCATGTACTCCAGAAATGGCACTAGGGGTTGAGGTAGCCCATACGCTGCCATAATTATTCTTGTCGCCAAAATGTTGTGTATGAATAATGTGAGATAGGAGCCGTGCTGAACTGAACAGCGAACTACTCTTTATTAGACACACACAAAACTATATACACAGTGGGCTGTGCCCGCCTGACGCCACACCAGTGGGCGGGTATGACATCACACACATACTACACCACAAGGCTCCCGGCTCCGCAGGTCATCAGCACACCTGCATGAGTGGACACACCTGCTGCCTCTTCTCTGCCAGTGCTTAAAAGGACCTGTTCGTGAATCCTCCAGCGCTGGCTCGTTGGGTATAGCTGCCCCAAACGAGAATTAAGATGTATTTTTTGGAACTCAGCCTAAAAACGCCTTTTCCTCCTCTCTCGTCAGGTTGCTGCCATCTCCGTGGTGCGTCCCCGGGGTTGCTGCGTGCTCACCTGCCCCATCATCATCTCCATTCCAGACTGCTTTCTCCACCCAGTCAGACTCTCCAGCTCCACTCCTCTCCTACTCCCCGCCAGCTCTGCCCTGCTGGTTCCTCTGTTCCCGCTGGGTTCCTCTGCCGGGCTCTCTGCTCACCTACCATAACATCTACCAGGGTAGATGTTATAGTAGGTCAGGGTGTACCTGAACACACCCATGTGGGTCACGAACACTGTCAGGTTCCTGCTGGCTGGGTGGAGGGGCACCTGCAGGTAACCCTGGCGAAGATCCAGCTTCATGAACACCTTTGAACTGCTGAATGTTGCGGTGAGTTCCTCCATCATGGGGAGCGGGTACTTGTCCGGGACAATTGCTTTATTCACCATCCTAAGATTGATACACGGTCGGATGCCACCCAATTTTTTCTTGGCCACCACAACATTTGATATCCATGGTGAAGCATCCACTCTCTCGATGATGCCTGCTTCCAGCAGTTTATTCACCTCCGCCGTGACATCGTCCTGTAGGGCGAGGGTAAGCCGCCGTAGCGGTTGAATTTTCGGCGTCACACTTGGATCTATGAGCGGGCGGTGGTGGAATGTGCTGACGCATCCCAGGCCTCTGAACAGCGCCGGCCAGTGGACATGCCATTCGGGGTACACTGTCAGTACCATCGAGCCCTCTGAGTCCTTGATGGAGAATCCCAATCTACCCTGTAGATCTACCCCTAGCAAGACCGCCCCTGGCGTGAAATTTGGAAAGTGAATGTGGGAACCGTCTTCAACCCACATTTCACTGAAAAGACGACCGTGCCTGCCATTTCAATTTCGGCGTGGCCGTATCCAAACATTTTCACTGCTCCAGCATTGATGGTTTTATTTGGGAAAAGTCTCTTCAAAATAGCCATACTCAGTATGGACCTACCGGCCCCTGAGTCCACCATAAGCGGCACTTCGACTCCGTCAAGTTTTAACACGTACCATTTCAACAGTCCCTTCGCGCGTACCACACACACCCGTGTCGTGTCTCTGGACTCCAACGCCGAAGACTTACAAGTGATAGTGTAGGTGATGTCCCACGCCACAGTCTACTGCCTCCTGGGAATCCACCCCGGAGAATTAGCGACCTTGCTAACAGCTGTGCTTGGCGGGAAAGCTTGGGTGGCTACACTCCCTTTAGCCAACACCGGCAAACTCAGCTGAACTGTGGACTCAATCTGCCTGACCAGTTCAAACACCTTTTCCAACGAGAGAGTATCTTTAGTTAGCTTTAGCTTGCTCTTCAGTCACACGTTGTTAGTACCGTGGGCTAGCTTATCCCATACCAGCCCCTCTTTGATAAGCCCGAAGGTGCATTCTCTTGCTAGGCTACGGAGCTCCGTAATAAAGGACTGAGTGGACTCACCCGCTCGCTGTTGGCGGTCAAAAAACTCATATCTCCACACTGTGATGTTGGAATGGTCTCTGAAAACACAGCCCATTAATTCCAAACCGTCTTTCAGTGAGCCGCTGCCACACAGCCCAAAAAATATCCATTGGCCTTCCTCACCGAGGTAGTAAACCATTAGGCTCCTCCGTCTCTCTTCACCAACGCTGCTCAGGCCAGCCGCAGCCACGTACATGTCGAACGTCTCCCTCCAGTGGACCCATGGTATAGCTGGTGTGCCCAGAGATTGTAAAAATGGAGGTGGTTGTCTGATACATGCTCACATGGTTTATCCTCACCGTCAAATGTTTTGTCTGAATAACATGAGACTGGAGCCACTCTCAACTGAACACTGAACTGACTTTATTATCGAGAACAACACAATATACACTCCAGCCGTAGCCCGCCTGATGTCATTACCCCAACCCCCTCGGCATCCTGTAAGGAATCATTCACAATAATTACATCACTTTTTTCATGTCACTGGCTAAAAGAATCTTCACAGTTAGTATCTTCTGCAAACAGATCATTAGCAATGATGGTATATCTAACAGGACCTAAGGCGGTTTGCAACCTGCAGCTCTGGGGGCATATGTGGCTCTTTAGTCCATAGGGTGTGGCTCGCTGTGGCTTGGACAAAACAAAAAACAAACAACAAAAAGAACTAACAAGTTACCAAGAAAAGGGTTGCAAAGGAACAAATTTGCAAATTTATGAGAGAATATAAATCTTTGTGGTGAGAAAAACTGCAAATTGAAGAGAAAATTGAACTTTAAGTGCAAAAAAATCCCCAAATTTGCAAGAAGACAGTGTCAACTTTAAAAGAAAAGCTGCAGTCACAAGAAAAAAGATGCAACATGAGAAAAAATATTGCAAAACAATATAAAAGCCCCCCAAAAACTAAAAAAAAAATTGCAACTTTATACAAAAAGCTCCAAATTCATGTAAAAAGATTACAAGAAATAATATAGCAAATTGAGAAGAAAAAAGTAGTAATAAAACTCCACAAAATTACAAAATTAGAAGAAAAAAATCCTCAAGTTTATGGTAGAAGTGGTCAGTTTAAAACAAAATCCTCACAAATTACACAAAAACACACATTTCTCAGGAAAAGTAGTCGTACCAGTGGGCATTCTGCATTTAAAGGCTCATATATTCTGTGGCTCCATGCAGATCTTCTATGGCCAAAAACTGCTCAAAATGCATTTTTCCATCATAAAGTCTGCCCACACTAGAACACGGGCCACTCTATATCATATATGTTAAAATTTTTATTTACCAAACACATCAGCGACATCTTTTTCTATCTCTGTTTTGATTATACTGATAGGAATGTGAAACCATTTCTAGACATCTTCATATTTAAGGACATGGGTAAACAAGGGGAACGGTGTAAAAAAAAGTCTAAAGAGAGAAAAATCAGTTTGGATCCAGGTTTGGTGCAAAAATCAATTGTAAATATTTACATTTGATCCTGATAACCACTTTTTCAATAATATTCATAACCACTGTGAATATTACACTGAAAAGCAATTCAAAAAGTCAAGTGCAATTAGATGGTAAACTGTCAATAATACACTTCAATAGCAGAAGTCTTAACAAAAACTTCTCACAGATTCAGGACTATTTAAAACAGCTAAACAGAAAATTCACAGCTATAGCAGTCTCTGAAACCTGGCTTAATGCAGACCAGGCTCCCCTGATGGCAATAGAGGGATATCAGATGTTTAACATTAACAGATCTCAAAAAAAGGGTGGTGGTGTTGCACTGTATATTGATGACCTATATAGATGTAAGCTTGTAAATGAAATGTCCTTAGCACTACCAGGGATTCTGGAATGTGTTACTGTTGAGATTGACCTAGACAAAACAAAAAATCTAATCATAAGCTGCATATACAGAACGCCGGGAACTTGCATTGAGACATTCAGAGATAAATTAGTCGAGCTGTACAATAATATTACTAGTAAGAAAATGGTAGCAATTTGTGGAGATTTCAATATTGACCTACTTAATCCACATCAACAAAATGTAGTTACAGAGTTCATGAACTCTATGTACAGCATGAGTCTATATCCCACAATAACACATCCCAGTAGAATCACAGCTCACTCTGCTACACTTATTGACAACCTGTTTGTCAATGTTCTCGACAAGAAAATAGAAAGTGGATTATTGATAAATGATATAAGCGACCACTTGCCAATCTTTGCACTTATCCATGGCCACACGGGGCCCAACCCAGAAAAAATCTCAAAATCGTTCAGACACAAATCACCAAACGCAATCAGTTCTTTTAAAGAGGACTTGCTGAAGCAAGACTGGACAGAAGTCTATGTATCAGATGTAAATGAAGCCTATGACACATTTACAAACATTGTAACCACTCTTTATGAAAAAAACTGCCCATTAGTTAAAAAAAAGCTTAAACACAAATTTACTGACAAACCATGGCTAACCAAAGGACTACAAAAGGCGTGTAAAAAGAAAAATTTATTATATAAAGCTTTCATAAAGAAAAGGACAAAAGAAGCAGAGCAGCGGTATAAAACATACAAAAATAAGTTAACATATATAATAAGATGTAGTAAAAGAGACTATTACAGTAAAGAACTGGAAAAAAACAAAGACAATATTAAAAATACATGGACAATAATCAACAGTATCCTTGGAAATAAAAGCAGAAATACCAGCTACCCAACTAACACTCCAAAAAATAATAAATCGACTCCGAATGTGAATATAGCTTCACCTGCAGATGAATTTAATAATTTTTTTGTTAACATTGGACCTAAACTGGCCCGAGAAATACCCACTACGGTGCCAACAGGTGATTCAATATGCAATAACACTGCTGTAAAAGACACCATCTTCATAAAGAACACAGACGAAAGAGAGGTCATTGAAATTGTTAAATCGTTCAAAAGTAAAACATCTACTGACTGCGATGGTATTGATATGCTACTAGTCAAAACTGTTATCGAATGCATAGTGAAACCACTGACGTATATCTGTAACCTGTCTCTCCAATCAGGTATATTTCCCAATGCAATGAAAATAGCTAAAGTAATTCCGATTTACAAGACAGGCGACAGAGGGGAACTCTCCAACTACAGACCAATTTCACTATTACCGCAATTTTCCAAGATACTTGAAAAAATATTCTATGAGAGAATTGACAACTTCATACTGAAGAATGATTTATTGTGTGAGCAGCAATATGGGTTCAGACACAAAAGGACAACAGCATATGCCTTAATGGAATTTACAGAAAAAATATCAACAGCCATTGAAAATAAAGAGTATTCAGTTGGAGTATTCCTGGATCTTAAAAAAGCATTTGATACAGTAGATCACAATCTATTATTAAAGAAACTACAAAATTGTGGTATCAGAGGGGTAGCACTGTCCTCAGAATCAGAATCAGAATCAGAATCAGGTTTATTGCCATTGTTCATGTAGTACACAAACTAGGAATTTGTCTCGGTACAATGCTGCAACATTAAACATGATAAGATAAGAGAAATAAACTATACATGTAATAAAGTGTAGGATAAGATTAAGTGATACTGGTCAACAGTTAAAATATATATTAGCCAGCAGCAGATACTGTGGAGAACTATATAGTGCAGTCGGTAATGCAGGAAGAAAACAGTGATGATTGACATGAGTCTGGTTGAGCTGCTGTACATGGTGCACGAGAGTCACTTAGTGTTCAGCAGTCTAATGGCAGAGGGGACTTAAAGAATAGATATCAGTTTGTATGTGTTAACAACAAAAACTCAGAGCTACTGAAGGTCACCTGTGGAGTCCCACAGGGTTCAGTTTTGGGACCATTATTATTCAATATGTATATAAATGATATATGTAAAGTTTCAGAAAAACTGGACTTAATATTGTTTGCTGATGACACTAACCTGCTATGCAGTGGAAACAACTTGGAACAACTTCTGGATACACTCGGAAAGGAATTAGGAAAGCTGAAACTGTGGTTTGATTCAAACAAATTAACGCTCAATTTAAGCAAGACAAAATTTATAGTCTTTAACAACCATCACAACTACCCAGTACCCAAACTCAGTGTAAATGGTGTAGAGATTGAAAGGGTATCCGAAACTAAATTCCTTGGAGTAATAATTGATAACAAACTGTGTTGGAAGCCACATATTAATTATATAAAAGGTAAAGTATCCAAATCAATTGCAATATTACACAGAGTGAAAAATTTGCTGAATCAACCCACACTATACACCTTGTATCATTCATTAATACTCCCATACATGACATATTGTAATGAAGTATGGGGAAATACATATAAAACAAACATATATCCACTCTTTATGCTTCAAAAGAGAGCTATTAGAATAATCAACAAAGCAGCTTACAGGGAACCAACAAACCCACTTTTTCTTAAACAAAAAACTCTCAAGTTGAAAGATCTGATCGACTTTAAAACCGCAATAATAATGTTCAAAGCGAAGAATCTATCACTGCCCGCAAATATCCAAAAGTTGTTCCAAGCAAGGGAGAAACGATATCACTTCAGAGGAACATGTACAGTATATTTCAAAAGCCTACAGTGAGAACAACTACCAAGCAACACTGTATTTCAGTGCAAGGTGTCAGATTATGGAACGATTTTGGACCTGAATTAAAATCATGTACAAAGCTTGGACAATTTAAACAAAAACTAAAGGAAGAAATACTCCAAACATATTTACAAGACGACATGTAAACTCACATAAGGATTGACATTTCCAGCCTGTGTTGTGTTATAGCTTAGTTTTTCTTTTTTCTCTGTGACACTATGTCTTAGATTTGTTTTTGAATAGTAACCGCTTAACTTAGACTAGCTCAGTTTTCTTTTTCTCTCAGTCATATTTTGTCTTAGCCTTGTTTTAAATTGTAATCGCTCTTGTCTTGTTTTCTCTTTTTTCTCCTTTGAATTCTTGGATGGAATATGGGTGGGCAATATAAGCTGCGGCTTCAGCCATCACCCATTTCGGATAACTCACGTGGAATTGTATAGTAGAAGGAGTCTTTGTCTAATTTGACCTTGTTGTTATATTATACAGTTTCTTTTAACCTGTAATGTACTATCCGAAATAAATTCATTCATTCATTCATTCATTCATTCACATGTGGCCAGTAAAGCTGCAAAAAGGACATGCAAAACAACAAAACAGTCCCTGCTGCAGACTTTAATTTGCATCATTGTGAAATATGAAAACATTGCGACAAACTTAATTCTTGCACCTGCAAGGTCACGGGACAACCCTACTATATTACATCAAATTTTATCTAATTGTTAAGTCATACTCAGTGTAACCCCCTGCCTAAGATCACCATTTTCTGTAACATAATTAACAAAAACCATTGTGAATCTACTCACTAGGTGGTTTGGGAAGGGAAGGGGGATGCTACCCCCCCTTGTTAGTAAAATGAACCAAAACATCCCCCTTGTTAGCTGCCATCCTCCCATTAGCCATTCATAGGTGTAACTCAACCTAGAAAAGACAGAATTCCCCCCCCCCCCCGCCATGTCATTATAAAACTTTTTTTTAAATCATGCTACAGAACACAATAAAATGACTTTGAAGCACCAATTCTAAGCATAACCTTAAAAAAAAATTGCAACTTTTTTTACATGAATCTGCATTTTTTTCCCAGTAAATTTCCAACTTTTTTCTTGTAGATTTGCAACATTTTTCTCATAAATTTTCAACTTTTTTCTCAAAAATTTGCAATTTTTCGCCTGTAAATTCATAGTTTTTTCTTGCAGATTTGCAATATTTTTCTGTAAATTTCCATCTTCTTTTCTCATAAATTTCCATTTTTTTTTCCTGTAAATTTCCAACTTCTTTTCTCATAAATGTCCAAAATGTCTCCTATAAATTTTTTTTAACTTTTTTCTCACAGATTTGCAGTGTTTTTTTCACATTAATCTGCCACCTTTTTCCTCAAAAATTTGCAACTTTTTTCCTGTAAATTGTGTCAGATTTACAATTTTTGTCATAAATTAGCATTTTTTTCCTCAAATCTGTAAAATATTTTCCTGTAAATCTGTAAACTTCTCTTACAGATTTGCAACATTTTTCATGTAAATGTACAACTTTATTTCATATATTTCCAAATTTTTTCCTGTAATTTTTTAAACTTTTTTCTCATAGATTTGCAATTGTTTTCTCATAAATTTGCAACTTTTTTCTCATAAATTTCCTAATTTTTTCCCCTAATTTTTTGACTTTTTTCCTCATAGATTTGCATTTTTTTCCTCATAAATTTGCAGCTTTTTTCTCATAAATTTGCAGCTTTTTTTCCCTGTAATTTTTCCACTTTTTTTTCTCGTAAACTTGCAGCGTTTTTCCTCACAAATTTGAAATTCTCATCTGGATACTGGATGTTACATTTTTATTCTAAGTAATTTAATTGTAATTTGTGACTTTTAACTTTTAAACTGGCATCTTATCATATTTTTGCACCTTTATTTTTGCAATTTTATACCTAATTTTCATTTATCCATTTGTAATTTATGGTAAATTTGTGAATCCCCCCCATCCCCCCTGTTAACAAATAATAAATCACCCATTGGATCTACTGCATGGCCTCATAACCCGAGCACTTTTACTAGGTTAATAAAAACAATTCACTACCACAAAAGTAAATGGGGACTGAATCCTGAGCGTAGGCTCTCCACAGCAGGGATTATTACCAGTGTCTGACTTAACATGGATTAGCAGGAGGGGAGTCAGAGATCAGCAAAAGCACTTGTGACATACTGTTTTGATCCAAGAATCAGGATAGACTAGAATCATCACTTTAGAAAATTTGTTCTGTATGCTCAGTAACAATTCTGTGTTCTTTAGTAATAATTTTGATTGCTATGATTTATTGCTTCTGAAAATCATAAATCCAGCATCTCATGTTATTAGAATATTTCATTTCATTTTCAGTTTGAATAAAGAAATAGTACCACAGATGCCATGTTTGCTTTAACAGTGTTGATGGAGAAGTATAGAGAAGGTCTGAAGGAGTTGCACTCTGTCTTTGTGGATCTAGAGAAAGCATATGATAGGGTGTCAAGAGAGGAAGTATGGTACTGTATGAGAAAGTCAGGAGTGGCAGAGAAGTATGCGAGGGTGGTGGAGGAAATGTATGAGGATAGAAGGGTTTCCTCTAGTAACATTTCCCGGTGGCGGCCCACCACCCTTGTAAATTTCCTCCCACTCTATGAGGAAATATAAATTTAAGAAAAAAATCTGAAAGAATTACGGTCTGCAAGCGCACACACGAACAACGCGCGTGACTGTCATCCACGTGGAGTTCAAAAGCGTCGTGCCCACGTAACCGCTCCAGTTGCCAGGCAGAATGTCTCACTCACATCACTGTCCGAGAAAAACATGAGCTTATTAAAGTACTTTAAATGTAGAAAAAAATCAGAAGGGGTATGTAAGCAGTGAAGGCATTTATCATGGCTTTAACCCGCTGGTAGCGGGAGCAATAATGGAAGAGTCGCTTAGCTAACAGATGTGGTTAAGAGCTCAAGTCGGTTCATTTTGTCTTCTTTTTAATCAGTTTTTTGTTTTTCTTGTTTCAAACAAGAATGAAAAGGAGCTATTTTAACGATACCTTAGTTAATATTAATTAATTAATTTATGTTCATTATTATGTACCTGGAAAGTTAAGATGACTAAAATTCATGAAGTCAATGACTTTAATCCGCCAGCAGCCTTCAGACAAACTGAACGTGCCAACATTTGGATTTCAAAATAAGGGAGGATTTTCCTGATGTTTGGGTGGTGAGGAGATTTCTAAAAAAAAAAAACAACCTATAAATATACAGAAATATTATAACAGAAATAACTGCATCTTTGATCATTTAAGTTAATTTATGTTATTAAATACGATTTTATTAATTTTTTTTCTTTGAAATCAGAGTTAAATTATTGTTCTGTTCTGGCTCTGCACAATTATGGTCAAAAATGTAAATTGTTATAAGGAGAAAGTAAAAAAAAAATACCACAGTCTGTTTCAAATTTATTAAAATACAGTCATTTTATTTTAAAAAATAGACAAAAATTAGCCATAAAATAATCAACAAATTTATAATAAAGTCTCAAATGTACAAGAAAAGCCAATTTTACAAGAGGAAATTACAAATTTGAGGAAAATGGTTTCAAATTTTGATAAATTTACAGAGAAAAGTAGAAAACTATAAGAAAACTGTGATAAATTTTGGAGAAAAACCTCAAACCTTCAAGACTGAAGTCATTACTCAAGTTTTTAAGTGGGTACTCTTTGTACCCTTAACTCAACTAGAAATTTTTGGTTGTCTACTTTTAATTATTAATTTCAAAGCACTGCTTTTACATGAGTAGAATTTATGGCTACCATACCAACATATAATTTAAGTATGCATAGGTAAATTACTATTATGAATGGGTTTTTTTCCCCTTCCCTGCTCTCTCAATGGAAAAAAAGAAACACTAGAATAAAAACACAAAAAATACACATATTTTTGTTATTTATGTAAACCCTGACAAAGAAATCCTGCAGGACAAAACATGACACTTGATATTTTCTAACCTGTTTGTATACCACCATGGACAGGGAGAGAACCTGAATTAGACAGAGCTCAGAGAGGGAAAGATGAGACAGAAGAGAGGAGCCAAGGAGAGGAAAGTGTTCAGGCAGAGGGTCCAGGAGAGGTGAAAGCAGAGGAAGGAGAGAAAGATGACACCACTAAAAAGTCCAAACACATAATGTCTGGGTGGGACCCCAACTGGCTCAATATTCCAACAAAGTTAGTGTGCAAAATTTAAAAAAAGAAATAAATAATATAAAATTAATATATTCCGGTTACAACAGTGTCATGTGTTTTCTGCCCCTTCCCCCGCCCCCCCAAAAATATGTTGCTACCACGCCAAGGTCTTTAAGCTAGAGGAAACACTGGACAGTGAGACAGTATCATGGGGGACATGTTTGCAAACATGTCCCACTCTTTAAGTTATGTCTTACCTTAGCTGTCATTAGTGTTATCCTTATCCTACACTTTATTACATGTATAGTTTATTTCTCTTATCTTATCATGTTTAATGTTGCAGCATTGTACCAAATTGACAAATTCCTAGTTTGTGTACTACATGAACAATGGCAATAAACCTGATTCTGATTCTGTTACTCTGCCCTCCCCCTTAGTTATGTTTAATCCTTTGTATTGTTACTGTTATCCTGTCTTGCTCATCATCTTGCATTTACTTATTGTGACAGCCCCCTTAGTTATTTCCTGTTCCTTATTTATTGGTCTTTGTGTTGTTAATCATTCATGGATGTGCCTGATTGTCCTAATTACACAACATAACAAAAATAATTTTTTTGTAAGTTGTCTGTGTTTTTTCAACTGAATTAAGATAATTTTGCACCACTGAATCCAAAAATGACATCCGTTTCTCTCGATCAGGTCAGGTTTTTATGCTAAGTTGTAAGCAGTTATACAGCAGTTGTACAGTTGTACTGTAAATAGTAGACACTGATAAAGGTAAGTACATGTAAATTGAATGTTACGTCATCATTGTTCAAAATTCAGAGAATTTCAAGAAAAAAAAAAAAGAATTTTGCATCATATTCGTAAAATGAAAATATCCGTACATGTAAACAAAAACGTAAAAAACATGTGGCCATAGTTCAAAAAGTTGGCCGGATTGAGCAAAACCAATGTGATTTTTGGATTCAGCACATCAAAATTGTCCTAAATCAGCTAAAAAAAACCTTAGACAATAAATTTGGTGTTGACCAGTGTTATCTGTTGCCTTATTTATACACCTCACGCCCTACCGTCTGTACAGCATTCTCGCCATTCCTCGCCACTCTCCATGCCATTGTTTGGCGCTTGTTGATATTGGTTGCCATCACGGCTTTATTCTCTGTTTTCAACTGTAGTGAAATTAAAGGGTTTTATAGGTAATTTAATGTTGGTACACATATTAATGTAAATATGAATGTGAGTAGGAATGAAGATTTAGTTTCATCACACTCAATTCCTCGTTAGGACACCATCCACGTTTTATAGAGGTGGAAATTCTTATGAACAAAGACTTAAGCTTAAGAATTTAGCAATTGGTAAGTTAAACCTTAATAATTCTATTGAAAATATTTGATCAGTATCATGAGCATCATAGACTGTTACTGAGTTAACAGCTGAGTTTGTTGAACTGTATAATCAGAGGAGTTACTGTCTAATTTGACCTTGTTGGATTTTATTTCCCCCTTTTGCTATACTATTCAGTTCCTTTTAACCTGTACTATCCGAAATAAAGATTCATTCATTCATTCAATCAAGCATTTGTGGAACCAAATGAAGCACAGTTTAATTTGTCAGTATACTGGAAATTGGAAAACCATGAAATAGTATTGGTTAGGAAAAGTGGACGCGATTTTATGAAGAAAATGTTAATTAACTTTATAAAAATTTAGAAAATTTGTTTTACTCTGAAAAAGAACGTAAATTAATAAAAGATGACATGCATTTTGAGATTCTGATGGGTGTTTGCATAAAATCAGGTTCAAAGAACTTATACCAGGAATATTCTGAAGACAGGTGTAAATTGCAGTGCGGTGGAGCAGTGGTTAGCACTGCGGCAGCACAGCAACTCACCCTTGGCCATGGGATCCCTGGTTCGATCCCAGCCCCTGACCAACAGTGATCTGTGTGGAGTTTGCATGTTCTCCCCATATCTGCGTGGGTTTACTCCAGGATTTCTCCAGTTTCCTCCCACAGGCCAAAAACATGCAGGTTAGGTTAATTGGAGACCCTAAAGTGGCCCTAGGTGTGAATGTGTGTGTGAATGGTTAAGAGATAGCGCCGTACTGTGGCTGCTTCATCCCTCCAGGTGGATGCCCTCAATTTCCCCTCTGGGGATCAATAAAGTATACAAAATCAAATCAAAAATCAAATCAAATTACATAACAGACTGTCAGCCACAGAAACTTTGCGTCCCTGTGGGTAGCAGGCAGTCCACTTTCTGTTCAACTGGACCAGGAGGGGTTCTGTTGGGAGGCTGGCAGACAGACTCCTTACCACTGTTATGGCCTCCTCCCGGGATCACAAAGCCTGTTCCAGCAAATTGGGCGAGGTCCTCTCTTATGCACTGAAGAAGGAATTGGTTTATTGTGCAAAGTCTCATCAGAAAGTCAAATTACATCACAAACTCGTTTCTTCCGATGTTGGTGGTTTAAATATAGTTGGTTTAAGCTTTAAAAAAATTTAACAAAATCTTCTTGCAGGATGATTTAAAGAAAAAGAAGAATAAAATAAGAAAAATGAATTTTAAAGAAAAGAAACAGGATTTACACAGAGCATGACAGGATCTGGGCCCTTCTTAAAAGATAGGCAAAAAATTGGAGAGCAGAAGAAAGCTGCTCACAGCTTGACCAATGCCCCAAGACCCCACAAAGAGCAATAAAACTCTAGTTACAGGGGTGGTCCAAAACTTCATGAGACTTAAGCTGGCCCAATTACATCTGAGCTTCTTGGTTTGTCAAATGTCATAAACTGACAAAAAAGGAGATGAAGATAGGTGTTGGGAGCCCATTGGTCACATCACAGTTCAAGGCTCTGTGGGTCTCCCAGCAGAAAGAGGAGGGGAGAGAGAGACATTTGATCTGAGAGTGAGACCCCCCCTTTAAGACACATGTTGCGGAATAAAGCATACATTCCTTAAACTTTAGCGACTGAGATATTCTACTCAATAAAGGAGCATAAAATGCATCTACATCTACTGTAATTAACTTGTGATATTAAGCATGCAATAATTAATTTCTTCCTGAAAATAGTAGAACATATCACAATCATATCAAATCGAATCATATCAATAAAAGCATTTGAAACCCATATTGTCCATCCCAGAGTTCAACCAGGTCTTTGTTGACAGATACTGTCTTAAGAGAAAGAATATGAGTTAGTACGTAGTCCATAAGGCATAAATTCCACTGCAAAGGAAAAAGTTAAATATTCCTGATTCGTCCACCAGATGGCACAGTGAAACTGGTTGTTTACTGGAAAGTCTTGGCTTCCAAAGTCTTGACTATGTCGATCATAAAACTGTCAATTAGAACATTCCTTTGCCAAAGAGTCTTGGAGAAAGGGATTAACTTCCATTTTATGGCAGATGGATAGGGATACAGCTCTGGTTCTTTGGTGAGAGAAGCAGTCTCAACAGGCAGACTTTTGAGTTGAGACAATTTTTCTTCAGCAAAGAATGATTTTAATAAATTGGAACTCAAGGCCACGCTACACAGCCCTCTTGTTGCTTTTTGTTAATAGTTTATGTTAAAAGGTCGCCCTGCGATTGAGTCCATTTATCTGCCCCGGAGGGGCAATTATGACAGTTGGTGGTGAGGTGTGCTGTAGGAGTGACAGATGGATCAAGGGTCAGCTCTGAGTAAGATGTAATGGTGAAGATGCAAGGAGTAGAGGTAGTGAAGGGAGATGAGTTTAAAAACCTGGGATCAACCATCCAAAGCAATGGAAAATGCACGACAGAGGTGAAGAAGAGAGTGCAAGCAGGGTGGAGTGGGTGTAGATGAGTGTCGGGGTGATTTGTGACAGAACAACAGCAGCTACAGCGAAAGGGAAGATTTACAAGGCAGTAGTGTGACCTCCTGTGATGTATGGTTTGGAGACGGTGGCACTGACAAAAAGACAGGAAGCGGAGCTGGAGGTAGCAAAGTTGAAGATGCAGAGATTAGTCTGTACTGTTTAGTAAGTTGGACATTGGCTTAAAAAATGAACATGAAAAAAAACTGTGATAAAATCATGACCCTGCCAAAAAGAAATTATGATATAATCTTTTTGTCATTTCGCCACACCAAACTGTAGAGGCTTTAGAAAATCCAGATCACAAAGATCCCAGAGGAGTTTGCAGGGGTCTAGTTTCCTTGAGTCATATTGCTCTGAAATCATGTTTTTGGCCAGTCATACACAAAATGTGACATTTTTCTTGTAAATATGCAGCACTTTTGTAAACGTGCATTTTTCTTAATTACAGGTGGCTCCAGACCCCCCCATCATGGGAAGTCACTATTAAAAGCTGAACACCATCAGCTTTTGGTAGAAGGCTCTGCTTTTCCACCCTCTGTCAAACCAGGTGATGCAGAAATAATATTTGCTTTAACTGAAATTAAATTTAACATTGCATACATCTGCCTCCCCATGTGGAGTCCAGTGATTTGCTTGAGTGCAGTGTTCATTAACTGTAAAAATTGGTCCACTTTTTAATGCTCTTTATTGTCGGATGGCCTGATAATCACGACTGCTGAAGCAGAGTAAAGAGATGGACCGTCACAGCTGCTAACACACAGAACACATTTTACTGGCCCACAGTAACTCCAGAAAGCAGCAGCATAGCACTACTTCTATACCGCATTATTATTAAAGCGCCACAGTGTTTACGAGTGTGTTCTTACTGCTGAATCTGGACCTCCACTCTGGCTGAGGAGATGATTTCCCGGAGCAGCTGGACCACAGTTTGTTTTTCCCTCCCTCATGAGTGGGACATCACCACCATTTATACTGCAGAGCTGGAGTCTTATTCACTGTTATTATTCCACATGCTCGACAGCCCTCTCTGAGCCTTGGAATGGGTCATAACTTTACATTAGAGACTGTCAGTACTGCCATGGACACCCATTAGGGGTTTTCATCTCAGTCACACAGTTAGTTCTCCTGCACAGAACGCAGCCATGATCTATAGGCTCTCTAGTATAGCTGCACAAATAACTGAATTACAATCACAATGGCAGTCTCTCCAATTATATAACTGCACAAAAGTACTACAATTATGACTTAATTATGTGTTATTTTGTAAAACAAATACAGCACAAACTTTTATTTTTGTATTTTGATACAATTTAAAGTCTGAGTTGAGAAATAAACATTTCAGAATGATCAGTTTACTCTGCATTTCCCTTGATAAGATAGCAAGTAGACTTAAACTATTAAAATATGAATAATCAAAATACTACTGCATATTTCAATGTTTGGGGTCTATAATTGCAATCCAACATTTTTCCTCAAATCGTGCAGCCCTACTCCTTAGCATCATGAAGGCTCTATCTCTGACAGCTGGGGACTCCAATAGTTCAGCTTGAAAAAACTAAATTTGTTAAGTATGAATTTCCATTAGCTATTTCCTAAAAAGAAAAAAAACGTATGATGCATGATATCAGAGGGTTTTTTTTTTTTTGATAACCGTTATGCCGATTGCGATACTAATATACCGTGGGGAAAATAAGTATTGAACATGTCAACATTTTTCTCATTAAACATATTTCTCATGGAGCCATTGACCTGAGATTTTCACCAAATATCAGTAACAACCCAAGTAATCCATACATAAAAAGAAATCAAGGCAACTGTGTTCATAAAACAAGTTATATTTAATAAAGTGGAATGACAGGGAATAAGTATTGAACACATGAAGAAAAAGGTGCAAAAAGGCATAGAAAGTCAAGAAACCAGCTGAAATCCATCAGAATTTAGGAAGCCATCCCATTCCCCATCAGTGCAAATTAATTTTAGCTGGTTAACTGATAGCCTTTAAAAAGGTCTGCGAATATCAGATTGTCATACCACAAAGAACTCATGATGGGTAGAAGCAAAGAGCTCTCTCTAGACCTTTGCAATCTTATTGTTGCAAAACACAATGATGGCATTGGTTCCAGGTGAATTTCTAAACTGCTGAATGTTCCAGTGAGCACTGTTGGAGCCATCATTTGGAAGTGGAAAGAACATCATTTTACCATAAACCGGCCACGACCAGGAGCTCCTTGCAAGATTTCCGACAGAGGAGTCAAAAGAATTATCAGAAGAGTTATCCAAGAGCCAAAGACCACTTGTGGAGAGCTCCAGAAAGACCTGGAGTTGGTAGGTACTGATGTTTCAAAGAAAACTCAACCAACATGGGCTCTATGCCCGTTCACCTTGCAAGATTCCATTGCTGAAGAAAAAGCATGTTGAAGCTTGTTTAAAGTTTGTTGCACAACATTTGGGAAAGCCAGTAAAATACTGGGTGAATATAGTCTGGTCAGATGAGACCAAAATTGAATTTTTTGGATGCCACAACATACAGCATATTTGGAGGAGAATGGCACTGCACATCAGCCCCAAAACACCATACCAACAGTGAAGTTTGGAGGTGAGAGCATCATGGTGTGGGGGTGTTTTTCAGCACATGGTACAAGCAGACTTCATATAATTGAAGGAAAGATGAATGGACAAATGTACAGAGACATCCTTGATAAGAACTTGTTGCCATCTGCCAAGATGCTGAAGATGAAACACGGGTGGACATTTCAGCAAGACAATGATCCCAAACACACAGCCAAGAAAACTCTCAACTGGCTCCAGAGAAGGAAAACAAAGCTGCTAGAATTGCCCAGTCAGTCACCTGACCTGAATCCAATTGAAAATCTATGGAACGAACTGAAGATCAGAGTTCATAGAAGACACTCACGGAACCTTCAAGATCTGAAGACAGTTTGTGTGGAGGAATGGGGTAAAATCACTCCTGAGTAATGCCTGTGCCTAGTTTCTCCATACAGAAGGCATCTGGAAGCTGTTATTACCAACAAAGGCTTTTCTACTAAATATTAAATGAAGTTTGCTAAGCGTGTTCAATACTTATTCCATGTGTCATTTTACTTTATTAAATAAAACTTGTTTTGTGAACACAGTTGCCTTGATTTCTTTGTATGTGTGGATTGCTTGGGTTGTTACTGATATCTGGTGAAAATCTCAGATCAATGGCTCCATCAGAAATATATTTAATGAGAAAAATGTTGATGGGTTCAATACTTATTTTCTCCACTGTATGCACATAATTTGTCCCACCTATTTACATCTCCTTTGTCTTACAATGATGATTAACTGGCATATAAAGACATATTCCCCATGGGAAAAAAATCAACCACCACCAGCATAGAAGCTCAGGTTTTACTGGGCTATTTTAATTGATATTATTTTTATTCTACTTCGGAAGCTTTTAATCATGAATATTTCAAATCTTGGCTGCTTCTAATGATTTTGCTTCATTGTGGAGCAAGGATCTTTTTTTTTTCTTTTGAATTTACATACGTACATGTTATTGACTGAGACTTGGTCAATGTTGTGAGGCAAGGAAGAGACAAACTGTCAGCACAGACTGCTGAATATTGCCCTGAAAATGAGTAAACCAAGAGTATGGTTACCTCTGTGCTTGTTGCTGAGATAAAGAGCGAATCAGCTCATCTTGGCTCTCCTTCAGTGTCAGGCCACCTTCAACGCCCAACTGTCCTTGCCAGAATGTCTCGTGGTGACTAGCATACCAACTAGCATATAGTACTCAGTCAACCCATCTCCCGGCTTTCTGCCTTAGTCTCGGTGGTTAAAAGCAAGGAAAGATGTTTCCTTCCCCTATTGATTCCCAGAGTCCTCTGTCCTGTTGCTTTGGCATAATTAGCGATCTGCTAGCTCAGCTGTGGCATTTGGGATCCTGGGGTAGTAGCCAGCTTTCATTGATGATTACCACAGAGCTGTCTTATATGGTAAGCCAGGTTGATATATCCAGTTTTAGTTCATCAATCTTGTTTCCAAGGGACCGTGCATTTGCGACAAAAAGGCGAGGCAGTGATAGTCTGTTCTGAGTCCTCTTTAGCCAAGCCGAATAGCCAGACCGGCTCACCCGCTTCTGTTTACGTTTTCACCCCCGTCTCCATGGCTGACCGCTCATGTAGCCATCCATGGAGACGCTTGCCATATTCTCCCGATGTGCAGTATTTCCTCTCTGCTGTAGAAGATTCTGGATATACTCCAACAGTGCTTAACCACAAAAAGGAGTACAAAAAACAACCACACACAACAATTAAAACAGAACCAAGTAAAAAAAAGTAAAGCCAAGGTGATACTGGTGGAAATGGGGCTTTAGTGTTGTTTAAATTATAACTAAGTGTATATTCATGTGTTCAATGTCCGTATATGATGCTACACACAAGCTACAGTCACCACAGCCTTCTGGAGATAAGGAATATGGCCAAACATTATGCCTTGGATCTGAGCATTACAGAGGAACTCCATGGCCTAGGTCTTCTCCACCAGACCTCCCCACCCCCGGACTCAACCGCTGTGTCCCATCCCAAATGGAGACGCCGTAGACAGTGTGAGTGGCGACATAAGAGAGTTAAACACGGAGGTGTCCGAACGAAGCTAGCCGCCAGCCCACACAGACTCCCGATTCCTTTCCTCATTCTGGCCAACGTACACTCATTCGACAACAAAATAGACTGCATACATCTCCTGAGAACTACGCAACATGATGTGCGGAACTGCTGTGTTTTTATCTTTACAGAAACGTGGTTAAATGACAATATCCCGGATTCTGCCATTCAGTTAGCGGGGCTAACATTCTATCGTGCTGATAGGGTGTTCATGGAAGGAGGGAAGACCTGTGTGGGAGTCATGTGTGTTTACATCAGTGACGCTTGGTACCGAGATGCGACTGTTGTGCATAAACACTGCTCTTCATTGGTGGAGTTTATGATCATCAAGTGCCGTCCTTTATACATACATTTTACAGAGAATTTACATCTGTCCTGCTAGTCGCTGTGTATGTCCCACCCACCGCCATTGGCGAGAGAAGTAAAGCATTAAATGAACTCTATCAGGCTATAAGTGAGACACGAACAGCACATCCAGACCGATTCCTCATCACAGCAGGAAACTTCAACCATGCAGATTTAAATGCTCTCCTCCCAAAACTACACCAACATGTGGACTTTCCAACAAGAGGAGACAATTTGTTGGACCTGGTGTACACAACTCACAAGACAGTGTACAGAGCCTCCCCCCTTCCCCACCTGAGTCTCTCTGATCACATCACCATCTTGCTAAGGCCTGCATACAGACCAAGAGTGAAAACAATCTGATCAACAAAAAAGCAAGTACAAGTGTGGCCAGAGGGGGCCTTGGATGCTCTGAAAGACTTCTTCAGCACTATAGACTGGGACACTTTCAAGCACGCAGCCACTCACAATGATCACACAAACAGTGGAGTACACTGAGGTTGTTGTAGCATACCAAATGCATTGATGATGTCACTCACTGCAAAACCATCACTGCTCATGCTAACCAAAAGCTATGGATGACAGCAGAGGTCCACAGGCTCCTGTGGGTTCGGGCACAGCCATCAGGGCTGGCAACACTGCAGGACTACCAACAGCTAGGGCCAACCTGTCCCGCAGCATCAAGAAAGCAAAACGACAGTATAGCAAGAAAATATCCAGACACTTCAGCAACACCAGAGATGCATGTACTCTCTGGCATGGCATACGGACCCTCACCAACTACAAACCTCCACCTCAGACCTGTACAAGTGACATCACACTGCATAACAGTTTAAATAACTTCTTTGGCCGCTTTGAAACACAAAACAGCACATCAGCACAGACCACTCCTCCTCCAGACGAGCAGGCCATAAGTCTGGATCCGGCTATCATCAAGAGGACCCTCTCCAGGATCAACCCACGCAAGGCAGCTGGACCAGACAACATACAAGGTCACGTTCTGAAGGACTGTGCAGAGGAGCTCAAGAAAGTCCTGGCCGACATCTTCAACATGTCCCTGAGTCAAGCTGTTGTCCCCACGTGTTTCAAAACTGCTACCATAATACCAGTCCCAAAGAAGCCCGTCCCATCCAGCTACGATGATTACTGGCCAGTAGCATTGACCTCCATCATAATGAAATACTTTGAGCAGCTGGCCATGCAGAAGATCAAGTCCATCCTCCCTCCCACGTCGCATCTCAGTTTGCATACAGGTCAAACAGATCCACAGAAGACGCCATCTCTGCTGCTTTCTATCCAGCCCTCACCCACCTGGACTCAAAGAACTCCTACGTGCGAATGCTGGTCTTGGACTTCAGTTCAGCATTCAACTCAATCACTCCCCAGCACCTAATACAAAAACTCATACACTTAGGACTCAAAACCTCTCTCTGTAACTGGGTGCTGGACTTTCTTACAGGGAGGCCCCAGAAAGTGTGGGTTGGCAGCAACACTTCCTAGACCATCACACTGAGCACAGAGGCACCACATGGGTGTGTGTTCAGCCTGCTGCCCTTCATCCTGCTGACCCATGACTGTGTACCAGCCTACAGCACCAACCACATCATCAAGTTTGAGGACGACATGACGGTGGTGGGCCTCATCACCAACAATGAGGAGGCCAACTACAGAAATGAGGTGAGCCAAGTGGTCCAGTGGTGTTGAAACAATAATCTCTTCCTGAACATGGGCAAAACCAAGGAGATTGTGGTCGACTTCAGAAGGGGACACACATAGCATCCCCTTCTGATCATCAATGGAGCAGCTGTGGCGAGGGTGAGCAGCACCAAGTTCCTGGTGGTGCACATCTCTGAGGACCTCTCCTGGTCCAAAAACACCACATCACTGGCCAGGAAGGCTCAAACTCGCCTCTATTTCCTCCGCAAACTGAGGAGAGCACGAGTCCCATCCCCCATCATGTGCTCATTCTACCGGGGCACCACTGAGAGCATCCTCACCAGCTGCACGGTGTAGTATGGAAGCTGCACTGCCTCCTGCCGGAAGAGACTACAACACAGGGTAAAAGCAGCCAGCAAGATCACTGGTGCCCCTCTGCACCCCCTCTCGGACATCTACCTCATCTGCCTCAACCGCAGAGCCATCAACATTGCAGGCAACACCTCCCACCCCTCACACTCCCTCTTCAGCCCCCTGCCCTCAGGGAAAAGATACCGGAGCCTCCGGGCCCGCTCCACAAGACTGCTAAACAGCTTTGTTCATCAGGCCATCAGGACCCTGAACTCTGTCCACTCCCCTCCAACCCCCATCCCCACCCCCCGGATCGTAATGCACTCACCCGCACAATAACTACCTCAGCTGTTGGCACAGAAAGACTGGCACACCAACAGTAATACATCTGCTGCTGTATGTCTCTGCACCTTACTGCAACCATTTGCACAAATGCCATATCTGCTGCTGTCTGTTATTGCTTGAGCATGTGCAGTCCAATCTGATACTGTCTGTACCTACACTACTGCATCAAACTTGCAACTATGAGTATTAATGCTCTACTTTTTCTATATATAGGATTGTTGGGTTTTATTGTTTATCTTTATTTGCACTATGGGATGTCTGGGTTTTATCTTTTGTCGCTATTTGCACTACGGGTAGCATTACTGTACATAGACTGCTGTTGTTCTTCCAGCCTTATTTTATTTTATATTGCGCACACCACTGAAGAGAGAGAGAAACGGCATTTCAATTCTCCTGTATGTCCTGTACATATAGTAGTATTAACAAATAAAATCTTTGAAACTTTGAATTGTTTGAGGGAGCACTGAGCCGCAGCGTGGCTGTGTGGAGGCAGTCATGCTTGTTGTGATCATGATATGCTCCAGACATGATGACATCATTCCCTCGTGCCACAGCAAAAAGTGTAACCAGCAGAGCATCACTCCTGACTTCGCTGTAATATTTTATTGGCTGTAAATATGAATTTGCACCGATGCTGATAAATAATTTAAATGCTTTTTTTGGCCGACACTGACAATGTGCCAATACTATCATGCATTCCGAGAAAAAAACACTGCAGTATTAAAATTTAAATACATAAGTGCTCCTTGTTCTTCACAAGGAGCTGTTATATTAAACTCCAATAAATTGAATGGCTTGACATACAGTATGCACTTTTAATTTAAGGTTTTGAAACTGAATGCAGCTGGAGTTTCTTTCAGATGCTTATGGCAGTCTACATATCTGAAAGCTCAAGATTTGACCTTCTTCCATGACGGAATAGTGAAGATTTAACATTGGTGGACCAACTGGGATTGAGGTTAAGGCAACATCATGTAAGATCATATTAAACTCATGTTTCCAAAGTCATTTTGATGATACATCAGCCTTTGACCAGAAGAAGGTCACTTCTACCATAGCCTGAGTGGGCCTGCATCACCTGTAACAGCAGTGTGCAAGTTTGCTGTCCCTGATAGGAACCCTAACAAGACTAAAACTTGCACATTTAACAGTCTGAGTCCAATTATCCTGGTGTCTCTCAGAGGTAATCATTAAAAAAAGAAAAGAAAATCTATCATAAATTTTGTAGAGATGCTGTGGTTGAAAATAGTTAAGATCTCCACAGGAATACATTATGCTACAGAAAAGTACACAGGATAATAATGACAGCATGGGCAAACTGTCTGCATAATCTTTAGAAATATTTAGTAATTGGGAATTTCTTCTCTGCAAAATAGCATTTTGACAGTAGAATCACTTTGGTTTCTTTTCTACTTAAAGTCAAACAAAATACAACAGATGTGACCTTGTGGTAACATATTAATAGAGTAGTAAAACCTGAGAGAACTTCATTAATCATCCTACAAGTTAAACAGTTATAGTATCACTTGACTCTTAATAAGAGAAAATACTTTAACACAAGATCATAATGTATTAATTTTCATACAATGTCACCCAATTCACAATTAGGGCAGAAAATCTTTGTTTTAGGCTGAAATTACTTTGTAAAGCTACATTTCTTACCACATTTTTTTAAATCATTGGCTTTTTAAAAATAAAGTCACAATATAAGACAAAAACTGGCACACTTCTGTGATTACGCTTTCAAATGAACAATTCTTTAGGCCTTCCTATTGAGATGACACCAAATGTCATCTCAATAGGACACTATTAAGATGACACACTCCGCACTGTGTGTCTATATATATATATATATATATATATATATATATATATATACACTGTATATATTTATAGTAATATGTACATATGTATTTACCTTTATTTTTTTATTTTACCTTTATTTAACCAGGAAAAAAAACCGTTGAGATTAAAAACCTCTTTTTCAAGGGAGTCCTGGCCAAGAGGCAGCAAAAAAATCACAAATACACTTACAATGACATACAAATCATATAAAACAGTTACAAATTAGTGAGGCCGTCTCAAGTGTTCTCAATCTGGTTTTAAAGTCGTTCAATGAAACAAGTTCCGTTATACTATTATATTATATGTATACTAGCTGTTCTTGTTTTTTCTTGCCTTCTGATTGTTGCTCTGAGTGTTGCTATCCCTGTGCTGTTGCAATCCTGGAATTTCCCCATTGTGGGACTAATAAAGGCTTATCTTATCTTATCTTATGTGACTGGACTTGGTTTGACTCCTGAGAACACTGATTTTATGTTAATCTTGAATGGGGTTTTTTGCATCTCTATAGTGCTTTTTCCCCCCTTGGTTCTCTTTTTTTATTGAAATATCTATAAGTAATTAGTTGTGCTTTTAACTCTGTTAACACCAGATTTTGAATGAATCCCTGTAGTCATTGTTTGCAACACTTGGGCTGCACGGTGGCGCAGTGGTTAGCACTGCGGCAGCACAGTTTACCCTTGGCCGGGGGATTGTGGGGATCGTGGGATCGTGGGTTCAATCCCAGCCCCCGACCAACAGTGATCTGTGTGGAGTTTGCATGTTCTCCCCGTGTTGCGTGGGTTTACTCCGGGATTTCTCCGGTTTCCTCCCACATGCCAAAAACATGCATGTTAGGTTAATTGGCTGTTCTAAATTGTCCCTAGATATCTGTTTCCTATAGGCCCTTAGAATAGAGGGTTAGTATTAATGAAAGCGCTTTGAGTGGTCTTTGTGACTAGAAAAGCGCTATATAAGTGCAGGTTAGTTAGTTAGTTAGTTAACACTTAAAGAATTATTTTAATTCGTTTAAACGGTATTTATTAACAAGAATTTTAAATTTGCCCCCTTTTTGACCTCATTCTGAAGGGGTCATTAACTACACTTTTTCCATATTTTAACAGCTCACACAGGTCTTAATGAAATGGTTGTGACATATTTTGGTCAGTTTTTCTTTATTTAATTATTGCAGTATAATTGTGAATCATCTTTCGCAGCCTTTCTCAGAATGACTGGTTTAAGTGCATGTCTCTTAAAATGCAAAAGAGCTGCAGTTAACTCCACCCTCCCTCTTCTGTCACTATTAGTAATTTTAGCTAACTAAGATTAGCTCCAGTAGCCTAAGCCACCTAACGTAAATTTGTCTTAAAGAAGCATTCAGGTTCAGGTTCAGGTTCAGGTTACTTTATTTGTACCCGTAGGTAAATTTGTTTTGCAGTCAGGTGACATCCATATTTACAAACCACAATTACATTCAACATGAACACAAACACAGGCAAACATGAAGCTGACTATGAACATGATAAAAGTACTCAAGGCTCCACCAATCAGGACATAAGACAAAGAGATAAGAGAAAAAAACAAGGAGATAAGAGAGAAGGGTCATATTAAAAAGTTAAAGACTAGTCAAAGAGGTTAAAAACTCAAAAGTCTAAAACCCAATAAAAGTTTTAGAACCCAAATAAAAAACCTACAAAAATAAGTAAATATAAAATAAAATTAATAAATAGGTAACTAAATTATGTGCAATATATTGTTACATCTTGTTCAACTCTTTAACAGCAGCAGGAACAAAGCTGTTTTTGTAGCGCTGGGTTTTACTTTTTGGGACAGCAAACCTCCGTCTGGAGGGAAGAAGCTGAAAGTTGCAGTGCAAAGGGTGGGAGTCATCATTTAAAATGGAGGTAGCAATCCTCTGGACCTGTCTGGTGTACAGGGATGTCAGGCTCAGCTGTGACTCACCAAGCAAACAACTGGACCATCTAGCTACCTGATTCAAGGATTTCCTCTGTTTAAATTTTATCTGCCCAAACCATGACACTAAAGAAAAGGGTAAAACAGATTCAATAAAAGCCCGATAAAACATTGTCATTATGGTTCGGTCAGTTTGGAAGCTTGCAAGTTTCCTTAAGCAATGCAAATGTTGCTGACTCTTTTTGCACACCCTTTCACAGTTCTCTTCAAAGTTTAAATTACTATCAATAATCGTCCCAAGATATTTGTAGGACTGTACACATTCAGTGGTCTGGCCTTTTAGTACAGTGACTTTGTGCCTAGGAGTTTTCCTCCTAAAGTCAATAATCATATCTTTAGTTTTTGTCGTATTCAGCTGCAGGTAGGAATCCTCACACCAGTGAACAAAATCATCAACTACTGGGCCGTGGCCACTCTCACCATCCTGGAGGAGACTGACAACAACTGAATCATCAGCATACTTTATAATGTGTCTGTTGCAGGGGTGGGCAGTGAGGGCCATTCCACTGCAGGTTTTTTGTTCCACCCAGTCTCTTCAGCAGGTGTGTGCTCTGATCAGCTTCAAGGATTGCTAATCATTGAAAACACCTGCTGAAGAGACTGGGTGGAACAGAAAACCTGCAGTAGAATGGCCCTCCATGGCACATGATTGCCCACCCAGGGGTGAGCAGACATGACAACAGACTCTGTTGTCATGTCTGCTCCGACACATATTTGTGTACAGGATGAAGAGTAGTGGTGACAACACACACCCCTGCGGAGAGCCAGTAGAAGAACACTTTTGGTCAGACAATGTACCATTGACCCTTACTCTCTGTGTCCTGTTGGTTAAAAAATCCAGAATCCAACCCACCAGATTATTACTCAAATCAAATTGTTGCAGGAGCCTTTCAACTAAAATATGAGGTTGGATTGTATTAAAGGCGGAAGAAAAGTCCACAAATAAAAGCCTGGCATGTGTCCCATTAAAATCCAGATGTTCAAAAAGCATGTTAAACAGAGTGACAGTGGCATCCTCCACTCCTCTGTGAGGCCTATAGGCAAACTGCAGAGGATCCAATGCATGCTCAGTCTGCTTTAGGACCTCAAATCTGACCAGTTTTTCAAAAATTTTCATTAAAATTGAAGTCAAAGCAACAGGCCTAAAATCATTTACCGTTTTAGGACAGCTGGATTTTGGAACGGGGACAACCACAGCATCTTTCCAGATCTTAGGCACATGTGTCTGTAAGGACTTATTGAAAATGTAGTGAAATACAGGACTCAGTTCATGTGCACAAGACTTTACCAAGCACCCACATATATTATCAGGGCCCTGACTTTTGTTCACTTTTACAGCACAGAACGCCCTTTTAACATCCTGCACCTCAATATTAAAGTGCTGATTGTCTTTGAGTTTCTGTTTCAAATCTTGGGTTTCTGTGCTAAAATCAAAGGAGTCAAAACGACCATAAAAACAATTAAGAGCATTAGCCAGCTCTGTGTCTGAATTCTAAAACCATCTAAAAACACACGATTACTGCGCTCTGTGCTCTGAAGGCCTGCAATAGTTTTCATACTGGCCCAGGCTGAACCAAGTGTCTTTGTTGCCATCTTGCTTTCCAACTCTGATTTATAATTCTGTTTTGCTCTTAAAATTTCGGCCTTCAGCTCTTTTGTGGCAACCTGTAGCTCAGAAACAAACCCCCATTTAAAGGCAAGTGCTTTCCTCTGTAAGCAGGATTTAACTGATTTTGTAACCCATGGCTTGTTGTTGGGATATATTTTGACACGTTTATGTGGAACGATCATGTCTCTGCAGAAAGCCATGTATGAGCATGTCACGTCCACTAAACAGTCCAAATCATTGTTTGGACTCTTTTTAGCCACTCATTCGTGAATGAGTGGCTAAATTGTTAGCTTCAGCTAGCGGCCATAGAGCCCAGTTTGAGAAAATAAAATTTTAACTAAGCTAAAATAATGTCTAAGAACAAAACATACGGTCAAGTGTTTTTAGATGAACAAGGATTCCATTAGGGGTTAAAAGAACTGACAGAAAATAGTGGTCAAACAGTGACTGACTAGCCGCTAGCCACATAGCCACTCTAATGCTAATAGCTCAATGTCGCATAATTAAAAATAAAATATAAGATATATAAAATAAAATATAACAAAATGAAGCAGAATGATGCAAGACATATTATCGACATGTCATAGGACTCGCTATGACATCATCAAAGATCAAAGGCAGGCATCACTCACGCTCACTTACGATCATAGAGCATCAAAGATCAAAGGCAGGCATCACTCATGATCATAGGACTCACTATGACATCAACAAAGATCATAGGACTTGCTATGACATCAACAAAGACCATAGGAAAATGGCCAGTGATGCCTGCCTGATGAACGAGTGCTGATGTGCTTGCTTACACCCTTGCTTACACTTGCTTTCTATGGGCATGCACAGGTAGGCACTAGTATAATTCAAGAAATCTCTGTCTGTCAGTGTGTGTGTCTGTGTGTTATGGCCATAGGACTCGTTGAAAGATCATAGGACCGCCTATGATGTTCCTATGATCTCTACATGATGTCCTATGATGTTCCCATGTATGACTCCTTATGTGTGAAATGTCCTATGATGTTCCTATGTATAAGCTGGTTGCCAACCGCCAATGAAATCTAACAGAAGAAGAACAACAACAACTCCTTATGTGTGAAAAAGTTATCTGTCCTTGGACTGCATCACTCACAATCATAGGATTTGCTATGACATCCTCAAAGATCAAAGGCAGGCATCACTCATGCTCACTCAGGATCATAGGACATCAAAGATCAAAGCCAGGCATCGCTCATGATCATAGGACTCGCTATGACATCATCACAGATCAAATGCAGGCATCATAGGAGTCGCTATGGCATCATCAAAGATCATAGGACTCACTATGACATCAAACATCAAAGGCAGTCATCACTCACAATCATAGGACTCGCTAATGACATCATCAAAGATCATAGGACTCGCTACGACACAATCAAAGATCAAAGGCAACATCACTGAACGAGTGCTGATGTGGGACTACAGTTCCTGACCAGATAGAGTGATGATACAGTGTGAAGTACGTGGCGGTAATGCACCTGGAAGCTGGTTGCCAACCACCAATCAAATCTAAAAGAAGAAGACGAAGAAGAGTGCTGATGTGCTTGCTTACACCTGCTTTCCACGGGCATGCAGAAATACTTGCTTACACTTGGCTTCTACGGGCATGCACAGATACACACTAGCATTTATAAATAAAACTCACCTGAATAAAAAAATTGAAAGAATATACTTTTCATGTTATTTTCTAGTTTGTGATAGGAAACAAATGCAGCAGACAGTCTGGAATGAATGCTTTAATTTATTGGCAGTGATTTACTGTAAACGCAGTCCATTATAGGGGCTTTGGGACCACAGCTCAGGGCGGGAGGAAATAACGGTTCAGTGCATCCGCATTATTATGATTAATAGTAATGTAAATAAATACAACAGAGGCGCTGTAATTCATACACTCACCCAGATTCCTCAGAGGATCAATAGCCTTTATCTCGGACGTCCCAGCTCCATTCTTCACCTGCGGGGCCGATTTCTTTTTGTTGCCCAGCATAATGCACACAATCCCGGCTGTCCGTCGCTCTTCCTCCGGCTTGCCTTCGTTTCCCTGTGGCTGTGAGGAAAGACAGAAGCTTCTCAGCCTGGTCCTCCTCAGCCTTTTATTCTGCAGGAAGAAAATAGGACTCTGACCAATCCCCCTGCTGATGTCACCAAGACTGGATTTATAAATGTAACACCCATCACTGCAGGACAGAGCTTCCTGGAAGGGGGGGGGGGGGGATTTTCAAAATAAAACCCATCACATAAGAAGAAAAAAGAGTAGGCTTTTAACTCAGTCAAGGAGGCACAGTTGCTATCGAAATCATTCAACCCCAGTGCTTTTTAGGTTTATTGGCAAAACGTAAAAATTTTCATGTGTTTGCAATAAACAAATTACACACAGACAGTTTAAATAAAATTAATATTACAAGGATTTTATTTATTTGTATACTTTATTAATCCCCAGAGGGAAATTCAGGGCATCCACCTGGATGGATGAGGCAGACACGGTATGGCACCAGTCCCTTCACCATTCACAGCTAGGGCCGCTTTAGACTCTCCAGTTAACCTAACTTGCATGTTTTTGGCCTGTGGGAGGAAACCAGAGTACCTGGGGTAAACCCACACAGACAGGGAGAGAATATGCAAACTCCACACAGAAGGGTCACTGATGGTCAGGGGGGTGGGACTGAACCTACGATGGTCAGGGGTGGACTTGATCCCATGACCTTCTCACTGTGCTGCCACTGTGCTAACCACTGCTCCACCAAGCTGCCCAACACTTAGGATTCAACACTAAATCCTACTTTCAATGACTACTGCAGTCTCAAAGTTATTCAAATCCCAGAATAGAACTCCTCATAAGAGCACAAGTTTGCAAATGAGGTGCAGTCTCAAGCAAGCCTGATGCAACCAATCAAGGGCTTTGTTATGTCCATAACCAATACTATAATAATGAGACTGAAGATGCAGTCCAACGGAACTTTATTGAACAGACTCACACAACACTAAGGCGCTCCCATCGAGGCAGAGGTGCTGGTGGAAAACAGACTGTGCCTCTTCCGGGTAGGCCTTTTATACTCTGGGTGGCTGCAGAACCGGAAAGGTGTAGCCGTCACCCATAACACACAATAACTAGAAAAGCACTCGGAGAGCGCAGACCTCCGCCAAGCGGCACAGTTCCCCCTATACAGTGTTTGTGTGTACGTTTTCAGATTCCCTGAGCATGAAAAGATATGAGTAGCAATTGGATTCACAATGATTATTTGTTTATTTGACATGGACAGTGCAATAAACAGACAATTAACGAATGACAATCAATGTGATAGTGATAGGATTAGTGGTTCAGTAGTGTAAAACGGGGCTATAAGGGACGGCGGGTTAATAAGGGACACTTTTCTGGGAAATGTTTTAAATGTAATTCTGCTTTTTTTATTTTGAGCAGGACGCTGAGTTGTGTTGTTATTGTCAAATATCCATGAATCCTTCATCAAATCTAGGCGGAAGCAAAATTAAAAAAGCAGAATTACATTTAGAAAAGTGTCCCATATTACCCCGCCGTCCCTTATAGCCCCGTTTTACGGTTGTAAAAGCATTGCCTCCTTGGCGGAGGTAATAAACTGAAGTGTTGGTGTGTCCATCTCCTCCACTGACGGATGCAGATTGGTTAGACAGGTTGCCGTGGGTTTTATATTATATTGGGGTTGCGCTCCGCGGCAAAACAGAATTTAGAATCTTTCCCGGCAGAGAGGTCGTTTTTACGCAGCGCCTATAGCTGGGCGGGGAATTTGTGGCAAATAATCGGGCGGCGGACAGGTGGCCGTGTGAGGTTTTGCAGCGTGGCGCAAAAGCAGGCACGGTGGCGGGCCCAGGCCAGCAGTGTTTTCCGTGTGCTTTTGTGGCTAAAACGTTGAAGAAGGCGGAGTTTGTGTTGGTCAGACACGACGCCCAGCGCCCTCCATTGCGCCTGCGCACATGTTGAAAATGGCCGTATGTCACAGTGTGGAAAAATGCTTTAAAAAATTCCTGTATGCAGACGGTGATGTGGATCATCCCCAAAATTTAATCAGTTCTTCCTTGTACCATTTCCAACAACGCCTGAAAGTTTCATTGAAATCCGTCCAAAAGTTTTTGAGTTATCTTGCTAACCAACAGACAAACAGACAGACAGACAGACACACAGACAAACACACAGACAAACACACAGACAAACCCCGGCAAAAACATTACCTCCTCCTGGCCTTTCGGCCTGGCGGAGGTAATAATAATCATAATTAATACATTACATTGTGCCCCCCCCAATAGAAAAGTCCAAGACACACGCCATTAGACCCACCCAAATTTAACCTGAATCGCACACTAACATCCATCCATCCATCCATCTTCTACCGATTTTCCGGAGGTCCGGGTCGCGGAGGCAGCAGTTCAAGCAGAGAAGCCCAGACTTCCCTCTCCCCAGCCAGGGCATATCCATGCACACAAATAACAAAAACTAGAGGGGGACAGGTGGACTAATGTCCCACCTCCATGTGGCCAGATGGGTTATTCTGCTGTCTCTATCATGAAACAGTCCATAGGACAAGGTGAGCTGCCGTGTTCCTAATGTAAAACGTGAAAAATAATCCCAAAACATATGTACAATCAAAGCCTATCAAAACACTCCATAAACAGTCAATATGTACATGTACACCCCGCTGTGCCAGCCCCCCACCCCAACACCCTCACCCCACAACTCGTGTAAATTACACATCACACATGCCATTAAATGCAACAGTGTTCACAGTGTTGTTGTTTTTTTTGTTTTGTTTTTTTCAGAACACACACACAGGGCAATCCCACAGTGAGTAAGTGTGAAACATATCACCTACATGGCTTGGGCAATACATGCCTATTAACAAATTCTGCACCCCCCCCCCCCAATAAAAGTAGCCCACACTTTTTTTTTTTAAATGAGCACTCAACCCAGTCACTTTTATGCATATACCACGTCAACACAACAATAGCACAGCCCTGGTAATGCACACATTAACATTTCAAACATTAGCATGTTAATAGGTCAACCCCAAAACCCATTGTCCCCATACAGTCTCGATGGGGAGACCACTCCCCGGAGACCCGTCCGGCGGGTCCCAACCAGAGCTTCTCCTGCGCTTCACCCCTGGAGATGACGTACGTCGGAGCCCCGACACCTCCTTCTCCTCAACGGCACGTCTCAGTTTGTTGGGGTGTCTCCACGACCCATCGGACATCTGAAGATAACCGTCCTCCCGGACGGCCACCACGTACAGCCGTCCCTGGTCCTCTCGTCGTTTCCTCTTTCCGTGAACTCCTCTTAGCTGAGCCTCCGCCCTGGGTCAAACCATGTCAGCAACCCGCAGGGGAGCTCGACTCAGCTTCAAACATCCACGACGTCCAGACCGGGCTTCCTCTCTGGGTCGAACCACTCCTCCGACCCTATGCGAAGCCTGACTCGGCCTCCAGTGTTGCTGTGGGCATGTCTGTCCACTGTGCCAGCCGGTCCACCCCGCTCTCTTTCATTTTAAACACCGGCGAAGCCATTGTAGCCCCTTGCTTCTCGGTATCTCCAGGCCAAACTCCGGAAGCAGAGGGAGCCGTCCTCACAGCTCCACCCGCCGTCGTGGGCATTCCACCATGCCGTCCAGTTCCCACATCCAGGGTAACTTGGGCCCTGGCACCGGAACCCCCCCGCGATGGCCTTGGGTGGGATTGGTCCTGTCCAGCTCCCAGAATACTAAGCCAGTCTTCATCCCATACCGCATCGTCCACCACGCATGGAACTAGTCAGTCCCACAAACTACGGCCCAACCACTCCTCTCCGATACTGCTGGTGATTGTAAAGCCCAGTCCATAAAACTGGTCACAGCCCATCACGTTCAACCCCTTGGCAGTCACCACGAACTGGATGTTTGAGACCACAGCTGACTTGTACCTAGCCGTCAGCTCCAGCGAACCCACAATGGCTAGTCTGTTACCTCCATAGCCACAATACGGCATCGACAGTCCTCTTACACAGTAATGCTGGAACAAACTCCTCACAGTAGGCCAGTTCAACGCGGACACTGCTGCACCCGTGTCCACCAACAATGGCACTTCCACGCCGTCCAGCATCACGTAACAATAAATCCGCCCATCTGTGCTCGGGGAGATGGTGTGAATAACCGTAGGTGTTGTGGCGGAGGAATCTGTTATGTGTCATCATTCCCCTCGCTCAAACTTTTTGCAGGCCCTGGCGAAATGATGTAGGAATCCACACTTGCCGCAGCGTTTGCCCCTCACCGGACACTCTCTCACCTTGTATTGGTGCTTGGTAGACCTGCAGCCCAAACATCTGGGCGACCCCGAGGAAGACCTAATCTTAATAGCGGTAGCATTGTCTTCTTTATCTTCTGCGCTGTCATCGCTACCCGGGTCCACAGCCTGCGCTGCTGATTGTGAGTCAGACTGCCTCAATGTTGTTCTCTCACCAAAATCCTTAGATAGTTTATCTGCTGCTTCGTACTGTTGAGCTATCTCCACAGCTGCAGTCAACGTCAGTTCACCAGAGTGCGTGAGGAGCTTGGACCGTGCCGCAGAACATAGCGTGTGCTCCGCTAACTGATCGCAGACCATTTCCTCCTACACAGCCCCGAATTGGCACTCTCCAGCCAGCTGGAGCAGGTCCACAACATACCATTGCACCGACTCTCCCAGCCATTGGCGTCGCTGTTGGAACTGGATCCACCAGACAATGACGTTCTCAGGAGCACAAAAGTAGCGTGCCATTAGCTCAACCACGTCCTCAAAACTGTCACCCACTCCCAATGTGCTGAGAATACGTTGCCCTTCCATGCCGAGATTATGGACCAATATCACTTGTGCACGTAGTTTCTCCAATTCGCCGAGGTTCAATGCCACCAAATAATTTTAGAACGCTGCAAACCACCTCGCCCAGGGAACTGGCGGCTTGCCTGGGAGCTTCAAAAATGTCCGAGTACTAGAAACTCCTTTTTCCATAGCTTTATCCTCGTCGCCAAATGTTATGTCCATAACCAATACTATAATAATGAGGCTGAAGATGCAGTCGAACAGAACTTTATTGAACAGACTCACACAACACTAAGGTGCTCCCATCGAGGCAGAGGTGCTGGTCGAAAAGAGATCGTGCCTCTTCCGGGTAGGCCTTTCATACCCTGAGTGGCAGCGGAACCCAAAAGGTGTAGCCGTCACCCATTTCACACAATAATAATAATAATAATAATAATCATAATTAATACATTACAGGCTTCATTCATTGCTTTGCTTCATCTGGTGCTGGAAACCCGCTGGACCAACATGGAATCAATCAAGTATCAGGAAATCCTGGGAGAAAATTATTATGTCTGAGAATTAGGACAGTGGAAGCGGCAGCTGTACTAAACAGTGGCTTTATTCAACAACACTGCTAGCAGCACATGTGACAGTAATACAGCTGCTACGCTAACTCTTAGGAGGTACAGGCTGGTGTTGAGTAGAGGCAGAGTGCCAAAGAGGACGACTCCCGCTGTTAGCCATCCTTTATAGTCACGCTGTGATGATGTCATCCCGTGCATGCGTCCCCATGTCCGTGGCGTATGTTGTGGTATTTCCAATATGCCACAAAAATGTCATGCCATCTGTGAGGAAGCTGAAGCTTGGCCATCATTGTACCTTCCAATCGTACAATGATCCCAAGCATACCCCCAAGTCCACCAAGGTTTGATTTCAGAAGAAGTCCTGGATGATACTAGAGTGGCCCTCACAGTCGCCTGACTTGAACCTCACTGAAAATCTCTGGTGGGATTTGACAAAGGCAGTTGAAGCACGCAAACCCAAGAATATTAGTGAACTGCAGGACTTTGAGCGTGAGGAATGGGCTAAGATTCCTCAGGAACGCTGCCAGAAGCTGGTGTCTGGCTATGCATCACGTTTGTAGCAGGTCATAACAGCAAGAGTGCTCTACTAAGTACTAATGATGCTTCTCTTGAAGGGGCTGAATAATTTTGTCATTAAAAGTGTTATTTTGTGATGAATTAGGAAAAACCACTTGTAATATCAGTTGTGTTGAGCTATTTAAATTGTTCTTGTTTGATTTGTTTATTTGCAAACAACTGCTAGTTTGTGCATTTTGCCAGTGAATCTAATTTGCAGTTGGGGTTGAATAATTTTGATTGCAACTGTATAATGTGATTGGGTGGTTTGTTTGTTTGTTATCAGACTACCTGAGGTGGCCCTTAGGCTACAGATAAACCTACTAGAGTTTGGAGGTGATCTGGGTCAGGATGCGGATTCTGGATCACTTTTTCCCCTTTAACATTGCGAGATAGGGCCTTGGCAGAGGTATGCACTCACGGATCATCTCCAGTGTCCAATAAATGGGTTCGTCCATAGCCCAAGGGCCATCTCGGGTGAAATTTTCATCAAAATCCATCTTGTAGATTTTGACACAATCTTGCTAACAAAGACGAACTGTTTCAATTACATTATCTTCTTGGCAGAGGTAGCTAGTTATAAATGGCCTGTTTATACTGTAAAAAATGGTATTTACCAGAAATGACTGCATCCATAGCCATTTTTGTGAATATATCCCTGCATTTTATTGAAACCATTGCCCTTCTACTCTACATTAGGAAAAAATGAATTTATTACTGTTTTTTTTCTGTTTACCTTTCATATGATTTGGATTTGAGGCAAATGTTGCTGCTATGGATTTTTTTTTTTTTTAATTATTGTCTGTTCATTCGGTCTCCTGTAATCATAAATGACATTACACCTAGTACTTTTCCCACGAGACAGTGAGGACACAACACAACCCTGAACACTGCTGACTTAGCATTCTCAAAATCACGCTTATCTGTTTGGTCTATTGTATTAAAACTCTCTGCTCTGTTCTGAGACTTTGAATCTTCTCGTAGTACTCGACTGCAGGTTCCAGGTTGTCATAGCCAGGAGCGGCACTGGGGTTAAGCTCCCAGTGCTCATAAAATGCTCCTTACGGCGTGCGTCTCGAAAAGCCTCTGACAACCAAGTCCAACTCCTAGCCTGCCCGTGTGGTTTAGTCTCTAAGCCCGGCGGAACTGCTTTTACTAATAGAAGAAGGGGCGAGGGCAGATCTCTGGCGCCTTAAAACCAGATGCTTCGGGTAGATGGTGGCTCGTCAACCTGGGAAGGTAGCCCATCTAGGGGAAGATAAACCCTGATTTCAAACCTCCGCTGCCTTGCGGCACACCCGGTCATGGGAAAGGCTTCAGGAGTCAACCCTGAGGAAAAATCCGGAGTCGGAGTCCCTTAGGCAGTTCTCTGTTGTGCTCAACATCGTTCTGGCAGCTCCTGCGACGGCGCTGGTGCCAAACTATAGCAGCCCTGCTGTTCCTTTGGTTTCATCAGTGACATGGAGAGGGGGGACATGCTGCATGGGTAATATCTTGTCCTCCATATCTTCCTGCCCAGGCTTGAATCCTACCAACGCCCAATGCTGGAAGGTAGAACACCGGTGCGCATCGGCCTGTTGCCGATGCGCACCGGTGTTCTACCGGTGCGCATCGGCACCGGTAGAACACTACTCTAAACGTCCTAAACGTCTACTCTGCTGTTCCAGCAGAGTAGACGTTTAGGATTCTCTTCCATGGTCATCATAGACCGATGGAGGCCGACGACTCGACTGCATGCGGGACACATTTTCCCTTCTTGACCAAGATGTAAATAAATACCCAGAAAAGGCATCTTTGACTCTGCACCTTATTTATTCACCAGATCAACAAGGGACATTTAATATAAAGAGAGTCCACAACATTGCACTAGGCTTTTTTGTTATCATTTTGACAGACAGGGTTGTAAAAATTCTGTCTTAATCTATAATTATCCATCATTTTAGTTTATTTCAATTAGATCACCCTCAGTGTAATATGTCAAAATGACAGACAGCTTTCAGATTTTTCCATCATTGCTGAAAAAAAAAAAATCTGTCAATAGAGGACAATTTTCAGTTCACCCAACCCCTGATTCGAGGTAATTTGGCCTAGTGGTGGCCTAGTGACGGAGCATTTGCTCTGCAGCCTGGAGGCTGTAAGTTTGGAGCTAGCGCCTAGCGGCACTAAGTGGTGCTCCTTGTCGGTCACTTCTGGAAGGCTTCTACCTCCACGTTCAGGGGCTAAGATTTTGTTCAAGCACTAGCCGGGTCATACCAAAGACCATAAAAATGGCACTTTCTGCCTTCTAGATTGGTGCTCAGTATAAATAGAAAGGGGGAAAAGAAAGTTGGTTACCCATCCAAAAGGAGGAGCACAAAACCAGTGTACTCCTTGTGCTGGTCCCAAGCCCAAGTAAATGGGGAAGGTTGCATCAGGAAGAGCATCTAGTGCAGGGGTGTCCAATCGTGCCATGAAGGGCCAAGACCCTGCAGGTTTTCTCTTCTACTCAGTCTCTTAAGCAGGTGTTTTCACTTATCAGCAATGAGTGGGAAGAAATTCAGCTGAATCTGGTGCTGGAAGACACTGGTTGGAGGTAAAGTCTGCAGTCTTGGCCCTCCATGGCACATGACTGGACACCCCGATCTAGTGTGTAAAATCACTGCCAAATCAATATGCAGACTCACGATATGCTGTGGTTACATGGAATAGGGAGCAACAGTTTGTGTGAGAGAAAGAGTGTGTGTTCCAGTACACATTTAAAAATACACACAAAAAGAAAGAGACATTGAAGTCCAGGTTTTATGAGAATGAGCTTGCATGTTATAAGTGAAATGTGTGTAGACTTACCTGGACGGACAATAAGCTAAACAAACAAAACAAACCCCATTCTTCTGTACCCAACATCTCCATAGTGTGGTCACACTGCTCCTCCTAGAGGTGACTGTGGGCACTACACCAATTGTGGCTTCTGTTGAACCTTCCTCACAGCTCTTTCTTCTTATCTTAGAAGTTGTGGTTTTCGCGTGAGGGATGACAACTTTTGATTTCAACTTTACCAGATCACCACTGAGATTTTTGTTGAGAAATGAGAACTTTTATAATTATTTAGTGATTTCCTTGATCTCTATATACAAATGAGGCCGTCACAGTCAGGCTTGATCTACTAAATTTCATTAAAATGTGAAACTTTTTATAGTTTAAGATGTGTGAGGTGTAGTGTACCTGTCAAAAATAATTTTGCAACATCTGAGCCCATCTAGGTATTCAGCAGTAGTAGCAAATTAAGCCTGTCTGTGACGATGAAGAAAAAAAATCCAGAAGAGGAGAGAGCAGACATATTGAGACATAAACAGCTCCTGTAAGGATTTCAATTTATGATTTAAGTAGAGCTAATAAAATCCTTATGGGAGATTTCCCCCCCAATCCATTTTCATACTGTGTAGGACTGCCTTTGAAATATACCACAATAACTGTGTGTAATTGTAATATATTTTGGGTTTTATGTAAGACAGAGAGAAAGACAATAATTATGTCATTGCCATTCTTTTCATCTTTTACACCTTTTATCAATTTTAGTACAATTTTCTTCAAGTCATGCTTCATGTAATTTATTGCAGGTTTTTTATTCTACACCCCACTTATTGTGCGAATGGAATCTTATTTAGAGATTGAAGCTCCTCACACACTCGGGCGAGCTGTCGTTAGCCATGTCCATCAAGTTAGCTCAGCAGTTTGAGGCGGCAAACAAGCTACCACGGGAGCTCGGTGAGAGAGCGGCACACCGCCATTTTGAACCACAGTCGACGGCGCAAGCAGTCGACTTGGACAGCGATGATGAAGAATGCGCTGATGCTGTTAAGATGAGATCCACCCTGGGATCGCCCAGGTGTTTGGATTGTACAGTAGGTCCACCAAGCACCGTTATAAGGCTAGAGAGTGTCCGGCAAGAGGAAGACGCTGCGACACGTGTAGACTCTTGCATCCTTTTGCCAGGGCATGTTACAGGTTTGAGTGAGAGGATCTGAGACACAAGGAGGATCTGCCCGCTTCACCTCCCACAGTTATTCGCAGTGTATCCCCAAGTACCAACAACTGTTCTTACTGTATGGTGGAACTGGACGGGGTAACGGTGCTGTTGCTGATTGACATGGGAGCAGTGAGATCTGCGTTAAATTGAGCAACCGTGAGGAGTTTCTTCCCACAGTATCGGGTTGGAGAAGAGTGGTCATGCTGTGGTTTGTGGGACCGGCTGGTTCCGTGAACGATGGACGGAGTTGTGTGGGACGAACCTTTGCCTAGTAATCTAGACAATGAGCAGGACCAATTCCACCCAGGGCCATCGCGGGAGGGTCCCGGTGCCCAAGTAACCCTAGTTGAGGGAACTGGGCGGTGCGGTGGGGTGCCCGTGACAGCAGGTGGTGCCGAGTGGAGGGCCCATTCTACTCCCGGAATTGGGCTGGAAGGAACTGGAGAGCAGGGGGTCACAACGGTGACGCCGGCAGCGAAAATGAAAGAGAGCAGGGCAGGACCGGCTGGCACAGTGAAACAATGTGCCAAACAGAGACACTGGAAGCCGAGTAGGGCTCCTCTGGGGGTCGCGGATGTGGTCCGACCCAGAAAGGTGGCCCGGTCAAGAGGTGTTCGGGGCAAACGCCGACGAGAAGATGACCAGGGGCAGTTGCAGGTGGTGGCTGTTGGGGAGGATAGCTACCTCCAGCTATCTGATGGCTCGCGGAGGCATCCCAATGAGCTGCGGCGTGCCAAAGAGGAGAAGGAGGTGTTTGGGCTTCAACGTGGGTCATCCCCGGGAGCGAAGAAAAGAAGGTGTACCGGAGGGGAACCGTCTGGCGGTTTTCTGGGGGGGAGGGGGTTCCTCTACTGGAGCAGACTGATAGTTGGGCAGTGTATATAATGCATGGTGATGGAATGGGGGATAACCGGGTTGTATATTAGTTCTGCTAATGGGATTGTTTTGAGTTTTATGCTATTTATTTTAGGAACACGGCAGTTTTCTGTTTAATGGACTGTGTTTTAGTATAGATGGCAGAATAATCAGTCGAACGGTAGTCCACCTGTTTCCCCTAGCTTTAGTTGTTTTGAGTGAATGTCATAGGCCTTTGAATATTTCTGTTTAGCATTTTAGTGCGTGATTTGGGTTCCACACTGGGGAGGGTCTCAATTGTATGTGTGTGTTTTGGACCTTTCTTTTGAAGGGGGGTAGTGTTGTGTTGTTATTGGAACATATAATTGTGTCACACGGGTGGTGGCTCCACCTTTCTGGTTCCGCTGCCACCTGGGGTATGAGAGGGCTGTGAGGAAGAGGAGCAGTTCCTTTGGCCTCCTCTCAGCCTGACAGCAGCACCTGTGTAGTAAGAGTGAGTCACTTAATAAAGTTGTGTGTCCAGTTCAACATTCGGTCTCTTCCTTGGCTCCTTTTACCGACATAACACCATTCACTGCACCTTTCCCACATGTTGACCGCTCCCACAGGTCTTAATGAAATGTGTGTAACATATTTTGGTCAATTGCCTTTAAATATTTAACTATTGCAGTATCATTGTAAATCATCTTTTGCAGCCTTATTCAGAACAGCTCGTTTCAGTGCATGCCTCTTTAAATTCCCTAAGAGCCACATTTAACACCACCTTCCTTCTTACACCAGTAATGCTTATTTTAGCTGGCTAGGTCCTAGGTCGGTTTGAGCCTGCGCCAATTAACGTAAATTTGTCTTAAAGAATGAATTAAATAAAGTGTCACTGGTAAACAGGGGTGTGTGGTTTCAGTGGGTGATAGAATATGGCCAGTCCCTGGAGTACAATAAGCACAGAAACATTTGTGAATGAGAGATTAAACTGCTAGCTTTAGCTAGCCGCCTTGGGTCTCAGATTGAGAAAATAAAACTTTATGAATGAAATATATGGTCAAGTGTTGACAAACAAGAAATCCAGAGGGGGTGAACAAAATGTACAGAAAATAGCAATCAAAACCAGCTGGATCTACAGTTAAGCCAAAGGAGCCTGTCTGTCAGCCTCTGCACACAGAGGCGAACTGTTACGGGGTTACAATGATCAACTCCAACTACCTAGCCACTCTAATGTAAACAGATCAATGTAGCATCACAACAAAATATTGTGGTGTACCACTAGGAGGCTCCACTCATACCCAGTGACTTGGGGAGAAGGGGGCGAGATGGGGGAAAATTTTATGTATGCGCATTGGCACCAAATGTCATTCCTAACTTTGCTGGAGTTGAATAAAGTTCTAAACTGGCAGCTGACATGTCTCATCACTTCATTCCACCACAGTGTGCGATTTTTAAAAAAAAAAACATTCACCCACAAGTTTTCCTACACCGTCCCTTCCTCCGTCTCCCCCAGCTCACCGATGCACGTCTCCCCACGTCTTTGTCTTGACCGCATGTATGAAGTGCCGGGTTTGTGTTGAAAAAAGTCCACCTGCCTGAAAAGCACCCCATTGTGGAAGCGCGCCTGAGGAGAGATGCCGTAAATCCACAGACGAGCAAATATAACACTACAGCTAATGTTGTAACATTTTATATACCTTTAGAGGAAATCATAACTACATCTTGTCAAAGAGCTTTAAAGCTATGAATCTCCAGTCTGGACACGGACCAACGTGCGCCCTGGCAAACCCCCAAGAAGAGCACTGGCAGAAGAAACGGACCGCATTATCCTGGCGAACAGGAGTTTTGGTGTCCAGGCAGTAACACGGGGACCTGTGGCAGAGTCCACAGAGGCTGTTGAGATGGTGGTTGTGGCTGGGGTGGCCACTCAGAGACGCCAGAACAGGACTGTGTGCTTCTACCTCCCACCATGCCATTTCAAGACGCCAGGAAATGGACCAGCCAATGGTCAGTAGCAGCTACGACCACTGGCAACAAGGATAAGCTGCTTTTCCTCGAGGACACACATTCCGGGAGACAGTTTTTGGTTGACTCTGGTTCCCAGAAGAGTCTTATTTTGCTGGCTGGTTCTGATAGACTGGCAGAAGGCTGTGGCCCATCGTTAACCACCCCTAAAGGCTCCCCTATCAAGATGTTTGAAGAGGGGTCAATGATTATGCTTTCATGGATGCAAATACAAGTGGGACTTTGTGGCAAGCTGGCCCATCCATCCCCGTCCGCACAGATTGTATTAACTACGGATGCGTCTGACGTCACAGTGGGAGCAGTGGTGGAACAGTACGTCTCCGGTTCATGGCAGCTTCTGGCCTTTTTCAGCTGCACTCTGCGCGACAACAAGTGTAAGTACAGCACTTTCGACAGAGTGTTATTGGCTCTCTACCTGGCTACACATCACTTCCAGTTTTGGCTTGAGGGTCGCGTGCTTATCATGTTTGTCGACCACAAACCTCTAATCTACTCAATGTCCAAAATCTCGGAACCATAGTCGGCACATCAGCAACATCATCTAGCCTCAATATCGGAGTTCACTACCAACATTCAGCATGTGGCCAGCAAGCTCAATGTTGTGGCCGACTGTTTGTCGTGCATGCTGGTCTCTCCGGTTTACTTGGGCATTGATTTTTCCGCCATGGCCGGCACCAACCAGGAGACGCAGACATTTTTGTGCTCCATTCCGCAAGTATGGGCCTTAATCTAAAGAGCAAAGTGGTACAAGAGAGTTGTCCCCCCCTGCTTTGCGACGTTTCTACTGGCCGTCCCCACCTGGTTGTTCCGATCTTTTGGCGCCGCTGTGTTTTTGAGTCTGTTCATGCTCTCTCACACCCTGGTGTCTGCGCTTCGGTTAAGCTGGTGGGGTTCAAATTCGTTTGGCCCCGCTTATGCAAGGATGTGAAGGAGCGGACTGCAGCTTGCATTGCGTGCCAACGGGCTAAGGTTCAGAGGCACACCAGAGCACCCGTTGAACCTTTCTGGATTCCGAGCAGTAGATTTGACCACGTCCATGTGGACTTAGTAGGCCCCCTTCTGCCATCGCAAGGTTTCATGCATCTTTTGACAATAGTGGACTGCACCACGCATTGGCCAGAGGCAATCCCGTTGGCTTCCACCACTTCTACCGAAGTAGCCCGCGCATTTTTGTCGTCTTGGGTCGCACGTTTCAGTTCCCCGTCGGACATCACCTCCGATAGAGGTCTCCAGTTCATTTCAGAACTCTGGTCCACCATGGCTGAGAGCCTGGGGGTCAAAGTTCACTGGACCACCGCATACAATCTGCAGGCTAATGATTTTTTGCGAAAGGTTCCACAATTCGCTTAAAGCTGCATGTAGAGCCTCGTTGACTGACGCGAATTAGGTCGACCACCTCCCTTGGGTCCTACTTGGGTTACACTCCACGCCCAAGGAGGATTTGGCCGCTTCCTCGGCTGAGCTTGTTTTTGGTCAGCCATTGCGGGTCCCAGGTGAATTTTTGCTGGAATGTCTTGCGCCCGGCACCGACTCATCAGCACAGTTTTTCCCTAGGGTCGAGTCAGTTAATGTTCCTGGGCTGGTGCACCATTGTTTCCCCCACGCTTTTTTTCCAAAGCGTTTGGAGCATGCCAAGTTTGTTTTCATCAGACACGATGCCCACAGGACTCTGCTGTGCCTACTTTACGATGGCCCTTTCAGGGTTTTGGAAACTGGTGCAAAACATTTTGTGTTGGATTTTGGGGGGCGCAGAGAAACCATCTGCATAGATAGGCTCAAACCCGCTCATGTGTTAGTAGACGAGCAGGTGGTGATGGCCCAGACTCCCCGGCATGGACGCCCGCTTACTGTGGGTTTGCAGGTTGTTTTTTTCCCCCACAGAGGGCTTTTTACCAAGACTGGAGATTGAGTTGTTTTCTTCCCCGCCTCGACCTGGACACCCCTCGGCTGGCCCAGCTGCTCCACAATACAGCCGTTACGGGTGATTGCTCAAGCCTAAGGTGCTGGACTGATAAGGCCCCTTCTGGGTGTTTGGGGGGAGGGGGGGCTGTGTTGCGGACCACTAGGAGGCTCCACTCACACCTGACTTGGGGAGAAGGGGGGAGAGATGGGGAAACATTTTATGTATGCGCATTGGCACCTAATGTCATTCCGAACTTTAGTGGAGTTGAATAAAGTTCTGAACTGGCAGCTCTCGTGTCTCGTCACTTCTTTCCTCCACAATATAACAAAATAAGCCAGAAGGACACATATCATCTAGGGGTGGAAATCGCAAGGGACCTCACAATATGATACATATTGCAATATCTGGGTCACAATCAGGGCTTGACATTAACTTTTTTGCTCACCAGCCACTGTGGCTAGTGATTTTCTGAAGTTACTAGCCACTCAGCCTTTTCTCTAGCCACAATGTTGTGATTGGAAAATTATGTTTATGATCAAATTGGACTATGACATGCTAAAATTTACTTGAACTAAATTGAAAACCTTTTTAAATGCAAATGTCAACAGCAGTAAATGTTGTAGAACAGTAGAGATAAATATTTTTAATGTGAGAGTGAAGTACATGTAGATTTGGAGTGCGTCTCAGTTCTCATTTGTACCCCTACCCCTATGAACTGGGACACCCCGTCATGGCTGCACTGCATCATTAGTAGTTGCTTATGGATTTAACCTGTTTTCACCAGAAAAAAAAAGAAAGAAAAAGGAAACTGATTATAAAAAAGTCTCATCTTAAGGAGAAAAAATGTCTCAAATTTACATGAACTACTCTAATCTGTAGAGAAGGACAAAAATTTACTAGAAAGCAAGCTGTAAATTCACAGAGAAATTTGGAGCCCCTGGCGGGCCGGTTTTGGAGCAAGCCACATGTTTGACACCCCTGGACCAACCCATTAAAAATACATATTTAGAGGGTAAACAACAACCTTTTGCTCTAAAAAATAATCACATTTAATCAGAGGTAGGAGCTGATGTGTTTGTGGGGGGCAGGGATTAGCTACTCACCGTTGGGACAATGGGGATCGGGGGCAGTTCTCTTGGTAATATGATCGCTGAAAGTAGGGACAGGTGTGTTTTTCCAGCTGCTGTCTGTCCATCACTGTTTCTCCAGACTGGCTGCAAAATGAACTCATCATGGGTGGAGTCAGGCTCCACTCTGTACTTGGTACAGTAGAAGCTGCCACCCAAGAAAGGCATTTCTTCCCACCGGGCTGAACAGGGGCAGGACGGGAGACTGATCTGTGGAGTAGACTGTCCGTGGCTTCTCCAAACTCAGTACGTGGTGACAGTGGACCAATGATCACACACTGTGTGCAGATCATGCTTATGAGAGTTGTAGTTTTGTAGTCTCACATTACAATAGTTTTTTTTTTTTAATTTCAGATGCCATTTGAGAGAACTACAACCCACCAAAGTGGCTAGTGGAAGTGGCTGTCTTACCAGCCACTGCTGAAATCCACCCACCATTGGCCAGTTGGCCGGTGTTAATGTCAAGCCCTGGTCATGATGCAATATTTGTTGTGTGGTGTGTGTGTGTGTGGCCCATGAGGCTTGCCGTACCTGCCCTGGGTGTGACATTAGGCGGGCACGGCCAATGTATATAGTTCTATGTTCCTCCTAATAAAGTTTAGTTCGCTGCATGACATAACTCTGACTCCGACCATCATTTCCATACATAACATTGTGGCGACGAGAGAAAACCATGGAGGTGTTTGGGCTAACTTCACCTTTACTGCCGTTTCTGGAGTGTCCTGGAGAGCCAGCGATCCTGTGGCCGGATTGGATCGCAATGCTTGGGGAATACATCGCTGGGCTGGGCTGGGCCTGGGTAGACTGGATGGGGATCAAGGACGGGCATTTCTGGCCTGCCATCTCGGCGTGGAGGGTCGGAGAATTCTCGGCATGTTGGGAAAGACGGAGCGTTATGCGGATGCTGTCAGCTGGCTGATTGGAGTTTTTGCCGAACGTCCAAAAGACAAGAAGCTGGAGCTGTGGGTAGCGAGACTATTGGCGCCAAGAGGAGCTAAGCTAGTTAGCTCGGAGGAGCTAAAGGCTCAGTCAGTGGCAACGGGACAGTTGGCCACAATGCTAGGTGTGTGCCAAAACCGAGCTACAAGCTACCAGCTGGGTATCTGGGGGGACCAGAGCCCCTGGTTATCAACGACGGCAAGCCAGCCAAGAAGCTCAGCACGATGTGTGACTGTAGCACTGGTGATGTTGATGGTGTGGTGAGCAGCAACAGCAGAGAGGGAGAGCAACGACCGGAGTCGTCCCTGCAGCTGGTGTCCGGGCAACGGGAGAGCAGGAGAAGCAGGCTGTGGGCCCCGGGAAGCAGTGGTGATGGCCGGGTGCAGAGGCAGCAAAGCGGAGCGCCTCGGACGACAGAGAGGAGGTGCCAGGTGCCACAGAGGTCAGGCAGGACCTCAGTGCCGGAGCTCAAAGCGCCTTGGATGAGGGTGCTGGGCATTAAGGTGAGGTGCCTGAGTCAACGAGTGGCGCAGACGAGCAAGCATTAGTCTTCTCCAGCTACAGCGGCGGCAGCTGCAGCAGTGTTGAAGGTGGTCAGGAGCGGACCGATAGGTATGGAGGGACGGTGTGCCAGACAGCAGCACTACGGGCCCAGAGGAGAGAAGCAGTGGGTGGTGAGAAGAGACGCTCTCACCAGGGAGATCAGCTTCGATCCCGGGGGTAGGAGGCTGCCAGGGGCGTGCATGCCGTGGGGCTGCTCTGGGCCCCCGAGCCGGTTTTACCCTTGGCTGCCCATGGACATTGGTGTAACATGAACACAGTTATGTAAATATGTTATATGGTTGCATGAGTGTGTGTTGTGATATGGGATTGTTTTGTATAGAGATACTGTCCAATTTTAGTTGTTTTGTTGTTTTTTTTGGATGAATGTGTTAGGTCATTCTAGTTCACTGTTTCCCCTTAGTGCATGTTTCGGGTTCTAAATTGGGGTGGGTCTGAATTGTGTGTATGTGTTTTGAACTTTTGTAAGGGGGAGGGGAATGTTGTGTGCTGTGTGTGTGTGGCCCGTGAGGCTTGCCATACCCACCCTGGGTGTGACATCAGGCGGGCACGGCCAATGTATATACAGTGATCCCTCACTTATCGCGGTTAATGGGTTCCAGAACCGACCGCGAAAAGTGAAAAACCGCGAAATAGCGTCACCCCTAATGACGTCACCTATAAATAATACGTACGTTCATTCTCTCACTCTCTCTCTCATATGATATGTGTGTGTGTGTGTGTGTAAGTGTACATACATACGTAGATGTAAATAAAGTGTACATAAATATGTTTTTAGAACTCTTTTATTCTTATAACAAGATACATAACTCAAGATGAAGATGATTTACTGCACAGGTTAATGAGAGCTTTACTGCTCCTCAGGTGACGCCTCATCGTCAGGTGCTAGAAGCGCAGGATCATCGAGGGCAGCTTCCGATAGAGCTGGAGAAGCTGCAGGAGGCGGCGTAGTGGCTCGACGGGAAGACTATTTCGCACAAAAAGGCACAAGAGAACAGCAAAAAGTTCCATGCGGCGAGACTAAGCAACACGAGCGATAAAGAACAATGAATGCGGTCTTCCTTCGCTGGGTATGGGCGCTCGGCAGGGAGAGAAGCTGGGTAAAACGTCTCGGCCAATCAGCTTGCGAGATTCCCGAGCCGAGCCAACACGAGAACAGCAAACAGAGAGGTGGATTTTGAGTTGTGCGGGCTCTCCGTGTTGATACCTGATGTTCTAATGTAGTCTCCCTGCCTTCTGCTAGCGCCCGCCCATTTTTTCTCAATTTTGAATTTTTGATGAATATTTTTGAAAAATCCGCGATGCACTGAGGGCGCGAAAGGTGAGGCGCAAAGTTGCGAGGGATCACTGTAGTGTAGTGTAGTTATTTATTGTTCATATGTTGTATTGTGTTTGGAGCTCTTATTTGTGTGGCATGGGGTGGTGGCTCCATGTTCCGGTTCCGCAAACCCCGTGCATATAAGAATGGCTGCAGGTAGGGGGGCGGTCTCTTCCGTCTTTACCTCTACCAGCGGCTGTATGTGTGGTTAGGTGCACTGCGCTCTGTTATAATAAACGTCTGTTCAGCTCCACTATTGCTCTCCTCCTTGACTCCAGTTCCAGACATAACATTTGGCGATGAGAAGAAAAGCCATGGAAGTGTGTGGAGCACCATTTCGGCTGTTTTTGGAGCTCCCAGGTGAGCCACCTATGCTGTGGCCTCGGTGGTACGAAGCCTTTAAAACATATATGGTGGTGCTGGACCTGGGAAGGATGGAGAAGCTGATGGTGTGTGCGTTGCTTGTGCACAACCTGGGAATGGAGAGCCAGAGGATTTTGGGCACGCTTGGTGACGCGGACAATTGTGAAGAAGTGGTCGAGCTAATAGCACGCCATTTCAGGGTACCAGACAACATCATCGTCTGGAGGATTAAATTCTGACAGCGCCGCCAACAAGTTGGCAAACCCATCGGGTGGCTTGTATTAGACTTTAGGCAGCTAGCTGCTGGGTGTCAGTTCGGACTGTTGGAGGAAGAAATGGTTTGCGACCAGTTGCCAGAGCAAACCAGCTGTGCTGCAGTCCGGTCTGGGCTGCTCACATTTCCAGGTGAGCTGGCGCTGGCCAGGACCGTCGAGTTGGCTCTCCAGCTGGAGGCAGCGGATGAACTAACTCGGGAGTTAAGTGACCGTCTGTCACCACGAGAGTTGGGATCCTTCATGGCTACACAGGTAGTGGACCCGGACAGCAATGGGAGTGTCGAGGGTGACGTCAAGAGTGCCAACGCTGTACGGATGAGGTCTGCCCCAGGGAAGCCCAGGTGTATGGGCTATAGGTCCATAAAACACCGCTACAAGACCAGTGAGTGTGTGGCAAGAGGAAAGCACTGCTGAAATTGTGGCCATCTACATCATTTCGCGAGGGTGTGCCAGTCAGTGGAACAAGATAGCCCACGCAAGAGCTCGACTCCTCCAGCCCCGACGGTGATTCATACTGTGTCCCCGAGTACCAGTGGGCTCACACATTGCACGGTAGAGTTGGACGGAGTACCGGTACCGATGGTGATCGACACAGGGTGGAAAGTTTGCTGCTGAACTGGGCTAGAGTTAGACAATGTTTTCTCCACTAAAGAATTGGAGGTGACTCAGCGCCGCTTTGCAGCTATGGAGGAGGACGTTTGGCCACAGTGGGTACCATCAGATTGATAGCTCGGTACAAGTCGGCGGAGATGGCCAATGTGGAGTTTGTCGTGATTGCCTGCGGCACGAACATCATAGGCTGCAACCTATTCTATGGCCTCGGGTTTCCCATCCGGAGCAGCGCTGGGGATGAGTGGTCGGGCTGCAGACTGTGGGACCGACTGGTTCCGAGAGTTCAGGATGACGCTGTGTGGGATGAACAATTGCTGGGCACACTGGAAAGTGGACAGGCCTTGTCGTGCTCGGGGTCACCGTGGGAGGGCCCTGGTGCCGGTGTCTGAGTTGCCCTGGACGAGGGTACTGGGCGGCATGGGGAAGAGCCTGCGGTGGCAAGCGATACCCAAAAGATGGTCCCAGGTGTTCCTGGAGCACGGTCGTGGCGGGCCAGTGAACACGGGGCCACATCAGCAGGGTCCGCAGCGGATTTACAAGCAGTCGGGGCAGAACCGAGTGGCACTGGGAGAGTGAGTGCCAGGCAGAGACTCCGCAGGCCGTGCAGGGCCCCACTTGGAGTTCTGGATTGGAATTGGGCTCGGGCGGAGGCGAGGTCCAGGTGGGTAAGAGAAAAGCAGAAGATGGAGCAGTACCAGGGCCGGCTGCAGGTGATGGGTGAGCGGCACGATAGTTACCTCCTGCTGTCGGATGGCTCGTGGCGTCATCCTAATGAGTTACAGCATGCCCTGATGAAAGCAGTTGGGCATGGCCCCAGACGATGTGGAGAAGAAGGCGCACTGGGATCGAGGCGACCAGCTGTGGCCCGGGAAGCAAGCTACCTCCAGGGCCGGACTGAAAGGTGAAAGGTCTGGGGATGGGGGGCATGGGTCATCCTCACCGAGCCATGGATGTGTATTGGTTGTTGGTTATTAATTTGTAGTTATAGTTCTGGGATTATTTTGGTGTTCTGTCTAAGTAGAAGACACGGCAGTAATTTTTTTACGGGACTTTTATATATCATGGGCGGCAGAATATCGCACCTCGCCGTGTGGGGGGTAGGACGGCGGTCTACCTGTCTCCCCTAATTTTAATTATTTTGTGTGAATGCCATAGGCCTCTTTTTGTGATTTTAGTTTAGTTTTGTTTAGCGCATGATTCGGGTTCCAAATTGGGGTGGGCTGATTATATGTGTGTTTTAGATTTTCTACAGGGACGGGGGGGGGGGGGGGGGGGGGGGGGTGTAGTGTAGTTATTTATTGTTCATACATTGTATTGTGTTTGGAGCTCTTATTTGTGTGGCACGGGGTGGTGGCTCCATGTTCCAGTTCTGCCAACCCCGTGCGTATAAGAAGGGCTGCAGGTAAGGGGGCGGTCTCTTCTGCCTTTACCTCTGCCAGCGGCTGTATGTGTGGTTAGTGTTGTGTCCAAATAACATGAGACCGGAGCCGTATTCAACTGAACACTGAACTGACTTTATTATAGAAAACAACTCAGTATATTCTCTAGCCGCAGCCCGCCTGACGTCATCACCCCAACCCCTTTGGCCAGGCTACAGCAAGCCCCAAGAGTCAAATCCCCACACACACCCCCCACACACAAAGTCAGCGAACCCCCCAGAACATAAATAACAGTTGTTCCTCATGTTTTTTTCAACTGAATGGACAAAACTCAGCCAACCAAATAGGCGTCTGGGTAGACTACCAGAACACACCCCACCGTGTTGGAGCAGATTATTCTGCTGCTCATCCCTAACATGCATTAGCTAATGCTGTTTTCAACACATAGTCTTCCAGGTACCTGGGCCTCTGACGCATTCTAGCCAGGCGTTCCCTAGGAGGGGACCCTGCTCCAGGCACTGTCGGCCGCACCTGCGAGTCCTTACCACCCCAGTCCACTAAGTCCCAACCCACACCGGGTCGTTCCACAGTAGCTTCTGGGCTCTGTTCCAATGGCGACTTCCTGAGCTGACTGGAGTGCCACCTTGACCCGTCCAAAAGCTCGAACGTGTCCTGGCCCCGTTGCCTCGTGGTCTGTAGGGCCCCAGTCCAGAAAGGTTGCAGTTTATGTGTGCGGTTAGGATGTTTGATCCAAACTCGATCTGACACCTTCAATCCGTGGGCTCTCACCCTGTGCTTCCTGTCAAATCGTTGTTTCATCTTATGCTGTTGAGCAGCAACCCGGTCCCGTGGAGAGTCTGTACTCCTTGGAGAAGGGGTCGTGGGTGGTCTCAGTCGATCCAAAGGCAGATGTAGTTCACGTCCCAGCATGAGTTTCACTGGGGAACACCCTGTCATAGCATGGGCCGTTGCCCTGTAGTGGAGGAGTGTGCTTTGGAGAGTGTCCGGAAATGCAAAGCCATCCGCCAAGTGAGATCTCAATCCGTTTTTTAGGGTCTTGTTAAAACGCTCAATGCCCCCATTGGCTTGGGGATGATAGAACGCGGTTTTAATGTGTTCCACGCTCTTAGCGCTCAAAAACTCCTCAAACGCCCAAGAGGTGAACTGTGGGCCATTGTCATTTGTGATTACATTCAGGACCCCCCATGTGGTGAACAGTGACGAGAGGAAGCCAGTGACCACATCCATCATGACTGAATTAGTGGGTAACACCTCCGGCCACTTGGAGAACAGATCGTAGATCACAAGCAGAAACCGGCTGTTCGGGGATGCTGCATGCAGCTTACCGCAGATGTCCAACTGGATGTGCTTTCAAGGGCCCTCCAGGTATGGTAATTATCAGAGGGGTGGGGGAGGTGGTCCGCAGGTCTTCCTGCTCTCCAAGCACAGGACACAGTTCTTTACCATAGTTTCAATGTCCTTATCAATACCTGGCCACCAAACTGAATCCCTGTAGTGCTGCTTCACCCTGACCACGCTCAGGTGACTCTCTTGGAGCACTGCTAGAACTCATCTCAGAGACACCGGGATTAGCGTGCAGTGTCCCCTCGTCACACACACATCATTCCAACAGCTCAGTTCATCTCTAAACTGGTGGAAGGGTGCCAGCTCACCCTGCACTTTCACGGGCCAACCTTCCCTAATTACCAAGCACAGTTGTGACACCATGGGGTCCCGTTCCGACTGTGCCCAGAGCTCTTGGGGGGATACCATGTCCCGGAGGGGTTCGTGCAGCGTGTTGACCAGATCCATCTCCGTGGAGTCATCATCGTCGTCTGGCTGTATGGTGCTGGCCATGGCTTAGGACAGGAGATGCGCTACTACATTCTCTTTTCCAGGAGTGAACTGGGTGGTAAAGTTGTAGGCCCTCAGCTGCTCCGTCCACCTGTGGATCTGCAGGGGTCTGTGTCCTGAACCTGAGGTCTCCAGTAGTGTTGTCAGTGCTCGGTGGCCCATCCACAGGGTGAAGTGGCGCCCGTGGAGATAGATATGCCACCGTTCACACGCCCAGATGCAGGTGAGTGCCTCCCTCTCACCCATGGCATATTTCTGTTCAGCCACTGAGAGAGACCTCGGTGTGAACGCCACTGGGTGCGCAGTACCATCTTGCATCTGGGCCATAACCGTCCCCACCGCCGAGCCAGATGTGTCACATGTCATAAAGGTCAGCCATTTTGGATCAAAATGGGCCAACACTGGAGGGGAAGTGAGTTGAGACTTCAGCTTAGAGACTGCTGCTGAACAGGCTAGGGTCCACTGCCACGGTGCATCCTGTGTCAGAAGGGCCCGGAGTGGTTCAATTGTCTCCAAGTAATGGGGAATAAAATGTCCATAAAAGTTCACCATGCCCAAGAATGACGAAATCTGTGCAGGTGTTGCTGGGTCTGGAAGGCGCAGGACCGCCTCCACGTTTGAGTGTAGGGGCCTCAGACCCCCAGCACTCAACCGGAATCCCACAAACTTAATGGAGTCTGCCGCGAAGATGCACTTTTCCCCATTCAAGGTGACTCTGTGCTCCTGTAGCACCGTCATTACCCGTCCCAAACGACCATTGTGTTCCTCCCGTGATGTGCCGTGCACCACGATGTCATCCAGGTACACCACTACACCATTGAGGCCGGTCAGAATTGTGGAAAACAGATGGGTGTCGAGCTCAGACCAAAAGGCATGTGGGTGTACCTGAACACACCCATGAGGGTCACGAATGTTGTCAGGTTCCTGCTGGCTGGGTGGAGGGGCACCCTGGCGAAGATCCAGCTTCGTGAACACCTTTGAGCTGCTGAACGTTGTGGTGAGTTCTTCCATCGTGGGAAGTGGGTACTTGTCCGGAACGATTGCCTTATTCACCATCCTAAGGTTAACACACAGCCGGATGCCTCCCGACTTTTTCCTGGCCACCACGATGTTTGATATCTAGGGTGAAGCGTCCATCCTTTTAATGATGCTGGCTTCAAGTAGTCTGTTCAGTTCCGCCGTGACATTGTCCCGCAGAGCGAGGGGAAGCTGCCATAGTGGCTGAATTTTCGGTGTCATGCTTGGATCGATGAGCGGGCGGTGGTAGAATGCACTGATGCATCCAAGGCCTCTGAACAGCGCTGGCCAGCGGACATGCCATTTGGTCATGACCATGTCAGTACCGTTAAGCCCTCTGGGTCCTTGATGGAGAATCCCACTTCACCCAGCAGATCAATCCCCAGCAAATTAGCCCCCTGGCCTGAAACCTGAAAAGTGAATGCGGGAACAGTCTTTAATCCACATTTCACCGAAAAGTTGACCATGCCCGCCATTTCGATTTCTGCGTGGCCATACCCAAACATTTTCATCGCTCCAGCATTGATGGTTTTTTGTTGGGAAAAGTCTTTTCAGAGTAGCCATACTCAGTATGGACTTACTGGCTCCTGAGTCCACCATAAGCGGCACATCAACTCCGTCGAGTTGTAGGATGTACCACTTTAACGGTCCCTTCTTTGCTCACGCTACACACACCCATGTCGTGCCCTCGGGCTTCGCCGCTAATGGTTCAGTCGTGATAGTGCAGGCCCTGTCACACGCCACAGTCCGCTGCCTTTTGGGGGTCCGCCCCAAAGAGTTAGCTACATTGCTAGCAGCCATGCTTGGAGGGAAAACTTGAGTAGTTACGCTCTCTTTAGCCAATACTGGCAGACCTAGCTGGACTGTGGACTCAATCTGCCTAGCCAGTTCAATCACCTTCTCTAGCGTGAGAACATCCGTAGTTAGCTTTAGCTTGCTCTTCAGCCACACATTGTTAGTACCGTGGGCTAGTTTGTCTCGGACTAGCTCCTCCTCGACAGGCCCGAAGGTGCAGTCTTTTGCTAGGCTACGGAGCTCTATAATGAAGGATTGAGTGGACTCACCAGCTCACTGTTGGTGGTTAAAAAGCTCATGTCTTCGCAACATGATGGCGGAATGGTCTCTGAAGACATCGTCCATTAAGTTCAAACCTTCTTTCAGTGAGCTGCTGCCACACAGCCCAAAAAATATCTGTTGGCCCTCCTCACCGAGGCAGTGAACAAGTAGGCTCCTCCGTCTCATCAGCTCCGCTCAGACCAGCCCAGCCACATACACGTCAAACGTCTCCCGCCAGCAGCCCCATGGTATAGCTGACGTGCCTGGAGACTGTAAAAATGGAGGTGGATATCTAATACACGCTCCAATGGTTTATCCTCGTCGCCAAATGTTATGTCCAAACAACATGAGACCGGAGCCGTATTCAACTGAACACTGAACTGATTTTATTATAGAAAATAACTCAACATATTCTCTAGCCGCAGCGCGCCTGACATCATCACCCCAACCCCTTCGGCCAGACTACGGCAAGCTCCAAGAGTCAAATCCCCACACAACAGTTTGGTGTACCGCTCTCTGTGTTATAATAAAAGTCTGTTCATCTCCACCATTGCTCTCCTTGACTCCAGTTCCAGACATAACATGTCTGTGTTCCTCCTAATAAAGTTCAGTCATTCATTAGTTCAGTTATTCATTCGTTCAGTCATAAAGTTCATGGCATAACTCTGACTCTGACCATCATTTTCATACATAACAATATTATCATATTATGATTCCTTAAGTATTGTGATACTGTAGAGCAGGGGTGTCAAACTCAAATTCACAGTGGGCCAAAATTAAGCAGTGAAGTAAAGTCACGGGCCAAACTCAATATTTAATGAAAAATTAACTGCAACTGATATGTAATGTTTAACCTTTTCATATGGAAACAAACTTTAGTTTTGCTTAAACACAGAATCTGGAACAACCAAAGCTTGATATTACAAACACATGAGAAATTAAATTTGAAATAAAAGACACATCAGTGGTATTCATTTCTTATTTAAATAAATAAATAAAGTATGTCTCTCCCCGTATCCTTTCAAGTTCCTTTTTAAAGTAAATCTTTTTCAAAGCCAGCAACAAAAGAACCAAAAATAATAATGTCATTCAATAAAAATCCAACATTTCAACTATTAACAGACCATGCCTTGCAGTAGAAAAAGTGCATAAATAACAGATATATTCAAGCTCAGTTTGCTACACTCTGATTTACTCTGCACATTGGTCTAAGCCAGATACCTGGCATCTTTTCTTAGATGCAAGTTCATCAATGTCTGGGGTCAGGCTCTGAGCTGAGGAAAACCTCAGGACGGAGTGAAGGTGTTCATCAGTGAGTCGACTTCTGTGAGGTGTTTTGTTCACCTTCATCATAGAGAACAGTTGTTCACATAGATATGTGCTGCTGAACATTAAGAGCATTTGAGCAGCTTGGGTGCGTAATTGAGGCATTGTGTCGAGGAGGAAACATGGAAACCGCGCAGCACCAACAGAGTCATATTTTGATTTGAACATGTCATTACATTGGAGTTCAATTAGCTCCATTTGGAGGCTGGTTGGTGCGCTTTCCACGTCGATCGCAAACGGGTTACTGAGCAGTTCAAATCTCCCTTTCTGAGCCTCAAAGTCGGCAAATCGCTGGGAAAACTCGGCGCTGAGCACGTTGATTTTTTCAGCAAACTGTGCGCTAGGCAGTACGGCAGGAGAAATTTGCTCTACCATGGTTTGGCAGCACGGAAAATGACCCAAGTTTCCTTGCAGCATCTGAGTCTTCCACAGACACAACTTAGTTTTAAAGGCCCTCACTGCTGCGTACATGTCTGTGATGATGTGGCCCCGTCCCTGAAGCTGCAGGTTAAGCACATCGAGATGGCTCACAATGTCAGACAGAAATGCAAGCTCACACAGAAACTTTTTATCTCTCAGCTCTGTTGTGTCCTTCCCTTTGTTTTCCATAAACTGACAGATTTCCTCACGTAGCTCAAAACATCTGTTCAGTACTTTTCCTCGGCTTAGCCATCTCACCTCTGTGTGATAGGGCACATCTCTGTATTCCGAATCCAACTCCTCCAGAAAAGACTTGAACTGCCGGTGATTCAAACCTTTGGCTCTTATGAAGTTGACTACTCGTTTTATAGAGCTCATAACATGTTCCATTTGCAGAGCTTTGCCACAGAGCGCTTCCTGATGTATGATACAGTGATAAACTGTAAGTTCACCTGCATCTTCCTCCCGCATCTTCTCCTGAATCCTGCCGACCAGTCCACTCTTTTGACCGCACATCGCGAGCGCATCATTTGTCGTCAGTCCCACAAGTTTATCCCAAGGCAGGATCATTTCAGTTATACATTTGGATACCTCTTCAAAGATATCTTTTCCTGTGGTGGTGTCATGTATTGGTTTTAATCCTAAAAGTTCCTCTGTGACGCACAGGCTCGAGTCTACTCCACGGATGAAGATTGACAGCTGGGCAGTATCAGACATGTCGCTGCTCTCATCCACAGCAAGGGAGTATGCAATAAAATCTTTTCCCTTTTTTATTAGTTGTTCATGTAGATTAGTGGAAAGCTCACACACGCGCTCAGCCACGGTGTTTCTGCTCAGGCTCACATTTAAAAATTCTTGCTTTTTATCTGGGCACACAATGTCGCAAACTTTGACCATGCACTTTTTGACAAACTCTCCCTCATTAAAGGGCCGGGCTGATTTTGCTATCTCTGCTGCCACAATAAAGCTGGACTTTACAGCAGCTTCACTTTTTGATTTTGCTTTCATGAACATAGTCTGCCGGCAAACCAGACTTCTTTTCATCTCCTCCACCTTCTGCAGCTTCTGCTTTACGTCCAGGTCCTTGTACTTTTCATAATGTTTTGTTTCATAGTGTCTTCTTATGTTATATTCTTTTGTTACAGCCACATTAGCGCCACACACAAGACAAACAGGTCTGTCCTTTATATTCATGAACAGATAATCTGCCTCCCACCTGTCTTGAAAGCTCCTGTTGTCCATCTTTCGTTTGGCCATTTTTGTGGAGGGTGAAATTAATTTGTCCGATGTGACTGGAACATGGTTGTCAATGACTGTCAACAGAAAAAAGGAGCGCTTGCCGGTTTCGACTGCGCGCCAACATACTAGCAAAGCATTGTGGGATTTGTAGTATTAGCGGTACAGTATATACCGCGGGCCAGCTCTAATGCACATTTGATATGATCTCGCGGGCCAATTATAATTACACTGCGGGCCAAATTTGGCCCGCGGGCCTGAGTTTGACACATGTGCTGTAGAGGGTGATAGGGAAGGATGTGGAGTCGAGGCACGAGCGTAGGTCAACACAGATTCTTTATTAAACCTTCTAACATAAATGTACAGCCTATGACCCCAGCGTGGATGCTGAGGCCATATGTCTGGCAAAGCCTGAAGCCAGTAAGCCATCCCCCAGTTCCTCTGCGTTCTCTTATATAGCTTCTTTTTTTTTTTTTTGACCTGTGCATAGGAACTGGGGGCTGGCGCCTATTACATGGGTTTGACAAAGGCCATGTGTGGCACGATTATCATAACACATGCTACATACAAAGGCAATGTGTGGCACGATTATCATAACATATGTTACCTTCATAACAATACATTCGCATCCCTGCGCTGTAGCTTAGAGCAGCAGATGATGAAGGCGCCTTACAGTCTGGTCAAATTACCCCTGTGGGGTGCTACCCCCCTCAGTCCATTGTTCAGCCCCTCTGTCTGCTTCTGGGTGTGAGATAATGTCCACCCGCAGTGGCTAGTGTCACCACAATACCATGTATTATATATACAGTACGAGGGGGGCTAAAAAGTTCATGGACTGAAAAGTTCATTGTGGTCAAATATGACCAAATGTGGTTTATTTTTCAACTGCAAGGATCCAAGCGTTGTAACACCGATGGAATTAGTGTGTGGACCGAAGGGGAGACTATGTTGAAAAATAAACCACATTTGGTCAGATTTGATCACTATGAACTTTTCAGTCCCCCCTTACAATTAATAAAATATAAGTGCATGCATTTAGGGACCACTGCACCATTGCGAGTGTCAAGTATTGGGATACTATGGTGACTCAATCTTTGGCCCCACCCCTAGCCCCATCTTATGGACTGAAAAGTCAAATGGTTTTTATTACTGTGGTACCTAAATAGGTAAGTTTGCATTTGTAACATTTATTAATATTTTTCATAAAGTATCACAATATTGAGTCTCTGAATACAGTATCACCACCACAAAGTACAGTGATGCTACAATGCATCAATTTTTCCACCCACCCCTACTGACCATGGATTAGTGAATGAGGTGGAAACAAGAATGTTTATTGGGGTGACTGAAATCTAAAGAAAAAAAATAACACAAACCACACCTGGTCAGCCAACTTCCTTGTAGCAATGTTGGCTCTGAAGTTAATGCCTTTGCTGGCCTCCTTGCTCATCTACATTTGCAGGTACAGCTATGCTGGGCCAATAATAGAGCAACAGAATGGTTCCCTTTTCTTAATATAGAGGAAAAATTTCTGAAGAGTTAAAACAACTAATCAGACACACAAAAAAGCTGTGTGGGCTTGTTTTGAGAAGTGAGCATTTTGATTTTTTTTTAATAACTATGTTGTGGAGAATGTGGAAATGACGAGGCTGAGTTTATCTCACGAGTCAGGTTTATTCACATTCTCCAACATCATCAAAAACAGAAAGAGAAAGAAATCCCCAGACATTCATCCTTTTATACCCCAGGACATCAAAGCACACAGTCACATTGTATTTAATCCCAAGTCACAATGCGTCTTCTTCCAGGTCTTATCACCTCCACCTAAAGTCCCTGGCGGCCAGGAAATCCCCCAAGGCCATCTCTTTGCATACCAAAGACCACATTTCACATCCTCCTGTTATCTCCTAGGAGGCTCAGTCCTTTTGTTCATCTGAGACGTGAAGCATACAGTAAGCATACAGTGATATACATATGAAGCATATGAAACCCACATATGTGTCCCACAATGTGACCAATCGATGTATTTCAAAAGCTTGTCAGAGTTGGGGCATGATCTGGGAATCATGCCCACGCTTTGAGTTTAATTTGTCTTGGTTCTCTGTTTGTTACAATTATCTTTATTCCTTGTGATCTTTCTGTCTAGTAGTATAATTTTCCAGTGAAAGACCCAACGGACTTTGTTTGCTTGGAGCTATGGCGGGATGTGTGCTCCTAACCGAGGGTAAGTTTAAGGCCATGACTCGGCTGAAGGGGTTGATAGCCGTGGCCCATCGCTCCTCTGACCCGGTAAAGGACGGTCTGTGGATAGCAGCAACCCTGGAGCTAGAGCATACCCCATGTCTGAGGGTGTGCCCGTGGGTACAGGAGCTTCCCATGTGCAGGACCTCGCGGTCCGCCTCACCACTCTGGACCACAGTGGAGGAGCACAGAGTGCATTAGTGCCATTCCTTCTGACTCTCCACCCTGCCCCCAGCCACCACAGCTCCTCACCGGACGATCTCCACAGTCAACCAGAGGGAGTCGTCTGACGCTTCAGCGGCAGCAGAATGGGATGAAGGGCAAGTACCTTTTCATTTTTTAACACCATTTGATGAAAGGTCTTGTCTTGTTCCTGGGGAGGGGGCTCAGCCAACCACTACTGCTGAGCACCCTCTTCCAGTCTTTGCTGCCACACACACCTCACCTGCACCTTCCGTCTCCTTTCTCCCGAGCTCTCCGTCTGAGGTGGCTGGGCTGGAGGTGGATTCCCAGATGTTTGGGATTGAGGGACTTCAGCCTGCATTGTCTGGGTCCGCAGCTGGTCGACCTGCTGGATTCACCATCGATCAGCCTGCGTCATGTGGGTTCACGGCTGATCAGCCTTAGTTGTTGTGTTTTGTTCTGCTCCAGAAGTCAGCACACCCCCATCATCTGTCCCTGAGGACCCAGTGATTTGCCGGATCAGGACAGCAGCATTGGTCTTCCCAGCTCCAGTTTCAGCTCTGCAGCCACATCCCAGATGGGAGAGGAGTGCCCCCAGTACACCGAGACCTGTGCCAATGACAGAGCATCCCCTGACTTCGGCATCGCAGGACCCAGTGCAGTCTGTGAGACATTCCCTGGCCCTGCTGTGCACGACTCCTCACCCAGTTCCTGCTCAGCCCGAGGTGCATGTCCTGATTCCGGCTCAGCCCGAGGTGGCTGTGTCGAGGATGGAGCCGCAGGAGGACCACGCTCCACCCACCGTCCAAGAGGTTGAACAGTCCGCTCCACCCGTCGCGGTTTCTGAGGGCGAACAGTCTACTCCACCTGTCATCCTAAAGGTTGAGCAGTCCGCTCCGCCGGCTGTTTCAGAGGCCGGGGGGGGGGGGGTGTCTTCATCCGCTGCCTTTGAGTTCAGTGTGCCACCATTGCCTGCTTCAGAACTGAAAGCTCCTGCATTACCTTCAGAGCCAGGAACTCCCGTGTTGAGGTCTCCAAAACTAGAAACTCCTGTGTTGGTGTCTCTTGAGCTAAAAACTTCCCAGTTATCAGCTTCTGAATCAAAAGCTCTGGTATTAGTGTCTCCTGAACCCTGAACTTGGAGCTTCTGTGTTATTTCCTGTGCTTAAAACTCCTATGTTGTTCCCAGAGCAAAAAGCTCTCCTGTGGTCTCCAGAGCAAAGACCCCAAATATCATCTCCTGAGTTTAACACCCGCATGTTATTTTCTTTTGAGCAAAGAGTTCCTGTTGTCTTCTGGGTTTAAAACTGCTATGTTGTTTTCTTCTGAGCAAGAAACTCCTGTGTTGTTTTCTTCAGAGTTTAGAGCGCCTACATTGTTTTTCTCACAGCAAGAGGCTCTTACATTATTTCCTCCAGAGCAAGGAGTTCCCATGTTGCTTTCTCCTGAGTTTAAAGTACCTGTGTTGTCATTAGTTTCTGAGCTTAAAATTTCCATATTGCTATTATCTCCTGAGTTTAGTTTTTGTATTGTCCTCGGGGCAAGAAGCTCCTGTGTCATCTTCTGAGTTTAAGATCTCCATGTCATTATTTCCTGAGGTTAAGACCCTTGTTTTTTCCTGACCTGAAGGTTCCTATGTTAACCCCTGCGTTAAAAGCTCTTGAGGTTAATGCTCCCACGCTGCCATGTTCATCCATCTGGTGGCCCTTGGACTTTGGTTGGCCACCCGACGCACTGTGTTCATCTATCTGTTGGCCTATGAACTTTGGTAGGCTGCCAGACCCACCATGTACTCCAGTCTGGGGACCCATGGACTTGGGTAGGCACCCGGATTCGTTGTTACCCGGTCCGATGGTGGTGGGTTGATGGAAGACCACTCAACCCATTTTGTTTATTGGTTTGTGACCTGGGACTTTGTTTGGCTCCCCAAACTGCATTTTTGTTTTGGACTCTATTGTGAGGGGGAGAGTGTGTTTCAGCCCACCTGGCCTGTGCCCCGACCACCCTCCCTGGGAGGATGATTATATTTTTGCTTTTCTTTGTTTGTTGTTGTAATGTCTTGGGGTGTCTGCAAACCACTCCTTGGGGGGGGGGGGCTACGTCACAGTCGGGGCATGATCATGCCCACGCTTTGAATTTAGTTTGTCATAGTTCTCTGTTTGTTACAGTTATCTTCATCCCTTGTGATCTGTCTAGTAGCATTATTATTTTCATCGTGGTCACATCTTGTAGTTTATTCCTGTCGTCATGTTGGTTTGGGCATGTATTTTGACAGCGCCTTTTGTTTACTTCCATTTTCACCTAGCTTGTTTCATACCTTGTTAAGTTCTTGATTATTCACGGCTGTTTATTTTGATAATTATCTTTGTCCTATTAAAGGGATGCCACCTCATAGTTTGGGGTGACGTCCTTAAGTCATGCAGTGTGACCAGCATGCTTTTTTTTTTTTTTTGTTACTTATTTGTACCCGTAGGTAGATTTGGTTTGCAGTCTGGTGACAAGCCACCGGCTGCCGGTCGCTGCATGCGTGAGCGCCCTAAACCTACATGTTTTTGGTATGCAGGAGGAAACCGGAGAAATCCCGGAGAAATCCCAGAGTAAACCCGCGCAACACGGGGAGAACATGCAAACTCCACACAGCTCACTGTTGGTCGGGGGCTGGGATCGAACCCACGATCTCATGATCCCCGATTTCATGATCCCCGATCTCATGATCCCCGCGATCCCCCGGCCGAGGGTAAACTGTGCTGCCACAGTGCTAAACCACTGCGCCACCGTGCAGCCCTGCTTCCGTGTCTGTATCCTGCCTGTGCCCTGTCGAGCTTTCGTGAGTTTTTGTTCCAGCTTCCGAGCTGTGCTATTTCATGTTTCATTAAGCCTGCAAACAGTCAGTTCGGCATTTGGGTCTTGAATTCCACCCCTGAAGGGACTCATTGTGACAAAGCTTAAAACCAACAAAAACATAATTTTTAAGTGAATGGGACCTTGAATTATATCATTTTTATATTACTCTTTGAATCTACAGTACAGTATGTTTTTTTTTTTTACATTCAATTTGATATACTGTATGAAATGGTTTTGTCAGTCATTTGGATGCTCTTCAATGCTACATTGAGAATTAGTTTAACTGTTGATCCAGACAGTTTGGATCACTGTTTTTGACTTTGATTTTGGTTTGATCACACATGGCTCATTTGAGAAACATAACAAAATTATGTAATGATTTGACCTAACAGCTTTTTTGATGTGTGCATGCGTGTGTGCGTGTGTGTGTGTTGGGGGGTTGAAACTACACTACCGTTCAAAAGTTTGGGGTCACTTAGAAATTTCCTTATTTTTGAAAGAAAAGCACTGCTTTTTTCAATGAAGATAACTTTAAACTAATCAGAAATACACTCTAATATCTAATATACATTGCTAATGTGGTAAATGACTATTCTAGCTGCAAATGTCTGGTTTTTGGTGCAATATCTACATAGGTGTATAAGATAAGATAAGCCTTTATTAGTCCCACAACGGGGAAATTCCAGGATTGCAACAGCACAGGGATAGCAACACTCAGAGCAACAATCAGAAGGCAAGAAAAAAAAAACAAAAAACAAAAAAAACAAGCAAGCAAGAGCAGCTAATATACATATGTACATATTACTATAAAATATATATATACACACACACACACAGACACACAGTGCAGAGCATTGTAGCTGGATGGAATAAATATATGAATATATGAACACACAGTGCAGAGCATTGTAGCTAGATGGAATAAATATGTAAATATATAAACACCCACAGTACGGAGCATTGCAGCTAGGTGGAATAAATATGCAAGTATATAAACACACACAGTGCGGAGCAATGTAGCTAGATGGAATAATATGTAGATATATAAAAACACAGTGCGGAGCATTGTAGCTAGATGGAATAAATATATAGATATATAAATATAAACACACCCAGTGCTGAGCATTGTAGCTAGATGGAATAAATATGTAAATATATAAACACACACAGTGCAGAGCATTGTTGCTAGGTGGGATGAAACAGCATAACCGTCTATTTAGTTATCTTACATGGTATGATTATGTGCCCATACATATTCTCACCCTCCATAGCGACCGGTATGTTCCTAGTTGTATGCCGGAGAGGACCATAGTGTAAGTCTATTGCATCTTTTGCATTCAAAAAAAACTATTAGTTTGTTACGTCTTTTTGCTATCTCTGCGAGCAGCCCTGCTTAGGTTGTACAGTCTGACAGCCGTTGGTAGGAAGGACCTACGAAACCTCTCGGTTGTGCACCTGGGATGATGTAGTCTGCTGCTAAATGAGCTCCTCAGTGCATCCAGTATGTCCTGCATAGGGTGGAACTCGGACTCCAGCAGAGATGACAGTTTAGCCACCGTCCTTCTCTCTCCTATCTCCTCCATCGGATCAAGGCGCTGCCTCAGGACAGAGCTAGCTTTCTTAATCAGTTTGTTCAGTCTCTTCCTATCGGCTGCAGTAATGCCATAATGTATAGAGGCCCATTTCCAGCAACTATCACTCCAGTGTTCTAATGGTACAATGTGTGTGCTCATTGCGTCAGAAGGCTAATGGATGATTAGAAAACCCTTGTGCAATCATGTTAGCACAGCTGAAAACAGTTTAGCTGGTTAGAGAAGCTATAAAACTGACCTTCCTTTGAGCAGGTTGAATATCTGGAAAAAAATATTATTTCAAATACAAATCATTATTTCTAACCTTGTCAATGTCTTGACTATATTTTCTATTCATTTTACAACTCATGGTGGTAAATAAGTGTGAATGGTAGTGTAGGTATTCGCATTTTGTTGTGTTTTTCCCTTTTGTTGACTTATTGTAATTTTGTTTTATATGATTTTTTTTTTGTGTGGATCCCAGGGAGACTAGCAACCACATTGTGGAAGCTAATGGAGACCCAAATGCATAAATATGTCAAGAGCTAAGCACTGGAAGTTTCGCCATGCTCAGTCTTGTGGCCTTTTCTCTGTATTTATATATTTGTTGTATTTCGTGCTTTTTGAGTTTCGGTATTCTCGTACTGTTTTCTATTTTTCTGTTTATGTCTCAGTTTGGTTACACTCATGTTTTGTATCAATTTGTAATTATTTTTCTCTCTGCATTTATCAATATTTTATTCCTTGTATTTTGGACTGTTGTGTTCTTTCTTTGGGTTGACAGCTGTAAAGTGGCGTTTCCAGATTGTGCTCCATGTGGGCGTCGCCCTGTCAACTGTCAGCTGTCTTTGCTCTGCTCCCATTACTTCACAGCTGATTCTAATCATCAATCATTGTTACCTTTTTGCTCGCTCATGTGATCCCACACCTGTCATCACTTGAGTTATTTGTTCTGATCCTATTTAGGACTGCATTTTCATTCCATTTCTTAATGATACCTCCTCCTCGCCACCAGAGCCCTAACCCTGCTCTGGTGAGTTTTTCTGCTACCTGATCTGTAAGTTTACCCTGTTACCTGTTTGGAATTTTGCGTTCATGCACCTTGGTGTCACGCCGCGCCGCTCATCAGCGGCACCAGCTGCACACACACCTGCAAGCGGCGAGGGATTTAAGCCGCCTCGCCCTGGGCTTCGGCCTGAAGCCGTCAGACTTCACTACGGATTGCTGTGAGTTCCTTCTCCTACTCAGCAAGCATAGCGGTAAGAAGATCTTACCTTTTCTTCTCCAAGTCTGCTCCCGTGTGCACAGGTGGATTTCCCGGCGGCGGACTATTCCTCTCCATCGCCTGTTCCTCGCTGCTGCACCGGGCTCCCCAGGTGGCTGTCTACTGGACCTCATTCCTTGCTGTGCTAGTCATCCGCCCTTTCCAAGTAAGCTCCTCTCCTACTTGTATATCTCTTGTGTTGGTGTGTGCCCGTCACCCTTCTCCCTGTGCTTTTCCCATAGGGTTGTCCGGCTGTACGGTCTCCTGCCTCTGTGCCCGAAGCAGACGCCACCACCAACACATTCACATCTCGCAGACACACATTCATACACCCTTGTTGTCAACAAAGCTATTTGAGCTACTCTGAGCCTGTGTGTGTGTCTCCTGAGCCGTGCATTATGTCACTTGGAACTTCATGTTTTGTTTTCAATAAATGCCACAAACTGCAGCTGGTGCATGGGTCTGTCTCTCTCTCTGCCCTGAGGGGCAAATCATGACAAAATAAATAACTAAATATGCAGTACTTTTGAATAGAAATTTACTCAAACTCAAAAGGAAATATTCTAGACTTCCGGTTATGGCGGCCGCCTAGAAGGACACGTATCACTCTGCTCTGCCCTTGGAAATAAAAATTCGGCAAATAACTCTCTCATTTGGAACAGAACTTTTCCCAGCGTTTGGGTGAGGATATGCCGGTGAAGACTAAGGCTGGGAAATCAGGAGGGGGAAAAATTGAATCGCTGAAGCAGTCCAAATTAACGGACTTTAAAGTTTGTGGCGCAGTAGAAAAAGCTGCGGATATGGCGGATGAAACTAGCGGTGGTGCGGTAACTGCTGCTGCTGACGATGATGGCACAGGTGCAGTGCTGGCTGCCATTAGCTCAATGAGAGCAGACTTTTCCGCTAAACTTGATGGGATTATGGCAGCGTTGGATGCAATGAGAAAGGAGTTGGGTGACTGCGTGGAGCGAGTGACGCAGGCGGAGCTTCGTGTCTCAAGTGCGGAGGATGAAATTAGCGGACTTCAAATAAAGGTGCGCACTTTGGAAAAAAAAAATAAAGATCTGGAAAATAGTGTTCTGGACTTGGAATCTCGGTCCAGAAGGAACAACCTGAGGCTGGTGGGTTTACCGGAGGGAGCCGAAGGTCGTGATTCATGCTCCTTTTTGGAGGGGTGGATCCCGGAGGCGCTGAACAACGCGGAGCTAAAATCATCAGTCGTCTTGGAAAGCTCCCACCGAATTGGCCCACCGAGAGGTAACAAGGCAGCACCGAGGACGCTAATTATGAAGTTTCTCAGCTACAGAGACAGGATGACGATCTCCAACGCGGTGCGGGCCAAAGGAGAAATTAAATACCAAGATCAGCAGGTGCGGTTCTACCCAGATCTGGCCTCAGGAATCCAACAATTAAGGAAGCAGTTTGACCCCATCCGCAAAGAACTGCGCAACCTTGAGATTCGTCATGGAGTGATTCACCCTGCAAGACTTCTGGTCACATATGAGGGCAGAACACGCATCTTCAAGACCCCCGAGGAGGCGCAGGAGCTCATCAAGAAGATCCAGGAAGAGACTGGTGGGAGCTAAGCATGAACAGAATATAGGGTAGAATATTTGAGCATTTAACTGATTAGAAGCATATAACAAGATTACAAAATATAGAATGTATTACATATTAAAAAAAAAAAAAAAAAAAAAAAGTACAAAATTGCTAAAAAAAATTTGGAGTTAAATTGGAAAATTACAGAAGAGAGTTAATGTTACGTTATTAAAAGCAGTAGAGTTAGGGTGATTAGGAGGATGAAGAAGGAGTGGCTTTGGCTGTTCCTCGTGGGTGTGGAACGGTCGATGGCTATATCGGGAGACGGAATTTTTCTTTTGCTTTTGGGGGGATTGCCACAAATGTGGAAAGGGGGAATTTGTTTGTGTGTAGTTTGTAGGGTGAATGTTCAACCACTCATTTTTTTGCTTTTCTGTTTGAGCATGTTTACACTGCAAGGTAATCCCAAACACCCTATTGATTATAAATCAAAGCGTTAATCTTAATTTAACTTCATGGAATTGCAGAGGTCTACAAAATTTAAAAAAACTTAAACAAGTTATGAATAAAATAAAAGACATGGGTTCAAAAATTGTGTTTTTACAAGAAACTCATCTAATAGAGCAAGATGTAAAAAGAATTAGGAGTAGATGGCAAGGAAATGTTTTCACCTCATCATTTTCATCCCGAGCCAGGGGAGTTATGACTCTCATACATAAATCAGTCACATTTCAAGTGAAAAATGTAATTGGAGACAAATTTGGAAGATATGTAATCATTCAAGGATCTTTGCTATTAGAAAACATAAATTTGGTGAACTTATATGGTCCCAATATAGATGATCAAAAGTTCTTTGCCAATTTATTTCTTATCTTATCATCACTTACAGGGCAACATATAATAGCAGGGGATTTTAATTGTACATTGAATCCCAGTATAGATAGATCAACAGGACTGGACTGTACGCACAATGGATGTAGGATGACCATTAATCATTTTATGAAAGAATTGAAATTGATAGATATATGGAGAGAAATGAAACCACAAGTTAAAGCATACTCTTGTTATTCCAATACCTACAAGACATTCTCACGTATAGATTATTTTTTGATCTCCACAGAATTAAGGTCCAAGATTCAAAACTGTTTTTATGATAACATCGTGATCTCTGATCATGCACCCTGCTGTCTAATGTATGTAGATAAGAAATTGACAAAGGAACCAGGTAGATGGCAATTTCAGCATAAATGGCTTCAGGATGAGGAATTTGTTAAGTATATAGAAAAACAGATAGATGAGTTCTTTGATATCAATACTACACAAACATCAGCATGTGTAAAGTGGGAGGCTTTCAAAGCTTTTATTAGGGGACATATTATTAGTTATACAGGTTCAAAATCTAAGAAGACTCGAGAGGAGAGAGTCCAATTGGAACATAAAATAAAAATTCTTCAAGAAAGAGTATATGCAGGAAGAGATCCAAGGTTGGAGAACGAATTACTGATTTTGAGAGCTGAATATGACAAAAAATCAGCGAATAGAGCTGCCTCGAGTCTTCTAAGATTGAAACAATCTTTTTATGAACAAGGTGAAAAATCAGGAAAGTTATTGGCATGGCAGATTAAACAATTAGAATCTAAAACACCAATTACCAGTATTATAAGTAATGGACAGGTAGTTATAGATCCTTCAGAAATTAATAGAGCCTTTAGAGATTACTATGAAAAATTATATGATACCAAAAATGAATCTGACTTAACAAAACTACATGGGTTTTTGAATGAACTATTTATACCGTGTATTCCAAATGAAAATAGGGAGATACTGGAGTCTAAAATTAGTCAAGAAGAAGTTGGACTAGCCATTGATAATATGAAATCAGGAAAAAGTGCAGGACCAGATGGTCTTCCAGTTGACCTTTATAAAAAATTTAAGAATAAATTAACAAAACCTTTTTTGGAAATGGTTTTAGAAGCATTTCAAAATAGTAATTTACCATCATATATGAATAATGCCTTAATTATACTGTTGCCAAAACCAGGTAAGCCCTCTAATAAATGTGAAAATATGAGACCAATAAGCCTATTAAATGCCGCCCTTAAGATAATTTGTAAAATTTTAGCAAGACGAATACAAGAAATTTTACCAAATATTATTAATCGAGATCAGAATGGCTTTATAAAGGGAAGACAAGGCTTCCATAATGTAAGAAGACTATTTAATATTATTTATTCTAATAAAGAAGCACCGGATACAGCTCTCTTATCACTGGATGCCGAAAAAGCCTTTGATAGAGTTGAATGGCCCTTTCTTTTTGAAGTCTTACAAAGGTTTGGACTTGGAAATAATTTTATAAAATGGGTTCAGATAATATATAATAATGCTACTGCAGAAATTCTAACAAATAACAATATTTCAAAATCAATAAAAATCAATAGAGGATGTCGACAAGGCTGTCCACTTTCACCTTTACTGTTTACTATGGCAATTGAACCTTTAGCGATGGCGATACGTCTACAGTCACAAATATATGGAATTAAAGTTGGACCAACAGAACATAAAATCTCCCTGTATGCCGATGACATAATTTTGTTTATGTCGAATCTTAAAAAATCAATTCCGACCTTGTTGAATTTAATAAAGAATTTCGGGGAAATATCAGGATATAAAATAAATAAAACTAAATCTTCAATATTAATGCTAAATGAGACCCAGAGAAATTACCCAGCCCCTGAGGTAAATCAATTCAATGTTGTAAATCAGTTCAAATATTTAGGAATCCAAATTGTGCCTAAGCTAGAATCAGTCGCCAGTGTCAATTATGAAGCCTTAATGACAGATATTGATGAGTTACTTCAGAGATGGATGTCACTACCAATGTCGATGATCGGGAGAATTAATATACTTAAAAGTAATATTTTACCTAAAATACTTTATTTATTTCAATACATTCCCTTACCACCACCTTTAGATTTATTCTCAAGAATTAAAAAAAAGTTAGTGGAATTTATATGGAACAACAGGAGGGCTAGATTACGTCTGTCTTTATTATATTTACCATTTGATCGTGGAGGTCTGAAATGTCCAAATTTTATGTTGTATTATTGGTCGGCACAACTGAGGTCTATGACATATTATTTTTCATCAAATGATCTCCCTCACTGGACTGAAATGGAATCATACAATTTACCTTTACCTCTTCCCATATTCATATACTCAGATTCGGCAAAAAAATTACAAAAACAAGTTAAAAATCCATTTGTAAAGCATATGATCAAAATATGGTGTGAAGCTAAAAACTATTTAAAAGAACCACAGTTATTGTCACAATTTAGTCCAATATGGGGTAATCAATATTTTAAACCAGGGAGAGCGGACGCTGTATTTAAAGTATGGAATTTAAAAGGGATACAAAAGATTCAGGATTTATATTTGCCATGTGCAGAAAACATAATGTCTTTTGAAGAGTTGAGGATCAAATTTAATCTCAATAGAACACATTTTTTTAAATATCTTCAACTTAGAAACTTTATTCAATCAAATCAAAATAAAGCTCTCACTCGACCTATCTATTCATCCTTGGAAAAAATGTTGATGAAAGATAGTAAAAGAAAGGGTATTATTTCAGAGTTTTATAACTCATTGACACTATTTTCAAGTGAAAACTCACTGAAAAGATTAAACTACTGGAAAGAAGATCTGCAAACTGAAATTCCAGAGGAACAATGGGAATTGGCTTGTACAGAAGCTCAAACCAAATCAATAAATGTATGCCTTAAATTGATACACTTCAAATGGTTAATGCGGATGTATGTTACACCGGAGGAGTTAAATAGATATAACAAAAATATACCAGATACGTGCACAAAATGTATGGAAAGTAAAGGAACTCTATTTCATTGTGTATGGGAATGTAGATTAATAAGAATGTTTTGGGAAGAGGTGAGGGTAACAATTGAAAAAATAATCTCAAAACAAATCATATTGAATCCTAAACTGTTTTTGTTGGGTCTGTACCCAGAAAAGCATAATTTTAATAAAAGTGAAAGAACATTCATAGACCTCAGTTTGCTTAATGCCAAAAAATGTATTGCACTATTATGGAAAAAGACTTATAGACCAGATGTGACTCAGTGGTTAAGACAGATGTTAACAAACCTTCCATTAGAAAGAATAACATATATACTGAAATCAAAGGAAATTGTGTTTGAGAATATATGGAGACCTTTTATTGATTATGTAAAAAATTTAAACATAACTCTTGAAGAAGAAGGTGAATGATATGTGCGGACCTTGTAAATTCCAAACTGGTGAATATAATATGTATACTTATGTGTTGGATTGTCTAGACTAAACAGAGGAGCATTGTTGAAGATTTGATTTTGTTGGTGGTTGTTGGTGTTTTTTAGTGCATTTTTTTCTGCACGGTGGCGCAGTGGTTAGCACTGCGGCAGCACAGTTTACCCTTGGCCGGGGGATTGTGGGGATCGTGGGTTCGATCCCAGCCCCCGACCAACAGTGATCTGTGTGGAGTTTGCATGTTCTCCCCGTGTTGCGTGGGTTTACTCCGGGATTTCTCCGGTTTCCTCCCACATGCCAAAAACATGCATGTTAGGTTAATTGGCTGTTCTAAATTGTCCCTAGATATCTGTTTCCTATAGGCCCTTAGAATAGAGGGTTAGTATTAATGAAAGCGCTTTGAGTGGTCTTTGTGACTAGAAAAGCGCTATATAAGTGCAGGTTAGTTAGTTAGTTAGTTAGTACTTTAGTGTTAGTGTTTGATTGTTTGTATCATGTTTGTTTAAAAAAAAAAAAAGGTTCAATAAAGATATTGTGGAAAAAAAAAGGAAACATTCTAATAATTTGATAAACTAGATTTTTGATTTTTCATAATCTATAAATCCTAATCATCAAAACTTAAAAAAAAGGTTTGAAATATTTCCCTTTACTTGTAAGCAATATAAAATAGAATGTATGAAAAACATTTTAAATAAATTATTAAAAGAATATTTTAAAAATAAATGAAAATATTCATGGTATTTTAAGTTTGTTGGGATACACTTGTACTTGTCATTGAATAATTTTAAAAATAATAATTTAATAAAGTAAATTATTAAATTGTGGTGGACACACTCATGGAGATTCTGTGACTCACATTTTAGGTCAGAACAAAGGCAGGAAGCTGCAGGAATATTAGCTTTGGTATGCAAGGCCTGAGACTGTGGAGGTGCAATTAAAGGATTAAGGAAAGGATGCATGGGAGACAGTGGAAGTGATATCATGGAGAGAAATGCATTGTGACTATCTTTATAATGCAAAGTGGTCTGTGTGACATGTGATCTACAAAGGTGAAGTCCCTGATATTTAAGGACGAGAGTTTACTGTTTCATTCTCTTTTTTCTTTCTGCTGTGAGATGATGGTGTTGTGAATAAAGTTGACTTTGAGAGAGTACTCTGTCTCGTCATTTTCACATCACCACACTGGTGACCCGAGACGTATCATGGAAGAAGAAAATTCCCCCGGGCCAACCGCGTCAGGAGCCCCCAGCCAAACGAATGCCGCTACAGTCCAGCTACCGGACTTCTGGCAGAACAGTCCGCGCTCCTGGTTCAACGCGGTTGAGGCGCAGTTCAACCTCCGGGGGATATCGGTAGATGCCATGAAATTCTACCACGTAGTCGCAAAGCTGGACAACAACACGGCCCAGCATGTGGAGAGCCTGATCGACCAGCCGCCGGAGAGCGACAAATAAGACGCGTTGAAGGCTGCACTCATCCAGCAATTCACCCCCTCGGCGGAGGAGCAAGCAGAGAGGCTCCTAGCGCTGACGGAGGGGGAAAACGACATGCCTGCGAGCCTGATGGAGAAGTTGTTGAGGTTGAAAGACTCTGACAATGATCACTTCATTTTCACCCACCTTTTCCTCAGGACTCTACCATCAGCAGCGAGAGTGACCCTGGCCAGTTTGCCACTGTTGGCCCTACGGGACTACCGCGCACTGGTCCGGGAGGCGCAGCGGATTGTCAACGCCACCAAGCGGCGCGCAGCCACAGCCGCTGCAGCGGAACGCGGCGCGACGACCGGAGACGACAGGGGGCCAGAGGCAGCGGTGCCAGACTCACCGACGACGGCGGCGGCAAGAGCCAGAGAACGTGGACCGGACGTCCTTTGTTTCTACCATCGCCGCTTCGCAGAGAGGGCACGCAAGTGTGTACCGCCGTGCCAGTTCGGGTGTTCGGGAAACGCCAAGACCGGGGGTCGGTAGCAGCCGCGGCCCTCGGGGAAGAGAACAAGCTGCTCTACTTGTCGGACGCACGCTCGGGGAGGCAGTTCCTCGTCGACACAGGCTCCCAGTTGAGCTTCATCACACCTTCCTATGCGGACAGACTAGCTGGTTCCGGAGGTCCCTGGGTGACAGCATCGAACGGCTCGGAGATTAAGACCTTTGGTGAGAAGACTCTGCTTCTGTCTCTACACGGCTGTACATTTGAGTGGACTTTTGTTGTAGCAGCAGTAAATTTCAATATGTTGGGGGCTGATTTTTTGTGCTCACATGGTTTGTTGGTTGATCTTGCTAACAGGCGCCTGGTTAATGCACTTTCTTTTGATTCTATCCCCTGTACAGCGCGAGTGGCCCCGCCAACAGCTCAAGCCAACGTCACAGCAGCAAGCGGTAAGTTCCACACACTGCTCACTCAGTTCCCAGCACTCACGGTCCCCACATTTTTGGCAACAGTTGCTAAGCACGGGGTGGAGCATTTTATTACCACTACCGGACCGCCCGTTTTTGCAAAAGCTCGGCGCATGGACGCAGTTAAACTAGCCATAGCGCGGGAGGAGTTCGCCAACCTGGAGAGGTTGGGCATTATCCGACGTTCAAACAGTCCGTGGGCTTCCCCCCTGCATATGGTCCCGAAAGCTGACGGATCATGGCGCCCTTGCGGGGATTTCCACAGGTTAAAAAATGCTACAACACACGACCGCTACCCAATCCCACATAACCAAGATTTTTCCGTTCATTTGGCAGGAGCGCGCATTTTTTCTAAAATAGACTTGGTCCGCGGTTACCACCAAGTCCCAGTGCGCACTGAGGACATACCCAAAACAGTGGTTATAACTCCGTTTGGCCTATTCGGGTTTTTACGCATGCCATTCGGACTTAAAGGGGCTGCTCAGACGTTCCAGCGCATGATGGACACGGTGCTTCGCGATCTCCCTTTCGTGTTCGTCTACCTGGACGATATTTTAGTAGCCAGCGCGTCCAAAGACGAACACAAAAAACACCTGGCCACAGTTTTCCGAAGGTTGGGAGATCACGGGTTAATAATCAACCCAGCGAAGTGTCAGTTCGGGGTGGCGCAGATTGATTTTTTAGGACACCGCGTCTCCCCCGAAGGAGCAGTTCCGCTGCCTGACAAAGTGCGCGCTGTGGCAGATTTTCCCCGGCCGCAGACGGTCAGGGCGTTGCAGGAGTTTTTGGGAATGATGAATTTTTATAACCGTTTTCTCCCCCGCGCGGCGCAACCCATGCAGCCGTTGTATGCCGCGCTCAAAAAAAAAGAAACCCACGGATAAGATCGAGTGGCCCCCGGAGCAGGACCAAGCGTTCTCGGAGGTGAAAGAAGCCTTGGCAAAGGCTGCGTTGTTGGCACATCCAGACCCAACGGCCCGCATAGCGCTCACCACTGACGCGTCAGAGGTGGCCATAGGGGCGGTCGTGGAGCAACATGTAGCCGGGGTTTGGCAGCCCCTCGCCTTTTTCAGCAGGACCTTGCGCAATAGCGAGCGTAAATACAGCGCGTTCGACAGGGAGCTGCTCGCTCTCCATTTGGCCATCCGCCACTTCCAGTTCTGGCTGAAAGGACGCGCTTTCACCGCGTTCGTTGACCACAAACTGCTAACATTCGCGATGGCCAAGGTCTTTGAACCATGGTCAGGCCAGCAGCAGAGACAGCTGGCCGCCATATCAGAGTTTACCACTGATATTCGGCATGTGGCGGGCAAACTCAATGTAGTGGCAGATTGCCTCTCACGCGCCGTGGCGGCCCCAGTCAGCATAGGGGTAGATTATGCAGCCATGGCCGCGGAGCAGGTTAATGACGCGGACGTGCGCGCGCTCCAGTCTGGACCAACAGGGTTAAGGCTGGAGAACATGGTGCTGCAAGACGGTATGCCCCCACCCTAATCTGCGATGTCTCCACTGGACGGCCGCATCCAGTAGTACCAGCCGCGTGGCGCCGCCGCGTTTTTGACTCGGTTCATTCGTTAGCACACGCTGGAGTGCGCACGTCGGTCAAAATGGTGGGAGAGAAATTTGTGTGGCTGAGCCTTCGCAAACAGGTCAAAGAGTGGGCAGCAGCCTGCACAGCGTGTCAACGAGCCAAAGTACACAGGCACACGAGGGCTCCTTTGGAACCGTTTCACATTTCGGCCAAGAGGTTCGATCACGTTCATGTGGACCTCGTCGGACCCCTCCCGCTGTCACAGGGGTGCACACACCTTCTGACAATGGTGGACCGCACCATGCGCTGGCCTGAAGTGGTCCCGCTGGCATCAACAACGGCCGAGGAGGTAGCGCGCGCGTTTTTAACAGCTTGGGTGGCACGCTTTGGTGTTCCGTCGGACGTCCGACAGAGGCCCTCAATTTGTGTCCGAGCTTTGGTCGACAATGGCCCGCAGCCTGGGTGTCACAATTCACCGCACAACCGCGTACAATCCGCAGGCTAACGGGTTATGCGAACGTTTTCATAGGTCATTGAAAGCGGCTCTCAGAGCGGCACTGACGGATTCAAATTGGGTTGACAAGTTACCATGGGTGTTATTGGGGTTGCGTTCTGCGCCTAAAGAGGATCTAGAAGCCTCCCCAGCTGAGCTAGTGTTTGCGCAGCCACTCCGGCTGCCTGGGGAGTTTCTGCCAGATAACCCTGCGCCAGACGCCTCCCCGTCTCAGCTGTTGCGGAGTAACATAGAATCAAGCACGCTGCCCGGCCCAGCGCACCACAGTTTTCCGTGCGTTTTGTGCCTAAAACTTTGAAGAACGCAGAGTTTGTTTTTGTTAGACACGATGCGCATGGAACCCCGTTGCGACCACCTTATGACGGACCATTCAGAGTGCTAGAAACGGGGGACAAGCAGTTTTTGCTAGATTTGGGGGGTAGGAAAGAGAAAATTGGCATAAACAGACTTAAACCCGCTTTTGTGGTGGCAGATGAGCAAGTGCTGTTGGCAAGGGCCCCGCAGAGAGGTAGACCACCTCGTGGGGCTTCACACAGTAATGTTTCCCACAAGAATGTTTCTCCAGAACACCCGCAGAGACTGACAAAGGGTTTTCGCTCCCAGACGGCAAACCCCCAGCGTGACAGCGCCGCAGAGACGTTGAACCCCAACTTCAGCAGATACGGCAGGAGGCTGAAGCCTATGCAGCATGTGGACTGATGTGTATTCTCTTGTTGTTATGTTATCTAAAATGCTGGGGGGGCTTGGTGTGGTGGACACACTCATAGAGATTCTGTGACTCACATTTTAGGTCAGAACAAAGGCAGGAAGCTGCAGGAATATTAGCTTTGGTATGCAAGGCCTGAGACTGTGGAGGTGCAATTAAAGGATTAAGGAAAGGATGCATGGGAGACAGTGGAAGTGATATCATGGAGAGAAATGCATTGTGACTGTCTTTATAATGCAAAGTGGTCTGTGTGACATGTGATCTACAAAGGTGAAGTCCCTGATATTTAAGGACGAGAGTTTACTGTTTCATTCTCTTTTTTCTCTCTGCTGTGAGATGATGGTGTTGTGAATAAAGTTGACTTTGAGAGAGAACTCTGTCTCGTCATTTTCACATCACCACAAAATAATGAATGTTGGCATGTTTATGTACCATATATGCGGACAGGTCTTTCATTTAGTGCAGCCTCATGGTAGGATGTCCTTGGTCTTGGGTTGCTGAAGTCACCAAAGCTCAGATAACCATCAGGCATAGAATCACTGCTGAACTCTGGCTCATACTTCACTTTTCTCCTTTTACGGGCTATAAAAAAGAGGCAAGCTCCAAAACATGCACACGTGGTCACAACAGACTGAATTGCTATTCAAAATTAGACATCAAGTGCAGGCTCAAACCTGGATTTCACTGTTAAAGGGGTCACTGACTGAAAACGTGTTTTTGTAGGTTTTTACTTTCTAAAATACATTGGTTGGTCATGTGATTATCAAAAAAAAGTGCTTTGCTGAGGTTATGAGGGTGTGCATCCCCGAGTATGGAGTCACTCAGTCAAAATATGTAATTTTTATCAAAAGTTTAGCTACCGCTCTGTCTCTTCATGCCCTAGCGTCAAGAAGTGTGGGCAGGCTTTCAGATTGACTCTGTGCTGACTGGATTATACGCAGCTTCATGGCCATGCTGATTGGCTAATACGCGGCATCACGACCATGCTGATTGGATAATACGCGGCATCATGACCAGTCAGTCACCACAGTGCTTTGCAAACAAAAAAAGGAAGTGAAAAGCGGCAAATTTGACAAAAAAGAAAGAATAGTGAAGATGTAATGCTTAAAAAATTATAATATAATGTTGCCGTGATTGCATACGTCTAAAGGATAATTTGGGGAATGCCAGCGGGGACCTGGGGTCTGCCTAAAGAGCACCGGTGTTGGAGAAGCAGCAGGCAGAATGCAGTCCTTCATAGGGAAGCAAGCCCAGCCCACCCGGTCAGCGATAGACGGGAGTCCCTTTGCAGGACCACGACTCACCGTCGCTGATGGCGCTCCTCTCGGTGTGCTTGCACGGCTATCTAAAAATTAAAAGTTAATAATAATACCACCATGACTGTGGAGCAGAATGCCCAGATCAAGTGCATATCATATACAGCCACATGCACAGTTTGACTAAACAATGACTGTCACCAAATGGGACACAAAAATGCCCAAATAATGAAATAAATATTTTTTTATTTAAATATTTACTGACAAATGGGCAACACTGATGCAACAGTTGCAGCCAAACAGGTCATTCTGCTGTGTATAATAATGTTTGGTATTTTGTACTAATAAAATTCCTAAAATATAAAAGGATGCACTACAATGGGTCTCAAATATTTTTAAGCATGTCCTGCTCTAGTACTGCATGAGTTTATTGACGATAGACTATAAACAACATATATAAACTAAAACAATTATGATGATGACTGAACAACTCCCATTCCCCAAAGTGCAAGATACCACACCTATGAATACAAGTCATAAGAGATCAGACAAATAAGTGATCTGACAAAAAATAAACAAGGGTTCTTAAACAGTCACTAATATTGATGTCCCATTCATTTTCAATAATTCTGTAATTAATATTCACACAATCAAATAAGCCAGTTTAGGAAGCTTGGGATCAATCCGCCAAGGTCTCCGCCTTTGACCGCCACCTGATCCACATAGCACCGGGCCGCCATGATCCCTCCTGCAGGTGGTGAGCCCACTGGAGGGCGGGCCCATGTAACTCCTTCAGGCTGAGCCCGGCCGGGTCCCATGGGCGGAAACTCGGCCATCAAACGCTCGCCATCGAGCCCCTCCCCCAGACCTGGCTACAGGGTGGGGCCCTGGTAACCCCATACCGGGCGGGGTACACTGAATCCTTGTTCTAGTATTTATCATGAGAGTCTGTTGGATCGTTCTTAGTCTAGCCCTTCACCCGGGACCAGTTTGTCTTGGGTGATCCTACTAGAGGCAAATTGCCCCGGACAACATAGCTCCTGGGATCACTAGGGCACGCAAACCCCCCACCACGACAAGGTGACGATCCATGAGGGGCTGGACTCACCCTCTTCACTGGACTCACCCTCAGAGATAGGGTGAGGAGCTCAGTCATCTGGGAGAGGCTCAGAGTAGAACCGCTTCTCCTCCACATTGAAAAGAGCCAGTTGAGGTGGTATGGGCATCTGATCAGGATGCCTCCTGGACGCCTCCTACTTGAGGTGTTTTGGGCACGTCCCACTGGGAGGAGACCCCGGGGCAGACCCAAGACTCGCTGGAGAGACTATGTCTCCCAGCTGGTCTGAAAATGCTTTGGTGTTCCTCTCTGAAGAGCTGGAGCAGGTGGCTGGGGAGAGGGAAGTCTGGGCTTCTCTGCTTGAACTGCTGCCTCCGTGACCCGGACCTCCGGAAAAGTGATAGAAGGTGGATGGATGGATGGATAATCAAATAAATCTTAGTGCCATTCAGTCCCTTTTGTATTTGTCAAAGTCTAACGTCTGAGTGCCTACATATGGGCTACACCTCTTTGTACTCCACTTTCAAACACAGCCTACATTTGGGCCTGTAAAACCTAACTGGGCTACCTGTTTCAGACAGGAATACTTGCTTTCTACAGGCATGCACTAGTCTGTTTTAATGACAGCCTTTATCTGTTTAAATGACTCCAAGTAGTCGTTTAAACTCTTCTGGGCATTTTCCTGTATGTCCTATATGTCAAGAAATGGGAAGCATCACTAAAAGGTAAAAGTCACTAGCGTTGATACCTGCCTGCTACTCTATTGGCCAGCCAAGCTGTCTGTCATGTAAAAGAACGGTGAGCCAAAGGCGTTTGCTTAAGCGCTAACAGCGGTGCTAGGAAGCTTGCATTTATATTGTTCTTTTCTTTAGATTTCAGTCACCATAACAGGCATCACTATTTTGACATGGTTTATTGATCCAATCAATAAAATATCTACGTCATTCTGGCTTATTTTATTATATTTTCACCATGATGCTACATCAAGCCAGTAGCACCGCCAAGGCGGCTAGCTGAAACTAGCAGTTATCCATTAGTCTTGGCTGATTCACGATGTTTCTGTGCTTACTGTGCTCCAGGGATCGGCCATATAAACCACTGAATCACACACTCCTGTCCGCTAGTGATACATTATTTCATTCATTCTTTAATACAGATTCATATTGGTTGGCTCAGGGTAGATCTGAGCTATCCAGCTAATGCTAGCATTGCAATAGTGATGAAAGGAAGGAAGGTGTAGTTGAATGCATTCTGAGAGATTTAAAGAGACATGCACTGAAACTCTCACAGTCATACCTAAGGACAATTTAGAATCCCCAGTTGATGCCAATAAACCTAACTTGCATTTTTTTGGCTTGTGGGAGGAAACCGGAGAAATCCCGGAGTAAACCCACGCAGACATGGAGAGAACATGCAAAGTGAATGGCTGTCTGTCTCTCTGTGTTGGCCCTGCGATGGACTGGCGATCTGTCCAGGGTGTACCCTGCCTCTCGCCCAAAGATGCTGGGATAGGCTCCAGCCCCCCGCAACCCGAAAAGGATTAAGCGGAAGAAGATGGATGGATGGATGGATGCACTGAAACCAGGGTGTTCTCAGAAAGGCTGCAAAAGATGATTCACAATTATGAAATGTGGAAGAAGTGCAGTCAATGACCCCTTTATGATATTTGAATCTCATTGATGTACATAGCCATAGTAACCTCATCTGCTAAAACTGTCTTGTATTGAAAAACAAACAAAAAAAAAAAAACTAAAAAGACAGCCAGCCTCTCATGTGATAAGTCTGTTAACTTTTAATGCTTAAATGAGTTCATCCATACAGCACAGTTTAATATTTTTCTGATATTTGCTTTCCTTTATCAATCAATAAAAGTCATCTTAATACACTGTGATAATATAATCTGATGTCTTACCAGCTTGTTGTACAGGTCCTTTATTTACCGGTTGATCATCACTGATGCCAGTGTTCTCGTCTCAACAAATTTTTAAAAAATGATAAAAGTGGTGAGTTTAATAAATTAACAGCATATTTGGTTAAGTCAGTAGGCCTGCAGCATGACCCAGATGAGTCCCATTTTACACAGAGGGTTTGTTTTCCTGTGTGGTGTTCTCCTCACCAAAAACAGACGCTGCACAGGGTAGTATAACACCCCAGGCCTGCGCTGCATGCTGTAACAGAAGGCAGGTGATTTTCCAGTGTGCTATGGCATCCCAATGGACGCCGTCTTTTACACGATGTTGAAGCAACAGTCGGAAGTGGAAGTGCAGATCCAAAACATCCAGACTGTAGGCACTGGCCAGTGTCCCGCTGTAAAAGTTGGCTTTGATGACATCATAGCGAAGGTGGGAAGCCTTGTGCTTGATCTAATTTAAATGATAAATCTGACCCGTTTTCATAAATTGGTGTAAAAATATCAGTGATGATTATATGCTGTTAATAATTATAGTAATAATAATGCATCAGATTTATATAGCGCTTTATCATAGACACTCAGACGCTTTACAAGTAGATACATTATCCATTCACTCCAGACAGACAATGGTAGTGGTAAGCTACTACTGTAGCCACAGCTGCCCTGGGGCAGGCTGACGGAAACGTGGCTGCCAATCCACGCCAACGGCCTCTCCGGCCACCACCGAACATTTATACACATTCATACCCAGTGTTATGGGCACTGGAGGCAATGCGGGTGAAGTGTCTTGCCCAGGGACACAACGGCAGGATATCTGGGGAGAGCGGGATTCGAACCACCAACCATCGGGTTATTAGACAACCTGCTCTACCTCCGGAGCCACTGCCGCCACTGCATCACACACACACACACACACACACACACACACACACACACACACACACACACACACACACACACACACACACACACACACACACACACACACACACCTTGACCAGCAAGACCAGGTGGCAATGTCCAGATGTGATGCAAACATTTATGTTTATGACGTACCTCTGGCACCAAGAAGCCACCTCTGATCCTCTCTCGTAAAGGCATGGTGAGGTTCCATATGATCAGCATTTCCTTTGGCAATACCGCCTGCAGCCCATCAAAGAACTGATGCAAGTTCTCCTTGTACTCATTTATCCACAAGAAAAATAAGACTACACCAAAATATCAGATTCTTGTGCCTGCCATCTCTAACCCAGGATTTACATCGACTCCAGATGCAGTCCATTGCAGATGCAGTACGGATGGAGCCTTGCGTTTGTCCCTACCAAATCCGTTTGTGTTTTGCAGCGGCATGGATGAGAACAGAGTTTGAAATACAAGATTACGTGAGAATTATACAAAATAACACAAGTGTTAGATGTGGAAACAGGCTGGTATTAGTATTCCATATCTATATAGCCTGTATTAGTGCTCATTATTTACCTAATCATGGACACAACAGCGAGATCTTAAGAAAGACCCATGAGTGACTGAGATAAACCTATCATGATCACATGGTAGCAACAAGGAGGTGTGATGTAGCAGCAGCTCCCCATTTAGATTTTTAGGCTCTAAATAAAATGTAAGTAGCCTATGTAATGTTCTCCTGGAACATGTAATGATGAGGCGCACACACCGGGTGTCAGTTAGGACTTTTTACTTGTCACTTCAAGTGCAACTAACAACTAACCACACAGTGACTCAAGTACAACTCCTTTTATAGTCAGGTCATGGCCGGGGTCATACTGCCCTCTAGTGGTGACTCCATATGAACTTCACATATCAATACATCTCCCTTTTTTTTCAAGTAAAAGGTCGTCCTACTATAAACTTTTTCTCAAATTTCTATATACAAAATAAACTCCATTTCTATTTACATTTTTTTTTTTCAACCTTGTACTCTGAATCACAAGTTCAATTTTTCTCTGTTTACAATTCAACATCAACACTTTTTTTTTTTTTTTTTCAGTACTCCTTACATTTCCTCAATCAGTCTTTTCGGTTTCACAATTTGCCTTTGTGAGCATCTCCTTTGTGTCACCTCAGTCTGTTCATTAGTGTCTGTCTCTATGTTCTGGTTCTCAGCCATTTCTGGTTGTTCGGTTTGGCTGTAAATTAGCATGTCGCTTATTTCACTGTCTGTGACTCTCATTTTTGTCTGAGGCACTTTCAGTAAGTGACGTCGGTTTCGCCTCATTGTTTTCCCATGCTCTGTGATGACTTCATATGATCTGGGAGTTGTTTCTTTAACCACTTTTGCCAGCGGTCCCCATTCTCCATCACATCTCACTCGCACTATGTCCTCATGTGCAAGTGGTCTCAGAGGTCGTGCTGTTCTGTTGTACAGTTCAGTTTGCCTCTCATCACGCCTCACATCTCTCTTTTCCATCACCTGAGATGCTGATGGAAGTTGCGTTCTGAGTTTTCTGTTCATGAGCATTTCTGCTGGGGACAGTCCATTCTCCAGTGGTGATGCTCGGTAATTCAGGATCGCCAGATGTGGGTCTTCTGCATTGTCTGCAGCCTTTTTCAGTATGCGCTTCACAATTTGCACCCCTTTCTCTGCTAACCCATTTGACTGTGGGTACAGAGGGCTTGAGGTCACGTGCTTGAACCCATATGTGTCTGCAAAGTCTTTGAAGCACTGACTCGTGAATTGTGGTCCGTTATCACTTACAACAGTCAATGGAATTCCATGGCGTGCGAACATTGTCTTTGTATGTGCAATCACCTTTTCTGCTGTTGTGTCACTCAACCCTGCAAACTCTGGGTAGGTGGAATGATAGTCCATGACTAACAGATAGTCCTTGCCCTTAAGCTGAAATAGATCCATGCCCACTTTTCTCCATGGCCCTTGAGGCTTCTCATGGGGCCTCATAGGCTCCTTTGGCTGTTGATACCTGTGGCGCTGGCAAATCTCACAGCGCTGCACATATGCCTCAATGTCCTTGTGCATGCTGGGCCAATACAAAACATCACGTGCACGTCTTTTGCACTTTTCAATACCCAAGTGCCCCTCATGCACTAATTTAACCATTTCTGATCTCATGGAGGTAGGTATGACTATCCTTGTACCTTTTAACAGAACCCCATCTAACACAGACAGTTCACCTTTAAAGTGTTGGTAAGGCTTGTCAATCATAACCTGTCCTGGCTGATGTATCTGTTCCATTACTCTTTTTAGTTTCTCATCTTTTTGTGTTTCTTTCTCTATCTTCGTCCATTTTGCATCTGACACTGGCATGTGTGCCTTAATAGAGTCTACATGTATTTGCACAGCTTCCTCTGTTGTGCTGCTGGTGTTGCTCAAGCTAGCCCTACTCAGCGCATCGGCTACAATTAGTTGCTTGCCTGGTGTAAACTCAAATTTCAAGTCATATTTCTGTAATCTTAACATTAGACGCTGGATGCGCGGTGGTGCGTCACCCAGTGGCTTCTGTGAGATAGCAATCAGTGGTTTGTGGTCTGTTTCTAGTATTACTGACCGTCCATACACATATTCATGAAACTTCTCACATCCAAACACTGCACCTAGAGTCTCTTTCTCTATTTGCGCGTAATTTTTTTCTGCGCTTGTCATGGTGCGCGATGCGTATGCGACTGGATACCACTCTGTGTCATGTTTTTGCAATAGCACAGCTCCTAGGCCGGCTTTGGACGCATCTGTGGACACTTTTAGCAGTTTGTCCTGATCATAGAATTTTAACACTGGCTCCTTTATTAGACTGCTTTTGAGCCACTCCCATTCTCTGGCATGCTCTGCCATCCACTTCCACATTGTATTGGTCTCTAACAAGCTTCTAAGAGCTATTGTGTTAGCTGATAAATTTGGGATAAATTTTCCCATGTAATTGACTAGCCCTAGGGCTCTTTGCAAGTCATTTTTGTCCTGCGGTACTGGCAGCTCTGCTATGGCCCGCACTTTTTCCGGATCTGGTTGCACGCCTGCCCCAGATAATTTCTCTCCCAGGTATGTAATCTCCCGTACCCCGAATTGGCACTTACTCTTATTCAGTTTCATACCTGACTTTTGCGCCTGTGTGAGAACTCTTGCCAACCTTTCGTCGTGCTCCTCTTTTGTTTTTCCCCAGACTACCACATCATCAAGAAAAACTCCCACCCCTTCTATTCCGTCAAACAATTGCTGCACAGTTCTATGGAAAATTTCAGGGGCTGAGCTAATCCCGAACGGCATTCGTAGAAAGCAATGCCTTCCGAATGGCGTATTAAATGTGCACAATTTAGCGCTTTCCTCGTCGAGCACTATTTGGTAAAACCCAGATTTGGCATCTAATTTTGTGAAGTAGCTTGCTCCACTCATTGTGCTGGTTATGTCAGATTTTGTTGGTAGCCTGTAATGCTCCCGCTGTATTACTTTATTTAGATCTTTTGGATCTATGCACAATCTCAAATCTCCATTTGGCTTCTCCACTATAACTAGTGAGTTAACCCATTCAGTTGGTTCTTCTATTTTTCTGACCACTCCGTCTGCTATCAGTGAGTCTAGTGTTTCTCTCAGCCTCTTTTTAAGAGCTATTGGCACTTTTCTTGCTGCATGTATGACTGGCTCTGCATTCTCTTTCAGCCTAATTTTTTGTTTGCCTGGTAGGCGGCCTATTCCTTTGAACACCTCTTTGTATTCTTTCACCCAGTCAGTGTGTTTGTGCTTACTTGTTGTAGCCTCTGTATTTTCTCGTGTTGTCACTTTGTCTGTATCAATGACATTCACCCTTTTGATCAGACCTAGCTGATCGCATGTTTTTAAACCCAAAATTGCTTGTCTATTTCCATCAACAAGTACAAACAATGCATTCACTGTTTTACCTTTGTTTGACAGTGTAACCCTGCACATTCCTTTAGTGGGTATTGGCTTATCGTCATATGTTCTCAGATTAATCTTTTTATTTCTTATTTTCGGCTTGTTTTTCAGTCTTTTAAAATCTTTCATTGGCAGGATGTTTACCTGCGCACCTGTGTCGAGCTTCAGTGACATGTCCGTGCCATTCATCTCCAGGCACACTATCCATTCGTCAGCGCTCGTCTCTCCCTCGATGGCGTCCACGTAAAAATGATCCTCCTCGCTGTCGCTCTTTTTCTCCACGAGTTGCACCCTCCTCTTTGAGAAGCAGGTCTTTGCGAAGTGATTTTTTCCGCCACACTTGCGACATTCCTTCCCGAATGCTGGACACTGCTTCAGCGCATGTTGCCTTCCACACCGCTCACAGTTCCCGCGCGCGCGCTCTGGGTTTGCCTCCCTTTTTCTTGCCTGCAACGTTCCTTTCGGCTTCGCGCGCTGCACTGCACCGACCTCAGCAGTCTCTTTTTCCTTGCTGCTAAAAGTCTTTAATTGTGCCTTTGTACTCTCAGATGCTTGGCAAATCTGTATCGCTTTCTCCAGCGTTAAGTTAGTCTCTTTCAGTAATTGCATCCGCAATTTGTTGTCCTGGACCCCTATTACAATTTGGTCCCGTATCATTGACTCACTCAATGTTCCAAAGTTGCATGACTGACATTTCAACCGTAGGTCTGTGACATACAGCTCAATGGACTCTGACTCTTTCTGAAGTCTTTTTCTGAACACATACCTCTCGTACGTTTCATTCTTTCTCGGTGTGCAATAATCGTCAAATTTCTTCATCACAGCGTCGAAGTTGCCTTTTTCTTCTTCCGTGAAGATGAATGTGTTAAACACATTTAGCGCCGCTCGCCCTGCTACTGTTAGCAGTAATGCTATTTTCCTCTCCTCGTCACGGAGACCGATAGCAAGCGAATAAAGTTCAAAACTCTGTTTGAATGCTTTCCAGTTCTCGTTGACGTTACCGGTCAACTTTAACTCGTCCGGCTGTCGAAGAGCGTTCATCTTCGCCGTCGGTTCGTAGTTTTATATCCTGGTATCATGTAATTTACTCCTGGTACCATGTAATGTTCTCCTGGAACATGTAATGACGAGGCGCACACACCGGGTGTCAGTTAGGACTTTTTACTTGTCACTTCAAGTGCAACTAACAACTAACCACACAGTGACTCAAGTACAACTCCTTTTATAGTCAGGTCATGGCCGGGGTCATACTGCCCTCTAGTGGTGACTCCATATGAACTTCACATATCAATACAGCCTATTAATTTTAATTCTGTGAAGCGTTTGTATGTTATGTCAAATTTTTACCATCACTGACACAGTGGTGGAGGAGTAGACCTCAGAAAAAAACGGAAGATCCTTAAATCGTTTTTGATGATCAAACTGCTATTAAATACCCCATGATACCGCAGGATTTCCTTGCGGATTGTATCCAGCATCCGTCAAAAATAGACTTGTTGCATTTCATTAGCAAACTGAATCTGACAAGCCGGATTTGTTCTGCAGTGGTCCGGACCAGGTGGGGATTAGAAAATTGACAAGAATGAGAACTGTTTACTGCGGAGGCTGGATCACAGCTGTAACATACTGCATCCGGAGTCAGTGTAAATCCTGTGTAATACTTTAGCACATAATTATCTTATTGTCTAAAGTAATTTAAAGTAAGTGACTTTTATACTCCCACATAGAAACAGACAGGATTGAAGGTAGGATTTGAACAGCAGATCACTGGATGTGCAGTCAAATGTGCTACCTCTGAACTACACTCTGAACCCAGTGGGTTTAGTGTTGCACTAATCATTGTACAGTCAGGACAGTGTTGACCCCATTTCTGTTGACCCCAGCCTCTTAGTCACTGCCAATGCCACTGCTCCCTATGATTCCTGCAGGACCAATCTAGTCACCCCCGGAGAAGTCGTGGTTGCCCTGACCAAGATAAACAACAGGAAAGCCCCTGGAAATTGTGCTATAACTGCAGAAATGCTGAAGATGGGCGGAAATTGCGCAATCCAGTGGCTTACCCACATCATCAATCATGTTTGGGTGACAGCAGCTCCCCAGTGAATGGACCAGGGGCATCATCCTCCCCTTTTGGAAGGGAAAGGGCAATAAACTTGTCTGCAGCGATCACAGAGGCATCACCCTTTTGTCCATTCCTGGTAAGCTCTTCACCAGGATCCTCCTCAGTCGTGCCCTTCCAACCATCAGAGTCGGCCGTCACCCTCAGCAGGCAGGCTTCATGCCCAACCACTCGACCTCAGACCACATCTTTGCTGTTCATCAATTAATAGAGAAGGCCTATGAATTCCGCAAGGACCACCATCTCTATATAGCCTTTATAGATCTTAAGGCTGCCTTCGACACCGTGGACCACGAGTATCCTGCAGACCCTCGGAGCCCCACCCAAGATCGTAGCCCTGTTTAAGTGGCTCTACAGCAGCTTGGAGAGCTATGTCCGTGTGAACGGAAAGGAGTCTGGCTGGTTTCCCATCAACAGCGAGGTCCAACAGGGTTGTGTGGCCGCTCCTGATCTCTTCAATTGTGTAACAGACTATTTGATGACCAAGGTCTGCAACCGGGTCCTTGGCATGCAGTTTGGCAACTACCATCTGGTTGACCTTGAATATGCTGACGATACTATCCTGTTCAGCCCATCCTATAGTCAGCTGAGAGATGCTCTAGTTGTCTATCACAAAGAGGGAGCAAAGCTGGGCCTTCAGGTGAGCTGGATGAAGACTAAGCTAATGCATATCAGCGACGGACCAGACCCATCCCCATTAAAGCTCAGGAATGATGCCGTTGAGTTTATCAATTCCTTTGTGTATCTGGGCTCCACAGTAACCAACAACAGGGACATGAAACCAGAGATCAACTGCAGATGGGGCCTCGCTGCATCAGCCCTCCAGGTACTATAGAAACCTCTATGGCATCATCGTTCAATCTCCTGAAAGACGAAGCTCCACATATACAATACGTCAGTCCTCTCCATTCTACTCTATGGGTCAGAGACATGGCCACTGAATAAGACTCTGGCCTCGAGAGTAGATGGGTTTGATAGTCGGGCCCTCAGAACCATTGAGAACATCAGGTGGCCCCAACACACTTCTAATGACACGCTCCGAGCCCGCACACATCAGCCTACAGCATCCCACCTTATTACACAGCGACGCATCCGCTGGTTTGGCCATGCACTCCGCCTCCCACCAGATCACCCGACAAAAGCCATCCTCATGTTCGACCCCAAGGCCTCAGGGTGGAAAAGACCTCGGGGCAAGCCACGCACCAGATGGCTTGATGTGGTGGAGAGAGACCTCCGACAGCTCGGAGTCGCTGTTGATGACGCAGAGGAGCTGGCCCAAAACTGGCAATGTTGGCATGCATTGGTTAACCTGATTGGCTCTAGGCATGGTGATGGCCATCAGCCCTCACCCCGCAGGAGTAGTAATTAAGTAAGTACATAGAAACATGTCTGAGAATTACTGGCAATGCTGTAAAGCTCTTATGGAAAGAGTATAAAAATGTAGAGACTTTATGCTGCTTCCATCTTTCTTTCAGGTACATTATTTTACATGTAAATTAAGTCAAAATGGCAGAATGGGAAGTTAAATTTACAGTGTGGGCATGAGGGTGCCATGTATCTGGGGGCTTATGTCATTCCAGACCCCAGACACAGGCCATTGTTGTATTTTGTTTCCCTGTTTTGTCTATTTATTGTCTAGGTTTGTTCTGTGTTCGGTGGCTGCCCCTCTCCCTCTCTCCAGACACTCCCCACTGGCTGCTCAGCCTGCTGCTGCGGTGAGCAGCCTGTAATCAGCACATTGGCAGCAGCTACACATCTGTATTCACTCTGTCATTAGTTCTCCCAGTATTTATTCTCTGTCAGTTCATTCTCTGGTTGTCGCGGTGTTAGTCAATCTCCTGTTGAAACTACAACTGTGCAGACCTTCTCTCCGGAGCTGCAGTCCAGCTCCGAGGCACGTTTTGTAAGTTTTTCAATTCTCTGGTTGTCCTGATCATATAATGCAGTTTTCCACTCCAAAAGCCGTTATCCGACTCTGAGGCATTACATGTAATTACTCTCGTCTGACCAGCTGTGCTTGATTGGAACTGTACCTGCAGCACTGTTGTTTTTTCAGGGCCGGGTTCGCTCTGAAGCACTGCTGGGTCATATCCTTGCCTTGTATGTTCTTGGAACTGTTTGTTTTTTGTATTAATAAATCACGCACAACTTTATTCAGTGAGTGGGCTCTCCTCTTTCCCTCCGTGTGCCTCGTAAAGGTGCATGTACATGACAGTACACCGCGACCATTTTCGAGCCCAGTGGTGAAGTTCGTGTGTTCACCTTTTTCTGTGTTTCTCACCCACCTGAGTTGGAGCGTTCACCATGGCACATCTGAGCAAGGTGGAGCAGCAGGCAGTGTGCCTTCTGGAGGACATTCTGGAGCAGGCACAGGCTTCCACATCTCCGAGGGCGGTCTGGGACAGCCGGGATGCTGCAGCACAGTTGATGGAAGCTTTCCCCGGTCTTTGGGACCACTCGGAGGCAATGGACGTACTTCTCTCCCTGTATTCCTTACCATGTGTCGCACCGTTTGAGGAAGCCCCGACGCCGGAGCCGCCTTCTATGAAGAAGAAGCACGCCCGCCGTAAGAAGCCTCCAGCCTCTCCTGCGACAGCCCCGCTTCCTTCCCCAGAGCCCTGGCCTACTCCATCCGTGGAGGAGTTGGAGGAAAGCAGACAGGTGTTGCTGGCGGAAAGAGACCTCCTCTTGGAGGTGAAGCCGTGGCTCCTCCCGGAATTGGCCTGGGAGTTGGAGGAGTATTCTCTGAGGGAACTGGAGCTCCTGCCAGAAGTTGAGCACGCTCTTGCCTTGGAGCCTCCTTCTCCTCCTCGTCGCCACCGTTCCCGGAGGTCTCGCCCAAAGAATCCTACCATCACCCAGTCAGCAACCCCTCTTTCACCGGAGGAGGGGAATCCGGCAGCAGGGACGTTTTTTTCCTGCAGCTGCCTTGCCTGCAGCCATCTCCTCCACAGTTTTTACCTCTGCCAAGGTGGGTGGTGCAGTTTTTTTCCCAGATTCATCCACCTCTGTGCCTGTTTGGGGTGCTTCTCCGCTGCAAATAGAGGAGCCTAGGCCCGCCATGGACACGGAGAAGGATGAGAGTGCTCCTGGCGCCGCTGGAAACCCTGAGAACCAGGAGAACAAGCAAGTTCCTTTTCATTCTATTCCTATTATTGATGAACAATTTTGCCTGCTCTCTGGTCAAGAGACTCAGGTCCTCCAGGCCCCTGAGTTCTCTGCACCAGTGGCATGTGACAACCCCTCATCAGTCCTCTCCGTGTCCTCTCTGTGTGCTTCTGTGAGTCCGCCAGTCCCTGAACCAAGCCGCCAGATGGAAGAGGAACCTGAGGCCCTGGGAGATCCTATCCCAGGGTCGGCGGTGAGGCAGCCCTCAGCCGCCATGCCGGATGAGTTACCAGTGTGGGAAACTTCGTCTGGGGGCCTCGAGACTGCAACCGACATCACGCCTGCTGCGGGGGCCACCGCAGCAGAGTCACCCATCCAGCTGGACCTCCAGGAGGCCGGGCCCAAGATGTCGTCGTCGGGATCGTCGGAGTCCTGGACGGTGGTGGAGCTTGAGTCCAGGCAAGTGCTCTCATTTGTTTCTCTCCCTTTTGAGTTGGAGCAATCTTGCCTGGCTCTTGGTGAGGAGAGTTGGGTGCAGCCCTCAGCTGCATCTGAACTCACCTCGTCAGGCTCCACCACTGCCGGCGACCCTAACCATATCTCCTCTCCTGTCATTCCTGAGCCTCTTCCTAGGGTCGCCGGAGAAGATCCACCACCCCCAGGGGTCTCCGTAGATACGGTCCAACCCACCAAAGATGACGAGAGTCCAGCTTCTCCGGTGGAGGTCGACATGGGGTTTCCATCCTAATCCGGGACCTCCGTGGGTGCAGCATCCCCCCAGCCTGATGAGCCATCGCTACCTGGATCATCGGAGTCCTGGATGGCAGTGGAGTCCGAGTTCGGGCAAGTTCGCTCTGTAGTTCCTTTCCTGCCTGCTTTGGAGCCATCTTGCCTGACTCTTGGGGAGGAGAGCCAGGGGCAGCTCGCTGCTGCACCTGGGCTCACCTCACCAGGCTCTGCCGCTGCCGGCAATTCTGACCCTGTCTCTCTCTCTTCTGTTCTTGAGCTTCCTCCCAGAATTGCTGGAGAGCGGTCATCTCCACCTGAAGCTGCCGAAGATCCAGGTTGGCTGCCTGAGGTTGCTGTGAGCCCAGCTTCTTCCGCTGTGGAGGCCACTGAGGGTACAGTGTTGGCCCACTCCAAGTCCACCGAGAGTGCAGCGTTGGCCCAGCCCGGGTCCACCATGGGTGCTGCAGTGCTTTAGCCTGGAGCCACCGCAAGGGCTGCGATGCTCCAACCCGGAGCCGCCACGGGTGCTGTGATGTCCCAGTCCAGGGCCACCGTGGGTGCAGCTGAGCTCCAGGCTGGAGCCACCACAGGTGCAGCCAAGGCCCAGTCGGGGTCCATCACGGGTGCAGCTATGGTCCAGCCTGGAGTCTCCGCGGGTGCAGCTGAGCTCCAGTCCAGAGCCTTTGTGGATGCAGCTATGTCCCAAGCCGGGACCATTGTGGGTGCAGCGGAGCTCCAGCTGGGAGCCACCGTGGGTGTAGCTGTGGCCCAGTCAGGGTCCGCCGTGGGTGCAACCGTGTCCCAGGCCAGGACCACCGGGGGTGTAGCCGAGTCCCAAGCCAGGACCACCAAGGGTGCAGCCTGCCAGCTTGAGGATGCTGAGACCTCCTCTCCATTTCCAGAGGCCTTTGGGGTGCCTCTTCCTCCTCTGCCCGGTGCCGTCGGGGTCCTCTGTCCTCTGCCACCAGTTGCCGTGGGGGTCCCTCTCCTCCAGTCTGGCTTCCTGTCTTTGAGCCTTCCGGTGGGAAAACCACCTCCTCGTTCACCCCTCCGGTCCTGGTGGCTCAACAATGCTGACCGGCTGCCCGAAAGACTGAGTCTCTGTGTCGGGTGGCCCATTTGCCCTGGCAGGCCGCCTGACACTGTTCAGCGGGCCGCCTGATGGTCCTGGAACTTTGGCCGGCCATCCAAACCCTGGAGCCCTGGAACTGGGGTGGCTTAGGGGTGTCGCGATGCAGGTGTTGTACTGGTTTTTGCCCTCCTGGCCGCCCCCCCCCCCCCACACCTCCCTCCCGGGGTGGTTTTGCTGTACTCCTTTGGGGGTGGGGGGGGTGGGTGTTACCTGGGGGTGTCTGGATTCCACCCTTGAAGGGGGGGACTGTCATGTGTCTGGGGGCTTATGTCATTCCAGACCCCAGACACAGGCCATTGTTGTATTTTATTTCCCTGTTTTGTCTGTTTATTGTCTAGGTTTGTTCTGTGTTCTGTGGCTGCCCCTCTCTCTCCAGGCACTCCCCACTGGCTGCTCAGCCTGCTGCTGCGGTGAGCAGCCTTTAATCAGCACACTGGCAGCAGATACGCACCTGTATTCACTCTGTCATTAGTTCTCCCAGTATTTATTCTCTGTCAGTTCATTCTCTGGTTGTCGCGGTGTTAGTCAATCTCCTGTTGAAACTACAACTGTGCAGACCTCCTCTCCGGAGCTGCAGTCCAGCTCCGAGGCACATTTTGTAAGTTTTTCAATTCTCTGGTTGTCCTGATTGTATAATGCAGTTTTCCCCTCCAGAAGCCGTTATCCGGCTCTGAGGCATTACATGTAATTACTCTCGTCTGACCAGCTGCGCTTGGTTGGAACTGTACCTGCAGCACTGTTGTTCTTCCAGAGCCTGGGTCGCTCTGACGCACTGCTGGGTCATATTCATGCCTTGTATGTTCTTGGAACTGTTTGTTTTTTGTATTAATAAATCACACACAACTTCATTCAGCAAGTGGGCTCTCCTCTTTCCCTCCGTGTGCCACGTAAAGGCGCACATACATGACAGTGGATTGTCCCAAATTAGCAGTCCAGAAAGAATATCCTAATATTCTGTACAGTCATATTTCTCCATCAATGGACTGTGTCGATATGTGACTATCTTATAAATCTATTTTCATGTAAGTTTGCAGTGCTTTTTTAAAATCTTAAATTAGCAGCTTTTCTTATAAGTTGAGACAATTTTTCCTGAAAATTTACCAGCAAGATGCATTTTATTTCTTTATAAATGTATTTTTTTTCCCAAAATTGCACCGTTTCTCAAACGTGTAATTTTGTCATGTAAATGTCCAACTTGATAAATTTTGTGACTTTTATCAAGTTGGCATTTTCTTCCTGACTATGAGATTTTTCTGATAAATTGGCAGGATTTTTTTTAAGTATGGTAAAAGTAAATGTGTAATGTACTGGAGTGGTAGCCTATAATCCACCCCACAACTGAGCGGATGGGGGTTCAAGTCCTGGCCAGGTCATACCAATTTAATAAGTGCATAATAATAATGTTTCACACACTCTGTCTTCTTCAGAGTCAGACACAGAAGTGTTGCGTTAAGTCTTAACATCAATATAGGCTGTGAATTTAACAGTTTGCTCTGACTCTTTTCCTCTGTGAAAGAAATATTATATACCAGGGGTCCTCAAATGTTTTTGCCAGGGGTCCACAATTGCTTTTTTCTTCCAGTGGGTTGGCGGTCTGGAGCAGTGCTAACACGGTGCATCAGTGGATATTTCATTTTTTTTTTTGTAACTTAGATTTTTATTCATTTTTCATCATATATAATGCATTCAGATCACATTCTACATTTAAAAAACAAAGGGGTTAGGGTAGGGAAAAATAAAAAAAAATAATAAAAAATAATAAAAAAAAAAATAAAAAAAATAAAAGGGGGGGGGGACAAATGTTGGAGCATCAAGTTTTTAGTTTCCATCTCTTAATTCTTCTGGTTTTTTCAGTGTCTTTGGTTATTCTTTCAATTTCTGCCTCGTTGTTGCACTTTGTAGTGTGTCCATTTCCGCCATTTTTTCTCTCATATTCCTTCTTGCATTCTTCGTCGATATGTTAGTTTTTCCATCATACGTATGTCCTCAACAATGTCAGTCCATTGTTCTTGGTCAGGAAGAACTTCTGATCGCCATTTTTTTGTGATAGTTTTTTTACATGCAATCAACAAGATTTTAACTAGATATCTGTCCTCAGCCTGTATAACATTGTCTTTTTTAAGATCGCATAAGTACATCAGGTTACAGTTCATTGGTATATTATATCCTAATATCCTCTGTATTGTCACATGCATAGATTTCCAGAATGATGATATTTTGTAGCATTTCCAAAACATATGTGAGTGGTCTGCATTTTGAGCCCCACAGCCCCTCCAGCATAAAGATTGGGTATTTGTATATTTTCCTTGAATCTGTGGTGTAATGAAAAAACGAATCAGGTTTTTCCATCCAAATTCCCTCCATGCCCTTGAATTTGTTGATGTGTGTTGTGTTTTCCATATTTCCTGCCAGCTTTCTTCTGTTATGTTTAAATTGAGCTCTTTCTCCCATTTCTCCTTTATATAGTTACTTGTATGATTGTTTGTCATAAGTTTCTGATATAGTTTTGAAATAATTCTTATTTTATTTCCTGCATATGAGCTTAAAATAAGTTGTATAATCTCGTTCACATCTGTTTGGAGGTTATGCCTAATCTTCTTCATATAGTAATCTCTCATCTGCAGATATCTGAAAAATTCCGATCTTTCTAATTTAAATTTTCTCCTGATATTTACAAAGCTCCCGAGATCTTTTTTTCCGATATTGCCCCATGCTGTGATTCCCTTGTTCACCAGATTTTTGTATCCCCTATCTTGTTTTGCCGGTTCAAACTGACTGTCAAATGCTACCCATTTCAATAGTTTTATGTCTTCCCTTATATTATATTTTTGTACTATTTTATACCACAGTTCTAAAGTAAATTTAGTGATTGGGTCTATTTGTTTGATTTGCTTATATGCATCTTTATCCCCTATTATGCTTTGTACTGGGAGTCCCTCAATTTCCTTTTCCATTTCTTTCCATTTTGCCTCATATCCCTCGTCGCACCAACATATGATATATCTTATTTGTGCTGAGTAGTAATATTCCTTTAGACTCGGTAGGCCCATGCCTCCTTTCTCTTTTGGTAATTGGAGGGTTTTATATTTCACTCTTGGTTTTTTACCTCCCCAAACAAATCTCGATATCATCCTGTCCCACTTTGAGAATTGGGCATCTGGAATCTCTGTTGGTATAGCCTGGAAGAGGTAAAGTAATCTAGGTTGTATGCTGATTTTGACTGTCTCAATTTTTGAATTCAGATCCATATTTAAGATTGACCATCTATCAATATCTTTTTTTTATTTCTTGTTCCAACCTATCATAGTTTGCTTTATATATTTTGCTTAGGTCTTTAGGTATGTTCACTCCAAGGTATTTTATTTCTTTTTGGTTCCAGTTTAGTTTGATCTTATCAGTTATCTGGTTTAGAGGGTTATAGTGGAATGTCAGTATTTGTGTTTTTGTTATGTTTATCTTGTATCCTGATAATTTTCCAAAATTTTCTATCAAGTTCATCATTTCCATTATTGATTTATCTGGTTGTTCAAGGTAAACTATAATATCGTCTGCAAATAGCCCAATCTTGTGTTCCGCCCCCTTTATTGTTACACCTTTTAATTTCTTATTTTGTCGTATCGCTTGAGCCAATGGTTCTATGAACAGAGCAAACAAGGTGGGCGATAAGCAGCATCCCTGCCTAGTTGATCTTTGTATATTTACTTTGTCTGTTAAGCTACCGTTTATCTTGATTCTTGCCACAGGTTCTTGATATAGCGTCCTTATGCATTGTACTGATTTTTCGTTACATCCAAAGCGCTCCAGTACACTATATAGGAATTTCCAGTTAACCCTGTCAAATGCTTTTTCCGCGTCTAAACTCATTATTACTGCGCTTTTCTTTTCTTTATGTATTTGGTTAATTATATGTATTGTTCTCCTGATATTGTCATGTGTTTGGCGTCCCTCTATGAATCCAGTTTGATCATCTTCTATCAATTCCGTCAAGAATGTCTTTATTCGTTTACATATAATTGTTGTGTATATTTTATAATCTACATTTAATAAAGAGATTGGTCTATAGTTTCCGCATTGTTCTTTATCTTTCCCTGGTTTTAAAATAACTGAAATGATTGCTTCGTTCCATGATGGAGGTATTTTGTTGTTGTTCAGCGTCCAATTAAATGACTTTAGGAGTTGTGGCGTGAGTTCTTCTATAAACAGTTTATAAAACTCAGATGGGTATCCATCACTACCTGGTGATTTACCGTTTTTAAGTGACTTAATCACATCTCTGATCTCTTGTGTTGTTATTTCTGCTGTTAGTTTTTCATTTTGTTGATTTCCTATTGATGGCAAGTCCAATGTGTCTAGAAATTTTTTTGATATCTTTAGTATTTGTTTCTTCAGGTTGCGAGTATAGTTCTTGGTAGAAATTATGGAAAATTTCTTCGATGTTTTCTGGGTTAACTGTGGTTTTATTTGTGGTGGGGTCTTTAATCTTGTATACATTATTCACTGTTTGTTGTTTTCTTAACCGTTTTGCCAGCAGTTTTGTGGCTTTTGGCCCCGTTTCATAATATTTTTGCTTTAGATATCTATTTTTCCTTTCAATTTCATCCATTTGTGTTTCTTTTATCTTTGTTTTTTCTTCTTTAATTTCTTGATATATTTTTGGATCATTTGTGCTTTGATGTTTACGTTCTAATTCCCTCAGTCTCTCACATCTTTGTTCATACGCTTCCAGTTTAGTCTTATTTGCTTTTCCTGTTTCAACAATTAATTTACCCCTTAACACGGCTTTTAGTGCGTCCCATAGTATTGTTGGGTCCACTTCTTCATTTTCATTCTCTTGGATATATTTGTTTATGTTTATTTTTATTCTTTCTTTCATTTTCTCATCATTTAACAGTCCTACGTTAAGTTTCCATGTTGTTTGTCGTTTTCTATTGTTTAAATATATTTCCATGTATATAGGATTATGATCTGATATTTCTGCCCCTCCAATCCAACAATTTCTCACCCTGTGTCTGTCAGCTTCATTCATAAGGAAGTAATCTATTCTAGAGTGTACTTTATGGGCTGCTGAATAATGTGTATAGTCTTTTTCGAGTGGGTGCAGGTCCCTCCATATGTCTACCATACCCATTTCTGCCAGTGAGGTTCTTATGAACTTTGTTACATGTTTTTTTGTCTTCTTAACACTTGTTGTGTCAACTTCATGATCCATGACAGCATTTAAGTCTCCTCCACAAATTAGGACTCCTTCACTGTGTGTTGCTATGAGATCAAACAGATGTTGAAAAAAACCCTTGTCACTTTCTGGTGGGGCATAGATGTTCACTAATGTAATCTGCATACCATCTATTCTTCCCTTTATTATTACATACCTGCCTTCTTTATCCTGGATTTCCTGTTCACTTTCAAATTGTATTTTGTTTGAGATTAGTATCATAACCCCCCTTTTTGCTCCTCCCTTAAATGAACTGTAGTAGGAGTTCTTATAGCCAAATCTCTTTAGTTTCACATGTTCTGCCTTGCTCAAATGTGTCTCTTGCATAAATATAATTTCAGCTTTTTCCTTCTTGAATTTTCTTATTATTCTTTCCCTTTTAACAGGTGAGTTCAGAACATTCACGTTTAGTGTCATTATCTTAAGATTTTTACCCATATTCATGTTTTTCCATTTTTTTAACTTGTGCTCCTAGCCCCTTTAACAACAAAAATAACACATATTTATATAAAAACACATTAAAAAAACTCGACCTCCGTACTTTGGGCCTTTCTTCTGCCCACTGGTCCCTGTTGGTGGGTGGGGGGTTTGTCTTCACAGAGTGAAGGGCCCTCCCTAGACTTCTAATTACTATCAAAGTAATAGTCATAAGTCTAGAAATGTCCAACAAATATCACTTAAACCTCTCCTAGCCGTCTGTTTCTCTTTTACCTTGTCTTCTTGGCCTTCATTTCTTCTGTGCCTTTCTTAATCTTTGTTATGATCTAGGCTTTCAGTTGAAAGCCTTGTAGCTTGTCCTGGGCCCGCTGCTCTACGTCTCTCCCCCTTCTTCCGCCGTTCACTCGTCTCCACTCCGTCTGTCGTGGTGCGTTCAGGGCCGCCGCTGCTCCAGCCGTCTCCTTCGGCACGCTCACCTCAAGGCCCCGCTCCATCATATCCCGCGCTGCCTCTTCGGCCGTGTTGTAGGTTCTTGTGCCTTCCTCCCAATGAATCCTCATTTTCGTTAGCGGCGTTTGGAATCTAATTTTTTTCTCTTTCAGCATTTTTTTAATGTTGGCATATTTCTTCCGCTGCTGCACGATTTCTGTCGGGTAGTCATGGTCAAAAAATACCTGTTTGTCGCCGATTCGTATCTTTTTTTTCCATGCTTGCGTCAGGATTCTTTCCTTTATGTCATATTTCACAAAGTTTACCACAACTGACCTGGGTGGAGAGTTTGTTTTCGGGTTCTGTGCCAGTGTTCTGTGCGCCCGTTGAATCTGCAGATCCGTTTCTCCGGGTATTTCCAGTTCTTTTTTTAAGAACTGATCCATGAATTTTGTCATCGAGTTGCCTTCAATGCCCTCCGGAATTCCAAAGATGTGCATATTGCTTCGTCGGGATCTGCTCTCCAAGTCGTTTATTTTCTCCTGCATCCTCTGCGTTTGCGTCGTCAGGGTCTGTAGTTGTTCGTTTGCCTCGCTTTTCCAATCTTCTAGTTCCGAAATTCGGGTCTGCGCTTCTGTCATACACGCCCGCTGGGAGCGCAGCTCCTCCATGTTTTCCGTTAATTTACGCTCCATTTCTCTTCGGAGGTCCATGATTTCCTCCTTAATTTCTTTTTTCAGTTCCTCCTTAAGAGCCGCTAAATCCTGTTGTAGCTGTCGCTTGAATTCTCTTAACTCTTCACCCAAACTGGCGATGCCAGCGTTCATGTTGTCGAGTCTGGTGTCCTCCATTTTCTCTGCTGTAGACATCTCGTTTTTTTGGGCTTTGCGTACAGCGGTTTTTCCTGCGTTGTTGGAGAGGAATTCTTCAATTTTACCCTGTTTTTGTCCTTGTGCCCGGCTCCTTCGTGTTTTCATCCCTTAGTTTATTGATTCGTTTATGTCGAGTTGGCCATTTACCGATGATTTTTAATCCGGCTAGGGAGAGCTCTTTGTTTAAGTGTTATGTCTCTCCGCCATCTTCCCGGAAGTCTGTATGTTTCTTTTTCGGTGGATATTTCATTTTGATGTTGGAAGGGACAATAAACAGAAAATTTTCTTCTGAGAAAATATTGAGGGGACAGTATAACTCAAGGGTACGCAAGTGTTTTTACACAAAGCCTACATTTAATTAACATAAACCTTACCAGATTACAATAGAGGTACATTTCAGTAAATTAGAATATTGTGAAAAAGTTAACTTTTTTTACAATATAATTCAAAAGGAAACTTTTATATTTAATATTACTTACATGAACATGGAAATATTTCAAGCTTCTTTGATTTAATTTAATGATCATTATATTTTTAAATTAAATTATGATATTCTAATTTAATGAGATTCACCAATAAAACAAGGTAAACAGTCCACTCACCTCATTCAGAAATGCACGTAAAAGGCGGTGCTGAAGAGCTGAAGAGGATCTCAGGTAGTTGACAAGTTTCATAATAGTTTCCATCACTTCTGAATATTCTTTTCCAAGACTGGCGCACAGCACTGTCTGATGAATGATGCAGTGATATGACAGCAGGTCTGGATGTTGCTTTTTCATGCACTGGATAGCTCTCTTCTCCCTCACATTCATGGCTGGAGCTCCATCAGTTGCAATGGACACCACTATTTTGAGGTCAATTTCTATTTCTTTCAGCATCTGCACGATGCCTTTATAAATATCTTCATTTCTTGTGTAACTATAGAGGGGTTTGATGCTGGCTTCACTTTTTCCCTTCTTTGGTCTAGCCACGGCTGTGCAGGTTGGATGACCTGCTCGCCACAGAAAACATTTCACACACGTGCATTGACTATAATCTATGGTCCATATGTTCATATAGGATAACAGCGACATTTCAGTAAACTGATCTGAACACCCATAATTAAATAAAATGAGGAGTTTTGTGCTGGTGTTGGGTGCCCTGACCACAGATATAAACATATTTACATGACGTACCAAGTTTGGTGGCCCTAGCTTTACTCGTATAGTAATAAGGCATAAGAAATGCTAACTTTGACCTTTGAGCTTTTGACCCCAACCCCATAGTCAGAGGTCAGGATCCCAAGGTGAACCTGTGTAGCAAGTTTGGTGACCCTAGCTTTCTTTGTTGTTGAGATATACAGTAGTTTATAAGCCATTTTGATGTTGACCTTTGACCTTGTGATCCCAAAACCATAGTCTCACTTCAGGGTCACAGGGTCAACCTGTGTACCAAGTTTGGTGACCCTAACTTTAGTCATTGTACAATAATAAGGCATAAGAAATGTTAACCTTGACATTTGACCTTTTGACCCCAAACCCATAGTCAGAGTTCAGGATTCCAAGGTGAACCTGTGTACCAGGTTTAGTGGCCCTAGCTTTACTCATTTTATAGTAATAGTAAATGTAGCATTTACCATAGTGCAACTGCAGTGTTAACTTTGAACCTTTGACCCCAAACCCGTAGTTAGGTGAGTGTGTAAGTCATCCAAGATGTGTATTAGATACAACTACTGTATTGATTTGAAAAGCCTACATCATTTCTTTCAGTAGTTACTGTGTTTAGAACATTTAAGAAAAAATCTGACCTGACCTTTGACCTCAAGGTCATCTGATGAGAGTGAAATTCCAATATGCGCATCATCAAAGTATATCAAACCATGGTACCAAGTTTCAAAACAAGTGAAACAAAATTGTAGGAGTTGATTTCACAAGACAGTTACAGTCTATGAAGTGAGTTGAAACAGGAAGTCACATGAAAGGGGCTACATTCCTGCAAAAAATCATTCAATCACAACCAAATTGCAATATGAGCATCCTCAGTGTATATCAAACCATGGTACCAAGTTTCAAAACAATTGGACCAAAACTGTAGGAGGAGTTGATCTCACAAAAGTGGGATAGATGGACAGACCCATAACATAATTCCCCTTTGGGCTTCGACCGGCGGGGGATATTTTATTTATCCTTTATTTATACACGGTAGTTCCATTGAGGGGCGACCTCTCTTTTTCAAGGATGCCCTGTTCATTCACATTTGCACTGACCAGTGGAGAATAAAACACAACAGCCTCAGTGTCTGTCCGCACATCATTCTGATTCACACACACAACTTTCAGTCATTTAAGCATCCTGAGAGAATATCTAGTTCAGGCTGGTTCTTCCAAGCTGTCTCCTTTTCACACAGTTACACATTCACACCAGGAAGCTGCCCAGTACAACCACAGACTGACCTGTGGCCACTGAGCAGCTCCACTGGAGCAGTTGGGGTTAAGGGCCTTGCTCAAGGGCACCACAGTGGGGTTGAGGAGGACGGGGAAAACACTGCTATGTCATCTGTCCCAACCAGATCTGACCTTGCTGGTCCAGGGATCGAACCTGCGACCCTCTGCTCACCAGTCCACATCCCTAACCATTAGGCCACCACTGCCCACTGGATAAAAACTGGTTGCAGTAACCAAATTTGTGCACTGTGACGTACATTTCTAAGACATCAGCATACAGCTCCAAAATGTTGATTATGGGTAATTAAAGGCAAATATTCAGAGCTCTAAAAAGTAATTTGGGACAGCTCTTGTGTAAATGCAGTGTACTAGTGCATCTTACTAAATTAGAAGATTGAGGACAAGTTTTTTCCAATATAATTCAAAAAGATAAACTTTAATATATCCAATACTAGTGCAGTGCCCGGTCACATGACCATATAAGGAGTTGTTCAATCCCTGCTGAACTCCTTATAAGGTGTTGTTCAGAGGACAGACACACTATGAGCTGATATGAGTTCATGCGACCATATAAGGAGTGTTCAGTACAATACCTAATAAAGAGTTGTGCACGGTCACATGACCATGTAAAGCATTGTTCATTTCAGTCCTTAGAAAACCCGGTGCCGGAGCTCAGCTCGGGCCCACATTTTTATCCCACGGGCCTCCTCAGTATATATCAAACCATGTTACCAAGTTTCAAAACAATTGGACCAAAACTGCTGGAGGAGCTGATTTCACAAAAGAGGGACAGATGGATGGACTGAGCCATAATATAATAATAATCCCCCTTTGGTCTTTGCCCAAAGGGCTTTTTGACCCCTTTGGGATAAAAAAAAAAATGCTGCAATAATTAATTAAAGAAAAATTGAACAAAGCATGCTACAAACATTTCATTAAGACATGTATGAGCTGTAAAATGTTGGAAAAAAATGTAATCAATGGCCCCCTTTATGTTGGTATATCAGAATTTGCTTGGGGAAAAAGCTGCAATTGATTTTTAATTAACCGACCACCCGTGAAGGTAGCAGCGCCACAGACGTGGCCGTGGAGGGTGTGCTGCGTTCACGTGTTGTAGTGTCCCGTACGGAAGCAGCAGAGTTTATTATCTGCACTGCAGCCTGAGCGCTGCTTGTGGCTGCCGGAACACAACACAACAATGGCGACTCCCAGTCCCAACGGCAACTCTTGCAGCTCCGGCAACACGGTGGGCTCCACGTCGCACCAGCTCCACCAGCAGACTCAGAGCAGCAGTATGCAAGGTAGGCGAGAGGGAGGCCCCCGCTCTGCTTCTCTGTTTCACTCGGAGACTGTGGACTTCAGTGGGGAATAGGATAGAAGCCTTTAGCGTCCTACAGACAGAGACGCCACAACAAATCGCGTGTACTATTTAAAATGTTTCCGGTTGGAACTTTCAAGATAAAGTACTCAGCTGGTTCTCGTGCACATTGCTAAGCCAATGCACCACTGCTGTATCGTCAGTAGGATAGTCTGAGAGTAGTAAAAAACGCTTAAGTGGTGGGACTATTGACTGAAATTCATCTTCACTTGTATTTTTCTGGGGTTATGCAGAGAACAATTTGTCCTTTGTCAAGCCTCACTTTTATATTGAAGGCAATATTTCCGCTAACGCTAGAGAGTTCATACGTAGCTTTAAAAACGTCCCTTAAAAACTCCACTGCTACCAGGTTAGCAGAGCTTGCAGGCCTGTAGTGGGACGGTGAAGGGTTTAAATGCTGTCCGTTTGTTGATAAACGTCCACCGGCTCAAGCAGCTGCCACAGTGTGCGAACCATCGTCTGAAACCACGTTAGCATCTCCTGGTTGCTAAAGTAGCACCAAGGCCTACAAAGTCAGCCGTCCTCAGTCAGGCCGTTTTTACCCCGTAAATACGCCTAAAATCGTGGGTGTAAACATTGAATTCTCCTTCATAACATCAGGTTTAAAGTCTAACATAGTCCTGCTGAGGGCTTAACAACTCGGTGTGTAGCCAGTGTTGATGTCCTGTGATGAAACCCAGTACTATATGAATTAAATAATTCTAACAGGTCCAGCATACTAGAACAAGCAGATAATAATCTTTCCTTAGAAATTCACTGTGTGGTCCAACTCAGTTTTGACGCACCCGACTCTTAAGCAAGAGTCTGTGCAGGATTTTCAACTACATTAATCAACTACTTGACTCATATTAAAAAAATATTTTGGGAGTAAATGCATCTCCTGTGACAAAATATGATAAGAAAATGACCTGCATAAAGTCAGCAGTGTGCAAACTGGTGATTTCTTTTCTTCATCACCAGTGCCCTCTTTAGCTCAGGGAAAAAGGAAAACAAGTTAAAAGCTGCAAATTTACAAGAGAATCTGCAAATTTCAGAGAAAAATCCCTCAAATAGAGAAAACACAGCAAGTAGTAGATTGTAAGTTCATGAGAAGAGTTGAATATGAAACCATTTAAGACAAGATAATCCTTTATGAGTCCCACATTGGTGAAATTTACAGTATTACATCAGCAAAGGGCTAGTAGTAGAGAGTTAAAAATGACAATTTTGGGAAAAAATGATGTTAGAAATCAGTTGTATATTTATAAGGGGAAAAATTGCACACATGAGAAAATAGTTGTAAATTTGACAAGAAATGCTGCAAATTTAAAGATACACTGCAGAGGATATAAATCCCCTTAAAACAAATCTGTGTTGTCTAAAATGGTATCTTGCACCTCTTTTCCCCCACAAAAAACCTTTCATCTTACAATTGCTTGTGAAAATCTTTTCCTTTTACCGCCTCCTTCAAATGCCAGGATCTATGAATATTCTAAGGAGCCCCACCCATAGCCAGTGCTTAGTCCTGATGGGTTCACCCGTGATCGCGACATCACAAAAACAATCTGTCTAAACTTGCCTTTTTCCAAGGGGAGGAGCTTAACTGAACTTTAACAGCAGAAAAACACAGACGTGACTCTGAAGAGTGATTTAGCTCTTGACATGTCTTGTAAGTCGTAAAAAGAAAAGAAAGACTTGATTCAAACCTGAGTTTTGACTGGAGTGTCACCTTAAGAGAAAAATGTCACAAATGTGAAAGTAAATAATGGCAACCCCTTTTTCACATCTGCTCCAAAATCTAATAGGTCCTCTATGGCCCACGATTGACCTTTCCACCAACTTTAATTGAAATCAGATCAGTGCTTTTTGCATAGTATTGCTAAAAGACAGACAAAATGGCACAGAAAATATAAGCTATTTAGTGGCAGTAATAAACATTATTCAGAATGAAGACTCAAAATAGGTTGCGGTATCTGGCTGTTTGGTTTGTAGCATATTTCAAATAGACTAATAGAAAATTTAATATATGAATGATCCTATACACTTGCATTAAATTGTTAAAATTATAAATCTGAGCAGCATTTTAGGGATGCATGATAATATCAGCAAATCATCATTATGGACCGATAAAGCATTTAAAATTGATTGGCATTGACACAAAGTAATATTTACAACCAGTAAAATATTAGAGCAGAGTCAGGAGTGATGCTGTGTTGGTGATGTTACACTTTTTGCTGCGGTGCGAGGGAGTAACATCATCACGCTGGGAGGGTATACAAGCACGGGAGTGAGAGAGGAATTGAATAAGGGAGTAAGCGAGAGTGAGGGATTGATGAATGGAGATGGTGTTGGTGGGTTGGTTTTGTGTGGTGCTTTGTGTGTCGGGTGGTATTTCGGGGCGCCTGCGGTGATCTCCTGATCAGTGGCTTGGGTGGGCGCTAGGGGTGGGGGTCTGCTTCTGTGGCCCCAGCCGCCCTGAGGCGGGTTGGCGGGGGGTGGCCGCTGGCCGGCCGCTGCCAGGAGCCAATGCGCATTCAGGCTTGCTGCATCTGCATCGCAGTCGCCCTAAGAAATGAGGGTGAATGAGGGTGGGTGAGTGTGAGGGGGAGAGCATGAATGGATGTGAGTAGGTTGGAGTGGGAGTGAGAGTGCGTGCGTGGGTGAACGTGAGAGAGTGTGGGTGACACTGAGGGCGAGTTGGAGTGCGATTGAGTGGGTTCAGGAGTGAGAGAGAATGGTGGTGCGAGAGTGGGACAGTGTGGGTGAGTGAGAGTGAGTGAGGGAGTGCTTGTGGGTGTATATGAGAGCAAAAGGGTGTGGTGTGGGAATGAGTGTGTCTGCTAGTTGACAGGTGCTGAATTGAGGGGGGTAGTGCCTCTCGGCTACGTGGGCTCCCTTGGGTGGGGGCAGGAGACTTCTTTGGGTGTGGGGGTACCCGGAGTGTGTGGAGGTGGTGCTAGGGGGCTCACGCCGGGGTACGCAGGCCAGTCTCCGGCCTGGGGGGTGGGGGCGCTGGCCTTCCAGCACTTGGGCCCGGGGACTGGCGTTGGCCCTGCTGGGGGGTGGGGGATTGGTAGGCCCGGGGCTGTGGGCCCACCGCACTGGCCGCCTGGCGGCCTTGCCTCCCTCGGCCATCCTGCCGGGGGCGGATGCCTGGCGTTCCTGGGGCTTGTTGGCCCTGGGCATTTGTGCCCTGTGGGGGTTGGCGGCGCTGCCTTGCCTGCTCGGGGTTTCCAGGGTGGTGGGGAATTGCTGCGACCGGCCCCCCTCTTCATATGTTTCCTGACAAACCACTCACATGGACACACTTATTTTGCACGCGTTCTCATATACCTGCACACGCACAAATGTCTCCCCTTTAACAGGTGCACATACCAGACTCGTGTTGAGACCTCTTCGGTAGAAAAAGCAGTTTGTCTTCTGTATGTTTTAGTTGTTGGTTTGTTTGTCTTTTTTGTCTACACATTGAGAGAACCAAACAACAGAGCGCCTTAATTTTTACTGACTCCAGATCCTGTCTTCAGGCACTTGGGTTTTTAAAGACTGATCACCCCATTATTATCCGGATTTTAGAGAAACTAGGTTTTTTTACAGAAACATAATGTTAATATCATCTTTTGTTGGATCCCCAGCCATGTTGACCTGTCAGGTAACAAGCAGGCAGACAATGCTGCCAAGAGAGCCCTTACCCAAGAAGTCACTCAATGCCAGATCCCAGCCTCAGACCTCAGGCCTCTAATATCCTCCTATGTTTTAAAGAAGTGGCAGACTGAATGGGACACATGCACTGCAAATAAACGGCATGATATTAAACCTACCATAAGCCATAGACACTTGCATCACTTTCAAAATCGACATGATGAGGTAGTGTACACTAGATGCCGTATTGGCCACTCTAGGCTCACGCACAGCTTTTTATTAAAAGGTGAAGCACCACCATCTTGTCAGTTTTGCGGAGGTTTTTTTTTTATCAATAAAGCACATTTTACTTGACTGTCCTGCTCTCATGACAGCAAGACAACGTTTTTATACTCAAAAGTCACTGAAGGATATTTTTAATAAGGCACCACCAAAGAAAATTTTAGGGTATTTAGCACATGTGCATCTGAAGCATCTTATTTAATTTTTCTATTTTATTGTATGTACATATGTATCTCACTGTATTTATTGATTCTTTCATTTATCATACTGTCTCTATATAATTAACTCAATTTTCTTATTGGTTCTAATTTTGCCATGAAATAGCCATAGATGCTGACATGGCACTAAACAAGAACACTCACTCACTCACGTCTTGTTTTGTCTGTTCCTCTTTTTTCTTTCCCCCTCCGCACACTTCCTTTCCCCATTCTGTCGGGTCCTTCATGGGTAAAATAATTAGTAAAGTATTAAAAGTTATTACAAGAGGAGTTTGCAACAATATACAGTACATAGATAGGTACTGTATAAAGCTCCTTTTGGCAAAGTAAATCTGTTTTTGCACAGTAAGGGTAACAGATCTCTGTTCTGCTTACCTAGCTGCCTGACGGGACAAAGGGGGGAAAAAAATATGAATGGTCCTATACACTTGCATTAAATCATTAAAATTTAAAATCTGAGCAGCATGTTAGGGATGCATGATGATATCAGCAAATTAAATTAAATTAAATCACCCTTTATTGTTATTCAGCCATACAACCAATCATGTGCAACAGAACAAAACTGTGTTTTCTCCTATCTACGGTGTTAATCACACACACCCCATATATAGAATCAGAGGGCCGCTGCCATGCAAGGCGCCGCCACAGATTTCCCTCCTCCATTCCATTATTGCTGAGCACCAAGCTGGACGTCAGGAAGTTCCGCTTTTATATGGTCTTCGGCATGACCCGGCCGGGATTTGAACCCCTGCGTCCCGGGTATGGGGCGGATGCTCTACCAACTGAGCCACCACTCCGGTAAATCATCATTATAGACTGATAAAGCATTTAAAATTGATTGGCATTGGCACAAATGAATATTTACAACCAATGAAATATTAGAGCAGAGTCAGGAGTGACGCTCTGCTAGTGATGTTACACTTTTTGCTGTGGTGCGAGGGAATGACATCATCACGTTGGGAGGGTATCATAATAAACATATCTGCCTCCACACAGCCACGCTGTTGCTTAATGCTCCCTAAAACAATGCTGCGCATGGTTGTTGTTTTCAATACTTTCTGTTGTCAAACGCTGTTGGAGTATATCAAAGATCTTCTACAGCAGAGGAATTACTGCACCTTTGGGAGAATATGCCAGGCTTCCATAATGGCACCAGCGTCTCTGTGGATTACTACACAAGAGGTCACCCTCGGAGATGGCGGTAGTAATGTAAACAGAAGCGGGGTAGCTGGTCTGGCTACTTGCCTCAGCTAAAAAGTGCTCCGAACAGACCATGATTGCCTAACCTTGTTGTTGCAAATGTGTGGCCCCTTGGAAACAAGACTGACTAACTAAAACTGGATGCATCAACCCGACTAACCATACGGAGACGGCTGGTGTGCTCGTCACCGTAAGACATTCTAGTGAGGATAGCTGGGAGTTGAGGGCAGCCTGATGCTAAGCTGCTCAATGGAGGCTAACTCCTTATCTTGACAACAAGCACAGAGGTCACCATACTCTTCGTTTAGTCCTTTTCATGATAATATTCAGCAGTCTGTACTGACAGTTCATCTCTTCTTCGCTTCTCAAGTTTGAGGGAAAAAAAGTCTGTACATTGCGAGATAGGACCTTGGTAGAGGTATGCGCTTATGGATCACCTCCAAAATCTAATGGGTTCATCAGTAGCCATAGGGCCACCTCTGGTGAAAATTTCATCCAACATCGAAATTAATCTAGTAGTTTTTGTGTATTCCTGCTAACAAACAAACTGCCACGATCACATTACCTCCTTGGCAGAGGTGAATATCTACGGGTATGCAAATAAAAACTGAATATCATGCATCCCTACAACTCATAGCAAAGAATCTTATTCTGTTTTGTGGATTATTCTATCTTAATTTTTTACTCAGTGCCATCTCAAAAACACTAATTTTAGTTTTAACTGTGCAACAACCAGCCAGTGCGCTACAACAGAAGGCAAACATATTTCACCTTACTTCATCACTGATTTACCTTTGCAACTTTTAACGTATTAAGCAGTTGTGCAATCATGTATGCCGTGGTTTAATTGTTGCTGACAAGAGTTGCATGTCCTTGCTCTGTGGCAGTGTCAAATGTGTTATCTAAACCTTGCAGAAACCAACACCTGCTGGAGATGTCAAAATGAAACAGGTATTCACTTATTTTATTAAAAAAAAGGTTTTCATCTGATGTTGGAGGTTTTGTGTTCATTTACTTTTATTTTATTAGTTTTTATTGGGGGGGGGGGCATCTCTGTAGGAGAATTCCTGTGAAACATTTCCTCGCCATCCTCTTTTTTGTTGACTGTTTTTTTTTTTCAGTGTCTCCCTTTTTTTTTTAAAGACCTGCACTTTAATCCACCTATCTGCATGTGTTGAACTGAACTTCTGTATTCAAACCACCTGAAGTAGACACAGTAGACAGACCCCATTTGATTAGACACCATCAAGCAAACCCCCATCAGGGAGTGTTTTCCTCTGTAGGACACGCTAATCATGTCTCGTGTGGATGTTTGACTGATGCCGGTTTTAGCAGCAAGCACCGTCGGCTTCTGCTGTGCTGCTGCTATTTTACTGGTTTGTCATTATATACAAAAGTACAAAGTTGGTCGTGTTTCCTCTGCATATCCCACCTCTCACCGGCTTACTCCACGTCACTTTGTTTGATATGGTGATTTCCCCAAGTACAGGATGTATGAAAATGTAAAGAAACGAAGGAAGGCTGTTTCACTCGTGTTTACTAATAAACATAAATTTCACCTGAATGTGTAAAGTGGAATGATGAGTCAGGCAATGCAAAGGATGTGTGGCTCAGCTGAACGAGCTTCGTAGTGCAGTCCTCTGGCCTGGAAAGTGAAGCCTGTACTGAAGTGCTTTGAGCTTGTGTTGTATCTCTTGGCCAGCAGGTGGAGACACCTGTGGCTGCAAAAATAAATTGCTCAGTGACAATGTCATGAGACTTTCATGATGACTCTAATGGCCAAATAAGATGCCTTTTGGTTGCATATGCAGTCCAAGTCCAAAATGTCACTCAATTTTTTTCCCTCCCACCTAAAATAAATTAAATATTCATGTAGCTTTTCTTGTGTAGCCGAAGCCTGCTTAAACACCAAGTAAGGATGGGAATTTTCAGAAAAAAGTTATTTGTAATAGTTAAATTTTGACTGTTGGATTTAAATAACTATGTAGCCGCCTTGTTCTAACACGCTAGCTTTACCTTATAGTTTTAATGGAATCCATTTTTAGCTCATTACAGCAAAGCCAAAAGAAGCTAATGTGATGACGTGGCGTCTGTTATCCGTCCATCCACATCTCACGAGAATCACTCCTCCTCCTAGGCATTTGCCCTGATGCTCACCACTCACTCTCACAATGATCCTCAGGTGGGTCTGCAAGTTGTGCTCAAGGTCAAAGGCCAGGAGAAGTGGACACTTGTGCGATACTCCTCGTAGGATATTGTGACAATGCTCACGCGCAATGATCCTCAGGTGGATCTGCCTCCAGGTTGAGGTCAAGGTCATTGTCAAAGGTCAGAAGGTCTGGGCATTTATGATTTCATGAAAAAGTTACTCTCTAAGGGTGAGTCCAGCAATCCTATGAAGAAGGTGGAGGTGAGGAGCTCAGTCATCTGTGAGAGGCTCCGAGTAGAACCACTGCTCCTCCACATTGAAAGGAGCCACTTGAGGTGTTATGGGCATCTGATCAGGATGCCTCCTGGACGCCTCCCACTTGAGGTGTTTCAGGCACGTCCCACTGGGAGGAGACCCCAGGGCAGACCCAGGACTTGCTGGAAAGACTTCATTTCCCAGTTGGTCTTGGAACGCCTTGGTATTCCCTCTGAAGAGCTGGAGCAGGTGGCTGGGGAGAGGGAAGTCTGGGCTTCTCTGCTTGAACTGCTGCCTCCGTGACCCGGACCTCCGGAAAAGTGGTAGAAGATGGATGGATGGAAAAAGTTACTCCTCCTAGGCCATTGACCTTGACCTCAATCAAACTCAGTATAGATTTTCTTTATAGGATGTGATTGGAATAGCGTTGATGACACCTGATGCAGTACTGGGTATACAGTGTAATATGACACCACACAAAGTTCCACATAGTGTGGCATGGTAGTGTACCAATCCAACCCACCAAAAATATAGCTTTTTTCCCCTCACTACAGCACATTCACCTTCCCTGTGTCCCACTTACAGCAATGACTCTTGCTGGAATGGCACTTGCTCGTCGTCGCACTTTTGCACTTCAAAGGGCATCGAACATGCAGTAAAAATATTTTTTCTTTACTTCAGGGTTTCAGATAAGCCTGTCTGGCGTGACCCAAAGTAAGCTTTTAGTCTTGCACACAAAGCACACCATCCTCTGCCTTTTTGTGGGTATACCTCAGTAGTCTAAAGTGGTTTCATTTCCTCAATGTTATTCACTCAGCTGCACATTTCCTGTTATGTGCTCATAGATAATTGGTAAAACAAGTGAGCTCAAACCACTGTATACTACTGAAACTGCCTGTGTGGTGCTCTGGTAGTTGGGGAGTCTGTCCACTGTTCACTGCTGTTTATCTGGCACAGATAATGACATTGCCAAGAAAGATTAATTTGCACTGGGGCTTAAAGGTTAAGGGGTCTGTTTGCGCTCAGGAGCTGGTTGGACGGGGCATGGCAAAGATGACGCAACACTTGAACTCAGCACTTTTGATTTCAGCTTAACCAAATTACTACGGATATTCTGTAGATGCATTAAGGTGTACAGTTGCTGCAAGTATACTTGTACCCAGTTGGTGATTTGAGGGGGGATGCTGACCCCCCCCCCCCCTCCCTGCTAGCAAAATAACTCCAAAGCATCCTCCTTGCTAACCTGCCATCTCCCCACCCCAGTCATAGGTCTAAATTGGGGGGGGGGGGCATTGCCCCTCCCAACATGGAAAAAAGAGAGAACTGTCCCCCCATATGATCATAAGCCAACTTTTTTCCTGTAAATTTGCAACTTTTTTCTCATAAATTTGCAACTTTTTCTCAAAAATCTGCAAGTTTTTTTCTCTCATAAATTTGCAAGTTTTTCCCACATAAATTTGTGACTTTTTCCTCAGCTGTTGCACTTTTTTCTTGTAAATTTGCAATTTTTCCTGTAAATTTTCAGCTTTTTTCAGATTTGCAACTTTTTTCTAAAACATTTGTTTTCTTATAAATTTGTAACGTTTTTCCTGTACATTTTAATGTTTCTTCTCATAAATTTGCAGTTTTTCTTGTAAATTTGCATCTTTTTTCTTAAGTCTAGTTCTGTGTAATTAAATTGTAATTTGTGACTTTTTAAATTTTTAAACTGTTATCTGTTATCATATCTTTGCACCTTTATTCTTGCAAATTTGTATCTAATTTACATTTAAACATTTGTACCTTATAATAAATTGGTGAATACCTTCATCCCCCTTGCTAAAAAATAACAAATCACCAACTGCTTGTACCCGTTTAGTTGTAATCGTTGATTCAATCCTTTGGCAATCTGAATAAAGTGTTTGAGTGTTGGGTCACTTTGATGATTAAAGGGAATGGTTCAGGTTTGAGCTGCACATTTCTGTAAGGGTTATCAGTGGAAATGTCTTGTATAGGGATTCCCAATGCTACAAACCATACTTATAGCCAAACCCACTATTCTAATAACGTGCACTGGTGTTTTGTTGAACTGATTTGGAAGCATACAACTAAGAGCTGCTGCAGCACATGTCTGAGCACTGGGAACCCCTGCACCGATGGGCGCTTTGGTTGTCTTGAAAAAGCATTTTGTTTTTCCTCTGATTTTGAATTTAAAAAATGATGCAAGCCCAAAGGTTGATGCCAGATGTATTTTTCTGCTCGTTACTCTGTAATTGAAGGTCCTGTAAACAACGTTTGGAAACTCGGGCTGTTTTGACACCTTGGGGTCACTAACTGAACTGCATTTCTGTGAAGATGTGCAGGCTGGATTCCTTGCCAAAGGAGAGATGGGGCTGTGATGGGTGTGAATGGGGATGCAGTTCATTTGCTGACTACAGGGGGTCAATAAAACCAAGGTTTCCAAACGTTTCAGGCAGTTATTTACTGGTGTGAAACACACTGGCATGCTAATGTATCAATTTGCTTATAATTGCTTTAAGTGTAAATTGCAGGTTAGGAACAACAGTGAATTGATATGGAAATAAATAATAAACTTATTTTAAAAAGGAATTAAAAAACCATGTGCCTTAAAGAGCCCCTATTGTGCTCTTGAGTTTGAGGTTTTTTCTTTTTGCATTTTTTTTGCATCATGTTGGATTTTGGTGGCAGAGCCAAACAGCCCAAAGCCCTCTGCTTAGTCTTCCTCTCCTACAAAACCTTACGACTACAACTCTGCCAGAAATGCCTCGTTGGAATTTTCTGTTTTCTTCCGTGAGGCTATCATTAACAGCCATGATACAGACCCGCCCCATGGCTAGTCTGGTACACCCTCCCCTTGGGGGAGAAGATGAAGTTTCCCTCTGAGCCCCAGAGCTCACATACAGTAGCTACAGTGCAGTTAGCTTAGCTAGTGGCCCAACCATGGCTTTTAGCACTCTTCCCTGTAAATTCTAGTCACCGCACAAGACTGGGCTGCACGGTGGCGCAGTGGTTAGCACTGCGGCAGCACAGTTTACCCTTGGCCGGGGGATCGTGGGGATCGTGGGTTCGATCCCAGCCCCCGACCAACAGTGATCTGTGTGGAGTTTGCATGTTCTCCCCGTGTATGCGTGGGTTTACCCCGGGATTTCTCCGGTTTCCTCCCACATGCCAAAAACATGCAGGTTAGGTTAATTGGAGACTCTAAAGTGGCCCTAGGTGTGAATGTGTGTGTGAATGGTTAAGGGATAGCACCGTATCGTGGCTGCTTCATCCATCCAGGTGGTGGATGACCCTCAATTTCCCCTCTGGGGATCAATAAAGTATACTAAATCTAAAAAAAAAATCTAAAAAGACATCTGTGATCCCAGCTCATTCATTAATCCATAGTCAATTTATCGCACGCCATTCTGGCCTTTTTTTTTTTTTGTTGTTATTCCCCCCCAACATCACATGGGTACTGGGGCTGTTAGCATCGTTGGCATAGTGACTTTGAGGTCAACCTGCCAGGTACAGACAGAGGAGTCAGCGAGCCTTCCACTAACTTGACTTCATCTGTTTTTGTCTATTTTCTACATATTATACCCATCCCTGCTAGACACCCATTTTCCCAGTCAGATCATCTACCTGCCCTTGACCATATTTTTCATTTATAGATTCCATTTTGGATTATTTTTCTGTAGTGAATTTTTTTTTTAAATAATTTTGGGAACATTTTATTTTAAAAGTATTACATACTGTTGCTTTAATGGGAGTTTTCGCTGAAGGATAAAATATGTGTCTGTACTCATGAGGGACAGTTATTAGTCTTTTGAAGATTAAACAGCCTAGGAGTGGACAATAGTTTACAAATCAGAGGAGTTCATTTTTCATGGGGAAAACTAGAAAATTGAACAGCTGTGTTGGTGAGTGGAAAAAAAAACTCTGCTGTTGCACAGATGATGCAGTTACCTGTAATATGTTTTGTTTTAGAATAAAGAAATGTATTTGAGTAGAACAGGACAAAAAAGCACACTTTTCATCTAAATTACTGCCTTCATGTGATAGATATTATATATAAAATTAGATATATCTTAACCTGCAATTTGCATTTTAAGACTTATCTTAAGCAAAGACAGATGTTGGTAAGATAACACAGTCGTATTATCCCATGTTTGTATGAACCAGGGGAGCCTACAGTGTGATGTGCATGCTGTGGCAATCTGGAGCTGTTCTCTTTCTTTGTTCCACCAGGTAAGCGCAAGGCGCTGAAGCTGAATTTCGCCAGCCCTCCAGTGAAACCAGCGTCCAGGCTCCCACTCAATCCAACAGCCCCTTCTTTCCAGAACCCTCACATGTGAGTAGAAACAGTGAAGATAGAATGGTACAAGAACTCCTAGTGTTTTTTTTTCTTTTGCAGTTGTACATTCCTGTTTTTCAAGCAATGATGCCATGCCTTGGCACTGACTTTTGTGCCCACCAACCATAGTAGCTCCTAATTTTCCAACGTTACTGGCCAGTCGACTAGTAGTGTGGAAATTATATTTAGTTTAAAGTTGACTATGGAGCTTTCTCATCACTGGCTCATAAAAATGGACTAAAGGTAGTATCTCACTGGGCTACAATAGCTTGTGACTGGCTGAAGAACAGGATTTGCAAGGAAGTTGCCAAAATCTCTCCAAACATTCGTGGGGGGTTGTAATTTGTTCTCGTGAGTAACAGGGCCTCAGTCACTCTTGGATTGCAAGAATTTTGTCCATGTTCAAAAAATTTGTGCAACATATCCATCCATCCTCCTTCTACCACTTTTCCGGAGGTCTGGGTCACGGAGGCAGCCGCTCAAGCAGAGAAGCCCGGACTTCCCTCTCCCCCGCCACCTCCTCCAGCTCTTCAGAGAGAATACCAAGATGTTCCCAGGCCAGCTGGGAGACATAGTCTCTCCATTGTGTCCTGGATCTGCCCTGGGGTCTCCGCTCAGTGGGACGTGCAAGAAACACCTCAAGTGGGAGGCGTCCAGGAGGCATCCTGATTGGATGGCCAGATCACCTCAGCTGGCTCCTTTCGATGTGGAGGAGCAGCGGTTCTATTCTGAGCCTCTCGCGGATGACTGAACTCCTCACCCTATCTCTAAGGGTAAGTCCAGCAATCCTACAGAGAAAGCTCATTTCAGCCGCTTGTATTCGTGATCTCATTCTTTCGGTCATTACCCAAAGCTTATGACCATAGGTGAGGGTAGGAACATAGATTGACCGGTAAATTGGTAGCTTTGCCTTAGAGCTCAGCTCTTTTGTCACCACAACAGACCGGTACAACATCCGCATCACTGCAGAGGCTGCTTCTCGCTCATTCTCCCTTCACTCGTGAATGAGACCCTGAGATACTTGCTCTCCTCCACTTGGGGCAGAAGCTTGAGAGGAAGATCCACCTTTTTCCGGCTTAGGAAAAAGGTGTCCTAGTCATCGCGGGTCTCTCAAACAAGTCTAGAACCTGTCTTGAACCCTTCGCAATTTTGTTTCCGTGAGTTAGAAAGTGCGAGAAAAGTTAGACAGCTTTGTGGGGGGTTGGGGTCTATGAAACTAAATTGTGACTAGAGACAAAAAGGGCAAGACATTCCACACGTGAGACAGGAACGACGGTGTCACCATGCCCCCCAATGGCAAGAAAGGCAAGGCTATGGATAGGAGAGTTGCTGTCCCTGCCTCACGGGCCCCTACAGAAGAAGCGGCGCCGGTCCCAGGGCCTGGTGTGTCTGATGTGGAGGACTCTGAGGTAGCCTTCTCATCCAGCAGCCTCTGCACATCTTCTCTTCAGTCAATCTCACTTGACGTCTGATGATAAAATGACTGCTGGAATGGACAGATATGGTCTATGGGTGGGGAAAAAATTTGATGCATCGTAGTATTGCAATACTTTGTGGTGGTGATACTGTATAGATTTGGAAACACTAGTATTGTGATACTTTAAGAATCTATCTATTAATGCAAGGATTCTCTGTATGTTATAGTTTATTGCTTTATTTGTCAGGGGCCATGTACAGAAAAAACATTAAACGCAGGGTAAAGCTATTCTTTACCAGATTATAGCGTTCTCACTAATTTCCATCTGTAGTCCCTGAGGCAAGCAAGATTTGTCTGTCTGTTCCTCGCATATCTCTTGGACCATTTGTCAGACTGACCTCAGATTTTTATAAGTGCTTTGCTGAGGTTACGAGAGTGTGCTTCCCCGAATTTCAGCCTCCCCAGATATGCAAAATTTAAGAGGGGAAATCTTTAATGAACGTCCATAGGTGAGATATTAAATGAACACAGAGGTGGAAAAGGTATAACCGCTGGGATTTGGGGGCTGAAAATTTGGATTTACAGCTATAATATTAAGCCCAATAACCCCTGTAAATTTCAGCCTTCCTGGATATGTGGAAGTTTAGGAGGGGCGATCTTTATTGAACATCCTTAGGGGAGCTATTAAATGAACGCAGAGGTGGAAAAGGTATAACTGCCGAGAGTTGGAGGCTGAAATTCACAGGGCAGACTTTGGAGGCCAGTGGAATAAAATGATAAAAATTTGGGCCCAATCCGAGCTCCGGAACCGGGTTTTCCTTAGAAGATTTATCCTTTTTTTTTTTTCCTTTTTTTCCTTTGAAAGACAAAAGTAAAATAGAAAGATGTCTTTACCTTCTTTACATGTTTCAACTGCACTGCAGCCTTCATCAGAAGGCTGCATCTGATGAAGGCTGCAGTGCAGTTGAAACATGTAAAGAAGGTAAAGACATCTTTCTATTTTACTTTTGTCTTTCAAAGGAAAAAAAAAAGGATAAATAATTGAAAGAAGACAAAATGAACCTGTTTGATGTTTCCTTAGAAGACTTTATAAGGAGCTGTTCAGAACTCCTGACCTCAGACTCCTTATAAGGAGTTCTTACAATGAATTCTGAACAACTCCTTATTAAGGTGTCATTCAGTTCAGCAGGAACTGAACAACTCCCCATATGGTCATGTGACGGGGCACTGCACTAGTTTAGTTCAAAAAATGAAACTTGTATATTATATAGATTCATTACACACAGTGATATATTTCAAGTGTTTTTTCTTTTAATTTTGATGTTTATGGCTTACAGCTCATGAAAATCCCAAATTCAGTTTCTCAAATGTGATTGTTCCATAAAATAAATTAAATTAAATTTTCTTTTATCTTAACTATTTACCAGCTGTTGCAGCCCAGTGAGATACTACGCTACGTGAGATTGTGTGTAGGTGATCATGGGAGTTGTAGTACTACACCATCGTAAGAGCAGAATACTACTATGCAGAATACTTCTACCGAAGTGGTTAGTAAGAGTGCCTGAGCTACAGCCCACTGCTGAATTCAACAAGCATTGCCCTGGTGGGCAGTGCAAAAAAGTACAAAAAAGAGGCACACAGTCAGAGTTGTATTCAGTTACAAATTTCCTGAATGTAATTCTTTAATCATCTGCAGTCCTGACATCTGCTACATCTACACACACGTCTTCCTTGTCCTCCTCCTACTCTGTCCTTTATTTCCATGTTCACCTTCAGAGAACGTCTACGAACGCACAGTATCGAGTCATCGGGGAAGCTGAAGATCTCTCCCGAGCAGCATTGCGACTTCACGGCAGAGGATCTTAGGGACCTCGGGGAGATCGGTCGCGGGGCATATGGCTCCGTCAACAAGATGGTCCACAAACCCACGGGCCAAATCATGGCCGTCAAGGTGAGCTGCTGCAGCAGTCCAAACTTGTGGACAGAATTATTTCATGCACATGTATGCAGAATGTGGAACTTTTACATTAATCAAGGCTGCACATAAGGAGCTTCAAGTCAAGTTGTCTTTGTAGAATAATATAATTTTTTTAAAGCGTACCTGTGGTGGTCATGAAAAAAAATATTATATTGAGCCCCTGTCTCACGTTCTAGTTCAAGTTTAAGTTTAAATTCATGTTCAAAGCAATGTGATATAAATCCATTGCTGATGTGCTGGTTCAGCTATGTCAGCAAAACATGGGTGCAGCCATACTAGCGGCTACATGGCCTGCCAGGACGCTTCCTGTGATGTAATTTCGTTGACACCGCGATCTGGATCAGTATTGGCTGAGCCTGGAGTGCCCGGATGAGCAGTGGCTTTCGGGATATTCAAATTCAAATTCAAACGTTTATTTCAAACTCAGGGTTCATATTAAATGCAGAACTAAAACGAGTAGAAAATAAATAAATAAATGCTTAAATTCAGCGGGTCGTCTCGTCTGATCTGAGCTCGTAACGGCCGCAAGACGGCCGATGATTCTAAAACTATATACAGAGCAGCAGACACTCGGCGCTCTTGTAACAACAAAAACATACAATGCGATATGGATATCGCAACATGGTGGAATGTAAAGCCTTTGGATGTCTCAATAATAAGCGAAAAAACAAAGATAAACACTTCTTTTGTGTACCCAAACCCAGCTCACCTTGTCAGAAGATCGGAGCGGAAAAGCGATTGCGCAATCTCGGAACAGGGCACAGACGAATCCTTTCAGACAAAATTGCGTTGTGTGTGAGGACCACTTCATCACTTTAACCCTCAGAAGACCTTTCTGGCTCAAACCTGTAGCCATGTTGGACGAATTCTTCCTCAGAGTCCGACAATTCAGCTATAATAAAATAAAAACACAACAGCACCCTAGTCTCTCATACAGGCGGAGCATTGACTGTTGAGTATCAATGAAGCGACGTCACATCCGCATGTGTCATGGCTGCGCTCAGAGTTTTCATTGGCTGGCCATGCCTGCGGTCGTATTTGCATATTTCTCTGGTGGTATATGGCTGGCAATAATTATTTAACCAAATAATGAATACTTTGCCTAATGTTTTCAAGTTGAATGCGTTTAGACGACCACCACAGGTACCCTTTAATATAACTTCAGTGATTTGACTGTGCTTTTTATTAAAGTTTGATGAGATGTTAGGAATGCCCTTTTGTTTTCATGACATGATTATATTCAGGAATACTGGTTGGACGGTGACTGAGCCTTCCAGACACAGGTGTCTTCATACTACAAACACCCGAGACACATTCACTGCACTCATGTCATCATCATTTCACTAACTGTGACACTGTTTTATCGGCTGTAGGTAGTAGTAGGCCAGTCACTTTAAAGGAGGTAAACATTTATGTACAGTAACTACTTATTTGACAGCATATATTTTTAATTAATCAACATTACTTTATAGAAATCAGTTTTCATTTTGATATCAGAGGTTTTTTCAAATAGAGTTTATATAAACAATATTTGTGTTGCATCTAATGTGTTGAAATATATTATTTATGCAGATGATACAAATTTGTTTTATTCAGGAATGGACATACTGTGGAGGAACAAAATAAGTTCAAGCGAGACATGGCGAGCTGAAGGTCTAAGAGTTTTATTCCTCCATCATCATGAGACACACTGCAGTGCTGTGTGCTGTGTGTGCGCTGTTGTGAGTGCACCATAGTGAGGCATGTAAAGTCAGCTCTTTTATACAGACAAGAGAGAATGCATGGCACATTTACATATTGGTCAGTCAATACATATCAATTGTGTGATTAACTGGCGCTGGAATTACTCTCCTTACTCCGGGATGTATAACGATAGGACAAGAGAGAATACATGGCACATTTACATATTGATATACATATTTGTCCCCCAAGGGGCTCTCTGATCCGTATGCAAATTGTTCTGCTTCATGCTCTAGCTGAGTGTTATGAATGTCCATGTAGATTGTGGTGGGTCACTACAGTGCCCCCCCCAGAACACTCAACAGGGGTTGTGACCCCCTCCTCCCCCCGTTTGGCTCCAGCTCCGGTAGAACTGTCGGAGGGCATGTCAGTCCATGAGGGGGACGGGGAGGGGTGGAAAGGGCAGTGTGCTCCGCTCCGAGTTCCAGCACGTTGAACGGCCGTGGATCGTGGGCACACGGGCCGGTGTGTAGTCGTGCGTAATGGAACCAGACGGTGATCGGCCAGCTTTGGGAGTGAGGTGCAGGAAAAGCTCTGTGCAGGAGGAGGTTGAGGGGGTGGGAGTAAGCGAGTGCCGGCCTGGGACGTCAAAGGTGTCTGGGCCGCGCAAAAATTGAGTGTGGATCCACGATGGTGAGGAACTTTTCTCGTTAAACATGGCGGAGATCCACAGTGGCTGTGAAAAAATTATATCTCTGACTTCTCTTGTGTTTTGGTTCCGCGAGGATGTGGGGAAAGCGAGCGGCCAAATTCCCCGAGCGGCTGTGATAAACTGAAGCTGTGTCAGGGACTCGGCAGTTTGGCTTTACAGTGGGGCAAAAAAGTATTTAGTCAGCCACCAATTGTGCAAGTTCTCCCACTTAAAAGATGAGAGAGGTCTCCAATTTTCATAATAGGTATACCTCAACTATGAGAGACAAAATGAGAAAAAAAAATCCAGAAAATCACATTGAATGATTTTTTAATGAATTAATTGGTAAATTCCTCGGTAAAATAAGTATTTGGTCAATAACAAAAGTTCATCTCAATACTTTGTTATATACCATTTGTTGGCAATGACAGAGGTCAAACGTTTTCTGTCAATCTTCACAAGGTTTTCACACACTGTTGCTGGTATTTTGGCCCATTCCTCCATGCACATCTCCTCTAGAGCAGTGATGTTTTGGGGCGGTCGATGGGCAACACGGACTTTCAACCCCCTCCAAAGATTTTCTATGGGGTTGAGATCTGGAGACTGGCTAGGCCACTCCAGGACCTTGAAATGCTTCTTACGAAGCCACTCCTTCATTGCCCGGGTGATGTGTTTGGGATCATTGTCATGCTGAAAGATCCAGCCACGTTTCATCTTCAATGCCCTTGCTGATGGAAGGAGGTTTTCACTCAAAATCTCACGATACATGGTCCCATTCATTCTTTCCTTTACACGGATCAGTCGTCCTGGTTCCTTTGCAGAAAAACAGCCCCAAAGCATGATGTTTCCACCCCCATGCTTCACAGTAGGTATGGTGTTCTTTCTCCTCCAAACACGACAAGTTGAGTTTTTACCAAAAAGTTCTATTTTGGTTTCATCTGACCATATGACATTCTCCCAATACTCTTCTGGATCATCCAACTGCTCTCTAGCAAACTTCAGACGGGCCTGGACATGTACTGGCTTAAGCAGGGGGACACGTCTGGCACTGCAGGATTTGAGTTCCTGGCGGTGTAGTGTGTTACTGATGTAGCCTTTGTTACTTTAGTCCTAGCTCTCTGCAGGTCATTCACTAGGTCCCCCTGTGTGGTTCTGGGATTTTTGCTCACCGTTCTCGTGATCATTTTGACCCCACGGGGTGAGATCTTGCGTGGAGCCCCAGATCGAGGGAGATTATCAGTGGTCTTGTATGTCTTCCATTTTCTAATAATTGCTCCCACAGTTGATTTCTTCACACCAAGCTGCTTACCTATTGCAGATTCAGTTTTCCCAGCCTGGTGCAGGTCTACAATTTTGTTTCTGTTGTCCTTTGACAGCTGTTTGGTCTTGGCCATAGTGGAGTTTGGAGTCTGACTGTTTGAGGTTGTGGACAGATGTCTTTTATACTGATAACGAGTTCAAACAGGTGCTATTAATACAGGTAACGAGTGGAGGACAGAGGAGCCTCTTAAAGAAGTTGTTACAGGTCTGTGAGAGCCAGAAATCTTGCTTGTTTGTAGGTGACCAAATACTTATTTTACCGAGGAATTAACCAATTAATTCATTAAAAATCATTCAATGTGATTTTCTGGATTTTTTTTTTTTTTTCTCATTTTGTCTCTCATAGTTGAGGTATACCTATGATGAAAATTGGAGACCTCTCTCATCTTTTATGTGGGAGAACTTGCACAATTGGTAGCTGACTAAATACTTTTTTGCCCCACTGTAGGTGTGGGAAACAGCCCTAAAGTCATCGGGGAAAGCAATCGGCTAAATTCCCACTTGTGCACCGTGGCTGGAAAACTCATACAAAGTCCTGTGTGCGGGCTGCACATCCGCTTCAGGTGTGCGAGCAGCCCTGAAGGTTCCGAGGGTGGCGATCGGCCGTTTAACTTGGGCATGTGCAGCGGCGGAAGACGCTGTATCAGCCTGTGGAGCCGGTTTGTCCCTGGTGTGTGGCGCGCGCTTGGCGCAGTGACCACATAGCTGGCAGTTGCGCTGTCCTTGTAACCCCGCGATGTGTGCACGTGGCTTCTGTGCGCAGAAGGTCCGTTGTCGAGAGGTGAGTCAGGGTCAGGGAGCTTGATGGAAATCAGCGCAGTCAGCGGCGATGATTGTCCCCGTTCAGGCTGCTTCCTTCGTTAGCTCGTGTTGATCATGGTGCTGGTAAAAGATCAGGTGAGGGTCGCACCATGACGCGTGCTGAGGCTTCCCGTCCGGGTCATCTCCGGGGTGTTCGCCTGGTGTTCCATTCTTCGTCCAGGGTCACCAGTGTGGAGGAACAAAATAAGTTCAGGCGAGACACAGCGAGCTGAAGGTTTAAGAGTTTTATTCCTCCATCATCATGAGACACACTGCAGCACTGTGTGCTGTGTGTGTGCTGTTGTGACTGTGCCGTAGTGAGGCATGTAAAGTTAGCTCTTTTATACAGACAAGAGAGAATGCATGGCACATTTACATATTGATATACATATCAGTCAATACATATCAATTGCGTGATTAACTGGCGCCGGAATTACTCTCCTAACTCTGGGGATGTATAACAATAGGACAAGAGAGAATACATGGCACATTTACATATTGATATACATATCAGTCAACACATATCAATCGCGTGATTAACTGGTTGTCCCCCAAGGGGCTCTCTGTCCGTATGCAAATTGTTCTGCTTCATGCCCTAGCTGAGTGTTATGAATGTCCATGTAGATTGTGGTGGGTCACCACAATACAACAATTAATAGAAACAACAGAAAAAGAATTGATTAATTTGAAAAAGTGGTTTGAAGTAAATAAATTATCATTAAATGAAGATAAAACAAAGTTTATGGTCTTTAAAGGAGGGAGGGTAAACCATAAATAAAACTAAAATTTAACAACACTGAAATTGAAAGAGTGTATGAAATGAAATTTTTAGGTGCGATTATTGATTCTAAACTTTGCTGGTAACCACACATAGAATATATTAAACGAAAAATGTCAAAGTTCATCACTGTTCTGTACAAAACTAGAGACTTCTTGAATAAGAATTGTTTGCAGCTGTTGTATTGTTCATTGGTAATGCCATCGTTGTCATACTGTGCAGAAATTTGGGGAAATGTGTATAAAACAAACATAGACTATTATCAAGCTTCAAAAAAGAGCCATTAGAATAATAAACAAAGCTGAATATCTCCAATCTACCAGTCCATTATTTGCAGCATCTGGACTTTTAAAGTTTCAAGATATTGTATACTTGGAAAACTATGGTGGTACTTTTTCAGGCTCAGAATAATAGTCTCCGTATGATTATTTAAAGATTTTTTTTTAAAAGAAGAGAATGTAAATATAATTTAAGAGGCTTGTCTGTTTTTGAAATATGTAAAGTAAGAACAAATGTCAAATATAGATGTTTCTGTTTTGGGTGTTAAACTTTGGAATGTGCTTCATGGTGAATTGAAAATGTGTCACACTCTGAGTTTCAAAAATGCTTTAAGGGGTAAATTACTTACGGGATATAATGTTTTGGGGTTTTTTTGAGTTTACTTAATGTAAACCAGTATGTATTTTCTGTTGTTTAATTTTGGGTAATTCCAAGGAAGAGAACAGGATAAGCATAAAAATAAGCCTTGAGCTTCTTATTCCTTTTCAGTTACAGTTATTTATTTCTGAAGTAATTATTTCTTCTATTGGTGTTTATGTGTAACTGAAGTGAATAAATCATTCATTCATTGAGTTTGGAATGATTCCATTTATAAAAGCAATAAAGTGGAAAACAAGCATGGGGTGAAGTCTTTGTTTATAGGCACTATAACAGATTTTTTTTTAGGTTGTCCAATTGCATCACCTTGATGTATTAAAACAAGTTGAAAGCTAAAATGTTTAGTGGCGTGTCCTAATATTTTTGAGTGTCTGGGTGTATTTTTTTTTTTAACAATAACAAGACATATATATATATATTTTTTTTTTTCTAATAAACCTCAGTGTACGGCCACCTATTTAACTGTACATTTTGTGTCATGGGTGTCCGTCAGAGGATTCGCTCCACCGTGGATGAGAAGGAACAGAAGCAGCTGCTGATGGATCTTGATGTGGTGATGAGGAGTAGTGACTGTCCCTACATCGTTCAGTTCTACGGCGCCCTCTTCAGAGAGGTTTGAGAACCACACTCTGACCTTTAAATATTGTCCTAGTAGGCCTGGGCGATGTATCGATTATATTCAGTATATCAATACAGCTGGCCGCATGCGATACATAAAAAGCCTATATTGCACCTATCGAATATAATTTGTTACATTAATGTGAGCTGACGATGTGATTCAGACCAGTTTGACTTCTCTCTGGCTGTTGCTGCTGGCTGCTCACTCCCCCACCCAATCATAGATGTATAAATAAGGACTAGATGGGACATGCTCAAACACAGCTGCCACACAGAGGTGACCAGGTGTCCAGCACAAAGTGGGACACCTGGTCACCGTATTTTGCGCCACATAGGCACTGTACTGCATTTTCTTCTTTCTACTGCATTGTCTTCATTCTGGCTCAAGAAGTTGAATATTAAATGAAATAAACAGCACTCACTGATACCTTTATTTGCCATGAAAATGTTAGCTATGTCCCATCTAGTTCTTATATATATTTATGCACCTAACCAGAAAACTCCACTTTCAAAATAAGAGCTCCTATCCAGCCTTGTAAACCTTCAAAATAAGAACAAGCGGCTTGCCAAATGAAGAACTGCTGGAACATAGACATAGAACAAAAATAAATGCTAAATGATACTTCTGCCGCTTGTTATTAAACCAAGTATTAACTATGATAGTGTGAGTTTTGTTAAGCAAGAAAAGAACGGGTACTTTCATCAGTTTTATGTTGTGAAGAACTTTCTCTGAGGTGAAAATGAAACTCTGTCCCGTATGTATGAGGACATTCACTGCATGCAATATAGACATATCACGATATGCAAACCCCGATTCCAGTGAAGTTGAGATGTGTAAAACATAAACACAGAAAACAATGATCTGCAAATCCTTTCCAACCTATATTCAATTGAGTACACTACAAAGACGAGATATTTAATGTTCAAACTGAATTAAAATCAGTTATTTTTTTGCAAATATTCACTCATTTCTCAAATATTCACTCAAAACCAGGTTCCTGAACCTGAACCTGATTTTGAATTTGATGACTGCAACACGTTCCAAAAAAGCTGGGACAGGCACAAGAAATGACTGGGAAAGTTGAGGAATGCTAAACCCCCCCCCCCTCCTTTGTGGAACATTCCACAGATGAACAGGTTAATTGTAAACAGATGAGTGTCATGATTGGGTATAAAAGGAGCCAGACTTAAGTTGTTCTCAAGCAAAGATGGGGTGAGGTTCACCACTTTGTGAACAACTGTGTGGGCAAATAGTGATGGACAAATGAAGCTTTCTGAAGCATTGAAACTTGTATCTTAACAACGCTTTAACTGTGTATGTCGCCAAACTGCGACATAACCCCTAGTGGTCAAGAGTGGTAAAGATTTTTTTCAAGAAAATATTCAGATCAGATGTCAGAACTTTCCAAGGCTTGAAAGTGGAAAGAGATAATGGCTTACTATCAAATAGAAAGATGTAGAATATGATCCTGGCTGTTATTTTGTCCTCTCCCGGTCATTTTAGCTTTCTCTCCTACATCCAGAAACTGTTTTTGGTTATTCCACCTTAATTTTGCTTTTATTCCACAGCAATTTACCTTATATGATGACATGCAACCGCTGATTGCTTTACAGTCACATGGCGCTGCGGGCGCCGGCAGGTGAAATCAACGAGCTTCGCGCTCCCTGTGTTATAAGAACATGTAAACATCTACCTTCATAAGCTAAATAATCTCTTTTTAGAATCATAGTTGGCAAATTCGGGACCAAATCCTCTGAATTTGCTCGTCCATCTGTGATTGCGTATGTCCACAACGATGGGTGCCCTCCATTTTGTTTTGTAATCTCAAAGACGAAGAAGAAGGATTTCTTCCTTTTTGGTGTATTGTGTCATCCATGAGTCCTCCCAATACGTGCTTGCCACCTTGTGAACTGGCATGATCAGAACAAATCCTCAGTCCAGCTGGGGAGTGTTTGGCACGTTATCAGTTGACAGGTGCAGCGCTGTGCTCTGCCACTAGAGGCAGATGAAATCACACAGTTTAAGGGTTAAAAGGGTTCATTACTTGAAGCTTTTCAACACAGTCCTCTTTGGTGCCATCTGGTGGCCAAAATGAACTGCTTTATGGTTTCCCACTCTAGAGTTGAGAGCTTCTGTTTAGTAATTTAATTTAATGATTTGGCATCCCTTCCTCCTCATAATTTAAAAATTAAATGTGGTTTGTTAAATATTAGGTCTCTAACTCCCAAGTCTCTGCTAGTCCATGATCTGTTAATTGATCATCAGACTGATTTAATATCCCTTACAGAGACTTGGTTAGGGCAAGAGGATTATGTTGGTTTAAATGAATCAACTCCCTCTGGTTATTTAAACTAACAAAATCCCAGAAGTTCTGGTCATGGAGGAGGACTAGCGACAATTTACCATTCTAAATTACGAGTTAATGTAAAGCAAAAAACATGTTTTAATTCCTCTGAGGGCCTGGTCCTCAGTATTGGGCATGTTAGCAATTTTAGGTTAAACCCAATTTTCTTTGCCATAGTTTATCATCCTTCCTCAGCCTACTCAGAGTTTTTATCCGAATTTGCCAAATTCTTAGCTGATTTAGTGCTGAAATCAGATAGAATAATTACAGTAGGGCATTTTAATATACATGTTGATGTTGATAGTGACTGTCTTAATATGGCATTTAATTCAATATTAGACTCGATGGGGTTTCCCAGAAAGTAGAAAATTCTACCCATTATCTCTACCACACATTGGACCTTGTTCTGACATATGGCATAGAAATAGAAAATCTGGTAGTGTCTCCTCATAACTCTGTACTGTCAGACCATTGTCTGTTAACCTTTGATTTTACTATTTCTGACTATTTGATTCCTAAAGAAAAATATTACTACAGCAGATGTCTTTCAGATGATGTTGTTACCGGATTTATACAGATTGTCTCCTCGATGCCATGTGTCAACACAATGGAAATAAGCTACGGAGAGCTTGCTCCTTCTGTAATTGATAGCATGGTAGATAGTGTTACAGCTTCTCTGTATCAGACTCTAGACATGGTGGCCCCTTTAAAAAAGAAAAAGTCCAATCAAAGATTTCTAACCCCTTGGTTCAACACAGAAACTCGTAGCTTAAAACAGAAGACTCGTCAATTAGAAAGAAAATGGCGTTCCACTAATTTAGATGAAATCTATTCAGCTTGGAGAAGTCATCTTTTAATTTATAAAAAATCTCTTAGAAAAACTAGAACAACTTATTACTCTGCATTAATAGAAGAGAACAAGAATAATCCCAGGTTTCTTTTCAGCACTGTAGCCAGGCTGACAAAGAGTCACGACTCTGTCAATCCTTGCATTCCCTTAGAGCTTAGTAGTCAGGACTTTATGAACTTTTTCAATAATAAAATTTCATCTATTATAGATAAAATCAGTCAGATTCTTCCCACCGTTAACTTAAATACAGTAACTACTAACTAAGTAGCACTAAGTAGTAACTAAGTAGTACTAACTAAGTAGACGGTTATGCTGTTTATTCCATCTAGCTACAATGCTCCGCACTGTGTGTGTATATACTGTATATTTATATATTTATTCCATCTAGCTACAATACTCCGCACTGTGTGTATATATATTTATATATATGTGTGTACATATGTATAGTCGCTGCTCTTGTTTTTCTTGTCTTCTTGATTGTTGCTCTGAGTGTTGCTGTCCCTGTGCTGTTGCAATCCTGGAATTTCCCCATTGTGGGACTAATAAAGGCTTATCTTATCTTATCTTATCTTATCTTACTATAACTCCTTCAACTGATTTGTTTGGATAAGTTTACTCCAATTGATCTTTTAGAGTTGCATAAAATAATTTCCTCATCCAAGCCTTCAACTTAGCCAACTGTTGACCAGTCTCTAATCTGCCTTTCATTTCAAAAATCTTAGAGTTGTTGCTACACAACTGTTTGAGCACTTGCAGGGAAATGGTTTATTTGAAGAGTTTCATTCTGGGTTTAGAATCCATCATAGTAATGAAACGGCCTTAGTGAAGGTCACTAATGACCTCCTTATCGCATCTGATAATGGACTAGTTTCTGTACTCTTCGTTTTAGACCTTAGCGCAGCTTTTGATACTGTCGACCGTAATATTCTACTTGATAGATTGGAACACTATGTTGGACTTAATGGAACTTCGCTGCAGCGGTTTAGATCTTATTTGTCTGATAGGCTCCAGTTTGTTCATGTCAATAATGAGTTTTCTTCCAACTCAAAGCTTAGTCATGGGAGTTCCACAGGGATCTGTGTTTGGCCCTACTCTTTTTAGTTTATATATGCTTCCATGAGGCAACATTATTAGAAAGCACTGTATACATTTTCATTGTCATGCAGATGACACACAGTTATACATGTCAATAAAGCCAGATGATGGTAATCAATTAGCCAAGTTAGAAGCCTGATTTAAGGAAATCAAAGCTCGGATGACTTGTAATTTCCTGCTATTAAATTCAGATAAGATTGAAGTCATTCTTGTTGGTCCAAAAAACCTTAGAAATACCTTTCCAAACCAAATTTTTTGTTTGGATGCGGTTACTCTTTCTGTTAATAGTTCTGTGAGGAACCTTGGAGTTATTTTTGATCAAGATCTGTTTTTCAATTCACATATTAAATTTGTTTCTAAGACTGCCTTCTATCATTTGCGTAATATTGCCAAGATTAGGAGCATCTTGTCTCAGAGTGATGCTGAGAAACTGATCCACGCTTTTGTTAGCTCGAGATTAGATTATTGTAACTCTTTATTATCAGGTTGTCCTAAAATATCTTTAAAAAGTCTTCAGTTGATCCAAAATGCTGCTACAAGAGTTTTAACAGGTAGTAGAAAAAGAGATCATATCTCTCCGGTTCTGGCCTCCCTTCATTGGCTTCCCATAGAGTTTAGAATTAAGTTTAAAATCCTTCTTCTCACTTACAAAGCTCTTAACAATCAGGACCCTTTTTATTTAAAAGATCTGATACTACCCTATCATCCTAACAGAGCACTATGCTTCCAAAATGCTGGATTACTTGTAATACAATGGGGCAAAAAAGTATTTAGTCAGCCACCAACTGTGCAAGTTCTCCCACTTAAAAGATGAGAGAGGTCTCCAATTTTCATCATAGGTATACATCAACTATGAGAGATAAAATGAGGAAAAAAAGAATCCAGAAAATCACATTGAATGATTTTTAATGAATTAATTGGTAAATTCCTCAGTAAAATAAGTATTTGGTCAATAACAAAAGTTTATCTCAGTACTTTGTTATATACCCTTCGCTGGCAATGACAGAGGTCAAACGTTTTCTGTAAGTCTTCACAAGGTTTTCACACACTGTTGCTGGTATTTTGGCCCATTCCTCCATACACATCTCCTCTAGAGCAGTGATGTTTTGGGGCTGTCGCTGGGCAACACGGACTTTCAACTCCCTCCAAAGATTTTCTATGGGGTTGAGATCTGAAGACTGGCTAGGCCACTCCAGGACCTTGAAATGCTTCTTACGAAGCCACTCCTTCATTGCCCGGGTGGTGTGTTTGGGATCATTGTCATGCTGAAAGATCCAGCCACGTTTCATCTTCAATGCCCTTGCTGATGGAAGGAGGTTTTCACTCAAAATCTCATGATACATGGCCCCATTCATTCTTTCCTTTACAGGGATCAGTTGTCCTGGTCCCTTTGCAGAAAAACGGCCCCAAAGCATGATGTTTCCACCCCCATGCTTCACAGTAGGTATGGTGTTCTTTCTCCTCCAAACACAAGTTGAGTTTTTACCAAAAAGTTCTATTTTGGTTTCATCTGACCATATGACATTCTCCCAATCCTCTTCTGGGTCATCCAAATGCTCTCTAGCAAACTTCAGACGGGCCTGGACATGTACTGGCTTAAGCAGGGGGACACGTCTGGCACTACAGGATTTGAGTCCCTGGCGGCGTAGTGTGTTACTGATGGTAGCCTTTGTTACTTTGGTCCCAGCTCTCTGCAGGTCATTCACTAGGTCCCCCTGTGTGGTTCTGGGATTTTTGCTCACCGTCCTCGTGATCATTTTGACCCCACGGGGTGAGATCTTGCGTGGAGCCCCAGATTGAGGGAGATTATCAGTGGTCTTGTATGTCTTCCATTTTCTAATAATTGCTCCCACAGTTGATTTCTTCACACCAAGCTGCTTACCTATTGCAGATTCAGTCTTCCCAGCCTGGTGCAGGTCTACAATTTTGTTTCTGTTGTCCTTTGACAGCTCTTTGGTCTTGGCCATAGTGGAGTTTGGAGTCTGACTGTTTGAGGTTGTGGACAGGTGTCTTTGATACTGATAACAATCAGAATCAGATTTATTGCCATTGTTCATGTAGTACACAAACTAGGAATTTGTCTCGGTGCAATGCTGCAACATTAAACATGATAAAAATAAAAGAGAGATAAAAAACTATACATGCAATAAAATGTAGAATATGAATGAGTATTACTAGTCAAAGCAATTTTTAAATATATTAGCGAGCAGCAGATATTGTGGAGAACCACATAGTGCAGTCGGTAATGCAAAAAGAAAACGGTGATGATTGACATGAGTCTGGTTGAGCTGCTGTACATAGTGCACGAGAGTCAATAAGTCACTTAGTGTTCAGCAGTCTGATGGCAGAGGGGAAGAAGCTGTTCATATGACGGGAGGTTTTAGTCTGAATGGACCGAAGTCTTCTACGTGAGGGGAGGGGGGCAAACAGTACGTGACCAGGGTGTGAAGGATCGGCTATGATCCGGCCTGCACGCCTTCGGGTCCTGGAGATGTACAGGTCCTGGAGGGATGGGAGCTTGCAGCCGATCACCTTCTCAGCAGCGCGCACGACGCGCTGCAGCCTTAGTCTGTCCCTGGCAGTGGCTCCTGCGTACCACACGGTTATGGAGGTGGTGAGGATGGACTCGATGATGGCCGTGTAGAACTGCACCAACATCTTGGTGGGTAGCTTGAGCTTCCTCAGCTGCCGCAGGAAGAACATCCTCTGCTGGGCCTTTTTGATGAGGGAGCTGATGGTCAGCTCCCACTTGAGGTCCCGGGTGATGGTGGTGCCCAGGAAGCGGAAGGAATCTGCAGTGGTGATGGGAGAGCCTGTGAGGGTGAGGGGGGGCAGAGGGGTTGTGACTTTCCTGAAGTCCACAATCATCTCCACTGTCTTCAGAGCGTTCAGCTGCAGGTTGTTGTGGCTGCACCAGGACGCCAACTGGGCCACCTCTCTCCTGTAGACGGACTCGTCGCCGTTGGAGATGAGCCCGATGAGGGTGGTGTCGTCCGCAAATTTGATCAGCTTGACAGACTGGTGGCTGGAGGTGCAGGAGTTGGTATAAAGGGAGAAGAGAAGGGGGGAAAGTACACAGCCCTGGGGTGATCCGGTGCTGATGCTAGCAGAGTCTGAGACAGTCTTTCCCAGCCGCACATGCTGCCTCCGGTCCGTCAGGAAGTCGGTGATCCACCTGCAGAGGGAGTCAGGCAAGTTCAAGTTTTCAGTTCAAGTTCAAGTTCAACAAGTTCAAACAGGTGCCATTAATACAGGTAACGAGTGGAGGACAGAGGAGCCTCTTAAAGAAGAAGTTACAGGTCTGTGAGAGCCAGAAATCTTGCTTGTTTGTAGGTGACCAAATACTTATTTTACTGAGGAATTTACCAATTAATTCATTAAAAATCCTTCAATGTGATTTTCTGTTTTTTTTTTTTTTTTTTCCTCATTTTGTCTCTCATAGTTGAGATATACCTATGATGAAAATTGGAGACCTCTCTCATCTTTTAAGTGGGAGAACTTGCACAATTGGTGGCTGACTAAATACTTTTTTGCCCCACTGTACCTAGAATCTCCAAAAGTACCATGGGAGGCAGAGCCTTCAGTTATCAAGCTCCTCTCCTGTGGAAGCAGTTACCAATCTGGATTTGGGAGTCAGACTCAATCTCTGTTTTTAAGAATAGGGTTAAAACCTTCTTTTTCGATATAGCCTACAATTATGGAGGAATCATGGGTCTCTGAACCCTCCATTAGTTATGCTGCTAATAGATTTAGACAGCCAGGGGGCCTCTAATAATGTACTGGGCTTCAATCCTTTAATGTTTGCTCTCTACATGTCTGTTCTTTTCATCTTGTTTATTCCCTCACCCCCCAGCCAGTCGCAGCAGATGACTGCCCCTCCCTGAGCCTGGTTCTGCTAGAGGTTTCTTCCTGTTAAAAGGGAGTTTTTCCCCTCCACCGTCGCCAAGCGCTTGCTCACAGGGGATCGCCTGATTGCTGGGGTCTTTCTGCAGTTGTGGGGGTTTCCCCTACATTTGAAAGTGCTATGACATGATTGTTGTTGTGAAATGGTGCTATATAAATAAAGTTGAATTGGATTATTCTTGCCTGGTTCCTGTCCCCAAGAAGTCATCGCCATCGGATCTGAATGACTACCGACCAGTTGCCCTCACATCTCATGTGATGAAGGTCCTGGAGAGACTGGTCTTAGCCTACCTGAGGCCGCAGGTGGAGACGTGGCTGGACCCTCTGCAGTTTGCATATCAGCCCCATTTAGGAGTTGAAGATGCTGTCATCTACCTGCTGCAACGAGCCCATCTGCACCAGGATGGTGGAGGAGACACTGTGAGAATCACTTTTTTTGATTTCTCCAGTGCCTTTAACACCATCCAGCCACTGCTGCTGGGTGAGAAGCTGCGGGTGATGGGGGTTGACAGCTCTGTGATCTCCTGGATTACCGACTACCTGACAGGCAGACCACAATTTGTCAGGCTGGGTAATGTCTTGTCTGGAGTGGTGGCTAGTGATACGGGAGTGCCACAGGGGACTGTGCTCTCTCCTTTTCTTTTTACCTTATACACCACGGACTTTCAGTACAACACTGAGTCATGCCACCTGCAAAAATTCTCTGATGACTCAGCTGTTGTGGGGTGTATAAGAGGAGGAGAGGAGGGGGAGTACAGGGCACTGGTAGACAGATTTGTGGAGTGGACGGAGCAGAATCACCTGAGGTTGAATGTCAGCAAGACCAGGGAGATTGTGATTGACTTCAGAAAGAGGAAGGCTCCTTTTCAGCCACTGCAGATTAGCGGGGAGGATGTGGGAGTGGTTGAGGACTACAAATATCTGGGTGTCAGGCTCAGCAGCGGGTTGGACTGGAGATCCAACGCCGATGCTGCACACAAGAAGGGGATGAGCAGACTCTGCTTCCTGAGAAAGCTGAGATCCTTCAACGTGTGCAGCAGGATGCTGGAGCTTTTCTACCAGACTGTTGTCGCCAGCACCATCTTCTTTGCTGCGGTCTGTTTGGGTAGCAGTATCAGGGCCAGAGACACCAACAGACTTGACAAGATTATCAAGAGGGCTGGCTCTGTAATTGGTCTCAGACCGGAGACCTTTGAGACAGTGGTGGAGAGGAGAACACTAAATAAACTGCGATCAATCATGGACAATCCTGATCACCCCCTCCACCACACACTGGATAGACAGCGAAGCACTTTCTCCAGTAGACTACTACAGCTTCGTTGTTGAACGGACAGGTACAGGAAATCTTTCCTGCCATATGCAATTACACTGTACAATAACTCACTATGATGTTGTATTCTGGTCATAGCTATGCTGCCACACTGCACCTTACAGACTAACTGGTACATCACTTTTCACTCTGCTCCTGATGGTCCTTCTTTGTGCAATGGGATGATTCATGTGTTTATACGGGTCATCATATATTAAGCTGTGATGTATATAGGTTCTATAGTCGTGTTAGTTTTTTACTTTCCATGGGTAATCCCTTTGTCTGTCATGTGTGTTTCTGTTGTTTGGCTGTCAGCTGTCATGCTGCTGTTACACTGTAATTTCCCAGTTTGGGATCAATAAAGTACATCTGTCTATCTATCTATTATTACATGACAGTTCTGTCTGTTATTGGGCTATTGTTGTGGTACTTTGAACATGTTTTCTGTTTTTGGTTTAGAAATAATGGTAAATAATTTTTATGAATAAACTTTCCTTGGTTAAGCATGTGCCATGGTGTGAGCTCTCTTTCATGTTTGTAAACATAATAAAAAACCTATATACTAATGTACAGTACAATCTTAGAATAACTTGGGAGTATGCTTGTGCTGCAAGGTCCCTGCCTCCCACATGCTTACGTAATTAGTGTACAGGTACATTTTTATATACATTAACTTATAGGTAGTGTTTTTTGTTTTTTTTTTACCTGGAGGTAGAAGTGCTTGTGAACTGATAACATGAGCACATAATGCAGATATGGTTATTTATATTATTTATTTATATTATGGATAACTTTTTTGCTCATAGCACTGGTGCTACAGAGGTTCATAATCATGTAGAACAAGACAAAAACTTGCAGCACAATAACATGTCACTTCTCTAAAACTGACTGCAAGGATAAGGACCTGCACTTATTTAGCACTTTTCTAGTCTCAAAGACCACTCAAAGTGCTTCACCAGTATTAACCCTCTATTCCAAGAGCCTATCAGAGACATCTACATAGGGAACACGTAGAATCACCAATTAACCTAACATGCGTGTCTTTGGATTGTGGGAAGAAACCAGAATATCTGGGCTAAACCCACACAGCACAGGGAGAACACGCAAACTCCACACAGAAAGGTTCCTACATTTGCCAGCCTGGGGATTCAAATCTAGAACCTTCTAGCTGTTAAGCAACAGTGCTAACCACTGTACCACTGTGCAAGTAGTGCAGAATAATCATTAAAAAATATAGTATTTCACTTTATAATTAAAAAGAACTTATCAAGATCAAGAAATTATTTTAAATTTACATATATTTCCACATCAGTCATCAGTCCTAACCACCTAAACACACTCACCATACAAACTAACGGGCCAGTTTTGACACCGCTAGACTAGACCGTAAAAAACAGCCTCCATCATGGAGCTTCTCTGCCGCATTCTTCCTCCAGAGACCCATGCAAAATGAACCCACTGTGGGCTCAGCAAAAACGGAAGAAACTTGGAAAAAAAAATATGTTTCTTTTATAAGAGCATTTTTCAGTCACTCCCAGCGCCTGGAGTAGTGGAGAAGAGAACCGTCTGTCCTGTCGGTGAGGAGCAGTCTATGCATCCCAGTTCACCTCACGTCTGCTCTTTTTTTTTTGTGACAGTCCCCTCCGAAATAAAACATATCCTGCTTTTTGTGGCGCTAAATGCGACACTCAAAAGTGCAGCCTGCACTGATAGGTTAGAAGAGTTCATCATGAAGCATAAACTACTGTATGACCAACAATGTTTAAAATACATGAAAGAAAAAAAGAAAAAAATATTAAAAAGAATGTCAGGTGCATTTTGCAGTTCTGTCCATTGCAACGGAAGATGGATTATCATCCACTGAGCTCTCTTTATCGGTGTATTCCACCACTGATCTGCACTGAGTTTGACACGGGGCGACAAAATAAAGACTTACAAAAATGGCGGTCATTCTCCATAGTTTCTCATCGCACCTGTGCTACGTCAGTTCATTCCTTCTTGGCAGAGAGCTACCAAACCTACCTGACTGACCGAAATCAAATCAAAATATTGCCACACAGCAGAACGTCCTCTCTTCCTTGCTAGCTCCATGTCTCTCACGCAAAATCTCCACCAAAACACACCACAAATTCTGCCAGTACTTCACTTTCTTAAAACCATTAAGTCATTGGTCATGTGACTCTGGCCAAACAAATCAAGCCTCAAAGTAGTGTTTCTGAACACCTGTGCCATTTTTTTGACACATTCTCCAAAGCCTCAGATTCATCCAGACCATCACTCGCAAATAGTCCAACAGTATTCAGTTCAATTCAACTTTATTTATATAGCGCCATTTCACAACAAAAGTCATCTCATAGCACTTTCAACTGTAGGGGGAACCCCCACAATTGCAGAAAGACCCCAGCGATCAGGCGATCCCCTGTGAGCAAGCGCTTGGCGACCGTGAAGAGGAAAAACTCCCTTTTAACAGGAAGAAACCTCCAGCAGAACCAGGCTCAGGGAGGGGCAGTCATCTGCTGCAACTGGGTGGGGGGTGAGGGGATAGAGAAGATGAAAAGAACAGACATGTAGAGAGCAAACAGCACGATGGGGACTCAATCTATGGGAGAGAACAAACAGATGTTAATGACCAGCAAAAATATTTCATTGAGAGTGAAGAAAGGAGTGAAGTCCAGTGCATTGTTGGAGGTCCCCTGGCTGTCTAAACCTATTAACAGCATAACTAAGGGAGGGTTCAGAGGCACATGATCCCTCCCTAATTGTAGGCTATATCAAAAAGGAAGGTTTTAACCCTATTCTTAAAAGCAGAGATTGAGTCTGACTCCCAAATCCAGATTGGCAGCTGGTTCCACAGGAGAGGAGCTTGATAACTGAAGGCTCTGCCTCCCATTGTACTTTTGGAAATTCTAAGTGTTACAAGTAATCCAGCATTTTGGGAGCATAGTGCTCTGTTGGGATGATAGGGTAGTATCAGATCTTTTAAATAAAAAGGGTCCTGATTGTTAAGCGCTTTGTAAGTGAGAAGAAGGATTTTAAACTTAATTCTAAACTCTATGGGAAGCCAATGAAGGGAGGCCAGAACTGGAGAGATATGATCTCTCTTTCTAGTATCTGTTAAAACTCTTGCTGCAGCATTTTGGATCAACTGAAGACTTTTTAAAGATGTTTTAGAACAGCCTGATAATAAAGAGTTACAATAATCTAATCTAGAGCTAACAAAAGCGTGGATCAGTTTCTCAGCATCACTCTGAGACAAGATGCTCCTAATCTTGGCAATATTACGCAAATGATAGAAGGCAGTCTTAGAAACAAGTTTAATATGTGAATTAAATAACAGATCTTGATCAAAAATAACTCCAAGGTTCCTCACAGCTATTAAGAGAAAGAGTAACCGCATCCAAACTAAGAGTTTGATTTGGGAAGGTATTTCTAAGGTTTTTTGGACAACTAGAATGACTTCAGTCTTATCTGAATTTAAGAGCAGGAATTACAAGTCATCCAAGCTTTGATTTCCTTAAGACAAGCCTCTAACTTGGCTAATTGATTACTATCATATGGCTTCATTAAATCAAATCAAATCAAATCACCCTTATTGTCATTCAACCGTACAACCAATCATGTACAGCAGAACGAGATTGTGCTTTACCTATCTACAGTGTTAATCACACACACCCCAAGTGCAGAATCAGAGGGCCGCTGCCATGCAAGGCGCCGCCACAGAGTTCCCTCCTCCTCTACCATTAACAGGTATAATTGTGTGTCATCTGCATAACAATGAAAATGTATACAGTGCTTTCTAATAATGTTGCCTAGCGGAAGCATATATAAACTAAAAATAAGAACAATGTTTCTCAATGTACAGTTGTGAGGAATTTCGGGATTTCATCATCTACAGTCCATATCATCGAAAGATTCATTTCGGAAGACCATTGTCAGTTAACACAATTCATTGCTGCATCCACAAGTGCAAATTAAAACTCCACCATGAAAGCATAAGCCATATATTCAACATCCAGAAATGTTGCTGGTTGCTCTGGGCCCGAGCTCATCTGAGATGGACTGACACAAAATAGAAAAGAGCGCTTTGGTCTGACGAGTCCTTATTTCAGATTGTTTTTGGAAATCATGGATGTCATGTCCTCCAGGGTCAAGAGGAAAAGGACCATCCAGATTATCAGCATTAAGTTAAAAAGCCAGTATCTGTGATGGTATGGGGGTGTATTGGTGCCTGTGACATGGTTAACTTGCACATCTGTGAAGGCACCATTAATGCTGAAGAGAACATACAGGTTTTGAAGTAACATATGCTGCCATCCAAGCAACATCTTTTTCAGGGATGTTCCTGCTTATTTCATTAAGACAATGCCAAGCCACATTCTGCACATATTATAACAGTGTGGCTTCATAGTAAGAGTACGGGTACTAGACTGGCCTTCCTGCAGTCCAGACCTGTCTCCCACTGAAAATGTGTGGTGCATTATGAAGCGCAAAATATACCATCAGAGACTTCAGACTGTTGAGCAACTCCAGTCGTATATCAAGCAGAACTGGAAAAGAATTCCACCTACAAAGCTTCAACGATCAGTGTCCTCAGTTCCTCAACGCTTGCCAAGTGTTGTTGAAAGGAAAGGTGATGTAACACAGTGGTAAACATGCCCCTGTCCCAGCTTCTTTGGGATGTTTTGCAGGCATCAAATTCAAAATGAGTGAATATTTGAAAAATATAAGTTCATCAGTTTGAACTTTAGATATCTTGTCTTTATAGTGTAAGGATTTGCAAATCATTGTATTCTGTTTTCATTTGTTTTACACAGCGTCCCAACTTCATTGGAATTGGGGTTTGTGTGTCGTGCATCATGATATAGAGAAATTGTATTGCAATACTTTTTTGCTTTATCGCCCAGCCCTATATCCAGCTGTTTACTGTCATTATAATAGTTCTGATTCTCTCAATAGATGTTGTTATTGCTGATTTTTTAAATTCTTTATTTCAGGGGGACTGTTGGATTTGTATGGAGCTTATGTCTACCTCATTAGACAAATTCTACAAATATGTATATTGTGTATTAGACAACGTCATTCCAGAGGAAATATTAGGCAAAATAACGTTAGCTGTAAGTATTTCACGTTATCCTTACATTTTGCCTGTAATAGCAAGCCTAGCATGGAAAAAAGTGACCCTTTTTTTTTTTTTCTTTGACAGACCGTTAAAGCACTGAACCACTTAAAAGAAAACTTGAAAATAATTCACAGAGGTAACTGCTCAATTTGTCATGCTCTAAACATTATATTCCAACGCCATTACCACTGATGCCACATTTTCAAATTTTGACATCTTTGCAGACATCAAACCTTCCAACATTCTAATGGACCGAAAGGGTAATATCAAGCTGTGTGATTTCGGCATCAGCGGCCAGCTGGTGGACTCCATAGCCAAGACCAGAGATGCAGGCTGCAGGCCTTACATGGCGGTAAGAAGAATGCTCTTTTTAGGGCTTTTAGGTGACCACGGTAAATACTGTCACTTTGAAGCCTGTGCTGTTTTAGTAAGTGTTCTGTGGAACTACTAAAAGAAAGACAAGTCGCCTAGTGCTATGAAAAATACAGTAGCGGTGTGTACTTTGTTACATTTTACAGGTGGTAAATGTAACATTTATCTAGGACAGGGGTTGGCAACCTGTACTTCACAAAGAGCCGCTTTGAGTGATTTTTGCCTAAAAAAAAATCTATATGGAGTCAAGAAAAGCATCCAAGCCTGACAGCTACAGTAAAACAGCAGAGTTATAACTGCATTCTGGCCTGACAACATCAAGATTAAATTAGTCCCCCCCATATAAATCTGCAGTGTTTTTGATTGTAAATTTGTTACCCTTTTTCCCCCACAAAATTGCACCTTTTTCTGGTAAATTTTTCATATTTGCAAAAGATGTGACCTTTTTTCTTGCAAGTTTGTGTGTGTTTTCCTCATTAAACTGTAATGTTTTTGTTCCAATGTTTAATGTTTTTTGGCGTGAACGTGTTCTGCTTTTTTCATAAATTTGCAACTATAATACCTTTGAGTAAAACTGAACCTTTTCACGTAAAATTGTGACATTTTTCCCAATAAAAATCACAATTTTTTCCACAAATTGTGATATTTTTTGCATAATCTTTTGGTTTTGTCATAAATCTGTTACTTTTGCAGGTAAAAATGCAGCCTTTTCCCACATAAGTTTGTTTTCTAAGGAAATTACAGCTTTTTCTGGAAATTTTTTGATATTTTAGTACATCTTATGTGACATTTAAATTGCAACTTTTTCCCAAAATTTCTAATTTCAGCTGTTCTCACCAATTTATTATATTTTTCTTTGTAAATTCATTACCTTTCATGAGTAAAACGAGCATTTTTATACAAAATTTTGTTAGATTTTTGTCATAAAAGTATTTTGTGTAAATTTGTGATTTCTTTTCCAGAAATGTTGACATTTTTCTTGCAAATTCCTTGGTATATTTTCCTCATAAAATTGCTATTTTTCCTCCTAAACTTGCAAGACTTTTCTGCATAATATTTCAGATTTTCTAATTTTATGTTTTTTATGATATTTTTCCTTCTGAATGTGCAATCTTTTTTCTTGAAAATTCATTACTTCATTTCTTGGAAATTTGTGTATTTTTTTTCTCAAGGCCTCAGGGAGCCACAGGTTGCAGACCCCTTGATTTAAGAGCAAGTGTGTGCATACAAACTTACTGGGAGGTTGCTTGGTTTGCAACAAGGTCCAGGTCGATGGGATGGGATAAAGGAACAGTGATTTAATTTAGTAATATAAAGGCATGATAAAGGCATCTATTCCAAATTTCCACAGCTTGTGGAGGCAGAGGGACGTTAAGGGAAGGGAAATTTGATGGAAAACCAGAAGATATCAGAAATATATCTTCTGAGGGGGCGGCTGTGGCACAGATGTAGTGTGGCTGACTACTGATCGGAGGGTCAGGGGTTCGATTCCCGCTGTGTCTGCTAGTCTCCATGTTGAAGTGTCCTTAAGCAAGATGCTGAACCCCCAGCTGCTCCTGGTGGGTCAGGCCAGTGCCTGTGTATCAGTGTGTGAATGGGTGGATAGCAGGATCTGTAAAGCGCTTTGGTCATCCAGAGATGAGTAAAAAGCGCTACATAGTGAAGGCCATTTAGCCTCTTTCAGAACCCTTCTGTAGGGGCTGCTAAATTAAACTAAAATCTGCTTGTTTTTATGATTCCAGCCTGAAAGGATAGACCCCAGCGCTTCCAGACAAGGCTACGATGTCCGCTCTGATGTGTGGAGCTTAGGAATCACTCTGGTAAGAAAAGGCAAATGCTTGGCATTTTCAAGCAACGCGTTGTTCCTCGCAGCCAATCTGAGAAGCTGTTTGTGTTTGTTGTCAGTATGAGCTGGCCACCGGGCGGTTCCCCTACCCCAAGTGGAATAGTGTTTTCGATCAGCTGACGCAGGTGGTCAAAGGAGAGCCTCCGCAGCTCAGCAACTCCGAGGAGAGGCAGTTCTCCCCGAAGTTCATCAACTTTGTTAACCTATGGTTGGTGCCCTTGCATAAAATGCAGCATAAACCACAGTATACACCACAATATGAATGTGATTCGTTTTGTTTTCTGCCCAGCCTTACAAAGGATGAATCAAAAAGGCCAAAGTACAGGGAGCTCCTGGTGAGTTCAAACTCTTAATGATCACTCATAAAGGATAGCTTCTGTCAATGGCTTGCACTCCATAAATATTACATTAAACCAGGGGCCTCCAACCTGGGGCTCCTGGAACGTTCAGGTTTCTGTGGGAAATTTTCTAATTTCACTTCTTAATTGGTCCAAAGATTTGCCAATAATTTGCTGCTGTTGTGCAAGGGTGCCTACAGAACACGTGCACAACAATTACAAGTTATTTGCAAATCTTTGGACCAATTAAGAAGTGAAATTAGAAAATTTCCCACAGAAACCTGAACGTTCCAGGAGCCCCAGGTTGGAGACCCCTGCATTAAACTAACTGCAACACAGTGAGTTTTTAACTTGAAGGATTCTTGGAGATCGTAGGACTTGTAGCAGTTGCAAACTTCTCTGGTTTAAGTAGCTGTTGAAATGCCTTCTTTCAGGCATTAGAGCCTTTAAGTCATGATTTTAAATTTATTTCTGAATAACTGTACCATAAATCAATTCCCCTGTTCTTAAACCACCTCAATGAGCTGTGTAAACTGATTATTATTAGGGATGCACGCTATCGTTGTTGGCTGAAAAATATTGAAAATATTTATCAACATCGACAAAAGTTAAAGGAAGGAAAATAAGCCTTGAGCTGTAATGTGCCTGCAGATTCTTCCATAGTAAGATTAACAAACTGGAGTGGTGGCCTAGTGGTAGAGCATCTGCACCAGCAACCTGGGGGTCATGGGTTCAAGCCCCCAAAAGACCGACATTAAAAAAAAATCCTTGCCAAATTGGCATGCAGACCATCATGTTATCAGGTGATGATGGGCTGTGGCGACCCCAATAGGAAGCAGCCAAAAGGGGGGAGGCATCGGCAAAACTTAAAAATACAAAAGCATTACGCTTTTCCTGTGGCGCAAGGGAAGGATGCCATCATGTCGGCCCGCTTAACACGATGAGCTTACCTGCCTCCACACAGCCATGTGAGTAGGAGCAAAAACACGAGGAATCCACCAAGCTTAAGCACAGAACACAAAAAATAAACCCTCAAAGATTCACTCTGGCTAAGCTAGAACAGCTGGGAGATGGGTTGACTGAGTGCTATATGCTAGCCTAGCTCTTATGCTCGTTGCTTCGAGACATTCCAGAGAGGGTAGTCAGGAGTTGAGGGTTGCATGACGCAGAAGGAGATTCAAGATGAGCTGCTGAGTGGAGGTTAACTCACTCCTTATTTCAGCGATAAACTCAGAGGTAACCATACACTCATTTAGTCCTTTTCACGATAGTATTCAGCAGTCTGTACTGACAGTTTATCTGTTCCTCGCCTCACAACTTTGAGCTAAAAGAAGATCCTTGCTCCACGTTGAAACAAAATCGTTAAAAGCAGTCAAAGTTTAAAAGATTCATGATAAAACTTTCCAATGTAGCATAAAATATCAATAGAATAGGCCAGTAAAAGCCGAGCTTCCATGCTGGTGGCGGTAGTTGTCTTATTTTCCTTGGGGAATGTGTCTTTATGTACCAGTTAACCATAAAGATGTAAATAGGTGGGAAAAATATGTGCATATATCAGTACTGGCAAAAGCTATTTTCAAAAATACTAGCATAAGTATCATCACAAAACAACTTAGAAGACCCTACTATGGTGCATCCCTAATTATGAGTTAATTTAATGTGATCTGATAAACAAGTTTCTTCTGTTATAAATCCATGGCTAATGGACAAAGATGCAGACTTCTAGATGTACGTTTCAGGCAGCTATTCCTTCCTACTTTTCTTCCATCTTTCTTTCATTCTTACACATCTTTGTTTCCCTTTTTTTTAAAATATGTATATGTTTTTTAACCATTTTGCATGTCAAAAATGTATTAGAAAGCTGTAAAACATACAAGAAAAGGTGAAAAATTGAATTTGCAAGGAAAACGTTGCATATTTATAATAAAAAATGTAAATGTGAGAAAAAAGGTCACAGGTTTACAAGAAAAAGTGGGAATTTGTTAAAAAAAAAAAGCAAATTTACATGTAAAAGTTCCAGATTTACAAGAGAGTTCAAATTTCTGAAAAATAATTGCTGCTGATGCATTTTCTTGAGCGATATTTCTCCTGGTATTTGGGACTGCCCTCCATCTTCCTCCTCACCCAGGTTACTCTTGCTCCCCCTGACTCTGTTAACCAGCCAACCAAACCCTCCCCGAGTCTGAAACTGTGTCTCATCCCCCCACAGAAACACCCCTTCATCCTCATGTACGAGGAGCGCTTTGTGGACGTCGCCGCCTACGTGTGCCGCATCCTGGATCAGATCACCGCCTCGCCCGTGTCTCCTATGTATGTTGACTGACAGATTTTGACCAAGGAGCAATGGCTTGTGTGTGTATGTCTGCTTGCGCCCGTGTGTGTACGTGTGGGGAGGGGTGGGGGCACTAAAGCTTTGTGATGCGACGGCTGTCATCTTTAGCCCACCGTAGGATCACCCGTTTATTCTGTCGTTCCAAAGAAAATGGGAACTAAAGTCCAAACCGCTCGGTGCAATGCGATCATTACCGTTAACCTTCCCATCTCCCATCAGCCCACTTTCAACCCATCTTCAGCGGGATAAACTTGAAGACATGCTATGGTCTTAGTAAATAAACCGCAATGCATCTTTTTATGTGGGGGAATAGAGTACATATATGGAATATTATATATATACTTGAACTTGTTGTACACAAAGAATCTACCGTATAAAAATGTCAACGCTCTTGACGTATGAACAAAAAATAGCCACCTTATGGATTGTATATTGTAGACTGTATGTATGCCTGTGTGCGTTCACCTGTAAATCTGACATGTACAGATGTATGCTGTCTAAACACACACACGCTCGCGCGGGTTGTTGTGGGCACCTTCATTTGTGGTGTAAATGAACAAGTATGCAGAAGTGTTTTCCTCTCCTGAAAGCTCATGGATTCGGTCGCATGGCTTTACTTTTTTTTTTTTTTTTTCTCTCTGTCGATATGCAATCTGTGAGAGTTTGCCTTGATGTGGGATTGGGACAGTTGGCATTTCTCTCATTTTTGGTGTTTCCTGCAGTTTGTCACTCATCTGCTGCTGTTGTGTTGAGTCACAGAGCTGAGCATCTGGTTTTCTGAAGGGTAAAAAAGTGTAAATGCACAATGTTGCAGAGCATCTCACTCATATCGGGCTCTAACTATATTTATGCAAATTGTAAAATCTTCAAAAGAGGATGAAAAATTGCTGGGCAATTTGACCTAGGATCAGCATCATAGTTAACTGACCCTTTCATGTCAGTTTTCATTTGTTTGCTATTTTTCCCCTCCCTTCTTCTTACTGACAAGGCTAGTAATTAAGCAACAACACACAGGAGTATCATATCACTGTGGTGTGATAGTAAATGAGTATAATTTAATAAAGAATGGGACTATTGTCATTTTATACACAAAATAAACACCCAGTGTTTGCAACACATAGCTCTTGAGAGCTGTGGCCCATGTCACGTGCACGGTAGCTAATTAGCTTGTTAGCTGCGTTGGGGGAGTCTTTTACACAGCTGTGATTGTGTTACCACCACATAGTGATTATGAATCTCATCGGGTTCTTAAATACAGCCTTAGCATTCCCATTTACTACCATTCCCTCTGTAAAACAGTTGAGATGATGCGGATAGCAGTCAGAGGCTAACGGCGACTTAGCTTGCTCCTTTTAGTGTTAGTATCTGTGCACATCACTTACTTTTTCTTGGTATCTTTAGATGGAATGGTCAGTCATCACGTACTATGTAGATGGAGATTGTGTTAATTGTATCACCCGTTATCTGCTCATAGGTTCTGCTGCATCTGAATAGCATTGACTGAGCTGCTCCAGGAGTTACATGGGCGGATATGTCTTAAAGGGGCAGTACATGAAAAGCTCTCTCATACACGCACACAGCAGGGAGCAAGATTCCGTTGGTTTTATTTCAGTTAATCGCCCAACCCTAGCACAAAGTCACTGCATTCCTTGTTTATGGCAGTGCAATGACATTACGCTGTTGACCAACAAAAACCACATCTAAAGTCAGTGGGACATTCAGTTGCTATTTAAGCAGCAAAACAAGGACACACTCTCCTCTTCATCCCACACTTGTTTCTCCTCAGAAGGCTTAGTGGCAGTCCTGTAAATAATGTCTCTCATGTTATCATGTTGTGCATGAGCATTCCATTTCCTCTGCATAAAACCCATCTGTCCTTCCAGGTGAACATGCCATTATAATAGCAATTCAACAGAGCTCATGTATAGCCATCTGTTAGGGCCCCTTTACACAGCACAGAGATCGTTGTGAGATTGGGCCAATTTTTTTGATGTTCGGGATCGTTTGGGAGATCCCTGTGTTTTGGGCTGAGTCAGAACTTTGAGGAGACCTTGTCAACTGTGGAGATCATTGAAGTTCATTGATAAATCAAAAATTGGTCAGCTCTCTCAATGATCTCTACTTCTGTGTAAAGGGGGTATAAAAAGTTAAATGTTGCACCCAGAACACACCTCCGAATAATTTAGTCAGAACAACCTTTTTGTGCTTTTTTGTTTTTTATTCCCACTGTCATAATAGCAAAATGGACTTGGACATGTTGATAAATGTTTGTGTTTTTAACCTCTTACTTTTGAGTAGACCACCTTAATTGGGTTGATTAACTTCAAATTGCATATTAAAGCTGCTTTATGCAACTTTGAATTAATTAATTGTACCAAATTGATGTGTCAATATAGGACCTTTCAAACTACGCTGGCAATCCAGCCAAACCCAGTAAGATCTGGGTTGCCTCGATTGTCTGAATAGGGTCACCTGGGCTAATTGACCCTGCAAGTGACGTGGGTCTTTCCCCACCTCACCTCTGATTGGCTGACATTTGACTAGGACAGCCTGGATAAATGTGCAGTGAAGTAGTTGTCACCGTCACCATGTCACAGCAACAGAGTTTAAATGAATCTGAAAGCTGGCCTTCATTATTCTGACGGATTATATTAATTTTTTAAGCGGCGTGTGTGCCACAATTACACAAATATCACAGCAGCTGAGTTTCTTTTAAAAGCATCAAGTTTCATTGAATCCACCTAGAGTCTGCAGCGGCTGTAAGCATCTCTGGCTGCCGTTGAGGCGAGACCAGCCTGTCCCGGAACAAAAGTTGTGGGAGACATACTTTGCTCTTTTGTGTATCCCAGTTCACCCCGCATTAACATGCACCATGTGATCCTTCTCTACTCCTCTTCTTTTTTTTTTTTTTTTTACATGACAGTCTCCTCCGTTTAAAACCCCCCCAAAAACTTAAGGAAAGCAACACACAAACACACGATCCCACCAAATAAGTGCAAACACACACACAGAGTGTTTCTTCTTGAATGAACACTATTTTGTGCCGATGTTTAAAATGATGGTAATTATGTAAAATGTCAGGTGCATTTTACAACCCTGTCCATTAAAATGGGGGACAAAGAGCAGCAACCAATGAATTATATAGATCAGTTATTCCAAACAACCAGTGATCTGTGCTGAATTTGACACGGTGGCAAAATTAAGACTTGTAAAAAGACTTGTAAGAACATTTACAACTCCAACTGTATTGTCAGTAGCCAGCGACCACCGCATCAGCAGCTTCCAGTATGACCGGTGCGCTCATGTGACATTGGCGATGTGACGACATGAAATTTGATACACCAGAGAAATGCACTGTCATCTGCAAGGGATCAGACCCAGGTCTGCTGGTAGTTTGAAAAAGCCATCCAGGGTTGATTAGATGTCAATTTATTCTAATGGAACCCCTGATTTCAGCTTGCCAATTAAAGGTTGAAAGCGGCTTTTGAGCATCACACCACAGTACATTTGCATCTTTGAAATAATGCGAAAACTGTTGTTTCTTAGCACTCTAATTATAATAATGGGTAATATTATTGAGTATTGTAAAAGAGGAAAAAGTACATGTAACCCCTTTAAAATCGTTAACAGATTCAAAATGAACTAGTTATCTTGACTGGCCAAAGAGGATGATTATTGTAGAGTAGGAGAAAAAGCTTTGATTTTGATGGAGTCATCGTTGGCTAAAATAAAAAGCTTGGTGGCCAAATTAATCATTGCTTGTTCTCAGCAAAAATGTATAAATTGGTAAAAGAGCTTTTGTAAGATGCCAAAGAAGACACAGATGAGGTTGATCACCGTTTTGTACTTTTGCTGTGAGGTTTGAAATCCGGCAGCTTCCTTCTATGTGGACTTTGTAGGGATTTTTTTTTATCCTCATCTTCAATCAGCTCTCAGAATAAAAGATGCTTAGTTTTGGGGCTTCAGCAGAACGATAACACATAAGAGTTGTTAACTGGAGCTGATCTGTTGCTATATTGGAGGTTTTCCCACTGCTGCAGGAATTTGAGGCAGTTCCAGGGTGGCCCAAAACTAATGAGGGAATGTTGATGGAGAAAAGAAGTCATTTACATGTTCTCAGTTTAATCACGTCAGTGTAGACTCTGGGGCAGTGTCTGCAGGTGGCTATCCACCCTGAAATTTTCATTCCAGATCGTCCAGGCATTAACAAACAGTAATCATGGCGAGTTCCTTTTCTCAAAGCAAGTTGGATGTGGGGCGTGCCCAACGAGTACTTCTAGCCCGTGAAGGTTTTAGCTCATGAAATCCAGGGAGCTTGGACAGCATCAACTTGAAGTCCATACTGGAACTTGGCTGCACCCAAGCACTGTGCATCATCGCTAATGTAAAATGTACAGTTTATTAGCACTTCTGTTTCATATGTCTCTTCTAACCACTCTCTGAATATGTCACTACGGTCCTTGTATTGCTGCATAAAGTGTTTTCTTTGGGCTTTGTTTCAAATTGCAAATAGCCAACGGGCTACAGCGGACAGTTTCCCCACTTTGCACAATAAAACAAAAAGTAACTAATTTGAAGTATAAATAATTTAAAAGTTAAAGAATGAAAACATTGGGCTAGATCAGTGTTTTTCAACTGCGGGTCCTCAGACCGCAGGGGATCTGTGAGAGAACGTTCGGAGTCCTGTGGGAAATTGTCTAATTTCACTTCTTAATTGTTCCAGGAAAAATTGCAAACAACTTGCTGCTGTTGTGTAGTGGCGTCTGCAGTGGCTCCTCTATGTCAGCTGGTGGCAGCACAAACACAAGCCCACCTCTTCTTCCTCCTCCTGTTGACATAAAACGCTCCGTTAGAGCCGGGACCCCCTTGCATCTGTTGGGGAGATCCAAAAAACGGCGCCATGCTACAATGCCACCCAGTGTGGAAAAACCCTCCACCAAGCGGTGTACACAATCACCACGAAGATCCGCCGGTGCTGTGTCGAGAAAATCACGCTGCCCCTTCATGGCAAGAGACGTCTCATTTTCAAACTAATTCACTCTCCCAGCAGTGGTGAAACACCAACGCTGAATGGCCATCATCACCAAGCATCAAGCGAACTACTGGCACGAGTTGACAAAATAACTCGTGCAGAACACGAACTCATGTGCCCTCTCATCACCTGAAGCAAGTGCACGTGTGTTGGTGCCTTTCTATTAACTTTGTATGTAATTGTGCTGCATTTCACACTAGTTAATTTAGTTGCGCCTGTCACCCCTCCCAGGGTAAAAGCCGTCAACAGGAGTCCTCCAGAGCTTTCTGTCCCATGCATTTGTTTCGAGTAGGCTCCAGGTGATGCCCAGCTTCTTCGTGTCTGCCTGGAGGTCTTGCCGCCAGGTGTTTCTCACCCCTACTCTGTTTCTCCTGGGGGTACCAAGACGAGGCCTGCCTGGTGGTACTGGAAGCTAGCTTTCTCAGCGTGTGCCCAAACCGTCCCCATCTTCTTCTCCTGCATTACTACTTTACTGTACAGAGATGTGGTGTGTGACAATCAACATCAGCAAAGTGCAGGCCTTTACCAATAACTGTCTTGAGAAGAATCTTGAAGATCTACTGGCCAGAGAAATTCAGCAACGCCAGCCTATGAGAGAGGATGCATTTCATACTGAGTATAAACAAATTGCAAGACTAAATTGTCGTTAGATATGCCGTAATAGGCTACAGTATGGTGGGGTGTCGTGGGATGTTTTTTAAGCCCTGTAAACCTGTAAAAAGGGTTCCGAGGCTCCAAAAAAAAGGTTGGAAAAACCCTGACTTAGATCATCTTAATGGTGGTATGGGTCGGATAAATTTATCTGAAATCAGAGAGGAACTTACCTTTCCAGGTTGTTGTCATAGAATAATTTTTATTACCCACTTGCAACAGAGTCGTATCCGTCTGTGTAGCTGTGCTCTAACCCAAAAGGAAATGATGCTCGGGTGACCATACTTGGCACACAGGTTGACCATGGGAGTACCATGTTTGGCTATGCTTTTGGGCTCAAAGGTCATGGTCACATAGTCATAAAAGGTCAAAATCACTGTTGGCTTATAGTAACTTTATTATGAGAGAGAGAACCACCACATTTTAACATTAGCTAGAATGAGGTCTGGGACACCTCCTGAATGTCCAATGACCTTGATTTGACCTTGAAGATAAGTATGGTCTGAAAATAGGTCATGGCGTCCCATCAGAATTGAAGCAGAAAGTCAGCCAGGGATTTTCCCTACTATATGGCATTTCCAACGGGGATAGGGCTGTAAGGCGTGGGTCTGCATCTCCGAGTGCAATTCTAGTTGCCTTTGTCATTACGTCTTTGAGAACAATTGGCGATTTCAGACAGAAAAGGAACTCACCATGGTGATTAGAAAGATAAGAATAAAGCTTTCTGGAACTACAAGTCATATTGCTTGTTCAATTACGCCTCTGGATTTACGCCACTCTATAAACGGCCTACGAGTTCCTGTTGTGGGAAACAGCTGATAAAGTTACTACAGAATGCATTGTTCACTTGTGTAAATGTGTATGTATATTTCACATCTTTAATCTGCTTTTCCTGGCAGGTTCTGCTCAGAAATTAAGGCTTGTTCTTTAAAACAAACGGGCAAATCCTGCCAAGTGGCATGTTGGGGGGGGCTCGGCACACTTTGAGAATGAGCCTTAATCCCAGTCTGCAGCCTGTCACAGCACTGTACAGTTCAAACGTCTCATCCACACTGATCACATATCCGGCATGCTGCCATCTAAAGGCAAGCAGCAGGAACTACATGTTTGAAAGTCCTGGCAGAGGTTTCCTGCCAAAAAAGATGATTTAAATGCTGCTAAATCACAATCAACTCTAGTACCAACTACACAGCTGACAGGAGACTAGGGTGATCACATAGATGGACTTGGTGTATTGCTCCATGAATCAGCATGTCTGTCTGGCCTGCACTGATAAATAGAATGTTTCCACAAAAAAATAATGTATTAAACTTGGACGCATCTCTGTAGTCCAGAACACACACTCTCTCTCTCTCTCGCTCTCCTATTGCAGTGACAGGGAGGGCACAACTTTGAGCTTATCGATAAACCGCAGTCATTCTCGTTGGTATAGCGTTGAGACGCAAAGTTGGAAATCAACACTAGTATCCTGATTTGGAAAGGAAGTGAACATGTGTCTAGAGACACCTCACACTGGATGTGTTCAATTACCATGAAAACTAAAGACCTTGCAAACTTCTATGAAGGCTGTTGCAATTTTGAGAGGAAAAAAGAATTTACTCAAAAAAGCCACAAATTTACTAACGAGAAGTTTAGAATTTGGAATAAAACCGTAGACGGAGGGAAACGGTGCTTGCTTACATGGGAAAAAAAACCTGTTTCGAAGGAAAAGTTACAAATTTCCAAGAACAGAAGTGTTTTTTTCAAGACAAAAAGTCTCATACAAGATAAGGTTAAAGTTTAGGGCTAAAGTTGTCAATTTATTGTCAGCGGGTCAGTTTATACTAAAAACTGGACTGTTTTATTTTAGGGCTTAAACATGTTTAACACTTGGTCAAAGTGGCTTTTTCCAGAGTAGAGGTTACCGATCACTCTTCTAGATCAGGATCAGACTCAACTGTGGTGTGTGTATGTACATCTGAAATATATGATATTGGTCTTTTCCGACGTATCTGTGGTTTCCAAAATGCATACACAGTATCGTATGTAGGGGTGGGAGAAAAAAATTGATACAACATAATATAGACACCAGTATCATTATGTTTTTTTTTTTTTTTTTGAGATTATTAATAAATGTAGCAAATACTAACTTGGCTCTTTGCGTACCAGAGTAATCTGCCCACTAGATGGAGCTAACAAAGGAGAGGATCATAAGGTGTCGCTGGGAGTGGGGCGAGACAGATAGGGAATGAGAAATCGTGATCTATATCGCAATACTCTGTCACAAAATTGTGATTAAAATTATATTTTATACACTAATTCCGACCGAGCAATCTGGACAATAGGGATTCCTATATTCCCCGATAATCACACTTGTTTCACCGAATATGTATCACTCCGCTTCAGCTGTTGTCCAATAATCCTTTAATTGTAGTTATCAGTGGCTTATTATAGTATTGAGAGTTGCAATACTGTTGGATACCTTCATTTCCACAGTGTGGCGCTGTTTGAAAAGAGATGGTCCTAAAAATCCAGACCTCTGTGAACCGTTAGTCCTGCCCTTGTAGACATCTGGCTAGTTAGTCTGGCTCCGGTTTCCTCCCACAATCCAAAGACATGCATGTTAGGTTAATTGGTTATTCTAAATTGTCCCTAGATATCTGTTTCCTATAGGCCCTTAGAATAGAGGGTTAGTACTAGTGAAAGCGCTTTGAGTGGTCTTTGTGACTAGAAAAGCGCTATATAAGTGCAGGTTAGTTAGTTACGTTTGTTTCTGTCTATGATAAATGACATCAATAAATCCGCATGAAGCCAGCTGAAATCTGGCAGGTGGCTACAGAGGAAATTGGTTATGGCCATCTGCCGGAGCAGTTCTCTGTAGCAGACCACAATCGACAAGAGACAACAAAACAGATGAGCTACAGTTGGATTTGTCTTGACTAACAAACCATGATCCCTTTGTGGCGACAGACTCTTTATTTAATCTGAAAATGTGAGTGAGCAAAGTGCATGGGAATCTAACATGGAAGTGCGCCCAAGCTAAATTGCTAATACGCTAACTAGCCACGGCACAAATTGCGTAACCCAGATAGCTTTCTTCTTGGACATATGTATATATAAACACTGACATCTGCACAACATCTAATTTGGTTACATGTGTATGAAATGACAATATGCCTATTCTTTTCTATATTATGCTCATGCTGTTTCTAGGTTAGTTTTTCATCAAATAACACACCTAAATACTGAACTACCTGTACTTGCTCTAACTTTTGGCCATAAAGTTTTAAAGAAATTTCTTTGTGACTTTTAGAGAAGCAAATCACTTGTGTCTTTGAGACTGATAATTCAAAAGCCCACCAGTTTGCCTATTGTTCAACTTGGCCTGCATTTTCTTCTGAATGTACACAAGATTACGTCCCCTTATCCCCACCCTTCCGAGGGCGTGGAGGGTGAAACTGGGCATCCTGGCAGAAGTGAAAACAATATCTGTCACAGGTCTGTGGTGGACCACTCCCAGTTACATGGGGTGAGACTGGACATCCTGGCAGATAAACACATCTGTCCAAAGGTCTGTGGTGGACTTTTGCCAGTCGGTGCATTGTGACATGCACTACACAAAGAGCAGAGATAAACAAACCTATCATCTGGTCAGTCACTGCAACAGATACTGGAGTCAGATTGTCTTGGCCTGTCCTTGCCACTGATAATACCTCTATCTGCCAAGAATGTGCTGCTAGTCCAGCAAAAGCTAGCGGTACTCAAATACTTTGCAATTTCATGAAATGGTCAGTCAGAAAGCAACTCATACCAGCTCGGACGTCGCCCAGGTTAACAAGGTCAGGAGTTCCTGGCAGCGGAAGGCTAAGGACAGAGCTGTGTGAAGAAATCTGATCAGACCTAAATGAAACAGTCATTGTCACCCCTGGCTTACTGCTATGAAGAAGAAGAAGAAGAAGAGAGGTGCTTAGCAGCAGTTAACTGGGTACATTCGTAAGGGGCTACTTTTCTTGTCGGAGAAGACAAACAAAAATCATATTTTATCCTGTATTGCTGTCATTTAATCGACTGTGTTTGTGGAGCTGTTGTATAAATACAATGTAACACTCAAGGTCGTGCTTCGCGTCGGGCCTACGACTGAATCACTGCAGTGATATATTCACTGATACTGCACTCCCTCTCATGCAGTATTGCTTAAGTGGCTCAAGAATCCCACCCCTAATAGTACAGAGTACCCATTTTGGAAACTGACAGAAATGGACCATGTCGGTACCACCTTCTTTCTACAAATAACTCAAACGAGTAGCAGTACTTAAAGTAAAAACCAAGACTATCATTCAGGGTAACTCTCATGGAAAAAAAAAAAAAATCAGACTGCTTGGAATTAGCTAGTTTACCAAACTGATGGACATTTGTCTGTCTGCTAAAGATGTTAGCCATACAAAGAGGTTTGAATGCTTTTGTCCAAACTGGGAGGGTAAAATATTACAACCAATGTGGTGGAGATGTAATACAGCCCAGTCTCGATTCTCTCCAAAAATGGTGCAAAGCCCACAGACGGCACCACAAACTGTCTCCGGGTCTGCTCTTCTGTCACGGGATGTTTTTTTTCTGTTTTTACCAGGAAGCTAACTTACGTCTGGTAGATGTGAATCTCCAGGGTACATGTTGTAAAAACTGCAATTTACAAGAATGTTCATATTAGATTATAAGATAATATTAAGGGCAATGAATATTGTATCTTTATCAAGGGTTACAAATAAAGTTCCCATTGAAAAGATTTTTTTTGTGTGTGTTTCTTGTGAATGTGAATACAGGAGAAGTTCTGAAGCACTTTTGCTGTGACAAGTTTATTGCTGCTTTTAATACAGAGATTCAGGGGAAAATACTGTTATTACACTAGTAAAGCAAGTCTGTGGCCAAGCAACATGGAAGCTTCTGTCAGACGTGATCCTGGTTTCCTTGATCAAGGAGAAATGTTGCAAAATGAACACAAAGGCAGAAAAAAAACAGCTTCTGCCAACAGAATGTGGAACATAAATCATAATCATGGTGGGAATCAGTAGATAACATGGAGCACATTAAATAAGCCTTACTTGGTCAAAACAACACAAAATGATGAAACCAGTGTTAGAAGAGGACATAAAAAATAATTCTTTAGTTCTTATTGGCTTTCCGGTCTTTTAGATGAAAAGATCATTTCATATTTTTCTATGACGATCAACACTTCAGCCAGCATAATTTAGCTACAGACTTTAGTCTCGAAAGCAGGCAAAGTCTTGTGTGAAGCTAGAAGTCAACTTAAATTTGACTGTAATTCAGTTTTATTGATGGAGAGCCAGTTTACAAAATCTCACCTTAAGACACAATAGTAAGGAGGAAAAACCCATAATGATTATGGATGGGGATTTTAGGCAGAAATACTATTCACTACTTCACCAATAGTTGGCCCTCACCTGCTCACAGATAACTCTGCAGGTTGAGGTTCTGCTGTAGCATCCTAGCTTGGCCTGGTAGAATTTGTACTGGAGTGCGGGGCGGGGGGGGGGGGGGGACCACATTTTACTTCATTTTTCATTAATTTCACAATTATGGAAGTGCTTGGATTTACAGATTTGTCATTTTTATACTGTAGCATCTGTGTCATCTTTATGTGAAACCTTGCATAAATGTCTTTTTTGGTCAATACACAATACCAGTCTATCACCTGGAACAGTATCGATTGTAGTTCTTCTTTGCACAAACAATTTTAGATAACCTAATATTTTTCCTTCAAATGTTGACCATACAGTTGATGCCTTAAGGCTGAAATGATTATTACCTCCACCAAGGAGGTAATGGGATTGGGGCAGTTTATCTGTTTTTATTCCCTGCCAGTCGAAGACCAAAAGCTGGATTATGTTATGGGGCCAGTTGTCTTTTGTGAAATCAGCTCCTCCTACAGTTCTGTTCTGATAGTTTTCAAACTTGGTACCAGGGTTTGATATACAATGATGATGTGCATATTGCAATTTGGCTCCAATTGGATGATTTTTGCAGGAGTTATAGCCCCTGACTTATGATCTCTTATTTCACCTCAGCTCGTAGACAGTAACAGTCTTGTGAAATCAACTCCTAGTTTTGTTCCAAATGTTTTGAAACTTGGTAACAGGTTTTGCTATACATCAATGATGTGCATATTGCAATTTGACTCTGATTGGATGATTTTTTGCAGGAATTCTAGACCTTGAAGTCAATGTCAAAGATCAGTTTTTCACTAAATCTTTTAAATATAACTACTGGAAGAAAATGTAGGCTCTTCAAACTGATACCATAGTTGTCTCTAAGCCCAATCTTGGACAGCTTACACCCAATGACTATGGGTTTGGGGTCAAAAGGTCAAGGTTAGCATTCCCTACGCCCTCTTACTATAGAAGCTCTCTGGGGCCACCAAAATTGCTACACAGGTTCACCTTGGGATCCTGACCTACAACTATGGGTTGTACATTCATGGATGATAGGCTTATCATGATTTGGTTCTGCCCCAATAATTATATGGAAAAGTTGAAAACTGCGCTCCTTCAGTAAGTATTGGGATCTTCAAAGAAAACGGAGGCGGGGGGAAGTTTGCACTTGCCTCAGAGTGCTCTTGTTTAGCAGGATTATGCAAAAACTGTGTGATGGATTTTGATGAAATTTTCATCAGAGGTGGCCCTTAGGCTACAGATGAAGCAACTATTTTGGAGGTGATCCATGAGTGCACACCTCTGCTAAGGCCCTATCTCACAATGTGTGGACAGACGGAGGTATGGGTGGATGGCCAGAGTGAGGGAGGAACTTTAAAAACCATGACAACATCAACTAGAGAGCACTTAAAGTACCGAGAGAGATGACAATACCAAAACTAATGGACAATTTTATGATTAGCTAAAGGGCTGTCCACACCAATCACTATAAAGATAACTATAAAATTATAGTTTTAAAAATCATTCTAACTCATGTGGGTGGCAGTGTCCACACTGCTGTAGTCACCAAACTCAATGATCATCAGTTAGGCCTGCATCCAGGTTGTGCTCAAGGTCGAGCTCACAGTTAAAAATCAGGTGATCTAGGCACTCACGTGATTTCAGAAAAAAAATCATTATACCTCCTAGGCAATTGCCCCATTGCTCGCCAAACTCACAATGATCCTCAGGTGGGTCTGCATTCAGGTTGAGGTCAAGGTCATCGTCAAAGGTCAGGAGATCTGGGCATTTATAATTTCACAAAAAACATTACTCCTCCTAGGCAACTGCCCCAATGTTTGGCAAACTCGTGCACAATGATCCTCAAGTAAGTGTTCATCTAGGCCATGGGTGTCAAAGTCATTCCATGGAGGGCCAAGACCCTGCAGGTTTTACCTCCACCCAGTGTCTTCAACAGGTGATTTCACTGAATTTCTTCCTACTGATTGCTGATCAGTGAAAACACCTGCTGGAGACACTGGATGGAAGTAAAACATGCAGGGTCTTGCCCCTCCATGGAATGAGTTTGACACCCCTGATCTAGGCTGTGCTCAAGATCAACCATCAGGAGATTTGAGCACTCTGGGTGAATTCATCAGGCCGGAATGAGCTACTCCGGTCATTGACGATCTTGTGAAATGATTTTCGAGAGGAATGGTCGTGTCATATTTGTGTCCTGCTCCGCAAGTGTGAACATCCGTACTGTTTCCAAGCCCACCACGTCCAAGATGGCATTTGGCCTTCTGGTAAGCGTTCTCCTGCAACAGGGGGTCTCTAACCTGGGGCTCCTGGAACATTCAGCTTTCTGTGGGAAATTTTCTAATTTCATTCCTTAATTGGTCCAAAGATTTGCAAATCATTTTTCATTGTTGTGCATGTGTTCGGTAGGCACCCATGCACAACAACAGCAAATTATTTGCAAATGTTTGGACCAATTAAGAAGTGAAATTAGAAAAATTCCCTTAGAAACCTGAACGTTCCAGGACCCCCAGGTTGGAGACCCCTGTCCTACAGTGTATCTTCTAAATTAATGCTTGAGGTGAGAAATTTAGTTACTGTGTATTTGTTAAACTTTTCACAGACAACAGCTAGTTTAAAAAAAATCAACAAAACAATTGTAACAGCAGTGTGACTAGAATGCGTTGTGGGAAGTTCGATATAGACAATGTTTGGGAAGCAGGGAAACGCATGCCTATGTCGACGCACAACTGTTATGTCTAGGTCCATATGCTGTATTCACAGTAAATATCTGAATATGCTGGGTTCCAGAAGACTAACGATGGCCAGACATTCTGATTCTGTAAGAAAATGTCCTAAGATAACAACAAGGCAATCTAAGTGGTTCCTTCATTTTTGCATCACAGTTTTAACAGCGGATTCCTTGCAAGTTGTCTGGCAAGAGTCCCAATCTGTTAGAAAGGAATGTTGGCATAAATACAGGATCAAGTATAAATATAAAAGCACAAAATAAATAACCGAAGATGCTGGAATCACATGGAATTACAAAGAAAATGGAGCTTTTTTTTTTTTTTCATTTGAACTGATCGGATTACACAACAAAGGGAAACTGAGTTGTGTTGGGGGCTTTAAATATAGTATCTGTCAGGATTCATAGTACATTTCATATAAAATTGTAAAAGGAAATTTATATAAAAAATTCTGTTGTCCAAGTCACTTGTATGCTGATAAGACCAAAGGTTTAAAAAGATGTTAACTTCTCTCCATGATGTCATCCTGTGGATAAACACGGCAGAGTGAACAAATGCGTATTAATAAAAAAGCTCCTTCATAGCATTCATATATCAACCATTAACTACACGCGTATTCTAAGCTCAAGCGAACTGTGAGGAGTGTGTGTTAAGCTAGAAAAGCGGTGACATTGCTGGAAAATTGTATTTACATCAAATTAAACTAGAATGCACTAGAATTGTGTTCTCCCACGCCGCTGACACAATATTCAGACGTCAGCTGGTCTCTGTCAGCACACAGTCGTGATATTTACAATATGGCCGTTAATCAGTGATCCAATTCACCTGGGAAGTCTTCTCAGGGTTGTTTTTTTTTCTTCCAGTAATACAAACAAAGTATACATTGGTTTGGAATCTGTCTTCAAGTCAAGGTGGAATAACACTGATACTGTATGAAGTACTTGCATGAAGCACTGTAATAAGTCCACACGTCCACTGTCCAGTCTGTTCTCACTGGTGGGGCTGGTAATGTGTGTCACTGGTTGCCTTCTTCACGCAGGGGGTGTCCATTAGGAGTGACGCAGCCCTTACTCCATCAGAAATTAAGGCGCAGGGTCACACTGTGGGATAGGGGACGTGTTGTCGTCGGTGTTCTTGGTAATTGTGCGCATCGTTGTCCAAAAAGGACAAAGATTGTGTCAAAAAAAGCACCTGGTCTTTGGGTTCTGTGTATGATGACACAAAGAGGGCCTCATTTCAGCAAAAATATAGAAAAAATATGTATATGTATTTATTATTTAGCCATCAGTCTGTGGTTAATTCAACTATATTCTTTAACGTAGCTAACTCTGGGTTCAGTACTTCTTTGGCGACTTCTCAGCTGACATCAAAGTCTGTCCAGCTGCTTGTGTTTGGACGGCTGCGGGCTTTCACCACTGCTCCAGGTGGAGGTCCATGGCCGAGTTCAAGTTCATGTCTGTCGCGTCCAGGAACTCCGTGTTAAAAATGCTGGGCACGCTGGGCGCCGCAACGCTGAAGGCAGTGGCGGAGCTGGGCGGCGTCAGGTCCAGCCACTCCATCGTCTCCCACGGCGTCTCGCTGAAGGTCATGCTGACCATCCCCTGCACCTCAGAGTGGCGGTGATGGTGAGGGTGGTGGCTAGGGGGGGTGGTGTACCCGTCGGCGTCTCTGTTCCCTTCATCTTCCTGGGCCCCGTCCTCGGCAGCCATTTTGAGGAGGGCCGCCTCCCCTCCGCGGCCGACGGGGCTGCCCAGCAGGGTCTCCAGGTGGCCCTCTGTGACGTTGTTGGCCGCGTGGTCGTATGGAAGCTGGTGTTCGTAGTGTCTGTGGAACCTCGGGAGGACGAGACCGGGGCACCCTGGGGACACAGGAATGTGAGGCACAACTTTGGTTAGAGAGGACCGCTCCCTCTCTTCTCTGGCGTTAGCCGGCATCTCTTGAAGAGAAAGACGAGAGGAGGGAGGGTCACAGTCAGTGGGTGGGTTGTGTTTTTTTGACGGGGGCTTCACAAATTCAGCATGAGGTACAAATGGATAAGTGTAAATGAGGTACAAATTTGCAAGAATAAAGGTGCAAAAATGATGCCAATTTAAAAACTGAAAAAGTCACAAATTATGAATTACTGCTGACGCAGGATAAAAATGTAGCCAACATCCAGATGAGCGTTGAAAAAGTTGAAAATTTACAGGAAAAAAGTTGCAAATTTATGAGGAAAAAAGTTAAAAATTTACAGGACAAAATTAGGAAATTTATGAGGAAAAAAGTTGGAAATGTGCAAGAAAAATGTTGCAAATCTACAAGAAGGTAAAGATTTACAGGAAAAATTACAAATTTGAGAAAAAAGTTGCAAATTTATGAGAAAAAAGTTGCAAATCTACAAGAAAATTACAAATTTACAGGAAAAAATTTCTAATTTTTGAGAAAAAAGTTGAAAATTTATGAGAATAAAGTTGCAAATCTATAAGAAAAAAGACACAAATTTACATGAAAAAAGTTGCAAATTTGAGAAAAAAGCTTCACATCTATGAGAAAAAAGTAAAGAAAATTGCAGAAGAAATTTTGAAATTTATGAGAAAAGTTGCAAATTTGTGAGAAAAAAGTAGAAAATTTATAAGAAAAAGGTTTTAAAAAATTACAGGAAAAAATTAAATTTATGAGGAAAAAAGTTGGAAATGTGCAGGAAAAAAATGTTGTAAATCTACAAGAATTGTTACAGATTTACAGGAAAAAATTTGCTAATTTTTAAGAAAAAAAAGTTGAAAATTTATGAGAAAGTTGCAAATCTATAAGAAAAAGAGAAATTTACATGAAAAAAGTTCAAATTTATGAGAAAAAAGCTTCAAATCTACAAGAAAAAGTCAAAAAAAAAATTACAGGAAAAAACTGACAAATTTATAAGAGGTTTTTCCTTTGCATTTCTGCTTCGAATTGTTGCTTCAAAGTAATTTTATTTAGTTCTGGAACATGATTTTTAAAAACAAAAGTTTTATAATGACATTGGGGAGCAATTCTGTTTTCTTTGCCAGGTTGATTGACATCTATGAATGGGGATGGGGGGATGACACCCCCCCCCCCCCCCCCGGTCACAGTGGACATTCTGACTGGATTTATTTGGGCTCTGACTGCACACGTCACACACTTGTTGAATGCCAGTGTTGCGGTTTGAATTTCCACTTACCCCCGCTCTCAATGAGCACATCCCAAAGCTCGTCCATCTGCTGGCTCCGACTCATCTGCTGGAGGAGTATCAAGAGTGATTCTTTTGACGATTTGAACACCATTTTAACTGCAATGTGTTCACAGTATGCAATATGAACGTATTGTAGCTTCCAAACTTGCAGACTGGAGATTATGGCTGCATGAACTTTTAGCACAGACTTTTTTTTTTTGACAAAGTAGACTTTCATGGATCCAAATGGGAAAAAAATTAGTTTCCATCAAGCTATACATGTGAAAATTTTGAGGAAGCCCAATTAAAATCTTGGATGGAACATAGCATGATATTAACATTACTGAAATCACAAAATAACAAAAAAAAAAAAAAACCCTTTAAAGATGACTTCTCAGCTATGCAACATGTTTCCACTCTGATAAAACAAACTGGTTCAGTGCCCTATGAACTGGTATTGTTTCCTGGAGGCTTAGCAACCCTTCTCTTGGATTTATTTCAGGGTGGCTACACAAATGCCACTCAGTATTACACCAGATATTTCATTCATTTAGGGGCTTCACTTTGGATTTTGCTGCTGTCTTCATGATGTATGAGAGGGCTGCTCACTAAACATTCCCCCTGACCCACTTCTGGTCATTGTAGGAGGCGGAAACTTCACAGGTATAATAATCCAAATCTTTATAGGTCACAAGGTAACGTGCAGCTCTGAAATCCCAAGAGTTTCTCTTTCACAGGTGCTAAGGTGGAGTAAGGTGTGATAATGGCGTCAGCTGAATGCGGCTGCACACCACAGCAGACGATCGATGACACGAAAGACTCACGGTAAAATGACATTCATTTATACAGCGATTTTCACTCATCTCTGGATGACCAAAGTGCTTTTACACAGCCTGCTATCCACCCATTCACACACTGATTGCGGCGGAGCTGCCATGCATAGGCGCTGGCCTGACCCACTAGGAGCAACTGGGGGTTCAGCATCTTGCTCAAGGGCACTTCGACATGCAGACCACAGAGAGAGCAGGAATCGAACCCCTGACCTTTTGATTAGAAGTCGGCCACACTACACCTGCGCCACAGCTGCCCCCAAAGAAAAAAATACTAATTTACATGATGGGGAGGAAGCCCCACATCGTATGACGTAGTGGAGTGCTGGCACTGACAGGTCAAGTGTGGTCGGACATCAGCGGAAACGGCCCCTACTCAGTGTTGCCAGGTTTCATGAGAGAAACAAGCAACCAGCGCTATGGAAACAAGCCCAAAAAAGCCCAACAGGCAACCTACCACATTGTGTAAAATACAATCATGTGAAAAAATTAGGACACCCTGTATAAGCCTTTTTTTTTTAAAAAAACATATTTGGACATATGGATATTTAATATCAATGTTAAAAATACTGAGAGATTCATGTAATACAACTAAACAGTTAAAAATTAATTTAAGACTTTTTTTCAAATTCTCTGTAAAATGTAATACTAAACAAATAGTGAGGAATAAATTAGGACCCCCCAACTTTTTTTTAGGACATCCCCACATTCATTCCCACTTACAGTGGCTAAAATAAATTTTAAAAAATGCAAATAAAAACAAAAACAAGGTTAGACAGATATGTGAACGTTTCTTAATAAAGAACTGAATATTTAATGGGGTGTCCAAATTTTTTCACGACTGTATGTCAATATATAGATTTATTTTTGTTTGCAGTGAAGACTGTAAACAGCACTGAATAACAATTTTATAAACCGTAATTAATGGAAAATACATGTGCATTCTGCATAAGCATCAGCAAATTTATAGTAAACACAGTCAACATAAAAACTGAATAAATTAAATTTTTAAACTCTGATCAAAAGAAAAGACGTGTGCATCCTGCATAAGTAACAGCACTAAACACGATGACAGTTTAGTGATGTGGGATGATGGGAGTTGTTGTCTGCTAGTCGTTTAAACAAAAACTAAATATTACTCTGTTACTATATGACAGCCGACAACTTTAATTACGTGGAAAATTATCTTTTAAATTGACAAACGTGCAGCTCGTGGCAAAATTTGACTGGGATCAATAGATAATTTTGCTCTTGCCACTCATTTCAATGGAGAATTTTTTTTTCGATTTAAGGTCCCATATGCACTGATCTGTATAAAAACCCTGGATAGCTCACGCCCCATTAGCGAGTACAGAGCCGAGTGGAGTTGGGTGGGCCACTGATCTCTATAGACAAACTGGATGTATCATTGGACGCCAGAAGTGAAGCCCCTGGCCGGCCACTTTTACCTCAATGACTTCCCCAAAAATAAACAGATTTTGAACTTCTTGGTATGGAGACACAGCTTATAATCTTGTGCAGCTGGTGAACTATAGAAATTGAGTTAGCCGTCGATTTGGATGTACTAGTGTTTTGGGAATACTAATATGGTGGCCAGGTGGCTTCACTTCTGGCAGCCAATGATCCGGCTAGTCTTTCTATAGAGATCACTGAGGTGGGCACGGTAACCAGGAAACAGGGTTGTGGATAGGTCGTGTAAACTAACTATCGCGCTCATGTTTTGTGGGGAGCTGGGAGAGCTGTCACACAGACAGCAAAGCAAGCCCAAATAAGCAGCTAAACCCGCAACCCACGACTGACAAGATTTGCAAGTGACTTTAGAGAAAAACAAGCTCAAAGTCAGTTATAATAAGCAGACTTGGCAACTATGCCCCCGTTCCCAAGTATCCATAGGTGGCCATTGATGAAGACACCATCCGGAAAGTGGGGGCCACCATTCTGGAGTATCGCCGCATAACCATTGGCCAACTAGCCCAAGCTGTCAAGATCAGTGGGGAAAAAAAGTCTTCCATGATCATTTGCACATGTGGAAATTGTTTGTACAATGGATTCCCCAGTTGCTCACACTTTTCCAGAAGCAGGAATGAGTCACGTACTCTCAGGCTCTTTTGGCCATGTGTGAAAAAAACCAGGAGGACTTCTTCAAGAGACAACACATGGGCCGTTTGTTTAGATCCAGAAATTAAAGTCCAGCTGAAGCAACGGAAGCATTATGACTCACCAGCTCCGAAGAAGGGATACTGTATGTCCAACCCTCAACAGGCAAGGTCATGCTCATGGACTTTTGGGACAAGAATGGACTACTGATGATGGAGTTCCTGGCAAAGAGTACCACAATTACCAGGACTTTCACTGCTGCAGAAATTTCAGAGGGCCATCAAAACCGAGAGGCGTGGCAAGCTGACCAAAGGTGTCTGCCTCCTGCAAGACAACGCCCCGGTTCACAACTCACATGTTGCCCAGACAGAAGCACAGTCCTGCGGCTATGAAATCCTTCCTCATCCCCATAACTCTCCTGACCTTGCACCATCTGACTTCCACCTCTTTCCAACCATCAAGTCATTTTTGAAGGGCGGACGCTTTTAAGACCATGAAACGCTGATTTTCGAGCTCAAGTTGTGGCTTCTGACACAGACTGCAGACTTCTACAGATGAGGTCTCCACAGCTGCATAAAGCAATGGGAGAAGTGTGTGACCCTTGGTGGTACCTAAGCAGAGAAAGTCTAATAACTGTGCCAAGTTTGGTTCCTCCCAGTCTATGGGAAATGAGATTTCCTGGGATATGGTCACCTTCCTAGATAAACTGCAAAACGAAACTGAGAGAAATAGAAATCATTTCATACTTTATGTAATGGAGTAGCACAAGTATGCTTTAAATGCCAAAAATCGTGATGGAAATCAAATAATTATCTTGACAGGACTTATCCAGATTAAATTTGCTGGCAATCTTAATTTACTACTGACAATGCCAGGTACATGATTTGTAGAATCTTGTAAGAATTCATCATTTCAGTATCATATTATTAGTCTTAATTTTAGAGGTTTTTTTTCTCATACATACAGTGGGGAAAAAAGTATTTAGTCAGCCACCAATTGTGCAAGTTCTCCCACTTAAAAGATGAGAGAGGTCTCCAATTTTCATCATAGGTATACCTCAACTATGAGAGACAAAATGAGAAAAAAAAATCCAGAAAATCACATTGAAGGATTTTTAATGAATTAATTGGTAAATTCCTCAGTAAAATAAGTATTTGGTCAATAACAAAAGTTCATCTCAGTACTTTGTTATATACCCTTTGTTGGCAATGACAGAGGTCAAACGTTTTCTGTAAGTCTTCACAAGGTTTTCACACACTGTTGCTGGTATTTTGGCCCATTCCTCCATGCAGATCTCCTCTAGAGCAGTGATGTTTTGGGGCTGTCGCTGGGCAACACAGACTTTCAACTCCCTCCAAAGATTTTCTATGGGGTTGAGATCTGGAGACTGGCTAGGCCACTCCAGGACCTTGAAATGCTTCTTACGAAGCCACTCCTTCGTTGCCCGGGCGGTGTGTTTGGGATCACTGTCATGCTGAAAGACCCAGCCACGTTTCACCTTCAATGCCCTTGCTAATGGAAGGAGGTTTTCACTCAAAATCTCACGATACATGGCCCCATTCATTCTTTCCTTTACACAGATCAGTTGTCCTGGTCCCTTTGCAGAAAAACAGCCCCAAAGTATAATGTTTTCACCCCCATGCTTCACAGTAGGTATGGTGTTCTTTCTCCTCCAAACACGACAAGTTGAGTTTTTACCAAAAAGTTCTATTTTGGTTTCATCTGACCATATGACATTCTCCCAATCCTCTTCTGGATCATCCAAATGTTCTCTAGCAAACTTCAGACGGGCCTGGACATGTACTGGGTTAAGCAGGGGGACACGTCTGGCACTGCCGGATTTGAGTCCCTGGCGGCGTAGTGTGTTACTGATGTAGCCTTTATTACTTTGGCTCCAGCTCTCTGCAGGTCATTCACTAGGTCCCCCCATGTGGTTCTGGGATTTTTGCTCACCGTTCTCATGATCATTTTGACCTCACGGGGTGAGATCTTGCGTGGAGCCCCAGATCGAGGGAGATTATCAGTGGTCTTGTATGTCTTCCATTTTCTAATAATTGCTCTCACAGTTGATTTCTTCACACCAAGCTGCTTACCTATTGCAGATTCAGTCTTCCCAGCCTGGTGCAGGTTTACAATTTTGTTTCTGGTGTCCTTTGACAGCTCTTTGGTCTTGGCCATAGTGGAGTTTGGAGTCTGACTGTTTGAGGTTGTGGGCAGGTGTCTTTTATACTGATAACGAGTTCAAACAGGTGCCATTAATACAGGTAACAAGTGGAGGACAGATGAGCCTCTTAAAGAAGAAGTTACAGGTCTGTGAGAGCCAGAAATCTTGCTTGTTTGTAGGTGACCAAATACTTATTTTACCAAGGAAATTACCAATTAATTCATTAAAAATCCTTCAATGTGATTTTCTGGATTTTTTTTTCTCATTTTGTCTCTCATAGTTGAGATATACCTATGATGAAAATTGGACACCTCTCTCATCTTTTAAGTGGGAGAACTTGCACAATTGGTGGCTGACTAAATACTTTTTTGCCCCACTGTATACCACTCAGCAAAAATCCAAAATCAGCTTAATCGATTGGGGATTGGGGATTGGGTCCATTCCTTCCAGGCCACTCCCAAGGAAGGAGTCTCGAAATGTAATGTGTTCTCTATTTTCTGCACTGTTCTTTGTTTTTATAAACTTTAATGTGTTTTAACGTAATTCTATGTGCCCTTTTTGTCCTTGAATGTATGTGGACTATATAACGAAGAGTTCTTTGGGTCCATCAGTATGGATTTTCTTCTTGTTATTGCACTGTGGCTCCTTTCTTACTGGCTTTTTGCCTGGGACATCAGCACTGTCACGTCGGTAAGAATGCAGTATTCCAGAGACATGTTACTGCAGCTAAACATGGATAATCCAGCGTCTGTGATTGAGTTTGTGCTGCAACTGCCAGACTTCATGAGACTTTTATGGACACAGTAATGAAAAGAGAGACAAGAGGAGGAAACACGGAAAGCGTGGAGGCGAAAGATTAAACCTGACGAGACGTCAGCTTAACCGCATTCCTCTTCCTTCCATCATTATGGGGAACTGTACAATCACTGAGAAATAAAGTGGATGAAATTCAAGGAAATGTCAGATATCAGAAGGATTTCAAGAACGTGTTATGGCTTACGGATCATGACCGGGACCCGAACTTGTGTATTGACGGCTTTGGAGCCCCATTTCGCTTGGATCTGCAGGAAGAGGTAACGGGGAAACGTCAGGGAGGCGGCGTATGTTTGTATATTAATAAACAGTACTGTACATCTGTCACGGTCAGAGAGCGCATTTGAACGCCAGATGTGGAACTTCTGTCCGTATCGCTACGCCCCTTTTATCTGCCCCGCAAGTTCCCCCAACTTTTCATAATGACTGTGTACATTCACCCGAGGGCGGATGCTGCCTGCGCCTCCAGCACCATCTTTGATGTGGTCCAGCAGTTGCAGTCAATTTCCCCAGAGGCTCCAAATTTTATCCTTGGGGATTTTAACCATGTGTCTTTAAAGAAGACACTTAAAAACTTATCAGTACGTCTCCTGCCCAACCAGGTGGGAAAAGACATTTAACCTCTGCTACGGATCTATAGAGGGGGCCTATAAATCTCTTCCCCTTCCTCCTTTAGGCTCCTCAGATCACAACTGTGTACATTTGCTGCCCACATATAAAACTGCTCTCAAAAGAGAGAAGACGAAGACCAGGGACATAAAGGTCTGGACAGATGATTCAGTGTTCTGCTTCCAGGAATGTTTTAACTGTATGGACTGGGAGGTGTTCACACTGTCCTGCGGGGATGAATTGGACTCTTTGGTGGACGTGACATGCTCTTACATGGCTTTTTGCAGGGATATGATCGTTCCACATAAACGTGTCAAAATATATCCCAACAACAAGCCATGGGTTACTCCATCCATCATTCTTCTTCCACTTAATCCTTTTCGGATCGCGGGGGGGTGGGGGGGTGGGAGGCTGGAGCCTATCCCAGCATCTTTGGGCGAGAGGCAGGGTACACCCTGGACAGATCGCCAGTCCATCGCAGGGCCAACACAGAGAGACAGACAACCATTCACTCTCACAGTCATACCTAAGGACAATTTAGAATCCCCAGTTTTTTTTATGCCAATTAACCTAACTTGCATGTTTTTGGCATGTGGGAGGAAACCGGAGAAATCCCGGAGTAAACCCATGCAGACAAGGGGAGAGCATGCAAACTCCACACAGATCACTGTTGGTCGGGGGCTGGGACTGAACCCAGGATCCCCCGTCCAAGGGTGTCTGTCTGCCATGGGTTACTCAATCAGTTAAATCCTTCTTACAGAGGAAAGCACTTGCCTTTAAACAGGGGGTTTGTTTCTGAGCTGCAGGTTGCCACAAAAGAGCAGAAGTCCGAAATTTTAAGAGCAAAACAGAATTATAAATCAGAATTGGAAAGCAAGATGGCAGCAAAGTAGCTTGGTTCAGCCTGGGCTAGTATGAAAACTACTGCAGGCCTTCAGAGCACAGAGCGCAGTAATCATGTGTTTTTAGATGGTTTTACTTCAGACACAAAGCTGGCTATGCTTTTAATTGTTTTTATGGTCATTTTGATTCTTTTGATTTTAGCACAGAAACCCATGATTTGAAGCAGAAACTCAAAGACAATCAGCACTTTAATATTGAGGTGCAGGATGTTAAAAGGTGTTCTGTGCTGTAAAAGTGAACAAAAGTCAGGGCCCTGATAATATATGTGGGCGCTTGGTAAAGTCCTGTGCACATGAACTGAGTCCTGTGTTTCACAGGACCCAGTTCATGAGTCTAAGGTCTGGAAAGATGCTGTGGCTGTCCCTCTTCCAAAATTCAGCTGTCCTAAAACGGTAAAGGATTTTAGACCAGATGCCTTGACTTCAATTGTAATGAAAATTTTGGAAAAAGTGGTCAGATTTGAGGTCCTAAAGCAGACTGAGCATGCATTGGATCCTTTGCAGTTTGCATACAGGCCTCACAGAAGAGTGGAGGATGCCACTGTCACTCTGTTTAACATGCTTTTTAAACATCTGGATTTTAATGGGACACACGCCAGGCTTTTACTTGTGGACTTTTCTTCTGCTTTTAATACAGTCCAACCTCACATGTTAGTTGAAAGGCTCCTGCAACAATTTGATTTGAGTAATAATCTGGTGGGTTGAATTCTGGATTTTTTTAACCAACAGGACAGAGAATAAGGGTCAACGGTACATTGTCTGCCCAAAGGTTTTTTCCACTGGCTCTCCTCAGGGGTGTGTGTTGTCACCACTACTCTTCATCCTGTACACAAACATGTGTCAGAGCAGACATGACAACAGACACATTATAAAGTATGCTGATGATTCAGTTATTGTCAGTCTCCTTCAGGATGATGACAGCGGCCAAGGCCCAGTAATTGATGATTTTGTTCACTGGTGTGAGGATTCCTACCTGCAGCTGAATACGACAAAAACTAAAGACATGATTATTGACTTTAGGAGGAAAACTCCCAGGCACAAAGTCACTGTACTAAAAGGCCAGACCATTGAATGTGTGCAATCTTACAAATATCTTGGAATGATCATTGATAGTAATTTAAACTTTGAAGGGAACTGTGAAAGGGTGTGCAAAAAGGGTCAGCAACATTTACATTGTTTAAGGAAACTTGCACACTTCCAAACTGACCGAACCATAATGACAATGTTTTATCGGGCTTTTATTGAATCTGTTTTATCCTTTTCTTTAGCGTCATGGTTTGGGCAGATAAAACTGAAACAGAAGAAATCCTTAGACCAAGTAGTTAGACGGTCCAGTCGCTTGCTTGGTGAGTCACAGCTGATCCCGACATCCCTGTACACCAGACAAGTACAGAGGATCGCTACCTCCATTTTAAATGATGACTCCCACCCTTTGCACTGCCACTTTCAGCTTCCCTCCAGATGGAGGTTTGTTGTCCCAGAATGTAAAACCCAGCGCTCCAAAAACAGCTTTGTTGCTGCTGCTGTCAAAGAGTTGAACAAGATGTAGCAATATATTGCACATAATTTATTTATGAGTTTTATTTTATATCTATTTATTTTTGTAGGTTTTTTATTTGGGTTTTAAATCTTTTATTGGGTTTTAGACTTTCATTGAGTTTTTAATCTCTTTGATTTAGCTTTTAACTTTTTACTACTTCTCTCTTCTCTCTTTTCCTCTTATCTCTCTTTTTTTTTGTCTTATGTCCTGATTGGTGGAGCCTTGAGTACTTTTATCGTGTTTATAGTCAGCTTCATGTGTGCCTGTGTTTGTGTTGAATGTAATTGTGTTTTGTAAATGTGTGTCTAAAAGGATGTCACCTGACTGCAAAACAAATCTACCTACGGGTACAAATAAAGTAACCTCAACCTGAACTAAATCCTTATTTAAAATCACTTAAATTGAAAAAAAAATATGTAATTACAATGAAAAACGTAATTTCATAGCCTCTATCAAATATCTGTGCAGCTAAAACACCAGTCTACAGTTTGTAAAGGGTGAAAAGTTAGTGTAGTGACCACAGCAATGGATGAAGAGGTCTCTTTAACACAGGTGATGGACTTGATGGAGACAAAGGAGACAGGACAAGAAGGGAAGTGAACCAGAGCAACGCCAAAAGGTCAAATGTATGTCTGGCCAGCCATCGGTACTGAATTTTACCTGCTTCACTGCATCCTCATAGCATGGGGGCTGTCTTAAGTCTGACGCATCTGAATCTGAGCTACTGAAGGCAGGGGGGAAGACCTGGCACTTTGGCAATACTGACATCTATATGGGAAATAGGTGAAAAGTGACATTAGCAGAGTATAGGGGAGTTCTGCATTTAAAAAGCTATAAATGAAGCTCTCGTGGTTAAATGCTCTTAAGAAACCAAATATTAAATGATGACAGAAGGGCTGGCGTTGTGTTCATGTGAAGAAAAAAGTGAGTGATGTGCAATAAAAACAGATGGAGACTGATGAAATGAACCTCACCGACAGACCACAAATAAGAAAGAAAGAGGAAAACTGTGACGTGACTCAGGTGAAGTACGTGATGCCCAACGTGACGGTGCACATCCCCGTGATGTTGACGTAATAGTTACCTTTGGTTGCTCTGTCTTGGCAGAGCCGCTGTGGCTCAAACCACAGTCGGCTGTGCCTGGAAAGACTCCCTGAAGGCCTCTTTGGTCTGAAGGATAAGGGCAGTTCACCTGCTGGCTTCCGCTCTTCTGCTGCATCTGTAGTGAGCCAAAAATAAAACACAGCCACACGTTAGGAAACACATCCATCCATTTTATTCAGTACTTGTATAACTTTAGCTGGAAAGTGGTGGGGCTGAAGCCTGATCACAGGGCAACAACAACAGATTGTGATTTATCTGTCTGTACAATGATATATTCTTCTGCTGTGGCTAGTAATGCTATGTAAAAACATGTAGCTTATGAATGCTGTATCTGAATGTTGCGAACTAAAACACTGAGCACAATATAGAGTCCAATTGCTTTATCGTCATTTTACACATACTTTCAATGAAATCTGCTATAGTCAACCAGTCATCACACACACACAGACAAATTTGTTGGTGACCTGTTAAAGAAAGAAAATCTCACAATGGTCACGGAAGTAACTTGAAACATACAAAAGTAATAATAATTTTAAAAAATCAGACATTTTGAATTTTGGCTCAACCATAGGTGTAAATCAAGGAAGGGATGGGGATCAGAAACCTTTTTTAAATAACAGTGTAGGTTGTAGTGAAAATATGTAAATTAAAAAACTACAAACACAGACATGTTAAGCTATGTCACGTTTTCAAAGAGTGCACAGGGGAAAGTAACTAACAGTCCTCTGGATCACCTCCAGCTCTCAAAATACAAAATAACACATTTGTGTTGGTTTTCTCCGCTTTGGATCCTTCTTTCATCGGCCAGGAAACAGGAGGTGAGGTTTTAGTAATCTCCCACCATGCTCGTGTTTGGTGATGTGGAATGACGGAAGATCTAGTCCGCTAAACCTGGTCACAAAAACTAAACATGACTCCGTTATTATATGACAGCCGACAGCTTTAATTACGTGGAACATTATCTTTTAAATTGACAAACATCATATGTGTAACTCGTGGCAAAATTCGATCAGGATCAAAGGATAATTTCGCTCTTGCCATTCATTTCAGTGGAGATTTTTTTCCGATTTAAGGTCCCATATGTGGAAGCAGAGGGGGCGTGACTTAGGCTCTCTGTGTTTGAAATGTTCACTCCTTCCCCATATAGTGCACTATATAGTGAATCAGCCATTTTGTAGTGCTGTTCGAAATCTTAACTGAAAATTTCATTCACTATATAGTACACTCAAAATATCCCACAGTGCATTTTGAAAAGTAGTGTACAACGGATGGTCACTACATTAGCCAATATATCCATCCATCCATCTTCTTCCACTTAATCCTTTTTGGGTCGCGGGGGCCTGGAGCCTATCCCAGCATCTTTGGGCAAGAGGCAGGGTACACCCTGGACAGATCGCCAGTCCATCGCAGGGCCAACACAGAGAGACAGACAACCATTCACTCTCACAGTCACATCTAAGGACAATTTAGAATCCCCAGTTTGATGCCAATTAACCTAACTTGCATGTTTTTGGCATGTGGGAGGAAACCGAAGAAATCCCGGAGTAAACCCACGCAGACATGGGGAGAACATGCAAACTCCACACGGATGACTGTTAGTTGAGGGCTGGGATCGAACCTGAGATCCCTTGGCCAAGGGTGAGTTGCTGTGCTGCCGCAGTGCTAACCATTCCGCCACCGCGCTGCCCATTAGCCAATATATCCCATAATGCAATACACAGCCAATGGAGCAGTGAGAGGAGAGCTTCACATCGCAACATAAACTACCGTAAGGTATTTATATTTATTAATTCAGCAAAAATGATTGATTTAATACATACTACAAATTACATGCAGGTATTCATTTTTTACCAGTTAGTCTGTTGCATTTTAATGTCTTACCATGATGACGTCATTAACTGCGCTGTGAAAACAATCCCTATATATATGTATATATAGTTCACTATATCTAAATTCACTATATAGCGAGTGGGGAGTGAGTGAACATTCCAAACGCAGCCATAAACAGGATAGATGTGCTAAGCTAACTGGGCTAACAGCTAAACAGCACAGTATGATTACAAAAATGCTCAAAACATGAACTTTGTAAACAAATAAAATTATGTCAGTACACTGTTTCCAATATGTACAATAAGTAAAGTGATAAAATTGATTTATTGACAAGAAAGCACTGAGGAGTGGACAAATATAAGTCCTGGGGGAAAGCAAAAGTATATCACTCTACATTGAGCAAGAGGTCCATCAAGTTATTTTTAAAAAGTATCTTATTCTGATCACCATGTGCATTGGGTCTAAAGTCACTTCCTGATCTGGTGCGTCACTTAGTTGTGGGTGGGTCGATCCAACTATCGATAATATCAATACCAACACTGGTTTTGATATTGCTCAATACCAGTGTAATGAGATCGATACTGTGTATGTGTGCCGCTCCCATCACAGCACAAAGGAAGCATGCTTTACTCCTCTTCTTCTTCTGATACAACCTGATACATTATACAGGCATTCTGGAAATAATTATGCTCAGCAAGTCTTAGAAGATTATAACGATGGAAAAGATGACTAGTAGGAGAATTATATTCAGACCATGATAAGGCATGTATGACTTTCTTTTGGAGAATTTCTAGCTTTTTTAGTTGAGTTGTAAATGTGTTATCCCATACAACATTGCAGTAATGTAAGTGAGGCTCAAATAAAGTTTTATGTAGAGTGAGAAGTGCTGAAAGTGGTAGAAAATGTCTCACTTTAAAAAAACAGAGCAGCGTATTTGGCCAGTTTCTTGGTTAGATCTTCAATGTGACATTTGAAATTGAGAAATTCATCAATGAGGACCCCCAAGAATTTTATAGAGCTAACTCTTGTAATATTCTGTTCATTAATTTTGGGGCAAATTTCCTTGGTGTCTGGCTTTTTATTGGAACAGAATACAATATAATTAGTTTTACTGATATTAAGTGAAAGTTTGTTACACTGAAGCCAGGGTGTCTATTTTCGTAAGTTCACTATTTGTTATCTGTTCAAGTTCATTTGGATTCTGGTGAGCAAAAAATAAATTGTCATCAGCAAACAGTTCTTTATGTAGCAGAGATGAGGAGTTAGCAATGTCATTTATATACGCAATGTCATTTATATACAGAATGAATATGTGGACTATAGCTCGGCATTTAATACAATTATTCCCAACATTCTCATCACTAAATTGCTTCAGCTTGGTCTGCCTACTCACACTTGCAGCTGGATTAACGACTTCCTAACAAACTGAACACAAACTGTTAGACTCGGACCCCATTCCTCCTCTACAGTCATGCTTAACACAGGCTCGCCACAGGGCTGTGTGTTGAGCCCCACTTTGTATTCATTGTACACATGTGACTGCATACCTGTTCATCCCACAAACATTATAGTGAAGTTTGCAGATGACACAACAGTAGTGGGTGTGGGGAGACTTGAATAACGAAACCGAATTGTCTTTCATTTCAGTTTATTCAAGAAATCATTCCACTGTCTGCTCTCATTCTTGAGCAGCGAACAAAGAGAGTGAACACATCAAAGTTCTCTCATTTAAACATTCTGACATCAAACCATTTCCCTCGCGGGGGAAATCACACATCTCTCTCAAAATCTCTTTATTCACATTCATTAGCCTTTTATTTACATAACTCCCCCTTCTCTCTTCCCGAGCCTCAGTGGTCAGGAAGTCTTCTGTCCCCTGTCCTCCGCAGGGGGTCCAGGCTCTGTGGCTCCGCACCGCAGGGGGCTGGCTCTCCTTCATCGTGGTTAAATCACATATGTAGTGTCCAACATATACATGTCTCACAACACAGCCATATAACCCCCCCCAAACGATGAAGAACAGACTAATTCCTAAAATTAAATAGCACCTTACTCACTACTGAATAATCAACACCAACATTCAGTCTGTGCGCCGCTTGGGCTTCAGCCGTCTGCCGAATCTGCTGTGCGTTGGCCCCGCCTTGCCTGCGGTGCGTTTCTGCTTCGGCTCTGTTGACTGAGGGAGAGAGTGGTTAATTGCCCTCTGCGGGGGCCTGCCTCGTCGAGGCGCCACCGCGACCGGTACAGACACGTCCTTCATGACAAAAGCAGGTTTTAGTCTGTCAATACTGACTGTCTCTTTTCTGTCTCCAAAATCTAGCACAAATTGCTTATCACCTGCCTCCAGTACTCGAAATGGCCCTTCGTAAGGTGGTTTGAGCGTTGCTTTTAGGGCTTCGCGCCTGACAAAAACGAAATCGGCATTTTTCAAAGCCTTGGGGACGAAAACTCGTGGAAAAGCGTGATGAACCGGACCCGGGAGCGTGTCTGCCCCCGTGCCGACTAACGGTCCCAGAGCCGAGAGAGGTGGGGGCTCTGGGTGCTCTGGTAAAAACTCGCCCGGCAGCCTCAGAGTTTGTGCGAATACCAGCTCCGCTGGGGAGGCGTCTAAGTCCTCTTTAGGCGCAGAACGCAACCCTAATAAAACCCATGGAAGTTTATTCACCCAATCTGCATCCGTGAGCGACGCTCTGAGTGCTGCCTTCAAAGACCTATGAAAACGCTCGCATAAACCATTGGCCTGAGGGTGGTAAGCCGTAGTGCGGTGAATTTTGGCTCCTAAGCCGTTGGCCATCGCTGACCACAGCTCAGAGATGAATTGCGGTCCTCTATCGGACGTAATGTCCGACGGAACCCCGAAACGCGCCACCCAAGCCGTTAAAAAAACGCGAGCCACCTCCGCGGCCGTGGTCGTCGCAAGTGGGACCACTTCCGGCCAACGTGTGGTGCGGTCCACCATTGTCAAAAGATACGTGAACCCCTGTGATGCCGGTAGGGGGCCCACAAGGTCGACGTGCACATGGTCGAACCTTCTGGCCGGAATGCGGAACGGTTCTAACGGGGCTCTTGTGTGCCTGTGAATTTTGGCCCGTTGACAGGAAATGCAGGTTTTTGCCCATTCCTTCACGTGCTTGCGCAGGCACGGCCAAACAAACTTTTCCGCCACTAGTTTCACCGACGCGCGCACCCCCGGGTGCGCCAGTGAGTGGACCGAGTCAAAAACACGGCGGCGCCACGTGGCCGGAACCACCGGACGCGGGCGCCCCGTCGACATGTCGCAGATCAGGGGGGGCATACCGGTTTGTAAACACTTGCTCTCCAGCCTCAACCCTGTTGGTCCAGACTGGAGCGCGCGCACGTCTGCGTCCGCCCCCTGGTCCGCTGCCATGGCTGCGTAATCTATACCCACGTGCACCGGGGCTGCGCGCGCCACCGTGCCGCTCTCCTGCGGCGCGGTCACGGTGGCCCGTTCTGCCTCTGCGCGTGTCGGGGTCGTGAACGCGCGTGAGAGACAATCCGCTACTACATTGAATTTGCCCGCGACGTGCCTAATGTCAGTGGTAAATTCCGAGATTGCGGCCAGCTGCCTCTGCTGCCTGCCGGACCACGGGTCTGAAATTTTGGCCATGGCATATGTGAGCGGCTTGTGGTCCACATAAGCGGTGAAGCACCGTCCTTCCAGCCAGAACTGGAAATGACGAATAGCCAAATGCAGCGCCAACAGTTCTCTGTCAAACGCGCTGTATTTTCGTTCAGCCGCGCTTAAAGATTTGCTAAAGAAAGCCAAAGGCTGCCAAACTCCGGCTACCTGTTGCTCAATAACAGCCCCTATGGCTAAATCTGAAGCGTCTGTCGTCAGCGCGATACGTGCTGCAGGGTCTGGGTGGGCCAGGAGCGCAGCGTCAGCCAAGGCTTTTTTAACCTCTGTGAACGCGCGCTCCCGCTCCGGGGACCATTCGACCGCCTGGGTCGGTTTTTGTTTTTTGAGCGCGGCATATAACGGTTGCATGATTTGAGCTGCGTGGGGCAGGAATCGGTTATAAAAATTCACCATCCCCAAGAATTCCTGTAGTGATTTGATCGTTTGTGGACGGGGAAAATCCGCTACCGCGCGTACTTTCTCTGGTAACGGAACCGCTCCCTCCGGGGAGATGCGGTGACCCAAAAAATCGATCCGCTCGACGCCGAACTGGCACTTGGCTGGGTTAACTATTAAGCCGTGCTCTCCCAGCCTCCTAAAAACTGCTGTGAGGTGCGTTTCGTGTTCGTCCTCTGAAGTACTCGCGACCAAAATGTCGTCGAGGTACACAAACACGAAAGGGAGATCGCGTAACACGGCATCCATCATCCGCTGAAATGTTTGCGCCGCCCCTTTGAGACCAAACGGCATGCGTAAAAATTCGAAAAGTCCGAACGGGGTTATTACCGCTGTTTTAGGAATGTCCTCCGGTTGGACCGGGACTTGGTGATAGCCGCGAACTAGATCAATCTTTGAAAAAATGCACGCCCCCGCCAGGTGCACTGAAAAATCCTGAATGTGCGGGATGGGATAACGATCGTGCGCCGTAGCGTTGTTTAGCCTGCGGTAATCCCCGCACGGTCTCCAGGAGCCATCGGCTTTCGGTACCATGTGCAGCGGCGAAGCCCACGGGCTCTTCGACCTACGAACGATGCCCAGCCTCTCCAGGCTGGCGAACTCCTCGCGCGCAATGGCGAGCTTAACTGCATCCAAGCGCCGAGCTTTTGCAAACACGGGAGGACCAGAAGTGGGGATAAAGTGTTTCACCCCGTGCTTCGCGACCGTCGCTGAAAAAGTGGGCACAGTGAGCGCTGGAAATTGGGTGAGGAGTGTGTGAAACTTACCACCTGCTGTAGCGACGTGGGTCTGTACTGGTGGCGGGGACACTCGAGCTGAACAGGGGAGAGAGTAAAAAGAGAGTGCATTTACCAGCCGTCTATTAGCAAGATCAACTAACAGATTGTGTGAACACAAAAAATCCGCGCCCAACATGTTGAAACTCACCGCCGCTATCACAAAAGTCCATTCATATGTGCGGCCATGTAAGCATAAAGGCAAGGTCCTTCTCCCGTAGGTGTTGATGTTCGAGCCATTTGCCGCTGTAGCTCCGCTACCGTGGGGTCCAGCCACCCGGTCCGCGTATGTTGGGGTGATGAAGCTCACTTGTGCTCCGGTGTCGATGAGGAACTCTCGTCCGGAGCGCGCATCCGTGATGTAGAGCTGCTTGTTGCGTTCTCCGAGGGTCGAAGCTGCTAGCGACCCCCGGTCTTGCCGTTTCCCGAACTCCTGAAGATGCAGGGCGGCACACACCTGCGTGCCTTCTCTGCGAACCTCCGATGGTAAAAGCAGAGATCTTCTCCTCCGCTGTGTCGTGCCCGCGCCTCTGTCGCCGGGCTATTGGCTCCCCCTCGTCGCGGCCGTGTTGCCGCCGTCGTCGGCCAGTCTGGTTCTGCCGCCTCTGGCTCCCCGCTGTCTCGGGTCGCTGCTGTGGTTGCTTGCCCGCCGCAGGCGTCCAGGATCCCATCTGCCTCCTGGGCCAGCTCCCGGAACTCCTCCAGGGTGTGACACTTTTTGCCGGCCAGCGTGCTTCTCGCATGCGCCGGGAGGTTGGAGAGGAAGATGAACTGAAAAATGAAATCATCGTTGTCCAACCCTCTCAGCTGTATCATCTCCTCCATCAGGGCGCTCGGCCTGTGTCCACCTTGGTCTAGCAAAGACAGGATCCTCCTCGCCCTCACTTCAGCCGAGGGGGTGAAAAACTTGATGAGGGTGGATTTCAGCTTGCCGTACCTGTCGGTCGCGGGTGGCTGCTCCACCAAGCTTTGCACGCACCGAGCTGTGCTGTTGTCCAGTTTAGCGATGACATGGTGGAACTTAGTGTCATCCACCGTTACTCCTGCGAGCGCGAACTGCGACTCTGCTTGCAGAAACCACGACCGTGGGTTATCCTGCCAGAAATCAGGCAGCTTAACGGCCACTGCGCTCGCCAGCTCTGAGCGCTGTGAGTCCGGGACCCTGAGAATTTCTTCGTTCATTCTCAACGTCGTCAGTCACCAATGTGGGGAGACTTGAATAACGAAACCGAATTGTCTTTCATTTCAGTTTATTCAAGAAATCATTCCACTGTCTGCTCTCATTCTTGAGCAGCGAACAAAGAGAGTGAACACACCAAAGTTTTCTCATTTAAACATTCTGACATCAAACCATTTCCCTCGCGGGGGAAATCACACATCTCTCTCAAAATCTCTTTATTCACATTCATTAGCCTTTTATTTACATAACTCCCCCTTCTCTCTTCCGGAGCCTCAGTGGTCAGGAAGTCTTCTGTCCCCTGTCCTCCGCAGGGGGTCCAGGCTCTGTGGCTCCGCACCGCAGGGGGCTGGCTCTCCTTCATCGTGGTTAAATCACATATGTAGTGTCCAACATATACATGTCTCACAACACAGCCATAGTGGGGCTCATATCAGGAGGCGATGAGTCTGCATACAGAGATGAGGTCCAGAAACTGGTGAGATGGTGCTCAGATAATAATCTGCTATTGAATACAAAAAAAACCCCAAAAGAACTCATTATTGATTTTAGGAAGCATAGCAGTGAGCCGCCTCCTCTATATATAGGCAAGGAGTGTGTGGAGAGGGTGGAGGCTTTTAAGTTTCTGGGTGTTCATATTTCTCACAACCTTACCTGGGCAGTTAACACCATAGCTACGATAAAGAAGGCTCAACAACGTCTACACTTTTTGAGGCTCCTCAAGAGGAATGGCCTGAATGCACAGTCGCTGGTTTTAATTTAACGTTGTGCTATTGAGAGCATTTTGTCATATGGCATCACGGTTTGGTATGAGGGCTGTTCAGCCACAGACCACAAAGCCTTGCAGAGAGTGATCGAGACTGCGCAAAAAATCACCGGCTGTTGTCTCCTTTCTCTTGAAGAGATTTCCAGGTCTCGGTACCTCAACAAAGCTACTGCCATTATTAAGGACTGCACTCATCCAGGTCATGATTTCTTTCACTTGCTCCCCTCAGCAAAGCAGTACAGAGCCCATAAAACCCGGACTACCAGGTTTAATCATAGTTTTTTCCCAACAGCAGTACGTATTTTGAACCGATATATGTAACACATACAGACTGCTGATGTTATTTTAGGTTATTTTGTGGCAATAACCTTGTGTATAAGCTGGTCTTATTTATTTATCGCTCAGTATGTTTTTATTATTGCTATGTACATATTGTATTTAACTTTTTAGGTATTATTGCTTTAAGCTTTATTTATTGTTGTAATTATGAGAATGTTAAATGCATGAGTGAACTGTGAGTGTGATAGTTTGTTTTAGGGAGCAGCATCTCAATTTCGTTGTACTGTTTTTTTAGCAATGGAATGACAATAAAGGCACTTTGACTTTGACTAGAACTGGTCCTAAAATGAAACCCTGGGGAACCCCATGATCGATGGATTTATATGATGACTTGTGGTTATTTATATAAACATACTGAAGTCTTCCAGACAGATAATTAATAAACCAATTGAATGCAAGGCCTCTGATATGGTAACGTTGTAATTTATTAATTAGGATGTCATGGTTAATGATATCAAATGCTTTAGACAGGTCTAAAAAAAATGCCAGTACCATAGTTGCCTCTTTCAATTGTATCATTGATTTTTTTCAATTAGGTCAAGTATTGCCATATAGGTAGTGTGTTTCTTTCTGAAGCCATACTCAGATGGGATAATAATGTTGAGCTTATCAAGGTAACTGCTAAGTCTGTTATAAACTACTCTTTCCAAAACCTTTGAAAGAGTAGGCAGAATGGATATTGGATGATAATTAGTCAAATCATTCTTATCAACTGATTTATAAATTGGTATAATTTGTGCAATTTTTGCCATTTGTGGCACTACTCCAGAGATTATAGACAGAATAATGCAGTAGGTAAGGGGTTCCAGTATTAAATTGATACTTTCAAAATTTTGTTGGAAATTTCATCAGCTCCAGCAGAGTTTGAGTTCTTCATGTCCTTGATGATTTTCCAGACTTCCTCACAATCAGTTGGCTTCAACTGATCCTCAAATTTGTAATTTTCTCTTGTAAAATTATGACTTTTGTTGTACATTTGAGACTATTATAAATGTGGATTATTTTATGGCTAATTTTTTATCTTTTTTTAAGCCAATCCAACTTTATTTATAAAGCTTTTTAAAAATCAACAACAGTTGACACAAAGTGCTGTACATCAATGAAATAAAATATAAAATCAATAAAATACAGCTAAAGTACAAAACAGCACAAACAAAACAATAGTCATACAATAGAGACAATAAGAACAAATAAAATCAATGTCTCAAACTGGGTCAAAAGCCAGAGAATAAAAATGGGTTTTAAGAGGAGTTATAAAACTGGACAGTGAAGAGGCCTGTCTGATGGACAAAGGCAGATTATTATAAAATTGCTGTTTTTCTAATAAATTTGAAACAGAATGTGGGGATTTTTTATTTTACTTTAACTCTGAATTCAAAGAAATATTGTGGGGGACATAGGTGTTACATTCTCCACCCAGAGATGATAGCCCAGGAGAAGAGAGGCTGGCGGGGGGGGGGGGGGGTCCAGACAGAACAGCAGAGGTGGAGACACTGGCTGCCAGGAGAAGGAAGAAGCACGGTGCCAGCGGACTGTTATGGTAATGCACCGTGCGGGCTTTGTCTGTAACGTGTATTGAGGTGTGAGCCCCCAGGCCGCTAGGCAAGGTATTAGAGGTATAAAAGAGAGATGCCCTGTGGCCTGGGAGCTACTCTTGTCAACTCAACTGTTAGAGAGAAATAAAGTCTGTGCTGATCCAGCTCGTCGTCTCACTTGTTCTGTTCTCTCTACACTGGCAACCCTTGACATGCAATGGAAGACGAGGCCAACACCCTAGAGATGTCCTGGACTGGAAGCGCCAGCACTGCGTGCGCTGTTTCAGTCAGGCTCCCGGACTATTGGTCGCATGACCCAACAGCGTGGTTCCTCCACACAGAGGCCCAGTTCGTGCTCCATGGGGTAACAGCGGATGACACCAGATATTACTATGTGATTGCTGTGCTGGACGCACGCACAACACAGCAGGTGGCAAGCCTGCTTAAACAGCCTCCAGCCCACGGTAAATACGACGCGCTCAAAACTATGCTGACCCAGCACTACACGGTCTTGGACTGCGAGAGAGCGGAAAGGCTCCTGACGCGCTCCAAGTTGGGGGACAGGTCAGCGGTCGAGTTGATGGAGAACATGTTGGCGTTAATGGGCAGAGATGGTGAGCCGTTCCTGTTCGCCCATCTTTTCCTCAGAAATCTCCTGACAGCGGCCAGAGCGATCCTCGCCAACTCACCACTGCTGGCAACACAAAACTATCGCACACTAGCGCAAGAAGCGGACCGGCTCATCCTGGCGACCAGAACCTTCACCGTGAACGCAGCGGTGTCAGAGCCCACAGAGACGACCAAGGACGAGGAGCCATTGATGGTGGCCGGGGCGGATGCCAGGAAGAACGAGAAGGGCACGATCTGCTTTTATCACCGCCATTTTGGAGCAGACGCACGGCGATACGTGCCACCGTGCCAATTAAAGCGGTTGGGAAACGCCAGGACCAGCAGTTGGTAGCAGCTCCGACATTAAGACATTTGGTGAGTGGACACTAACTAGATGTTTGCATGGCCATAACTTCCAGTGGACTTTCGTCATAGCGGCATGTTAACTCCCTCATTTTGGGTGCAGACTTTCTGTGTGCGCACAGTTTATTAGTTGATGTTGCTAATAGACACCTGGTTAATGCTCTTTCTTTTGATTCTCCGCTCTGTACAGCTCGAGGTGCCAGGTCGACAATACTTGCCAACGTCACAGCTCCAGGGGGTAAGTTCCAACAACTACTCACCCAGTTCCCAGCACCCACAGTTCCAAAGTTTTCAGCGGCCGTCACTAAGCATGGGGTCGGGCACTTTATTACCACCAAGGGGCTGACCGTGTTCGCATGACCTCAGTGCCTGGACGCTGCTAAACTGGCCAACGCGCGCAAGGAGTTTGCCAATTTGGAGAGGTATCATCAGGCGCTCAAACAGCCCGTGGGTGTCCCCGCTACACATGGTGCCTAAAGCCGATGGGTTGTGGCGACCATGCAGCGATTTCCGGAGATTAAACAAAGCTACAGCACACGATCGCTACCCCATCCCCCATATTCAAGATTTTTCCATCCACCTGACCGGGGCACGAGTTTTTTCCAAGGTGGACCTGGTCCGCGGGTACCACTAGGTCCCGGTGCGTGCAGAAGACGTACCCAAAACAGCGGTGATAACCCTGTTCAGCCTTTTCGAGTTTCTGTGCATGCCATTCAGGTTAAAAGGCGTGGTGCAGACCTTCCAATGCATGATGGACGCAGTGCTGCGCGATCTGCCTTTTGTCTTCGTCTTCCTGGCTGACATCCTGGTGGCCAGCGCGTCCGAGAACGAACACGTTGTCCACCTCAGGGCGGTTTTCCAGAGGTAGGAAGCACACGGGTTAACAATCAACCCAGCGAAGTGCCAGTTCGGGGCAACAGTGATTGACGTTTTGGGCCACCGCATCTCGCTGGAGGGTGCAATCTCATTACCGGACAAGGTGCATGCGGTGGCAGACGGTAAGGGCGCTTCAAGAGTTTTTAGGGATGGTTACCTTTTACAACTGTTTCCTTCCCTGTGCAGCCCAGCTCCTGCAGCCGTTGTACGCTGCGCTTAAAAAAAGGAAACCAGCAGACAGCATCGACTGGACCCCTGAGCGGGATCAGGCTTTCTCGGATGCCAAAACAGCACTAGCGAAGGCCACATTACTGGCGCACCCATGATCCATCGGCACAGATAGCGCTCACTACCGACGCATTGGACGTGGCCATAGGGGCCGTCGTGGAGCAGTGCGTCGCAGGTGCTTGGCAGCCGCTCGCCTTTTTCAACAGGTCTTTGAGCGACAATGAGCGTAAATACAGCGTGAGAGAGAGAGTTGCTGGCTCTCCACCTGGCCATACACCATTTCCAGTTCTGGCTGGAAGGGCTCAGCTTCACCGCGTTTGTGGACCACAAGCTGCTAACATACGCCATGGCCAAGGTTTCGGAACCATGGTCGGCCTGGCAGCAAAGACAACTGGCCACGATCTCGGAGTTTACGACTGACATTCAGCATGTGGCCAGTAAACTCAATGTGGTGGCAGACTGCCTCTTGCGCGCATTGGTGGCCCCAGTCTATGTAGGAATAGATTACACCGCCATGGCCGCGGAGCAAGCCGGGGATGCGGACGTTTGCGCGCTCCAGTCTGGACCAACAGGGTTAAGGCCGGAGAGCAGAGTACTGCAAGACGGGGGCCCTCCCCTACTCTGTGATGTCTCCACAGGCTGCCCGCGCCCAGTGGTCCCGTGTGCTTGGCGCCATCAGGTTTTTGAGTCAGTTCACTCCCTGGCGCACCCGGGAGTGTGCATGTCAGTCAAACTGGTGGGGGCGAAGTTCGTCTGGCCGTGTCTGCGTAAACAGGTGAAAGGGTTGGCAGCAGCTTGCGTCGTGTGCCAACGGGCCAAGGTGCACAGGCACACAAAGGCCCCCCTCGAACCGTTCCACATCCCGGCTAAGAGGTTCGACCACGTCCACGTGGACCTGGTGGGGCCCATCCCGCCATCGCAGGGGTTTACGCACCTCCTGACAGTAGTAGACTGCACAACGCGCTGGCCCGAAGCGGTGCCGCTAGCTTCTACCACGTCTGCGGAAGTCGCACACGCTTTTTTGGCAACTTGGGTGGCACGCTTTGGCGCTCCGTCAGACATCTTGTCTGACAGGGGCCCTCAGTTCCTTTCCAACCTCTGGTCTGCGATGGCCTGGAGCCTGGGAGTCAACATTCACTGCACTACCACGTACAACCCCAAGGCCAACAGGTTATGTGAGCGTTTCCACAGGTCACTTAAAGCAGTGCTCAGGGCTTCACTTACGGATGCACATTGGGTGGACTGGCTGCTGTGGGTTCTGTTAGGGTTGTGTTCTGCACCAAAGGAGGATTTGGCGGCCTCCCCAGCAGAACTAGTTTTTTCTCAACTGCTGCGGCTCCCTGGGGAATTTTTGCCCGACAACCCTGCGCCCAAGGCCGAGCCATCCCCGCATTCCCTACATGGCACAGAGGCGGGAAGGATACTGGGCCCGGCCCACCACTGTTTTCCCCACGCATTTTTCCCAAAAAGCTTGAGGAATGCGTCATTTGTGTTTGTCAGACATGATGCACACTGGACCCCATTGCACCCACCATACGACGGGCCGTTCAGAGTGTTGGAACCTGGGGCGAAACATTTCGTGTTAGACTTGGGGGGACGCAGAGAAACCGTCTGCATTGACAGGCTCAAGCCCGCGTTTGTGTTGGCAGACGAACAGGTGGTGTTGGCCAAGCTCCCCAGCGTGGACGCCCCCCACTGGGGGCTCCGCAGGTAAATGACTTGTCAGCAGGGACAGAAATTCTTGATGAGGATGTGTCCCCTCCCCCATTGTTCCCCCACAGACGGATGTGCCTCATCAGCAGAGCAGCGCCTCAGAGCCGGCGACCCCCCCGTTACAGCCGCGATGGACGTTGGCTGAAGCCCATAGAACAGGGGGTTATAAGGCCCATTCTGGGTGTTCGGGGGGGAGCGGTGTGGGGGACATAGGTGTTACATTCTCCACCCAGAGATGATGGCTCAGGAGACTAGAGGCTGACGGGGGGTCCAGACAGAACAGCAGAGTTGGAGACGCTGGCTGCCGGGAGAAGGAAGAAGCACGACACCAGCGGACTGTTATGCTAATGCACTGTGCAAGCTTTATCTGTAACGTGAATTGAGGTGTGAGCCCCCAGGCCGCTAGGCAAGGCATTAAAGGTATAAAAGAAAGATGCCCTGTGGCCTGGGAATCAGAATCAGAATCAGAATAAACTTTATTGCCAAGCATGTAAAAAACACACGAGGAACTTGACTTGACATTGGTGCGCATGCGCGCGACACAACGACACGGCAGCCATAAAGGCGCCTCATCAAACAGAGATAGATAAGAAAGGGAGGGGAAGGGAGGGAACAACACAAGGGGGAAGGAGAAAAAAAACTTTGTTATCAGAATACAGCTTATTTTTAAGCAGATTATGATTACAATGAAAAAAAATCTCTCAATAGCACAGAGCAACAACTCAGAATTTCACAAGACACAAGAGAGCAGTGTACAGTATATCTTTAATCAGTTCATGAATCAATGTGTGTGCGGTGTTGAGCAGTGTTGATGATAATAAGAGAGACCCAAGGACCCTTGGCAGAAGGGTCCTTGGGTCCCTTGGTCCTGGGAGCTATTCTTGTCAACTCAGCTGTTAGGGACAAAAAGTCTGTGCTGATCCAGCTTGTCGTCTTGCTTGTTCTATTCTATCTAAAATATAATTACTAAAATTATATTTAAAGAAATAAATTAATTCAATTCAATTCAGCTTTATTTATAATGTGCCACATCACAACAAAAGCCGTCTCGTGGCGCCACAGTGCAGAGAAAAAAATAACACAGTCACAGAAAGACCCAGCAATCAGACGATCCCCTATGAGCAAGCACTAAGCAACAGTGGAGAGGAAAAACTCCCATTTGGAAGGAAGAAACCTCTAGCAGAAGCAGGCTCAGGGAGGGGCAGTCATCTGCTGCGACTGGCTGGGGATGAGGGGATAGGGAGGATGGAAAGGACAGACATAAAGAACATAGCAGTAAGATGCCAAGTACAATATTGGAGGTCAACCAGCAGTATGGATCAGATAACAATAGAACAAGAGTGGGGTTAAAAGACACAAAAACCCTTCTTAAGCGAAAGCTATATTAAAAAGGAAGGATTTTACCCTGTTCTTAAAGAGAGAGACCGAGTCTGACTCCCGGACCCAGAGTGGTAACTGGTTCCAGAGAGAAGGGGCTTGGTAGCAGAAGGCTCTGCCTCCCACCGTACTTTTGGAGATTCTGGGCACCACAAGTAAGCCAGCATTTTGGGAGCATAATGCTCTGTTAGGATGGTAAGGTAATATCACATCTTTTATATATTGGGGGACCAGATTGTTAAGAGCTTTGAAAGTAAGAAGAAGGATTTTAAACTTGATTCTGAATTCAATGGGAAGCCAATGGAGGGAGGAAAGAACCGGGGAAATATGATCTCTTTTTCTAGAACCAGTTAAAACTCTAGCAGCAGCATTTTGAATCAACTGAAGACTTTTTAAAGATACTCTAGGACAACCAGATAATAGCAAATTACAATAATCTAATCGCGAACTGACAAAGGCGTGAATCAGTTTCTCAGCACCACCCAGAGACAAGATGCTCCTGATCTTAGCAATATTGCGCAGATGATATAAGGCGGTCCTAGAAACAGTTTTAATATGTGAATTAAAGGACAAATCCTGGTCAAAAATCACTCCAAGGTTCCTCACTCAACTGTTCAGAGTGAGAGTGGCAGCATCTAAATTAAGGGCATAATCTGAAAAGGAATTTCTAAGATGTTTTGGGCCAACAACAATGACTTCAGTCTTATCAGAGTTCAGTAGTAAAAAATTACAAGTCATCCAAGCTTTGATGTCCTTAAGACAGGCATCTAGCTTGGCCAACTGATCACAATCATCGGGCTTCATTGACAGGTATAGTTGTGTGTCATCTGCGTAACAATGAAAATGTATACAGTGCTTTCTGATGATATTACCCAACAGGAGCTTATACAGACTAAAAAGAGTAGGGCCCAACACAGATCCCTGTGGCACTCCGTGACTGAGCTTAGAGCTGGAAGAAAATCCATCATTGACATGGACAAACTGAAATCTATCAGACAAATAAGATCTAAACCACTGCAACGGAGTTCCACTGAGTCCAACAAAGTGTTCCAATCTATCAAGTAGAATGGCGTGATCGATAGTGTCAAAGGCTGCACTGAGATCTAAAAGAACAAGAACAGAGACAAGTCCATTATCAGACACAGTCAGGAGGTCATTCGAGACCTTCACTAAGGCAGTTTCAGTGCTGTGATGAGCTCTGAACCCAGATTGAAACACCTCAAACAAACCAACACCCTGCAAATGGTCAGATAATTGCACAGCAACAACTCTTTCCAAGATTTTTGAAATGAAAGGCAAATTAGAGATTGGTCGATAATTGGCCAGAACTCCAGGATCGAGCGTCAGTTTTTTAAGTAAAGGTTTAATTACAGCAGTTTTAAAAGCCAGTGGAACATAACCCAGAGTTAAAGAAGAATTAATGATAAGAAGAATACGGCTACCGATAATTGGGAAAATAATTTTAAATAACCTGGAAGGAATAGGGTCCAGAAGGCAAGATGAAGGCTTAGAAGACAAAACTACCCTATCCAACTCCAAGAGGTCGATTGGAGTAAATCTATCCAAGCAGATATCAATTGAGGGAGCTGCAGTAGTTAATGTACTTGAGTTTACGGTAGGAAGAATCTGACTGATTTCATCTCTAATAGATAAAATTTTAAGATTGAAATAGTTCAGAAAGTCCTGACTAGAAAGCTCAGGGGGGATGGGAGGATAGACCGAGTCATGGCTCTTTGTAAGCCTGGCTACAGTGTTGAAGAGAAACCTGGGATTATTCTTGTTTGCTTCTATTAATGCAGAATAATAGCTTGATCTAGTTTTTCTAAGAGATTTTTTTATAGATTAAGAGATGATTTTTCCACGCCAAGTAGAATTCATCTGAATTAGTTGAACGCCATTTTCTTTCCAATTGACGAGCCTTCTGTTTCAAGCCACGAGTTTCTGAGTTAAACCAAGGAGTAAGAAATCTCTGGTTAGACTTTTTCTTTTTTAAAGGGGCTACCAAATCTAGAGTCCGATGCAGAGAGGCAGTAACACCATCAACCATGCTATCAATCACGAATGGAGCAGACTCTCCATCACTTATTTCAGATGTTTCTGTTGTGTTGACCCATGGCATAGAGGAGACAATCTGCAAAAATTTAGCAACATCATCAGAAAGACATCTGCTGTAGTAGTATTTTTCTTTAGGAAATAAGTGATCAGAGATAATGAAATCAAAAATTAACAGACAATGGTCAGACAGTACAGGATTATGAGGAGACACAACCAGATTTTCGATATCTATACCATATGTCAAAACAACTTAAATTAAAAAACTTAACTTAAACATTAACTTAAATTACCAAATACACAGTTATTTCTGTTATAATATTTCTATGTATTTATAGTTTTTTAGAAATCTCCTCACCACCCAGACAGCAGGAAAAACCTCCCTTATTTTGAAATCCAAATGTTGACACGTTTAGTTTGTCTGAAGGCTGCTGACGGATTAAAGTCATTGACCGTGAATTTCGGTCATCTTAACTTGTCAGGTACATAATAGGGAACATAACTTAATATTGTAGTGGCTGGTGAAATATATACTTAGCAATTCATCAGTCCCCCTTGCCTTTCCCTTCATATGAAGACGGCTGCAAATGAATTCTAACCACATCTCTTAGCTAAGCGACTCTTCCATTATTACTCCCGTTTCCAGCGGGTTAAAACCATGATAAATGCCTCCAGTGCTTACATACCGCTAATGATTTTTTTCCACATTTAAAGTACTTTAACAAACTCATGTTTCTGTCGGACAGTCACACTAGCGAGACACTCTGCCTGACTGGAAAGCTTGCATGGGTGGGGTGCTTCTAAACTCTGCGTGGATGATGGCCACACGCGTTGTTTGTGTGCGCGCTTGCGGAAAGCCATTGTTTCATATATTTTTCTTAAATTCCTATCTCCTCAATAGCGTGGTGGTAATTTTTGTGGCGAGGCGGGCCGCCACCCAGAAATGTTACCAGAGGAAACACTGTACAGGTTTACCTTGGGATTCTGAACTCTGCCTATGGGTTTGGAGTCAAAAGATCAAAGGTCAAAGTTAACATTCCCTATGCCACTCCCTGTGGACAACGAGTAAAGTTAGGGTCACCAAACTTGGTACACAGGTTCACCCTGTGACCCTGAAGTGTGACTATGGTTTTGGGATCGCAAGGTCAAAGGTCATCATCAAAATGGCTTATAAACTATATCTCAACAACAAAGAAAGCTAGGGTCACCAAATCATCTACATCTACACAGGTTCATCTTGGGATCCTGACCTCTGACTATGGGCTTGGGGTCAAAAGGTCAAGGTTAACATTCCTTATGCCTTATTACTGTATGAGTAAAGCTAGGGCTATCAAACTTGGTACACAGGTTCACACTGTGACCCTGAAGTGACTGTGGTTTTGGAATCGCAAGGTCAAAGGTCGACATCAACATGGCTTACAAACTATATTTCAACAACAAAGTAAGCTAGGGTCACCAAACCAGGTACACAGGTTCACTCTGAGATCACAACCTTTGATTACAAATTTGGGGTCAAAAGGTCAGGTTGGCACTCCCTCTGATCTCTTACTATCCACCTTATTCCTGGGGGTGCCGCTGGAGGAACAATTGTGGACGGAACTTCTGGTTTCCTTTGACCCAGTGTAAAATCAGTCAGTTTCAGTGGAGTAGCAGGGGCATTTAAAATAGCGTTTTTAAAAGTTTTTCAAATTCATTTTAATGTATAGTCCACATATGTGTTTTCCACTCAAGTGGCAGCTAATTTCAGCACTTGTAGTTTTTGTATTTTTGAATGCTTAGTTGTGTGATGCTCCTCAGAGATAAGCACAGCTCAATCTGTGGCTTCAACAGCAATGAGTAGGTCATGCACTGAAAACTAAAGGATTGTTCGTGAGACCGGTGGTACAGACACAGGACAGACACCAAGACAAGAGCCAGGTATGTTTTCACTTGTATGAATGTCACAGATCTGACGTTTTACCCCAAATTTAAAACGCCCAAGCACGGTGTTGAATGTGCGCTGTGCCATTACAAACTGCAGGCGACGAGGAGTCATAAATCATGACTCTCTTTGGTTGCTAGCAGCAAAGTCCCAGGAAACCCCAGAGTGTCTGGTATCATTTTAAAGCTCAAAATTTTACTTTCTAAAAATACCTGTGTTTTTGTGGAAGACATAACTCCCAACTGATCGAACGCGAGTTTTCAACCTAGCTAAAATATTGTTTACATCGTTAGCATCTTAGCAGCAGCACTAACTAACACTAACTAACTTTCCGGTTCCGGTTCCGCCGGACCGGCGGCGCCACACGAGTCAGCTGCCTGTTGCAACAGCCTTTTTTTTTTTAATCTTCCTTCTTCTTTCTACACCTTTCACTCTGTATATATATCACGGACGCACGGATCGCCCCGGGGGTCTCCCGGGTCGGCGGACGGAGCCACGGTTTGCAGCGGGAGACGCTACAGCGGGGAGGAGCTGGTGCTAGCTAGCACTTGGCCGCCGCCCGGAGCTAATGGGAAACTCGACATACTGGGAGCTGTAGCGAAAACAACGCGGGTGCCGGGCTGGAATTTAGGAGGCGTGCAAGAAATATAGGACGGAATAATAAGGAGCGGTGGCAGGAACCAAGCAGACCGCCCGTAAAATCTACTGGAGGAGGAAGCCCCCCGGAGACAGCTAGCCACCAGGGCTGCTCGGAGAGGCGCTCCGGCCACCGGCAGAGTGAAGAGGCCTCGCCGCCACAGGCCCGTGGCTCTGAGAGAGATCCGTCGCTGCCGGAGGTCCACGGAGCTGCTCATCCGTGGGCTGCCCGTCCAGCGCCTGGTGAGGGAGATCGCTCAGGACTTCAAGACCGTCCCGCGTTTCCTGCGCTTCGCCGTCATGGCTCTGCAGGAGACCAGCGAGGCCCACCTGGTGGTCTCTTCTTTGCTAAGGGGGTCACCATCATGCCCAAAGACTTCCAGCTGGCCCGCTGCATCCGCGGAGAGAGAGCTTAGACTTTCTGCTGCACATTCACCAACCAACCATAATGCTCTGCACTGTGTGTCTATATATATATATTTATAGTAATATGGACATATGTTTAGTAGATGTTGTTTTTTCTTGCCTTCTGATTATTGCTCTGAGTGTTGCTATCCCTGTGCTGTTGCAATCCTGGAATTTCCCCATTGTGGGACTAATAAAGGCTTATCTTATCTTATCTTAACTAACGGAGCCACGGTGTACGAGGCCACTTTTTAAGATCACCTTTCCATCCCTCGATAGTTGTGGGAAGCAGTATGATTATGTTACTGTTTTGAGGTGCAAGAGGCCGTGTTCTCGCATTTCTGATGCCAAAGTCATTGTTTTTTTAACAAGGAAAAGTGTCCCGTTTCAGTGACAACCATAAGTTCTAAACTAGTACCGGAAGTTGCTACCATAATTCACGCAAGGCATCATGGGGCCAAGGAATAATGTGGATAGAATGTGTAAAACACTCTAGGGTCACCCTACTTGCTACACAGGTTCACCTTGGGATCCTGACCTGCAACTATGTTCGGTACCAAACAAGCAGCCTTAGGCTGCATTCACACCAGGATAGTCTGGGGGTCTCAGTTCAATTGGGCGGGGAATGCCGAGAACTTTCGCACCTTTGTTTGGTTTGGTTCACATTCACACTGCGGCAGACCAAATTGCCTGGACAACATCACGCAGTTACAACAACTGCTTGTGTGGGGCACTGTTGCCAAAACCACCACTGACCAGGAAGAAAAAATCTCTGCAAAGAAGAAAAATCCAGGACCAAAAACAGAAATCCGTTCTCTTCAGCCGGGTTGTTTGTCTACCACAAACGAGACATTTTTTAACTTTTCTCCTTGGCTGTCTCCGGAAACAGGATTTCTCAGATTTGCGCAGCTGTCTTTGTTATTTTCTACCCAAAATGTACTACGGTAAACGCGACTTCCTCTTCTGAAACTACGTGTTGCTATGGTTATACAAACGCCGAGGGGCACTTCCGCCCTTTGGTCCACTGGATACTCCATTTGCATTCACACTGCAAGCGAAGCGCACCAGGGTTCACTTGCAAGTGAACCGAGACCCCCGTTTTGGGGCAGACCAGAGTTCACTTGTTTGGTGCACACCAGAGTTCGAATGTGCCTTCAGACTGCACCAAATGAACCAAATTATCCATGGAAGTGGATCAGAGTTCCATTGGTCCAGACCAAAGAGTGGCCGTGTGAATGTGCCCTTAGTCTCACAATGAGGAGGTTCGTTAAATGTGATGTGTTTACTCGTGGTTTTGGATGTAATATGTTACAAATTTACAAGCTAGGCTACTGACTAGCACAGCTTTGTATGCAGTGATGTACCATTTAGTGAGATTGTAAACTAAATCTTAAAAAGTTCAATGCTAACAAGCAAAATTGGCTGTTTTAATTTATGACTAAACTAAAGCTACTGTATGAGTGTCATACCTGCAGATTATGTGCTCGGTTGTTTGCCTGGCTGTGAAGGTGACCGCAGTTGTCTCTTCCCGTTTGACCAGACATCAGAAAGGAGTTATTGGGAGACGAAGGCTGAGAGCCGCTGGAAGGATTTCCAATGGGCGAGTCTTGAGGTGAGCACTGTGGGCTGAGAAAGGCGGACATGGTGGAGGGGCTGCTGGAGGAAGGGCCTGTGTCCATACATTGTGGCCCACCGGGACCCCCCATGTTGATCATACCAGCATGGCAGTGTCCCATATCCTCCATGCAGCTGCCAGGGGGACTCTTGAGCTGTTTTGGTGAGGATAGGGGACAGCTGGAAGACAGGGACATGGGCTCTTGCTTGACTGTCACCCCAAAGAAATGCTGGCCCATCGTGACTGGAGTTTGGTGCTGCTGATGGTGCATGGAATGGTGAGATGGAACTGTGTCCTGGGTAGCTCCATAGCAACGTTTCCTCTTGTGGAGCTGCATCTTCAGCTCTTCTACCTAACAAGCATGGTGACAGGTGACAATCTATCAATCAAAACATATTGCACAAGTAATGAAGACAGAAAGATACAAATACCGATACAAAGGTGATTAAAAATATTTACACTTTTGTATTAAAATAAATGAACAGCTCCTATGTAATGATAATGGTGAATACTGTCAGCCACTATACATACAGGTACATCTCAAAAAATTAGAATATCATGAAAAAGTTCAATATTTTTTGTTTCTCATTTCAGAAAGTGAAACCCATATAGAGTCATTACACAGAGAGTGAAATATTTCAAGTGTTTATTTATTTTAATGTTGATGATTATGGCTTACAGCCCATGAAAACCCCAAATTCAGTTTCTCAAAAAAATTAGAATATTACATAAAACTCATTCATTCATTCATCTTCTTCCGCTTAATCCTTTTCGGGTCGCGGGGGGGGGCTGGAGCCTATCCCAGCATCTTTGGGCGAGAGGCAGGGTCCACCCTGGACAGATCGCCAGTCCATCACAGGGCCAACACAGAGAGACAGACAACCATTCACTCTCACAGTCATACCTAAGGACAATTTAGAATCCCCAGTTTTGATGCCAATTAACCTATTTTAAAAAATAGTTTTTTAATAGAAATGTTAGCCGACTGAAAAGTATGTCCATGTACCCACTCAATGCTTGGTCTGGGCAAATTTTGGATTAATTACTGTATCAATGTGGTTTGGCATGGAGGTGATCAGCCTGTGTTACTGCTGAGGTGTTATGAAGGTCCAGGTTGCGTTGATAGTGACCTTCAGCTCGTCTGCATTGTTGGGTCTGGTGTCTCTCATCTTCCTCTTGACAATCCTTCATAGATTCTCTATGGGGTTTAGGTCAGGAGAGTTTGCTGGCCAGTCAAACACAGTGATGCCATGATCATTAAACCAGGTTTTGATACTTTTGGCAGTGTGTGTGTGTGTGGGGGGGGGGGGGGGTGCCAAGTCCTGCTGGAAAGTGAAATCAGCTTCTCCATAAAGCTTGTCAGCAGAGGGAAGCATGAAGTGTTCTAAAATTTCCTGGTAGACGACTGTGCTGACTTTGGTCTTGATAAAACACAGTGGACCAACACCAGCAGATGACCTCTGTTCAGATAAAAGTAAATTTTGCATTTCATTTGGAAATCAAAGTCCCAGAGTCTGGAGAAAGAGTGGAGATTCACAGAATCTAAGTTGCTTGAGGTTTAGTGTGGCGTTTCCACAGTCAGTGATGATTTGAGGGACTATGTCATCTGCTGGTGTTTGTCCACTGTGTTTTATCAAGACCAAAGTCACCGCAGTCGTCTACCAGGAAATTTTAGAGCACTTCATGCTTCCCTCTGCTGACAAGGTTTATGGAGAAGCTGACTTCATTTTCCAGCAGGATTTGGCACCCCTCCACACTGCCAAAAATATCAAAACCTGGTTTAATGACCATGGCATCACTGTGTTTGATTGGCCAGCAAACTCTCCTGACCTAAACCCCATAGAAAATCTGTGGAGGATTGTCAAGAGGAAGATGAGAGACACCAGACCCAACAATGCAGACGAGCTGAAGGTCACTATCAAAGCAACCTCGACCTTCGTAACACCTCAGCAGTGCCACAGGCTGATCGCCTCCATGCCACGCCACATTGATACAGTAATTAATCCAAAAGGAGCCTCAACCAAGTATTGAGTGTGCACATGGACATACTTTTCAGTCGGCCAACATTTCTATTAAAAAACTATTTTTTAAATTAATTTTATGTAATATTCTAATTTTTTGAGAAACTGAATTTGGGGTTTTCATGGGCTGTAAGCCATCATCATCAAAATTAAAATAAATAAACACTTGAAATACAGTATATCACTCTCTGTGTAATGAATCTATATAATATATGGGTTTCACTTTCTGAAATGAGTGACAAAAAACACTGAACTTTTTCATGATATTCTAATTTTCTGAGATGTACCTGTATATACTGTAGCAGCTGATTCCCCCTCCTTGTGTTGATTTCTTGTGCCAAAGCAGAGGAGCCCTTCCATATTTTAAACCACACAAAACAAAAACAACATTTAGTTGGGAAAAGGCTCCCAGATAAAGAGAACTCTCAAACAAAAAGTAATATCAGAATGGCTTTCCTGACAGAGCATTTCAGGGAATTAACTGTCACTCTCTTGTAGTGAGCAGATGTGCCTCCTATGAGCTCCTGTTTATTTTATTGTTTGTCATTTTAGGATTATTTTATTGTTGCAGAAGATATGATCCAGGATGATACGATTGCTCCATAAAAACTGCATTCTAGCAGGAAAGATGTGTTTAATTCAATGGATTAACTTTTATAGATAGATGCACTTTATTATGATGTATGTAATGTATTATAGATGTACTTTATTTTCTGTAGCCACCATGATCACCAATGTTAGCTCAGTGAACTTAGCATAGCTATTGTGTCGTTTATTCCTCTAAAAAAAATTTACCCATTCGTAAGAACACAGCATGAGCCCTAATGAACTTGTGAACTTCTGTTTTTCTGTTGCATTATCGACTGCACTGTGGTACCCCATATTATCTGCTACTTGCTAATTTATTTAAATCTGCCTTGACTAGTATTACTCATTATTATTATTATTATTACTTATTATTCTACACTTATTGCATGTTTTTAGTCTTTTAGTTTTTTTAGTTTATCTCTTTATCTCATCATGTTTTTAATGTTGCAGCATGGCACCGAGACAAATTCCTAGTTTGTGTACTACATAAACAATGGCAATAAATCTGATTCTGATTCTTCTGATTCTGAAATATATCAAAAAGCTTCATCTTACTATGAGTTTTTATCTGGCTTATATTATCAATTACCTGCACTGGGTCCCATTGTTATCGCATTTAGCTCAGTCAGCTTAGCATTGCAAGCAAGGCTCAAAGGAATCCAAAAGTTGCAAATCTATGAGAAAAAAGTCACACATTTTTGAGAAAAAAGTTGCAAATTGATGAGGGAAAAGTTGAAAATTTACAGGAAAAAAATTGCAAACTTATGAGAAAAAAAGTTGTACATTTTTGAGAAAAAGTTGCAGATTTATGGGAAAAAAGTTGCACATCTATGAGAAAAAAGTGAAAAATTTTCAGGGAAAAAATGCAAATGTACAAGAAAAAAGGCACAAATTAAGGAAAACTGCAAATTTATGAAAAAAGTCAAATGTTTGAGGAAAAAAGTTGCAAATTTATGAATAAAATTTGCAAATTTACAAGAAAAAATGGCAAATTTATGAGAAAAAAGTCACAAATTTTTGAGGGAAAAAGTTGCACATTTTTGAGAAAACAGTTGCAGATTAATTGAGAAAAAGTTGCAAACCTATGAGAAAAAAAGTTCAAAATTTTCAGGAAAATCAAATCTACGAGGAAATCCTGGGAAATGTATGGGGAAAAGTCACAAATCTATGGAAAAAATGGCAAATTTGTGAAAAAAGTAGTTAAAAATATACAGGAAAAAGTTGCAAATTTATGAGAAAAAAAACTTTGAGAAAAAAGTTGAACATTTATAAGATTTTTCCCCCCTATTTCTGCTTAGAATTGGTGGTTCAAAGCAAATTTTATTCAGTTCTGTGGAATGGGGGACAATTTGGGGGACAAGTCACTCTTTTTTCCAGGTTGGAGGAGGCATCCCCCCCCCCCCCCCAAAAAAAAAAAATATTTACGCCTATGAATGAGGCTGGGGATGGGAGGGATGGCAGGTCAACACGGGGGATGCTTTGGGGTCATTTTGAGGGAGATGACATCCCACCCTCAACCCCCTTCAAATCACCTACAGGTGTTGAGTTGTACTGCACAGAAACACCATCAGATCAGTCTCTGAACTGTGATATGAAGCTCCTGTCATTTATGTCATAAAGATCATGTAACTAATAAGAGTAAGCATAGTTATTCCATACCTCTTTGTTGTTTTATAACACAAAATCAAACTAAATTTCACTTTAACTAATAAGTGACAGGAATTTTTTTTCCCTTTGGCTGCTAAGCTGACCTGAAGAGGTTATATCATGGCCACGTACTGCATGAAAACACTAGAGGGCAGTCTCTACTGGACGTGTGGTTGGCCGGTTCTGGATTGCTGTGCTGGCTCTACCGAACCTCTTTATTTTCCTGCTAAGAATCCCACTGCCTGTCGGAGCATCATGACACTCCCGGGTGACTTGGAGGGGATTTCTTTGTGCCACCAGTTCTTGAACAGTTGGCTTAGCCCTAGCAGAATCCTCATGTGACTCTCCATTAATTGTCAAAGAAGTCAACGTAGCTCTTTGAGAAAAGCTACCCCCCCAATAAAAAAAAAAATCCTCATAATTATGAAGCACCAATTTTAAATCTGCAGCATTTTTCTTGTAAATTGGCAACTTTTTAAAAAAAAAAATTAAATCTACAACTATTCTTATAAATGTGCTTATTTTTCTTTGTAAATCTACATGTTTTTTCCTCAAAAATTGGCATCCCACGATTTCCACACCCACAACTTTTTTCTTGTAAATTTTCAGCTTTTTTAAACATACATCTAAAACTTTTTTCTCGTAAATATGCAGTGTTTTTATTGTAAATTTGCAGATTTTTTTCTCATAAATTTAAAAGTTTTTCTCAAAAACTTGCAGCTTTTTAATTTTAAATTTACAGTTAGGCCCAAAAATATTTGGACAGTGACACAAGTTTTGTTATTTTAGCTGTTTAGGAAAACATATTCAGGATACAATTATATAATCAATATGGGCTTAAAGTGCAGACTCTCAGCTGTAATTTGAGAGTATTCACATCCAAATTGGAGCAAGGGTTTAGGAATTACAGCATAATTTAATTATGTTTAATACGTAGCCACCTCTTTTTCAAGGGACCAAAAGTAATTGGACAATTGACTCAGAAGGCTGCAAAAAAAAAAAAAAAAAAAAATAACAAGGCTGCATGGGTTCTTCCCTCGTTAACCTGTCATCAATTAAGCAGTTAAAAGGTCTGGAGTTGATTCCAGGTGTGGCGTTTGCATTTGGAAGCTGTTGCTGTGAACACACAACATGCGGTCAAAGGAGCTCTCAATGGAAGTGAAACAGACCATCCTGAGGCTGAAAAAAAAGAAGAAATCCATCAGAGAGATAGCAGAAATGTTAGGAGTGGCCAAATCAACAGTTTGGTACATTCTGAGAAAAAAAGAGTGCACTGGTGAGCTTGGGAACTCAAAAAGGCCTGGACGTTCACGGAAGACAACAGTGGTGGATGATCGCAGAATCCTTTCCATGGTGAAGAACAACCCCTTCACAACATCCACTCAAGTGAAGAACACTCTCCAGGAAGTAGGTGTATCAGTATCTAAGTCTACCATAAAGAGAAGACTTCATGAGAGTAAATACAAAGGATTCACCACAAGGTGCAAACCATGAATCAGCCTCAAAAATAGAAAGGCCAGAATTGACTTTGCCAAAAAACACCTGAAGAAGCCAGCCCAGTTCTGGAACAGCATTCTTTGGACAGATGAGACTAAGATCAACCTGTACCAGAATGATGGGAAGAAGAATGTTTGGAGAAGAATTGGAACAGCTCATGATCCAAAGCACTACATCTTCTGTAAAACATGGTGGAGGCAGTGTGATGGCATGGGCATGCATGGCTTCCAATGGCACTGGGTCACTTGTGTTTATTGATGATGTGACAAAAGACAGAAGCAGCCGGATGAATTCTGAAGTTTATAGGGATATACTTTCTGCTCAGATTCAGCCAAATGCAGCAAAGTTGATTGGACGGCGCTTCACCAATGATCCAAAACATACTGCAAAAGCAACCCAGGAGTTTTTTAAAGCAACGAAGTGGAATATTCTGCAATGGCCGAGTCAATCACCAGATCTCAACCCAATCGAGCATGAATTTTACTTGCTCAAGACAAAACTTAAGGCAGAAAGACCCACAAACAAGCAACAACTGAAGACAGCTACAGTAAAGGCCTGGCAAAGCATCACAAAGGAGGAAACCCAGCGTTTGGTGATGTCCATGGGTTCCAGACTTCAGGCAGTCATTGCCTGCAAAGGATTCTCAACAAAATATTGAAAAGTAACATTTTACTTAGGGTTATGTTTATTTGTCCAATTACTTTTGATCCCCTGAAATGAGGAGCGTTTGTATAAAAATAGCTACAATTCCTACATGTTTAATCATATATTTTTGTTCAACCCCTTGAATTAAAATTTAAGGTCTGCACTTCAATTCCGTTGTAGTTGTTTTATTTCAAATCCAATGTGGTGGCATGCAGAGCCCAAATCATGAAGATTGTGTCACTGTCCAAATATTTCTGGGCCTAACTGTATAACTTTTTACTTGTAAATTTGCAGCATTTTCTTTTAAATCTGCAACTTTTCTATCATAAATGTGCAACTTTTTCTAGTAAATTTGCAACTTTTTCTCCATCATTTAAAACTTTTTTTTCCATAAATTTGCAGTGTTTTTATAGTAAATTTGCAACTTTTTTTAAAAAAAATCTGCAACTTCCTGTAAATTTGCAACCTTTTTCCTCAAGAATTTTCAATTTTTCCCCTCATAATTTCACTACTTTTGTCATAAATCTGCAACTTCTTTCTTGTAAACTTGAGGCTTTTTTCTTCTGAACTGGCAACATTCATTGGACGCTGGTTAAATTTTTATTCTGTGTAACTGATTCGATTTTCTTTGTTATCTAGGTAATGGCTCAAGTGTTGTAATGTTTTTAAGGGTTAAAACTCTTCTCTTTTACAAATATAGGGGCCCCTAAACCCAATCTTGCATAGGGCCCCAACTACAGTCACACCTGTAGTGTCCCCCTCAATCTTTACTCTTGAGAAAAATAGTCTGTCGTTTATTGTTTCCCCAACAGTGAAATGAAATATCCACTCATGAAAACTACAACCAAACAAAATGACAGAACATAAGAAAAACCAACTTTCCCACAGGTGCAGATTAATGCTAGGCTAATTTATTTAACTGATCAGTTAATTCCCCACCTGTCTCTGCTCCTGGTGCAGCTTCCAGGTCAGCTCCTCGATCACCTTCTGTTTTTCCACCAGCATCTTATCTTTTTCCGCCTCAAGACCATCCATACCGCCACCCTCCCCCGCCCTTTGACTACCACCTCCTCCTCCGCTTAGACCGTCGTCCATTCCAAGCTGGGCCGGAGATGGCTGCAGGGCGAACTGTGTTGGGGAGGAGATGGGCATGTCGCTGAAGCTATCAGGGAGTGAGCTGCTGAGCGACAGCTCCGAGGAGGCCGGAGAAATGGGCGGGGTGGAGGAGGTGCTGGGGTATGGGTAGTAGCCTCCCTGGGAGAGAACACTGGTGGAGGATGGAGACTGGTAGGAGGACATGGATCCGGTGGGTGCAGCGGGGAAGGTCACAGTGGTGATGTCGGAGGGCCCTGAAGGCGAGGAGTCGGCGTTCGTGTCCTTGAAGGGCCGGAGTCGCTCTATGAGGGCTGTTTTGGTTCCTGAGACAGGCATGCCACGAATACGCAGGTGCTGCCTCAGCTCTGAAACCTTAGAGAACAAAAGAATAGCGTTGACCCAATGACCTTATCTGGCAGGAAATAGAAAATATCTGAATTTTTATTAGTTCTTCACTTACTTTTAGGTCATCCAGGTTAGCTGGAAGAGGCCCAGGTTTGACTGGTGAGATGCTGCTTTGGTTGGGATACGTGCTCTTGACCGGTGAGGATGAGTTGCTGTTGGCTGTGTTGGACGAGGCACTGGAGCTACAACCTGACAACTGCTCACTGGCTCCTCTGGAATAGGCCAGTTAGAAGACGTTGATTAGAAGACAACCACAAACCAAAGAACAAACCCACAACCTACCAGAAAGTTTCAATTCATCTGAAAAAAGTTTGAAAGTTAAATTCATAATCACCAAATTTCTGAGAAAAAGTAAATAGAAATAAATTAGCATACAGGTGAGAAGTGACAAATTTACAAGAAAAAAAAAAAGTTGTTTTTTTTTTCTTGTAAAAAAAGAAAATGGGGAAGAGTTCAAACCGTTGAAAATGAAAAACTAAACTTGGGTCATCGTCCCGATAAATTTAAATCAAATTTACAAGAAAAAAAAAAAACTTTTTTTTTCTTGTAAATTTGATTACAAGAAAATCAAATCATTGATTACAAAAAAAAAAAACTTTTTTTTTTCTTGTAAATTTGATTTAAATTTATTGGGACGATGACCCAAGTTTAGTTTTTCATTTTCAACGGTTTGAACTCTTCCCCATTACAAAAACTGGGTCCCCTGACCAGTTGGCGATTTATTATTTTCTAACCAGGGAGATGGTGTTCACCAATTTAGCGTAACCTTATACAAACGTGTAAATGTAAATTAGGTACAAATTTTGCAAGAATAAAGATGCAAAGATATGATAAAAAGACGCCAATTTAAAAATAAAAAAAACTCACACTTTGGAATTTAATTACACAGAACAAAAATTTAACCAACATTCAGATGAGCCTTGCAAATTTGTGAGAAAAAGTTGCAAATTTACAAGAAAAAAATTGTAAGTTTATGAGAAAAAGGACGAAAATTTTGACAAAAAATCTGCAAATTTACAAGAAAAAAGCAACAAAGTCATGAGGAAAAAAGTTGCAAATTTTCAAGAAAAAAAAGTTGAAAATGTAAAGGAAAAGGCTGCAAACTTACAAGAAAAAAAATCTGTAAATTTATGAGAAAAAAGTCACATATTTTCAAGAAAAAAAGTTGAAAATTTAAAGGAAAAGGCTACAAACTTACAAGAAAAAAATTTGTAAATTTATGAGAAAAGTCACATATTTTTAAGAAAAAAAGTTGAAAATTTCCAGGAAAAGTTTACACTTTTTATGAGAAAAAAGTCATAAATTTACAGGAGAAAGTTGCAAATTTACAAGAAAAATTAGCAAATTATGAGAAAAAAGATGCAAATCTACAAGAAATGAATTGAAAAGAAAGTTGAAAACTTTATTTTTTGCATTTCTGCTAAGAATCGGTCCTTCAGTCATTTTATTCAGTTCTGTAACATCATATAGGAAGGGTTATGATGACATGTGGGGGGACAATGGTCTCTTTTTTCCAGGGTGGGAGGGGTAATGTCCCCCGTCCCCCCTTGATTTACACTATGAATGGGGATGGGGGATGCAGGTTAACAAGGGGGATGATTTTGGGTCATTTTGCTAATAAGGAGCACCTACCCTCATCACCCCTCAAGTCACCTACTGCCCCCCCCCTCCCCACGCAATCTTGCATAGGGCCTCCCCAACTGTCATTTGCCCACGAGCGTCTCTTACTTCTGTGTGTGGGGGTGTGGGTGGTAGCTGAAAGCCGGCTGTCTCTGCTGAGTCTGGGCCTGCGTCTGCTGAGCGTGCTGCTGCTGTTGCGACTGCTGCGTCTGCGAATGCGCGTGTTTCTGCTGGCTGAGGATCTGCAGCTGCAGGAAGAGCTGCTGCTGCTGAAGGAGTCGGGCGTAAGCCGAGTCCATGGGCGGGGGGGACTTCTCGACCTTCTGGTCCGGGGGAATGTACTGGTGGTACTTGAGCTTCTTCACCTTGGGCTTCATGTCTTTGGGCTTCTTGTGCCGGTTCTTGTCCGACGTCTTGGACTGCTGAGGGCGAGAGGTTCTGAATTAGACCGAGTTTTAGGAGGGTAAAAGTCTAAAGAGGAAGTCAAGTGAGGATTGTCTGACCTTGACGATTGCGGGGACTGGTATCGAGGGTGTAGCCTGGCTGTTGCCTTCATCCTGGGTTTGATCAGGTTGCTCTCTCGTTGCACCACCCTGGAGGTTTGAGCAAAGACAAAAGGACTAAAGAAAATATTTTTGCATATGTTGTTGCCTCATATGCTGCTGTTAAGGATTTTTAACAAACATTTTAACAATTTCCACAACCACACTTTAAGAAAATTTTACTAGATTTTAAAAGTTCCACATTGCACATTTTCCTGGGATTAGATAACTTTTGACATCATCAAAAACATATAGTCATGTGAAAAAATTAGGACACCCTGTATAAGCCTCTGTGTGTGTGTGTGTGTGTGTGTGTGTTTAACATATTTGGACATATGGATATTTAATATCAGTGTTTAAAATACTGGGAGATTCATGTAATACAACTATCCATCCATCCATCCATCTTCTACCGCTTTTCCGGAGGTCCGGGTCGCGGAGGCAGCAGTTCAAGCAGAGAAGCCCAGACTTCCCTCTCGCCCGCCACCTGCTCCAGCTCTTCAGAGAGGATACCAAGGCGTTCCCAGACCAGCTGGGAGACATAGTATCTCCACCGAGTCCTGGGTCTGCCCTGGGGTCTCCTCCCAGTGGGACGTGCCTGAAACACCTCAAGTGGGAGGCATCCAGGAGGCATCCTAATCAGATGCCCATACCACCTCAACTGACTCCTTTCAATGTGGAGGAGCAGCGGTTCTACTCTGAGCCTCTCCCGGATGACTGAGCTCCTCACCCTATCTCTGAGGGTGAGTCCAGCAATCCTACGGAGAAAGCTCATTTCAGCCGCTTGTATCCGCGATCTCGTTCTTTCGGTCATTACCCAAAGCTCGTGACCATAGGTGAGAGTAGGAACGTAGATTGACTGGTAAATCGACAGCTTTGCCTTAGAGCTCAGCTCCCTCTTCACCACAACAGACCGGTACAACGTCCGCATCACTGCAGATGCTGCTCCAATCCGTCTGTCGATCTCTCGCTCCATTTTTCCCTCACTCATGAATAAGACCCCAAGATACTTAAACTCCTCCACTTGGGGCAGGAGTCTGTCCCCAACCCAGAGAGGACAATCCACCTTTGTCCGGCTGAGGACCATGGACTCGGACTTGGAGGTGCTGATTCTCATCCCAGCCACTTCACACTCAGTGGCAAACCGTCCCAGCAAGAGCTGTAGGTCATTGCTAGATGAAGCCAACAGGACAACATCATCTGCAAACAACAGAGATGAGATCCTGTGGTCACCAAGCATGACACCCTCCATTCCCTGGCTGCGCCTAGAAATCCTGTCCATAAAAATTATGAACAGGATCGGTGACAAATGGCAGCCCTGGCGGAGTCCAACTCTCACTGGGAATGAATCCGACCGAGTGTTGGCAATACGAACCAAACTCTCACAACGGTCATACAGAGACCGAATAGCTCGTAATAACAAGCCCGATACCCCATACTCCCGAAGCACCCCCCACAAAAATCCACGAGGGATGCGGTCAAATCCCTTCTCCAAGTCCACAAAACACATGTAAACTGGTTGGGCAAACTCCCACGAACCCTCAAGGATTCTCGAGAGGGTAAAGAGCTGGTCCGAGGTACCACGGCCAGGACGAAAACCACATTGCTCCTCCTGAATCCGAGGTTCGACCAACGGCCGGACTCTCCTCTCCAGTACCTTGGCATAGACCTTCCCAGGGAGGCTGAGGAGTGTGATCCCTCTAAAGTTGGAGCACACCCTCCGGTCCCCTTTTTTGAAGAGAGGAACCACCACCCCGGTTTGCCATGCCAAAGGCACTGCCCCCGACCTCCACGCAATGTTGCAGAGGCGTGTCAACCATGACAGCCCTATAACATCCAGGGCCTTGAGGTACTCAGCGCGAATCTCGTCCACCCCCGGGGCCCGGCCACCAAGGAGGTTTTTAACCAACTAAACAATTAAAAATGAATTAAAAACTTCTTTAAATTTTCTGTAAAATATAATTCTAAACAAATAGTGAGGAATAAATTAGGACACCCCCACATTCATTCCCACTTAAAATGGCTAAAATAAATGTTAAAAAGTGCAAATAAAAACAAAAACAAGGTTAGACATAGATATGTGAACATTTGTTAATAAAGAACTGAATATTTAATGGGGTGTCCTAATATTTTCACATGACTGTATGTGCTGTAATTTTAAAGACCAAAAACACCATTTCTGTGTTGTTTGAGAGCTCATCAGAAAAAAAGCTGTATGTAAAGTTCTATCTGAAACAACTGATTTTCAGCCTGCTCATTAATATTAACGAACCGCTAAACTTGATTGGGTAAAGATGTTTTTGAAAGGGCAAATCATAAGTAACGAAGCAGTCAGGGTGTGTTTGGCTTGATAACTTAGATAACTGAAGGTGGGGCTTGTTTGTTTATGATGTCATAAAAATCAGGACGTGCAAGCCATTTTCATTTCTCATTAATTTCATTTCATTTCTCTTATTTGTGGTGCTGCATTTTTAATAATAAAACCTCCAGAAAACTAAATAGAACAATGCAAACAAACAAGCAAGTACAAACAGTAAAATCGTTACAAAACACAAGGCACTATGATAAAAACAACATATTTATACGTAAAAATGCCTAAACTTAAAGCCTAGACTGCTGGGAGATTCACTGAAGTCAACTCTAATGGTAGCTCTCTTAAAGGAACATGTGCAAATGTAGTCAAATGTTTAGTTTAGAATTAACTTAATATTTCTGTCTACATATAACTTGCCAAAAAATACACGAATACTACAAATATTTAAATATTACTGTAGCCACATAATTCACACAATACTTTAAAAAAAATCTGTATTTAAGAAGAGAATTTCTCACTGATATTTGAATTTACCTTTCCAAAAACTGTTTTATTCAGTGTGAACTCATTGTTCAAACATTTTTTTGTAGAATCTCACTATTTCCTGGTGATGTAGTTAAGATTTATTTCAGCATAACAAACAAACAATCAGTCATTCTTATCTAAACTAGGGAATATGTTTCATACTTACAAGTCAGACTATCCTTCATAACAAATCCTTATTTTAGCAATTAATTTTGTGAATTTTGCAGATAATGTTTCATTGTCACAAAAATGATGTAATGGCGTGGCTCGTGCATCTTTCTGGAGCCGTGCAGACGACATCTTTTTTCACTCTAAAATGGCAAACTTCTTTTACAGTTCGACTCTCCGTGCATATGACGCTGGGATTTCGGAGGTGTGAAAATGTAAAGGTGTATGGAGTAAAACGGTAACAGTGACAGCGGCGTGCTATGGTTTTACTTGAATGTGCGTGCGGGAACAGAAGCATGACAAGAAGAAACAACAATTGTGAATAGCAGAACAATGGTTATAATCCAACAATCCTAATACCTTTACAGCATACGGTAGAGTTATTGCATCGGCTCTGTGACAAGTGGAGATGAGCTTTGTTTTCTATTTTGATCACACGCAATTGGCAGGAAGTCGTGTATACTCAGGCTCGTGGTGTTCTGTAGTGATGCTGTACAAAAAGTCACACTGCCATCTACTGGCCTGGTATACTGTAGCTACGGCAGCAGTCTTCACACCTTGGGTGGATCTGTGTGCACGCACCATTGTTTCTGGGATGTTGACGTTTCCACGCAGATCTTTTTTTCAGTTTCAGTGAAAAGGCCACTGTGTTCACAACCCTTCCGACTACTTGGTATGCAGCAGTGTAATCTTTAATGAAAGTTAAGCTCAACTTATGTACCCGCATCGACCCGGTGCAGCGTCGACGTGTGTTCCTATTGCGTTGCCCGACGTGTACCTCTCCAGAGAAGGAGAGGTGCACGTCAGCAATGCAGGCCGTAAGAGCTGTGATTGGTCTGCTTTGTCTTTTTCACATTTCGGGGTTCCCGCTGCTGCTTCACTCTGCCTGTTCAAGCCAGCACAACTTCCAAGGTGAGTCGGTTAAACAGTGGTGCACATTCAAAAGAATATTGAGGAAGTAAGCACATACAGAGCATTTTGTGGCTCATCATAACCCCAGTAATTACACAGATTGTCAAATAACGGCAGCGGCGGTGGTCGCACGCACTGTTTTCTGACTTCTCTTTTTCATTGTGCAACAATCGTATTAAAAGTTGCTTTTTCTTCACATTTAGTTCCAACTTCATCACAATCTGCTCTTGTCCGTCGCCATTTCATAAACAAAAACACGCGACAAACACAAATCACTACACACATTGGCTGAAACCCATTTTGGTAATGGAACAAAGCATTTCACCCAACACACAAGAAAAAATTGCCAATCACTGCATCTGCGGCAGATGCTGGTAATGGCATCGGTGTGACGCGGGTGCATAAATCCAGCTTTACAACTTGAGGTGCTGCGTGCCGGCAGGCAAATGCTTGGGGCTCCCGAGGGCTGACCTACTTTAATTCACTACAGCAGTGACAATATGGAGAGTGCACTGACAGTGGTAGGTCCCAACAGACTCTAGAATTGATTCTGGTTATAACCAAACTTGAATGGAAATTTTCATAAAAAAGGATCAATGATATTTAAAAGTTGATCAGTTTTACACTCGTAACAACTTGAAAGAATTAGTCTAACTGAAATTGGAAAAAAAGCCCAAAATGTTGTGGGAAATTATCGTTTGTTGTCAAAATTTTGCCATTACAAAGAGAGCAAGGCCTTAATAATGGCGCTGAATTGCCCATGTGAAAACACAGTGGACACAACCGATTCAAAGCTGTGGTTTTTGTCAGTTTCTCGGGCCTTCTACACAGTGGCTCTCCTGCTTATATAACTATATACGAGGGGGGCTGAAAAGTTCATAGGTTGAAAAGTTCATAGTAGTCAAATTTGACCAAATGTGGTTTATTTTTCAACTGCAGGGATCCAAGCGCTGCAACACCAGTGGAAAAAGTGTGTGGACCGAAGGGGAGACTATGTTGAAAAATAAACCACATGTGGTCAAATCTGACCACTATGAACTTTTCAGCCTCCCCTCATATATTAGTCGGGTTGTGGACACATTTCCTCCCACCATGGTCCCTGCTCCCAACAATGCCCCTTCATGGTTCCTCCAGCCTCACATCCATGTATGTGAAAGGAGTGACTTTTGAAGGAAGTCCCAATGGGAATTTGTCCTACGACTTTACATTACTGTGTGTAGTTAATATTAAAGCTGAATTATCTAACAAATTTATGTTTGACGAGATATTTTCAGACAAACCAATCAACCCATTTTAAAGAAAAGTTGAATCCAAAACGCCTGCATCAATTCACACCAATATGTTTCAGTTGCTCTCAAAGAGACAACTTTGTAGTGAGTCAAGAACAGTTTTCATCCTTCATGCTTCACTTGGCGAACTGGTCTGTTTAGAAGTTTGACTCAAGCAGGTTTATCCGTGGAGTTGTTTTATAGCATCCATTCCACTGGCAGTCACCTGAAGCATGTCATGACAGCGTAAAATTAAAGTAAAAGATAAATATTTTCACTCTGGCAACCTGTGCTAATCTTGCTTTACATTTTATGAATTTCAGTCTTAAAGTTTCCTCTGCCTGCCTCCGATGCTAATTTCTCCTTCGCGATCATAAAGTTGAATTGAGGAGGCAAAATAGCCGCTGTGATGGCAGTCTGTTTGTAATCGAAGTGGAGTAATTATCTTCAAAAATGCAAGCGTTCTGATGTTTCCAGTGCAAAAGAATTCCAGAAAGCTCTAAACAGACCTTTTGGGCTGACGTGACGCAGAGCGAGGTGATGATTCAGTTGGAACATTTAAGAGGCGCTGGTTGGGGAGATGTAAACAAGTGCGTTCTAGTGTGAGCTTTAATTGAAGGGCTGCCGCTGGTGGCGACCATTGGAATGAGCTCATCATGGGGAAGAAGGTAAGCAGGCAGCGGCTTCACTAGTATGAAACAGCGAGCAGGAATGTGACACCTGACTGGTTCAACCAAGTTCAGTAAACAGTGGAGAACATGGGGAGGGAGGAGCAGTCCCCACAACTGCGCCAAGACAGTTTGTGGGTTAGAGTTAGTGTGTTTGTGTGGTGCTTTGATACCTGTCGTGGGCTGGTGAGGGCAGGTGAGGACGAGGAGGAGGCCGTGTTACCGACGGCCTCAGATAAAGGGCAGGCTGATCCCTGCGACTCGTCGCTGTGGGGCTGCTCTGGAGACGAGCTCTCACTGCTGCTGTCCTCCTCAAACGCATACGAGTCCTCTTGCTTTGGGAGCTTGCCATGGTTTACTGTCAGAGGAACAAAAAGAGAGACAGGGGTGAGGTGGTTAAGAATCAGAGAGCCCCTATTATGCACTTTTTCCACACGTTGACAGAATTCTAAGAGGTGTTTAATGAAATGTCTGACATGCTTTAGTCAAAATAACTCGGGGTTGAATTATTGCAGGGTCATTTTGCACACAGGGAAGGAGCTCTCCTCAAAATGGGCTGGTTTTATGACATATTGTTTTAAATGCAAATGAGCCATAGTTCACCCCATCTTCCCTCTTTCATGTTTTTTTTTTTCCAAAGATTTATGTTTTGATGGAGATGCCATCATTAGCAGCAGTTGTCAGACTGAGTAACACATTAACAAATATTGGCTTAATGTGAGAGTTTCAAAGCCAGGCATTATTGGAAACAGGGATGTATGGTTTCAATTGTCAAAAATGTATGATTGGTCCCTGTCCCTGAATGAATGAATGGCTAACTTTGCTAATAGCAGCTAATCATTGCTAATTAAGGAGGTGTCCAGTCCAGAGTATAATAAACCATAATAAAGTAAGTTAAAATACGTGGTCTAGGGTTGGTACATGATCAGGGTCAGAAAATGGGTGCCTAGGGGGAATGGACAGAAAAAAATACAAAATAGATAAAAAAACGATATTAAGTTGCAGCCAAACTAATGGCTTGGCTAGCAGCAGTGTTGCCAGACATGATAATTATCATATTTGTAGAGGGTTTTGCCCTCTGTATGCTGTATGATCAGTAATTCCCAAAATCCCATACTGTACGATAATTTGACCCCTTCATTACATGGCTAAATTAATACATTAGCAAACAGTCAGGATACGGATCCTGCGCATACATACTATGCTTGTTTTCACGCATCGTCTCACGTGCGCGGGCTACATGAAAAAGAAGATGGAAGACTGGCATCGTGGTAGCAGAGAAGCAGCCTCGGATGGAGGCTAGTGATGGGATCCACAGTTCACTGAAATGTACTGAGTCAAGCTAAAAAGATCCGTTAGAAACAGTTGTACACTGAATCACTCAGTGCTGTACTGGAGATCCAACTCTCTACCACTCACTGAACTGAGAGTTGGCTGAACTGAGCAGGCGGGGCTCGGTTGCGGCTCAGGTGGGTGATTCAGCTGGTGATCTGTGGCTTCCAATACAGTTCCGGTGAGTGATTCAGTACATTCACCATAAAAGCTAGTACAGTCGAATGAATCATTTATATACAGTATATTACAACACTAAGCGCAGGCACGGAAGAGTCAACAAATAAGCAACATCACCAGCAGGTTGAGAAACAAATGGGGGGAAAACAGACCCCAGTTTTACTGGGTGGTTCAAACCTGTTGTTGGCATTCATACTAAAGTGTTCTGTTGCCGCTGTAATGTGCAAATGTCTTCAAAAATGTCACTGGATTGAAATAGAAACAGGTTTCTCCTTCAAGTATCAGAGGCATTTCAGTAGTAGTTTAGGTGGATTGATTGATGTTTATTCCAAATGTATAAACAGAGTACTTCTCAAAATATTTATGAGGCCAGACCTTGATACGTGATGATTCAACAGAAACCATATAGAAGAGAGTTAAGTTTGATTGATATTCTGGGCTGTTCAGTGTAGGCCAGGGGCTTATCCTGTACGCCACACAGGTAGAGGCACCTTTTTTTTTTTTTAAACCGATCTGTTATATTCTTCTTCTTCTACTAGCTATTCCTACGTTCTGGTGGGGTCGCTGTGGCAGACACCGATATATCTTCCATATCGAAGTAGGATATAGGTTGGAGCTGAGTTTGATGCCGGATGCCCGTCCTGACACAACCCTTTTATCTGGGCTTGGGACCAGCACAGGAAGTACACTGGCTTGTCACTCCCTGTGGCTGGGTAACCAACATTTCTCTCCTCCGTTCCAGTTTTGCTGAGCACCAAGCTGGACGGCAGGAAGTTCCATTTTTATATGGTCTTTGGCATTACCTGGCCGGGACTTGAACCCCGACTTCCCGGTTGTGGGGCAGATGCTTTACCTTTAGGCCACCACTCCAGTCTGTCATTCAACCGATCCGTTATATTATTTAAAGATAAAACTGTGTTATAGGCCATAATATGCACAGTCTGTGATAATGTGTTACTGGAGTAGATTGTTCTGAGCCAGGTCAGAATGAAAACGGTGTGTATGATAATTTTTCTCAAAACACGATAATTTTAAGTTGCTGGTACGATACTTCAGCATTTCCCATCTGACAACACTGGCTAGCAGACTCCTCTTTTAATTTGTACCAGGCAGGTCGACCTCAAAGTCGGTCAAAAATCACAGCCATGGCCACTCAGACAAGCTAAATAGTTGCCAATTCTACCTGGCTATCACAGCCAAAATATAATAAAATAAGTAAAAATAGCATGAGATATAAATGTGACGACAATTTATAAAAAAGAACCATACGATCCCTGGTCGTGTTACAAAGCTAGTTATGCTAATGGCCGTGCAATGCCAGGGGAAAAAAAAAAAAAAACAGCTCAGAGTGATGTGAGATACAGTGGTGTGAAAAAGTGTTTGCCCCCTTCCTGATTTCTCATTTTTTTGTGTTTGTCAGACTTAAATGTTTCAAATCAAACAAATTTAAATGTTAGACAAAGATAACACAAGTAAACACAAAATGCAGTTTTCAAATGAAGGTGTTTATTATTAATGAGAAGCAGAAGAATAGGCAGACTTTTTGACGAGCTGTAACACAACAAAGAAATGTTTTTCCGTCTTTAAAATTACATCTATAATCAAGGACATCAGAATGTAAAATGAATCTCTGGAGAATGTACAATATGGGACCTTTAAGTGTGGGGAAAAAATCTTTGCTATTAAGGAGGAAAAAAAATCCAAACCTACATGGCCCTGTGTGAAAAAGTAATTGTTCCCTAAACCTAGTAACTGGTTGGGCCACCCGTAGCAGCAATAACTGCAATCAAGCGTTTGCAATAACTGGCAATGACTCTTTTACAGCACTGTGAAGGAATTTTGGCACACTCATCTTTGCAGAATTGTTGTAATTCAGCTACACTGGAGGGTTTTCGAGCACTGAAGTCCGAGCGCCGCAGAAGAGAGAGTCAAAAGAGGTTGAACGGCTGCATCATCACGCCGACACTGACCAAACCTGTGTTTCCAGATCATCACATTCCGCTCCTTGGAAACACAGAACAACACATATAGCTGAATAGACCCTCCCCAATTTGGTACAGTGAAACCCCCAAACTAGCTAGGGCCGGCGGGCAGACCACCACGTGGCCCAGCGCGGCTGAGTGGTTTATTGTGCCACTATTCATTGGCAGCCGCGCCCCTAGCTAAACAGTCCTTTTTATTGAGGAAGGCAGTTCAGTTGGAGGGGCCTTGTGGCAAGCCCATGGTGGACGCAGCCCTGAAGGTGCAGGGGCCAGCGGACCAGGATCATCTTCTTCGAAACCCCAGTCTGGGTCCCACACTGTGTGAGTTGACTCCTGCATAGCCGTGTCACCCGGGGCAGCTGCTTGAACTCGGCGAAGACGGTTGACGTGCCACACGAACCATCTGCCAGCTGGAAGGCCGCTGGCCCCAGCTGCGCGGTGATCTTAATGGGTGCTGGTAGTGGTGGAGACGGCGTTGAGGCTGATTGCGGGTCCGGTCGTTTGGTTCTGCGGATCCAGACCCAGTCCCAGTCCATCACTGCAAGTGGTGCTCTGTTCGGCTGCATTCGGTGCCATGGTTGCGATGGTGTGGCTCTCACGTCTGCTGTGGGGTGTCCACCTGGTTGTGGTGTTTTTGCTGCATCCCGTTGGATCACGGACTCTTCATCCTGCAGCTCAGCGGTGACTCCTGGAGGCTGACGCCGGGCATGTATTCGAAGGCATCCAGTGGTTCTGCTGGGTTTTGTTGGATCGAGACTCTTCATCCTACAGCTGAGCTGTGGCTCCTGGAGGCTGGTGCCAGGCGTGGATTCGGAAGTAGTCCGGTCTCTTCTCCCTCTCTCCTTAGAAGTCTGGTCGTGGCGATGTATTGCTGTCACCGTTGGTAGAACATGCACCAGGTTGTTGTGTCCCGGGGTTCCCGATAGACCCGGGCTCCTTCTCCTGCAGCTCTGCAGGGGCTCCCTGAGGCTTATGCTGGGCGAGGATTTGAGGCGAGTCCGGTCGCTGCCCCTCCTCCAGGTGGTACTCCTCCTGTGAACACGGGACAGCTGTACCCTCATCATCGTCATCTGGGTGTGTTGTGTCCCACTCGTCATCATACTGTTGCGAATGGTGAAGCCCAGCTGATAGAACAGGTTACATCCTAGCATGTTGTCTCCATGTGCAGCCACTTGGAAGATGAAATCAGGAACGACCCGATGCGTAGCAGACTGTTAGTGTGATGGTCCCTACATTGCTGATGCGATAGTTACCATACCCGTACAGCTCTGCTGGGTTTTTCCCAATCGGGTGGTTGGGGAAGAACTTCACGGTGACCCAGTTCAACATCGATCTCACTGCAGTGGTATCGAGCAGGAGCGGTAAGCTGACGTTGTCCAGCCCTACCTTGCAGAAGGCGTACGCTGCACCTCTGGAACTCATCGTGTGGATGGTATTCACGAGTGAGTGACTTGAACTGACCAGTGGGCTTGGTGTTGGTGGTGACTGGTAAACCTTAGTGAAGTGGTTGAATTTGCAGCATCGGTTACATCGTTGCTCCCTTGCCGTGTAGGGACCTGCTCTCTTTCGGTGCACCGGAGAGCCACAGTTGCTATATGGGAAGCCCCTCGTAGCACTCCTTGGTCTCTTCTGCCGTGTCACTGGGCCCTTCTGTGGTTACTGCATGTGTTAGCAGCATCTGGCTTGGCTGTTGTTGTTGCACACCTAGCTCCGATGCTAACCTGTCGGCGGCCTCTAACTGGAATGCTAGCTCGATGGTTTTGGCTAGCGCCATGTCATCTGGCGCCATTAGCATCTTCGCTCATAGCTGCGGATTGTTAATGTGTTCAACCAACTGGTCCCGCACCATTTCGTCCTCCAATGGCCCAAATTTGCACATGCTAGCTAGGTAGCGGAGGTCCGCGATGAACTGTCGTGTCGTCTCGCCGGTCTTCTGTCATCATTGGTGAAACCTAATGCATCATGCCAACACATCTCATGTGGCAAAGTAGCTAGCTAGCAGCTCGACTGACTCAGCAAACTGTTCTGTTGGTCCTAGCACGTAGAAAATACATTGGCCTTCTATGCCCAGATTGTGAACCAGTAGAGCTCACTTCCATACCTTGTCTAGCTTGCTCAGGTCCACCGCCGATACGTAGATGTTGAAAGCATCGAACCAGCACGCCCACAGTAAAGGCGGCTCACCAGGGGTCTCCAGAAACAGCTGTAGTAGCCTCAAACACACTTCCATAGTTTACTGTCGTTGCCAAATGTTATGTGAGGAAAACGTGGAATGACCAACAGAGAGTGGAGTTTGCCGGGAACACAAACTTTATTACAAAAAGGGTTATTATGGCGATAGAGAGTATTGTCGATTGGGAGGCCAAGCGCCAAAGAAGAGAGAGCTGAAAGAGGCTGTAAAATGGCTGTCCCTCACATTTATAAATTTGGCATGATGACGTCACCGAATGGCCACATCACCACACCAACACTAACCAAACTTGTGGTTCCAGAACACCACAACATCTCCCGTGCAGGTGGTGTTTTAGGTTTGCAGACTTTATAGACCTGGCAGGCCTCAGTCTGTCAGGACTGGTAACAGGACCTCAGCCAGCATTATCACGAACACAGGTGTCCCACAAGGTTGTGTTCTCAGCCCCATCCTCTACAGCCTCTTCACGCATGACTGTGTTGCCTCCCACAAGAATAATGTCATCTTAAAGTTCACAGACGACACAGCAGTGATAGGATGCATCACTGGTGACGATGAAGCATCCTACAGGAGGTAGGTGGCCAGCCTGGTGTAATGGTGTGGGGACAACAACCTCACCCTCAACACAGACAAGACGAAGGAAATGATAGTGGACATGAGGAAGGGGAGGAGACCTGATCGGCTGCTGTTCATCCGTTAGCTTGAGGTGGAGAGGGTGAGCAGCTTTAAATACCTGGGCATCCACATCAGCGAGGACCTTACGTGGGCACTTAATAATAATAATAATAATAATAATAATAATAATAATAAGTTTATTTATAGAGCACTTTTCACAGACAGAGTCACAAAGTGCTTAACATGGTAAAAAACAAAATAAAGACTTCCGGTTATGGCGGCCACGTAGAAGGACACGTATCACTCTGCTCTGCTCCTAGAGAAAAAAAAAAATCGGCAAATAACTCTCTCATTTGGAACAGAACCTATCCCAGCGTTTGGGCGAGGATATGCTGATGAAGCCTAAGGCTGGGAAATCAGGTGGAGGAAAAACTGAACCGCCGAAACAGTCCAAATTAACGGACTTTCACGTCCGTGACGCAGCAGATAAAGCTCCAGATATGGCGGAAGAAGCTAGCAGCGGTGCGGTGACTGCGGGCGACGGCACAGGTGCAGTGCTCGCTGCCATTAGTTCAACGAGAGCAGACTTTTCCGCTAAATTTGATGGGATTATGGCAGCGTTGGAAGGAATGAGAAAGGAATTGGGTGACTGTGTGGAACGAGTGGCGCAGGTGGAGCTTCGAGTTTCCAGTGCTGAAGATGACGTCGCCGGCCTTCAATTAAAGGTGTGCACTTTGGAAAAAAAAAATAAATGTCTGGAAGATAATGTCCTGGACTTGGAGTCCCGGTCGAGACGGAACAACCTGAGGCTGGTGGGTCTACCAGAGGGAACCGAGGGTCAGGACCCGTGTTCCTTTTTGGAAAAGTGGATTCCAGAAGCGCTGAATAACGCGGAGCTGCAATCATCAGTTGTTTTAGAAAGCGCCCACCGAATTGGACCACAGAGAGATAATAAGGCAGCACCGAGGACGTTAATTATGAAGTTCCTCAGCTACAGAAACAGGATGACAATCTCCAACGCGGCGCGAGCCAAAGGAGAAATTAAATACCAGGATCAACAGGTGCGGTTCTATCCAGATTTGGCCACAGGAATTCAACGGTTGAGGAAGCAGTTTGACCCCGTCCGTAAAGAGCTGCGCAACCTTGGGATTCGTAATGGAGTAATTCAGCCTGCAAGACTGTTGGTCACGTATAAGGGCAGAACACACATCTTCAAGACCCCTGAGGAGGCGCAGGAGTTCATCAAGAAGATCCAAGAAGAGACTGGTGGGAGCTAAACATGAATAAAATATAAGGTAGAATATTTAAGCATTTGCACAGGCATCTAACTGATCTGAAGCATATAGCAAGTTTACAAAATATAGATTGTATTACAAAAAAAACCAAACAAAAAAAAACAAACAAAAAAACCTATGATGTACAAAGTTGCTATAAAATTTTGGAGTTAAGTTGGAAAACTACAGAAGAGAGTTAATGTTACGTCATTTAAAGCAGTAGAGTTAGGGTGATTGGGAGGATGAAGAAGGAGTGGCTTTGGCTGGTCCTCGTGGGTGTGGAGCGGTCGATGGCTATATCGGGAGACGGAATTTTTTTTTTGATTTTGGGGGGGATCACCACGAATGTGGGAAGGGGGAATTTGTTTGTGTGTAGTTTGTAGGATGAATGTTCAACCACTCATGTTTTTGCTTCTCTGTATGAGCATGTTTATATTGCGAGGTAATCCCAAACTCCCTATTGATCATAGACCAAAGCGTTAATCTTAATTTAACTTCATGGAATTGCAGAGGTCTACAAAATTTAAAAAAACTTAAACAAGTTATGAATAAAATAAAAGACATGGGTTCAAAAATTGTGTTTTTACAAGAAACTCATCTAAAAGAGGAAGATGTAAAAAGAATTAGGAGTAGATGGCAAGGAAGTGTATTCACCTCATCATTTTCATCCCGAGCCAGGGGAGTTATGACTCTCATACATAAATCAGTCCCATTTCAAGTGAAAAATGTAATTGGAGACAAATTTGGAAGATATCTAATTATTCAAGGATCTTTGCTATTAGAAAATATAAATCTGGTGAACTGATACGGTCCCAATATAGATGATCAAAAGTTCTTTGCTAATTTATTTCTTATCTTATCATCACTTACAGGGCAACATATAATAGCAGGGGATTTTAATTGTACATTGAATCCCAGTATAGATAGATCAACAGGACTGGACTGTACACACAATGGATGCAGGATGATCATTAAGCATTTTATGAAAGAATTGAGATTGCTAGATATATGGAGAGAAATGAAACCACAAGTTAAAGCCTACTCTTGTTTTTTTTTTCCACAATATCTTTATTGAACCTTTTTTTTTTTAACAAACATGATACAAACAATCAAACACTAACACTAAAGTACTACAAAAAAAAATGCACTAAAAACACCAACAACCACCAACAAAGTCAAATCTTCAACAATGCTCCTCTGTTTAGTCTAGACAATCCAATACATAAGTATACATATTATGTTCACCAGTTTGGAATTTACAAGGTCCACACACATCATTCACCTTCTTCTTCAAGAGTTATGTTTAAATTTTTTACATAATCAATAAAAGGTCTCCATATATTCTCAAACACAATTTCCTTTGATTTCAGTAGTAGTAGTAGATTAGTTTATTTGACAGGGACAGTGCAATAAACATAGACAATTAATCAAAGACAATCAATCTGATGTGTTGCACATAGAGTGTATAGCTATTAGCTAATTTGCAACTCTTGTCCCTATATATAGTATATATGTTATTCTTTCTAATGGAAGGTTTGTTAACATCTGTCTTAACCACTGAGTCACATCTGGTCTATGAGTCTTTTTCCATAATAGTGCAATACATTTTTTGGCATTAAGCAAACTGAGGTCTATGAATGTTCTTTCACTTTTATTAAAATTATGCTTTTCTGGGTACAGACCCAACAAAAACAGTTTAGGATTCAATATGATTTGTTTTGAGATTATTTTTTCAATTGTTACCCTCACCTCTTCCCAAAACATTCTTATTAATCTACATTCCCATACACAATGAAATAGGGTTCCTTTACTTTCCATGCATTTTGTGCACGTATCTGGTATATTTTTGTTATATCTATTTAACTCCTCCGGTGTAACATACATCCGCATTAACCATTTGAAATGTATCAATTTAAGACGTACATTTATTGATTTGGTTTGAGCTTCTGTACAAGCCAATTCCCATTGTTCCTCTGAAATTTCAGTTTGCAGATCTTCTTTCCAGTAGTTTAATCTTTTCAGTGAATTTTCACTTGAAGATAGTGTCAATGAGTTATAAAACTCTGAAATAATACCCTTTCTTTTACTATCTTTAATCAACATTTTTTCCAAGGATGAATAAATAGGTCGAGTGAGAGCTTTATTTTGATTTGATCGAATAAAGTTTCTAAGTTGAAGATATTTAAAAAAATGTGTTCTATTAAGATTAAATTTGATCCTCAGCTCTTCAAAAGACATTATGTTATCTGCACATGGCAAATATAAATCCTGAATCTTTTGTATCCCTTTTAAATTCCATACTTTAAATACAACGTCCGCTCTCCCTGGTTTAAAATATTGATTACCCCATATTGGACTAAATTGTGACAATAACTGTGGCTCTTTTAAATATTTTTTAGCTTCACACCATATTTTGATCATATGCTTTACAAATGGATTTTTAACTTGTTTTTGTAATTTTTTTGCCGAATCTGAGTATATAAATACGGGAAGAGGTAAAGGTAAATTGTATGATTCCATTTCAGTCCAGTGAGGGAGATCATTTAATGAAAAATAATATGTCATAGACCTCAGTTGTGCCGACCAATAATACAACATAAAATTTGGACATTTCAGACCCCCACGATCAAATGGTAAATATAATAAAGACAGACGTAATCTAGCCCTCCTGTTGTTCCATATAAATTCCACTAACTTTTTTTTAATTCTTGAGAATAAATCTAAAGGTGGTGGTAAGGGAATGTATTGAAATAAATAAAGTATTTTAGGTAAAATATTACTTAAGTATATTGATTCTCCCTATCATCGACATTGGTAGTGACATCCATCTCTGAATTAACTCATTGATATCTGTCATTAAGGCTTCATAGTTGACACTGGCGACTGATTCTAGCTTAGGCACAATTTGGATTCCTAAATATTTAAACTGATTTACAACATTGAATTGATTTACCTCAGGGTCTGGGTAATTTCTCTGGGTCTCATTTAGCATTAATATTGAAGATTTAGTTTTATTTATTTTATATCCTGATATTTCCCCAAAATTCTTTATTAAATTCAACAAGGTTGGAATTGATTTTTTTAGATTCGACATAAACAAAATTATGTCATCGGCGTACAGGGAGATTTTATGTTCTGTTGGTCCAACTTTAATTCCATATATTTGTGAATGTAAACGTATCGCCATCGCTAAAGGTTCAATTGCCATAGTAAACAGTAAAGGTGAAAGTGGACAGCCTTGTCGACATCCTCTATTGATTTTTATTGATTTTGAAATATTGTTATTTGTTAGGATTTCTGCTGTAGCATTATTGTACATTATCTGAACCCATTTTATGAAATTATTTCCAAGTCCAAACCTTTGTAAGACTTCAAAAAGAAAGGGCCATTCAACTCTATCAAAGGCCTTTTCGGCGTCCAGTGATAGGAGAGCTGTATCCGATGCTTCTTTATTAAAATAAATAATATTAAATAGTCTTACATTATGGAAGCCTTGTCTTCCCTTTATAAAGCCATTCTGATCTCGATTAATAATATTTGGTAAAATTTCTTGTATTCGTCTTGCTAAAATTTTACAGATTATCTTAAGGTCGGCATTTAATAGGCTGATTGGTCTCATATTTTCACATTTATTAGAGGGCTTACCTGGTTTTGGCAGCAGTATAATTAAGGCATTATTCATGTATGATGGTAAATTATTATTTTGAAATGCTTCCAAAACCATTTCCAAAAAAGGTTTTATTAATTTATTCTTAAATTTTTTATAAAGGTCAACTGGAAGACCATCTGGTCCTGCACTTTTTCCTGATTTCATATTATCAATGGCTAGTCCAACTTCTTCTTGACTAATTTTAGACTCCAATATCTCCCTGTTTTCATTTGGAATACACGGAATAGATAGTTCATTCAAAAACCCATTTAGTTTTGTTAAATCAGATTCATTTTTGGTATCATATAATTTTTCATAGTAATCTCTAAAGGCTCTGTTAATTTCTAAAGGATCTATAACTACCTGTCCATTACTTATAATACTGGTAATTGGCGTTCTAAATTCTAATTGTTTAATCTGCCATGCCAATAATTTTCCTGATTTTTCACCTTGTTCATAAAAAGATTGTTTCAATCTTAGAAGACTCGAGGCAGCTCTATTCGCTGATTTTTTGTCGTATTCAGCTCTCAAAATCAGTAATTCGTTCTCCAACCTTGGATCACTTCCTGCATACACTTTTTCCTGAAGACTTTTTATTTTATGTTCCAATTTGGCTCTCTCCTCTCGAGTCTTCTTAGATTTTGATCCTATATAACTAATAATATGTCCCCTAATAAAAGCTTTGAAAGCCTCCCACTTTACACATGCTGATGTTTGTGTAGTATTGATATCAAAGAACTCATCTATCTGTTTTTCTATATACTTGACAAATTCCTCATCCTGAAGCCATTTATGCTGAAATTGCCATCTACCTGATTCCTTTGTCAATTTTTTATCTACATATATTAGACAGCAGGGTGCATGATCAGAGATCACGATGTTATCATAAAAGCAGTTTTGAATCTTGGACCTTAATTCTGTGGAAATCAAAAAATAATCAATACGTGAGAATGTCTTGTAGGTACTGGAATAACAAGAATAGGCTTTAACTTGTGGTTTCATTTCTCTCCATATATCTAACAATCTCAATTCTTTCATAAAATGATTAATAGTCATCCTACATCCATTGTGCGTACAGTCCAGTCCTGTTGATCTATCTATACCTGGATTCAATGTACAATTAAAATCCCCTGCTATTATATGTTGCCCTGTAAGTGATGATAAGATAAGAAATAAATTAGCAAAGAACTTTTGATCATCTATATTGGGACCATATAAGTTCACAAGATTTATATTTTCTAATAGCAAAGAAACTTGAATGATTACATATCTTCCAAATTTGTCTCCAATTACATTTTTCACTTGAAAAGGGACTGATTTATGTATGAGAGTCATAACTCCCCTGGCCCGGGATGAAAATGATGAGGTGAAGACACTTCCTTGCCATCTACTCCTAATTCTTTTTATATCCTCCTCTATTAGATGAGTTTCTTGTAAAAACACAATTTTTGAACCCATGTCTTTTATTTTATTCATAACTTGTTTAAGTTTTTTTAAATTTTGTAGACCTCTGCAATTCCATGAAGTTAAATTAAGATTAACGCTTTGGTTTATGATCAATAGAGAGTTTGGGATTACCTTGCAGTGTAAACATGCTCATACAGAGAAGCAAAAACATGAGTGGTTGAACATTCATCCTACAAACTACACACAAACAAATTCCCCCTTCCCACACTTGTGGCAAACCCCCCAAAATCAAAAGAAAAATTCCGTCTCCCGATATAGCCATCGACCGCTCCACACCCACGGGGAACAGCCTAAGCCACTCCTTCTTCATCCTCCCAATCACCCTAACTCTACTGCTTTTAATGACGTAACATTAACTCTCCTCTGTAGTTTTCCAACTTAACTCCAAAATTTTTAGCAACTTTGTACATCATAGTTTTTTTTTTGTTTGTTTTGTTTTGTTTTTTTTAATATATAATACAATCTATATTTTGTAAACTTGCTATTTACTTCAAGTCAGTCAGATGCCTGTGCAAATGTTTAATTATTCTACCTTATATTTTGTTCATGCTTAGCTCCCACCAGTCTCTTCTTCTTCTTTGATCTTCTTGATGAACTCCTGCGCTTCCTCTGGGGTCTTGAAGATGTGGGTTCTGCCCTCATACGTGGTCAACAGTCTCGCAGGATAGATTACACCATGACAAATCCCAAGGTTGCGCAGCTCCTTACGTATGGGATCAAACTGCTTCCTCAATTGTTGGATTCCTGTGGACAAATCTGGGTAGAACCGCACCTGCTGGTCCTGGTGTTTAATCTCTCCTTTAGCTCGTGCAGCGTTGAAGATCTTCATCCTGTCTCTGTTGCTGAGAAACTTCACAATTAAGGTCCTCGGCGGTCCCTTATCTCTCCGTGGGCCAATACGATGAGCATTTTCCAGAACCACTGCTGATTGCAACTCCGCGCTGCCCAGCGCCTCCGGAATCCACTTTTCCAGAAAGGAACATACGTCCCGACCTTCGGATTCCTCCGGAAGACCCACCAGCCTCAAGTTGTTCCGTCTCGACCGAGATTCCAAATCCAGAATATTATCTTCCAGACATTTATTTTTTTTTTCCAAAGTGCGCACCTTTAATTGAAGACGGGTGACGTCATCTTCAGCACTAGAGAGACGGAGCTCCATCTGCGCCATTCGTTCTACACAGTCACCCAATTCCTTTCTCATTCCTTCCAACGCTGCCATAATCCCATCAAATCTAGAGGAAAAGTCCGCTCTCATTGAACTCATGGCAGCCATCAGCGCATCTGCGCCATTCCCCGCAGACATCGCACCGTTGCCAGCCTCCTCCGCCATATATGGAGCTTTATTTGCTGCGTCACAGACCTGAAAGTCCGTTAATTTGGACTGTTTCGGCGGCTCGCTTTTTCCTCTACCTGGTTTTCCAGCCTTAGGCTTCGCCGACATATCCTCGCCCAAACGCTGGGATACGTTCTGTCCCAAATGAGAGTTATTTGCCGATTTTTTTCTCCAGGAGCAGAGCAGAGTGAGACACGTCCGTCTTACGTGGCAGCCATAACCGGAAGTCAAAGCCTACTCTTGTTATTCTAATACCTACAAGACATTGTCACGTATTGACTATTTTTTGATCTCCACAGAATTAAGGTCCAAGATTCAAAACTGCTTTTATGATAATATTGTGATCTCTGACCATGCACCCTGTTGTCTCATATATGTAGATAAGAAATTGACAAAGGAACCAGGTAGGTGGCAATTTCAGCATACATGGCTTCAGGATGAGGAATTTGTTAAGTACATAGAAAAACAGATAGATGAGTTCTTTGATATCAATACTACACAAACATCAGCATGTATAAAGTGGGAGGCTTTCAAAGCTTTTATTAGGGGACATATTATTAGTTATACAGGTTCAAAATCTAAGAAGACCCGAGAGGAGAGAGTCCAATTGGAACATAAACTAAAAATTCTTCAAAAAAAAGTGTATGCAGGAAGTGACCCAAAGTTAGAGAACGAATTACTGATTCTGAGAGCTGAATATGACAAAAAATCAGCGAATAGAGCTGCCTCGAGTCTTCTAAGATTGAAGCAATCTTTTTATGAACAAGGTGAAAAATCAGGAAAATTATTGGCATGGCAGATTAAACAATTAGAATTTAAAACACCAATTACCAGTATTATAAGTAACGGACATGTAGTTGTAGATCCTTTAGAAATTAATAGAGCCTTTAGAGATTACTATGAAAAATTATATGATACAAAAAATGAAACTGACTTAACAAAACTAAATGGGTTTTTGGATGGACTATCTATACCGTGTATTCCAAATGAAAACAGGGAGATATTGGAGTCTAAAATTAGTCAAGAAGAAGTTGGGCTAGCCATTGATAATATGAAATCAGGAAAAAGTGCAGGACCAGATGGTCTTCCAGTTGACCTTTATAAAAAATTTAAGAATAAATTAATAAAACCTTTTTTAGAAATGGTTGTAGAAGCATTTCAAAATAGTAATTTACCACCATACATGAATAATGCCTTAATTATACTGTTGCCAAAACCAGGTAAACCCTCTAATAAATGTGAAAATATGAGACCAATAAGTCTATTAAATACTGACCTTAAGATAATCTGTAAAATTTTAGCAAGACGAATACAAGTAATATTACCAGATATTATTAACCGAGATCAGAATGGCTTTATAAAGGGAAGACAAGGCTTCCATAATGTAAGAAGACTATTTAATATTATTTATTCTAATAAAGAAGCACTGGATACAGCTCTCCTGTCATTGGATGCCGAAAAGGCCTTTGATAGGGTCGAATGGCCCTTTCTTTTTGAAGTCTTACAAAGGTTTGGACTTGGAAATAATTTCATAAAATGGGTTCAGATAATATATAATAATGCTACAGCAGAAATCCTAACAAACAGCAATATCTCAAAATCAATAAAGATCAATAGAGGATGTCGACAAGGCTGTCCACTTTCACCTTTATTGTTTACTATGGCAATTGAACCTTTAGCGATGGCAGTACGTTTACATCCACAAATATATGGAATTAAAGTTGGACCAACAGAACATAAAATCTCCCTGTATGCCGATGACATAATTTTGTTTATGTCGAATCTTAAAAAATCAATTCCGACCTTGTTGAATTTATTAAAGAATTTTGGGGAAATATCAGGATATAAAATAAATAAAACTAAATCTTCAATATTAATGCTAAATGAGACCCAGAGAAATCACCCAGCTCCTGAGGTAAATCAATTCAATGTTGTAAATCAGTTTAAATATTTAGGAATTCAAATTGTGCCTAAGCTAGAATTAGTCGCCAGTGCCAACTAGGAAGCCTTAATGACAGACATTAATGAGTTAATTCAGAGATGGATGTCACTACCAATGTTGATGATAGGGAGACTCAATATACTTAAAAGTAATATCTTACCTAAAATACTTTATTTATTTCAATAAATTCCTTTACCACCACCTTCAGATCTATTCTCAAGAATTAAAAAAAAGTTAGTGGAATTTATATGGAACAACAGGAAGGCTAGATTACAACTGTCCTTACTATATTTACCATTTGATCGTGGAGGTCTGAAATGTCCAAACTTTATGTTGTATTACTGGTCAGCACAACTGAGGTCTATGACATATTATTTTTCATCAAATGATCTCCCTCACTGGACTGAAATGGAATCATACAATTTACCTTTACCTCTTCCCATATTCATATACTCAGACTCGGCAAAAAAATTACAGAAACAAGTTAAAAATCCATTTGTAAAGCATATGATCAAAATATGGTGTGAAACTAAAAAATATTTAAAAGAACAACATTTACTGTCACAATTTAGCCCAATATAGGGTAATCAATATTTTAAACCAGGGAGAGCGGATGCTGTATTTAAAGTATGGAATTTAAAAGGGATTCAAAAGATTCAAGATTTATATCTGTCATGTTCAGATAACATAATGTCTTTTGAAGAACTGAGGATCAAATTTAATCTTAATAGAACACATTTTTTTAAAATATCTTCAGCTTAGGAACTTTATTCGATCAAATCAAAACAATGCTCTCACTCGACCTATTTATTCATCCTTGGAAAAAATTTTGACGGAAGATAGTAAGAGAAAGGGTATTATTTCAGAGTTTTATAATTCATTGACACTATCTTCAAGTGAAAACTCACAGAAAAGATTGAATTATTGGAAAGAAGATCTGCAAATTGAAATTTCAGAGGAACAATGGGAATTGGCTTGTACAGAAGCTCAAACCAAATCAATAAATGTACGTCTTAAATTGATACATTTTAAATGGTTAATGCGGATATATGTTACACCGGTGGAATTAAATAGATATAACAAAAACATACCAGATACGTGCACAAAATGTATGGAAAGTAAAGGAACCTTATTTCATTGTGTATGGGAATGTAGGAAAATTAGAATGTTTTGGGAAGAGGTGAGGGTAACAATTGAAAAAATAATTTCAAAACAAATCATATTGAATCCTAAATTGTTTTTGTTGGGTCTGTACCCAGAAAAGCATAATTTTAATAAAAGTGAAAGAGCATTCATAGACCTCAGTTTGCTTAACGCCAAAAAATGTATTGCACTATTGTGGAAAAAGACTCATAGACCAGTTGTGTCTCAGTGGTTAAAACAGATGTTAACAAACCTTCCACTAGAAAGAATAACATATATACTGAAATCAAAGGAAATTGTGTTTGAGAATATATGGAGACCTTTCATTGATTATGTAAAGAATTTAAACATAACTTTTGAAGAAGAAGGTGAATGATGTGTGTGGACCTTGTAAATTCCAAACTGGTGAATGTATAATATGTATACTTATGTAATGGATTGCCTAGACTAAACAGAGGAGCATTGTTGAAGACCTGTTCTTGTTAGTGGTTGTTGGTGTTTTGTTTTTTTTTTTGTTATTATTACTTTAGTGTTAGTGTCTGATTGTTTGTGTTATGTTTGTAAAAAAAGGTTCAATAAAAATATTGTGGAAAAAAAACAAAATAAAAACAGGCACATAAAACAGTAAAAAAAACAAAGTAGACAGTAAAAGCACATAAAAATACAATCAGCACATAGTTAATTAAAAAGCCAGGCTAAAAAGGTGGGTCTTTAGTTGCTTCTTAAAAACACCAATGGAAGGTGCAGATCTAAGTTCAAAAGGCAAGGAGTTCCACAGTCTGGGAGCAACAGCAGCAAAGGCCCTATTGCCTTTGGTCCTGAGCCTAGTGCTAGGGACTACCAATAGATTCTGATGAGAAGACCTGAGAGACCTGCTGGGCTGGTGTAGAGAGAGCAGGTCACTAATATAAAAAGGCGCCTCTTCATGAATGGCTTTGTAAGTAAGAATAAGAACTTTAAAATCAATTCTATAATTTACAGGAAGCCAATGCAAGGAGGCCAAAACAGGAGTGATATGACAGAATCTACTGGACCTAGTTAATAATCTTGCAGCAGCATTCTGGACTAACCGTAGGCGGTGTAAAGAGGATTTGCTAAGACATGTGAAAAGAGCATTACAGTAGTCTAAACGTAAAGAAGCAAAGGCATGAATAATGATTTCTAACTGACTGTAGGAAACCAATGACCTAATTTTGGATATATTCCTAAGGTGGAAAAAACAACTCCGGGTCAGAGATTTGACATGCTGATCAAAACTCATCAATTGATCGAAAATGACACCAAGATTTTTTAGATTAGACCGTAAGTTAGAGCTTAATGAACCAATGCTATTAACCAACCTAGGAATTAGATTATCAGGTGCTACAATAAGGACTTCAGTTTTATCAGCATTAAGTTGCAAAACGTTACTAGACATCCAGTCCTTAATTGCAGACAGACAATCATGAATATTTTTTAAATTGTCAACATGGTCAGGCTTAAAAGAGAAAAGTATCTGTAAATCGTCAGCGTAGCTGTGATAAGACACACCTTTAAATCTGCTGATAACAGAACCAAGTGGCAGCATATATAGGGCAAATAAAAGTGGATCCAGAATAGAACCCTGAGGAACCCCACAGGTTAAAGGAGCAGAGTCAGATGAATAAGAGCCAACAGCCACGGAAAAACTCCTACCAGAAAGGTAGGAGAAAAACCAATCCAGAGCTTTTCCAGAAATACCTACCCAATCTCTAAGCCTTTGTAACAAAATACAATGATCAATAGTATCAAATGCTGCAGTAAGATCTAATAACACTAAAACAGAGCATTTGCCAGAGTCTGATGACATTAAAATATCATTTGACACCCTGAGAAGAGCAGTCTCTGTTGAGTGTTTCTGACGAAAACCTGACTGAAATTTGTCGAAAATATTGTGTTCAATCAGAAAGTCAGTGAGCTGCTTGGCAACAACTTTTTCTAAAAGCTTAGAAATAAAAAGGAAGCTTAGAAATTGGCCTGAAGTTTTTAAAAACAGATGGCTCAAGGTTAGGTTTTTTTTAAAAGTGGCTGCACAACTGCATGTTTAAAATACGAGGGTACACAACCAGATTCAAGTGAACTATTAATGATATTAACCAAAGACGTACCCACTGAGCCAATTACCTCTTTTAACATTGAGGAAGGCAAAATATCTAAAACGCAGGAGGAGGATTTCATGGAACTCACCAACACTAACAAATCCTCAAAAGAAATTGGGGTAAAATCACTTAAAAAGGCCTGTCTGTTAGGACAATCAAGGATTAGGGGAAAGGAATGAGTACAACCAGCCCTAACAGCAGTGACCTTGTCAACAAAAAAGAAAAGAAACTTGTTACAGTCATTAATTGAATAAACAGGGGGAGCAGAACTAACAGGATTAACTATTAACTAACATGATTAACTAACAGGATTAACTTAACAACACAGAGCTGGTTAAGAAAGCTCAAAAGCGGCTGTACTTTCTGAGGAGGCTGAGGAAGTTTGGCATGTCCCCCAAGCTCCTCAACATTTTCTGCAGCTGCATCATCAAGAGCATCTTGACCAACTGCATCACTACGTGGTATGGCAGCACTACTGCTTTGGACTGCAGAGAGTGAAGATAGCTGAGAAGATCATCAGGACTCCACTCCCCTCTCTGCAGAGCATCTATCACTGCAGAGTCCAAGGGAGAGCTGCCTCCATCCTCCAGGACCCCCCCCCCCCCCCCCAGCACAGAATGTTGACACTTCTACCCTCAGGCCGGAGGTACAGAAGTGTGAAATGCAGGACATCCAGACAAAAAACTCCTTTCCCACTGCCATCAGTCTCCTGAACAAATAAAACAATTCTGGGCACAGCTTTGCAAATAGGAATTCACACACTGGATGCTAAATTTGCACACTGTTCATCTGCACACTGTACATAGTCTCATGTCCATATCATCTCTGCCACTAAATTATCATTGTACAGTCTACTGGGTATTATCAGGGCACACGGCTTTACACAGAGGAATTCTCACATTGGATGCTAATTTGTACATTGCTCATTTGCACATTGTACATAGTCCCATGCCATCTCACTTTCATATCATCTCTGATATTAAAATTGCCATTGTACAGTTTATTGGTTATTATCAGAGACAAGTCATACTCGGTGAATTTTATTTTACTCAGGGGCAAGTCAGTCATCCAGTGAATTTTCATTCTTCTCGTTTCCTCTAGTCTTAACTGCTTTAACTGTCCTAATTGCACTTAATGTGCATTTATTAGTATTTATTGGTATTAACGTGTGTTTACTACCTTTATTAGTATTCTTGTGTATTTATTAACTTGGCATTCGTTGCGGACAGCAAAGTAAGAATTTCATTGCTCAGAAAATGTTGCATTTCTTAACTGTGCACATAATAATAAAGCCTTTGAATCCTTGAATCCTATATCACAAAAAATCCTACATAATGCATTAATATAAAGGGGAATCCCAAAAAACATATTAAGAGCTCTTTAAAAATTGTTTATTCATTGTTTGAATACTGTAAGTCTACATCTACTATTTCCTACCATTTCCCACAATCTACAGACCCCTTCCATAGCAGGAAGTGAAGAGGTAAAGTCACTAGGACAGGAAGAAAAATATACTTAAGGCAACTTAGTTTGCCTTTAAAAACTATGAGACTGTCAACAAAAAATAGTCTGCAGTCAGAAATAACAGACAGAGAGGTGATAGCAAGCTAATGATAGCTTAGTGACCAACTTCAGTGTTTTACACCGTAATGTTGTGTTTGGAAATGATGGATGCAGTCAGGTCTACGTGTTGAGATTAGCTTTATTAAATGTTAGCTCAAACAGCTAACATTTAATAAAGTTGTAAAATGAATAGAAAATATAGTCAAGACATTGACAAGGTTAGAAATGATGATTTGTATTTGAAATAATAATTTTTTCCTTCAAACTTTGCTTTTGTCAAAGAATCCTCCATTTGCAGCAATTACAGCATTGCAGACCTAACATGATTGCACAAGGGTTTTCTAATCATCCATTAGCCTTCTGACGCAATGAGCAAACACATTGTACCATTAGAACACTGGAGTGATAGTTGCTGGAAATGGGCCTCTATACACCTATGTAGATATTGCACCAAAAACCAGGCATTTGCAGCTAGAATAATCATTTACCACATTAGCAATGTATAGAGTGTATTTCTGATTGGTTTAAAGTTATCTTCATTGAAAAAACAGTGCTTTTCTTTCAAAAATAAAGAAATTTCTAAGTGACCCCAAACTTTTGAACGGTAGTGTATGTCTGTGGTTAGCCTTAGCAAGGGTAGCAAGTAAACATGAAGACAAACTGGCATATCGGCTGATATAAAGCTAAACACACACAAGATGTGGCCAAATGGGCTGATATGACCATTAGCATATGCTTAATGTGAAACACACTATGCTTATGTAGTTGACTAGACCACTGTGGGAACCACTTAAGGCTTATTTCCGAACATGACATCAGGAAAAAAAAAAATTAATTGTTACAACCTGGGTAACTGGGTAGACTGCCGGTTTAACCCGCATGATTGTGTGAGTTCTTCTGCCACTTTGAACAAACCATGCACTGACTGAACATGAAATAGAACTTTTAAAGTCAGTGACAGTTCAGAGCTCAGTGAGGTCTCTGTCAAGCCCGTGGTGGGTGCGGCCCTGGCGGCGCTGGTTCAGGCAAATCTGGGGGCCACTTCACTGGAATTGTGGCTGGCTCATCAGCAAAGTCCCAGTCTGGATCCCACACTGGCTGGGTTGGCTTGGTTGCTGTTAATTGGTCTGGGGAAGGCCTTTCTCTGATGGCTGGCATGCCATCGAGACCCATCAGCCATCTGGAAGGTAGCTGGTCCAAGTTGAGTGGCAATCTGTATCGGTGGTGACTGAAACATCAGCAGCTGACGCAGGCGATTGGATCGGCAGATCCGAACCCAGCTGAGCACTGTGAGCGATGGATGTTTCTGCTTTGCGATGTGCTGCTGCTCTCTCGTCAAGTGGTTGGTGAAAGACATCATTGTTGGGGCGCCGTTTAATGGCAGACGTATTTGGGTTGTCGACGGTCGTGGAGGCAAACTGGTCTCGTCGTTGACTGGATGAACCCCACGATCTTCCGAGTCTTGTGTTGTCACAGACTGGAACTCCTGCAGTGAGGCAGCGGCTCTGAGAGGCTTATGCCGTGCGAGGATCAGTCCCCAGTCTTCTGTGCTCTGGTCAATGTGCGGTGTGAAATAAGAAGCAGCTACGCCTATGTGTGGGCGAAGCAGACTCGGGCCGTTAGCGGTCAAACAGAATCCCATGTGATCTGTGATGGAAAAGCCCAGCTCATGGAAAGGATCATATCCTAGGATGTTGTCAACGAGGCACGTCACTTTAAATGTGAACGCTGGGAGGACTCTTGACCTGTAGCGAACCGGTAGAGTGGTGGTTCCTACCATGCTGATTTCTATGTGTCCATACTCAAACAGTTCCACTGCATCTGGCTTGATTGGATACAGAGGAAAGAAAGCCTTCACCGTGGCCTCGTCCATCAGGGACATCGTGGCAGCAGTGACCAGCAGTAGCGGTAGACTGACGCCATCCAATTCTACTGTGCACCACTTGTACGGTGTGTTACTAGAGTCCACTGAATGTATGGTGGTTGGACTGGGCCGACTGAGCGAGCTAGACAGCGGGCTTGCTGAGGCTGAGTGGCACACTTTGGCGAAATGGTTCAGCTTACCGCAGCGTTGGCACTTGTCTCCTTTGGCGGGGCAGGCTGGTGCACGTGACTGGTGCAAGGGAGAGCCACAGTTACCACATGGTCAGCGTGCTATGTTGTCCTGTCATCCTGCAATGTTAACTTCGGGGTCCTCCTGGGAGGATGCTGGGTCGGCCATTTGGCGATGTGTTAACTTATGCCAAACATGCAGAGATAATAGAGGAGGAAAGGAAAGAAAAAGGAAAAAGAAGTGAGAGAAAAAACAACTTCTGTTTGTGTGATTGTTGACACAAAATGGCGGGGGGCGAGAGCCTCCCCCCAATTCTATTTTTCAGGGTGGCCCCGGAACTGGACTCCAGTGGTGGAGGGGGGACGGGGGGAGGCGTGGGCTGAACTGGCCGCGGCAAGAGGAATGTGACGTTTGTCATCAATGTGGACAAAAGGGCCATTGGCAGAGGCGATGTCCTGGACGCCAACAGCAGCGGGGGGGGGGGGCACCTGACTGACCGCACCCAAGCTAAGTATAACTGTTGACGCCAACACTGACATAACAGACATCCATTTACCTGACTTTGACTTGATGTTAACAATGTAGTGTTTACCTGAAGTGACACTGCAGGTTCAGACATTCCAATAAAGTTTCCCAACGGAGAATGGTATGACAGCATCACATTTTCCACATGTGACAGGAGTAAATGTATTCCAGGATTTCGATGTGCCAGGGTACTGTTACTCACTGCGTTTGGTTTCAGCCGGGCCAAGCTCGGTGACATCAGACCTACACATGAAAGCTGTGCAATATTTTAAGTCCAATATCCCTACTACACAGCAAGCCACAGACCAATATCGTTGCAGTTTGTATGACAGACATCTGAGTGGCCCAGATCCAAATTATGAAAAAACATTCCTTGCAAACCCATTCTCTAGACTGGCCATTAAAAATCTCTACTGGTCACCAAGGGGCTATGTGGGAGCATCTGTTGTGTTATGTGATGAAGACAACAGACATTTTAAACACTGGGAGGTGCTCCACATCCCACTAATCAAACCCAAACACATGCACTGGAAGGATGTCGGACGCTTTGTAACAAAAGCAGAGGAATGTGGTCAATCTTGGAAGCAAACTTTTGATCCAAGAGTTCAATATTCCTCAAAACTGGACACCTACTTACTGCCTTTGAACTGGGTGACCACAGTGCAGAAAGAAGTCCACACTGATGTTCCCAATCACCCATGTGATCACTTTTTCCATTAACAGAGGGAGAGGAACACGCACTCTCACAAATCCAAAATTCACTGTGGTCAACAGGAAAGGCAGATGTAGGCTTAATAAAAAAGCAGAATTGGTTAAAATGAGATGAGATGAGATTCAACTTTATTGTCATTACACATGTATGAATACAAATACATGCTAAATCTCATTATAGGCCTTACCAAAGACAGTATCTTCTACATCCTGAAGCCCAAGGAGGCATTAAACCGGTCACAGAGGACCTGAAAGCAGCAGGTGTCACTATACCATCCCCAAATTCTCCATGTAATACACTTTTGTTTCCTGTGAGGAGGGCTGGACCATTTTCCAGATGGAGAGTGGTCCAGGACCTTCAGGCGGTAAACAAAGCAGTTATTCCAAGAGCTGTTTCAGTCCCCGACCCACACATTTTGTTGAACGACCTACAACCACAAATGGAATATTTCACAGTAATAGACATCAGTCATCTTGTCACAAAGTACAGTATCAGTCTTCTCACCATTCAGACACCTTCCATGCATGAAAGTGCTATTATCACAGCCTCATCTAACCACTGAATGTTGCACGGTAACACAATTAAATTAATTTGTAAATTAGGCCAAGGGAAAGCACTCAGTGTATACTGACAGTATGTATTCTCTACCATCCATCACTTTACACAAAAGTGGAAGCAAGGAGGCATGATTACAAAGACCTCATTTTAAAACTGTTAGACTGTGTAAAACTTCCATCTAAATTAGCCATATGCAACTGTGCCACACACACTAATGGCACAGATCGAATCTCCAAGGAAAAACACTTGCAGACAATACTGCAAAAGAGGCTGCACAAGGTCATATAGGAAGCCACACCACAGCATCACTTCTTTTAACACTGACAAAGAAAAACTTATCACACGACACGCAAACTGTTTCAGCAGGCCTCCACTCTGCTACATGGGATTTCCCATGTATCAAAGGGGGGGTATGATTAGTAAAATAATTAACCCTTCAACTGCCCAGATTAAATGGATGGGTCACGTGCCCCTAGTGGCACAGTACAGTAACTGCACGTGTCAACTTATTGACGTCCCCCGGCTATACTGAGAATTTGTACTAATCTCTATTGATCTGACAGTTTAGAAGGTGGCAGACACGCGCCAAAGGAATCATGGCTGACATGAAATATAGCAAAGAAGAAGAAATCCTCATTATTATTCTTCCTTTTTCCGCTTTGAACTCACACACCAATGTGGATGCCGCCATGTTTGGTCATCGCTGCCGCGATGATGACTGAAACTACATGAAATGGGAAAAATAGCCATGTAATACAAATAAAATTTATGTGGGATAATCATAAGAGTTTGTAGATGTGGTACACGGGTGTAAATTACTAAGTAAACATGTCACATCGACCACGATGGACGAAAAACTGAGCTCCCATTCCCAAGATGGCGGCGCCCATGGGTGGCATGGATTCCCACAGGAATAATGCACCAAACAGAAAAAATAGCTGCGCAATACAAACAAAATTCACGTGGGGTAATCATAAGAGTTTGTAGATGTGGTACATGGTGTAAATGGCTGAACAAACACACAAACATCAACTATAATGGACGAAAACGGACCGGTCACATGGGCGGGCGAGCCCCCCCCCCCCACCCGGCAACAGGTAAGAGAAATATATGTTTTTTTGACATTTTATTGATTTTCTGGTTCATATACTTTGAAGATTAGATAAAAACATACCCCTGTAGACAAATCAGCGTAAAAAAAAATACAAAACGGACCATTCTTTATGTAAATGTGTCCGAAGTCCACTTTTGACTGAGTTATGTAATTTATATAGCTGCCGCGACATTATGCAAAATAGATGCGTAAATTTATTCCTATCTGAAACTTTGGATCATATTCTACATCTTTCTAATTGACAGTAAGCCATTATCTCTTGTAATTTTCAAGTTAGAGCCTTGGAAATCTGAACTATTTTATTGAGAAAAATCTTTTACCACTCTTGACCACTAGGGGAGGCCTTGAGTTGCCTTGCATTGCCCTAGGCACCACACCGCACCTTGGGCAGTTAAAGGGTTAATAATGTATGATTAGTAAAAATAATTTGCTACTCAATCTAAAATTTGCTACTAAAAAATTTGGTACTCCAATTTTGTAAGAAGAAAACAATGCTTAAGGGAACTTAAGGCCTGAAAAAGGCACCTTCCCTGCATCAACTTATCCTTTTCAAAACCTTTGCACAGATTCCATTGAACTAAATAAATGTGAAGGGAAGAAATATTGTTTGGTGATTATTGACACATTTACTAAATGGACAGAATCCTCTCCTTGCACTCACCCAAATGCTGCTACAGTAGCAAAGAAACTCTTAACTGAAATAATACAAGATTTGGAATAACTGAAAAGATTTTCTCAGATAATGGAATACATTTTGTAAATTAGATTATATCACACTTAGGTACAACACTCAACATTAACTTGGAAAACCACTCAGCTTACCATCCACAATCTGCAGGATTAGTGCAACATACAAATAGGACTGTTGAAGAAGGCTTAGGAAAATAGTGACAGAAATAGAAAAAATAATGGATGGCAAACCCTACCTACTCCCACCATTAAGGCCGTTTAATCCAGGTGATGAGGAGGTGTGCTTAGCTGATTACATGCGAAGAATGTTGACTGACAAGAGATATTGTTCATACTGCTCTTCCCAGGAGGAACAGCGGGGAAGCACCTATCTTGGCCAAGCCGGGGGATCTGGTCCTTATCAAAGCCATCAAAAAGAAAAACTGGGCCAATGCTCCTTGGCAAGGACCACACAAAGTCATCCTGGCGACACCAACAGCTGTGAAAGTCGAAGGACGTGACTTCTGGGTGCTTTTGACACATTACAAACTTTACCCTGTACAAAACCCCCAGCAAGAAACTACTTAATCCCCATCCCCTCAGCAAGCCTGTTTCTATTTTAATCCCTGTTGCAAACTACATCACAAAAAAAAAAAAAAAAAAAAAAAATCCACAAGAAGTGACTGTTTAACTGTTTTTCTATATGGGTGTTGGCTGATGGTTTGTCCCTGTAACGACTTATATAGCGGAACAACTGTTGTTTATCATGGAGAGACAAAATGCCAGACAGAGAAGGTTGGCAACTGAAGGATGCAAATGGTACACCTGTTTTTTCATCACCATCATCCTTGTGGTGACACTTTTGTTTTGGTTATTTTTAGGGACATCATTACCCATCTATTGTAGGGCTAGATACATTACTCACACACACCATGACTGGCTAGAAGGTCCAAGTTGTGAGGATCATGTTTATGCTGGTAATGTATGGTGGAAATATGCTAATTACACAGCCAAATCAGCTAATTGTTCAAATTGCTATGTGTGCTCTTTGCTCCCACTCTCAGCTGGTCAAATATCTGTCACTGCTACACTAATGGAACTATCAGAAGCTGTTTGTTTCTTGCAAGAGGCTATGTATAGAAATAGTACAGCAAGCATTACTTTGAATCACACCTGTCACATTGCTTATGACTCCACTGACCGGAGACACGATGGCACCCCTTACTTGGTGAAGGCAAGGTTAATCTCGCCGGGGACTTTCTCCTTTTGTCTCAAAGGGTGTGGAAACATCTCTCTGGCCAGCTTACCACTTTCTAAGTGTGCAACAGTGCATAGTGCATCTCGCCCCTGAACTGCTACCCGCTGAACCAACGAAGTGGGCAAAAGTTGTCCTAATGATCTTTTTTGTCAGCCTAGAAGCCTGGAAGGAAATGTCACCCTGCAGGAGCTCTGTAGCACTGCCATTTGTGATTCTTACAAGCATGGCACACATATGGTGACAGGGGGATGGTGGCTGTGTGGCCATCATACCTACTCACACCTGCCCATGAATTGGGGAGGGGTGTGTGCCCCGTAGTTGTGACTGACCATACCATCATATTGTCGGCAGGACAGGTTGGCAGGGTGAGGAGCGATGTCTCCTTTGCACCACATGATCCCATCTGGGGCACAGACATGCCGGAAGAATTCAAAGTTAGAAACCACGGGGCAGGAGACACTTGCCTCCTTGTTGCCTTTGGTGGGAGTGGCTAAGAACACTACACTCATTTGTGAATTTTTCTTTATCTGCTTTTTCTGGTATACATGAGGAATTAACAGCTTTTAGCCTTATGTTGGCTTAAAACAGAATGGTTCTTGATCAAATAACTGCCGCCCGAGGGTGTGTGTGTGTAATTGTAGGAGATTATTGTTGTACTTTTATCCCTGAAAATGATGCAGATGGTCACGTGATTGCCTCAGCCATACAGTATTTGACTGCTTTGCAAGCTGCTATGGCCAGGGACAATGTCACTGATGAACATCCCTGGTTAAGCTGGTTATTCTCTTCATGGAGAGGTCTCATCATGAACTTGTTAATGATTTCTGTGGTATTATTTTTGGCTTTTTCTTGTATCATTCCCTGCATCCGTAGTATGATGATGAGACTTATTCATGTTAATTTAGTGATGTACCATGGAGTAATTGCTGGGGATGGTGGCGATGATGAACAAACAGCGTGAGCTCAACGTGTCTCTCCATGACCCAAGCACAGAGTAAAAGTATGACTGACATGCAGAAAACCTAAAGGAGTTGCATGATCATGATGTGAAGTTTGAAACATTATTTTTACTTTTAGTTTGTTTTTATGTCATTCTTATTTCTGTTTTTACATCTTATCATTACACTTTACTATTATGCTTATTGTTTTGTTTTATATTGTTTTCTTTTATCCTTTATGTTGACACATTAACTATAACACACTTATATCCTTTTATTATTATTGTATCATCGTTCTGTTTTTCACTGTCTTTACCATTAATGATTTTCTTTATTGATTAATGAGTTTATTGTTTCATTTCTCCTCCTAAAGGACTAAAACGTTAAGCCGGTGCCTGAGGCAGCACGGCCGATGGTGAACTTTCTCCGTCGTTAGCTAGTTAGGATCTGTTGCAAAAATGCATTGGAGCTTAGCATAGCTGCCAGATGGGGTTTTAGATGCCATAAACCATTCTTTTTTGATGCCTTGCATGGCATCAAAGGGGGAGAATGATAGAAAAATTTCATACTTGTCTTATATTTGTGAATTGCTTTGTCTCAAAGTCTGCGTAAAAGTGTCAAGGATCCAGCTGTACTAGTTATCATCTTGTTTTTAGTCCATTCTGTGCGGTTCCCATGTGACTGGTACTGAGTGAGTGTCATGGTTCCTGCGAAAAAGATAATCTGTACACCAAGTTTTGACCAGATGTACTGGACCAATCATGATGGACAAAATGCTCCTCCACCTCTCAGATAATGAGGGGCTTAAAGGACTGAGTGATGTGTGTTTGAATCGGAATGGTACGCAAATAGGCTCTGAGACTATTTTTGTATTGTTCTCCACTGGCCAGTGTAATTAAATCTGCTGAAACTCTGATCCAGCCTGGTTTTTTGACTGAAGGTTTAGAATAATTTTTCTAACACTTGCTTTTACAGTTGCAGAAATAAATGAGCACAAAATTTTAAAAAACAATTTGCGTAAACAATCTGTTCTTTAAATGGTCTTTGATGAAAAGCGACTTGAAACTCTAAAGTTTAAGACTTGAACTCCACTCAGCTTTCTAGTCTTTTCTAGTAGAAACTCGAAACTTACTTGTCACTTGCAAAATACTTGCCACTGATATATACAGTAGATAGAACTGAAATGGGTCCAAATAATTCACCCAGAAACACCTGGTAAACATGCATTTATAGATAACATTTAAAGGGCCTATATCATGCAAAATCGACTTTTTTGAGCTTTTAAGCGTGTTATAATGTTAATTCCTCACCAAAAACACCCCCAAAGTGGCATTTTGCTCCATTCATGCATCTCTGAGTATTCCTCCTCAACCCTGCTCTCTGAGCTGCTGCTCTGCCCTGTCCGTGATAATGACTGGGACCCCATGTTCATACGTATGAACGTGGGTGAGCCGCCCACTCCAGGAAGTGCCTGTGCTGCCAGCACCGCCCCCAGGCTAACGCACACACCCACTTTCTCTGCGCAGCTAACGGAGCGGTGATCAGCAAAACACTTTCACTTTAGCATTGACGCTGTGAAGAAGTAGTTCCTCTCGCACCTAATCTGCTCAGTGACAACAACTGTTTGCTTTTTTATGTAAGACAATGTCTTCTAAGTTTTCGTGGGCGGAACCCAGTGACACGCTGGAGCAGCCGGCTCAGGGGTTATGTCATGAAATGGGCGGCAGCCACAAGAAGGAGAGGCGGAGCCTCAGAGATCGAGGCATCTTACTTCCGGGTTGGAAAAGTAGCTCGCAAAAATAACTCATATTTATAAGAAATTCATTCTCCAGTGTACCAAAGGTAGTATACTATCACATACATGCATATTGTTTACTCTGAAAGGCTTAAAATAGCATCATATAGGCCCTTTAAAAACTGTCATCCAAATCAGAAGTGGCTGTAATGGTTAAAATCACTGTCTTCAATTATGGCCCACTGCACTAAGTGGATGAAAACTCTACTAGTATGTGATCAGAGGCATTCACACACACACACACACACACACACATGACTTGTCTGTCAGTGACACCTAGCGCGACACTCTGGACAGCCTGGAGGTGTTACGCCGCAGAACCACTTTACCTCCACCTCATGGCTGATTGGCCGGGCTGATAGAGAGTGCTGCTTTTATTGGAGCTGCCAAGAGCAGCTATCTAAACAGACCGGGGGGGGGGGGAGGTGGGGGGGACTGGTGCATGTATGTGTGTATAGGACTATCCTCTTGTATCCAAATATGTGACAGCCGGGGAACAGATCCTGGCTTCAATCACACTACCAGGCTCACTCTGTGCAACTCAGTGACCTTCAAACACACCAGAGGTGGGCAGAGTATCCAGAAAATGTGCTCAAGTAGAAATCATGTTATCTTATGATATTGTTTACTCAAGTACAAGAGTAGTCTCCCAAATCATTACTTCAGAGAAAATATGAAAGTTAAAAGTTACTTGAATTTTGAGTAATGGCGTTACCCTTACTAATTTGTGAGATTTTTCTATTAAATTTGTTACTATTTTCTCATAATTTAGCATGTTTATCTCATACTTTTGTGACTAATAATTTTTTTACCCATTTCAAAACATTTCTTGCATAATTTGTACCTTTTTCATGAAAATATTTAATGTGCATGTATGTGATGCTTTCTCATGAAATTGAGACATTTTGTTGTAAAGTTATTTGGTTTTTTTAATTAATTTGTATTTTTTTTAATTATACATTTAATTCTTTTTACTTATAAATTGGTGAAGTTTTTGTGATACAGTTTTAACATTTTTTAATGTGAAATTGCAACTTTTACCTCAGCCAAGGAGGTAATGTGATCGGGGCGTTTTTTTGTCTGTGTTTGTTCGCGGGATTATGCCAAAACTGCCAGACAGATTTTGATGAAAGTTTCAACACAGGTGATCCTTGGGCAATGGAGGAACCCATTAGATTTTGGAGGTGATCAGTGAGTGTATACCTCCACCAAGGCCCTATCTTCTCGCAATGTGTTAGCAGGATTACATAAAGAAAAATTACGGAAGACACTGAACAGGCTGATCAAAAAAGCCAGCTCCGTTCTCAGGCACCACCTCGACCCAGTGGAGGAGAGAGGAGGATGGTGGCTGTCATCTCTGCTGGAGTCCAAGTCCCACCCCATGTGGGACATGCTGAGTGCACTGAGGAGCTCATTCAGCGGCAGGCTGCGCCATCCTAAACGTATGTGTCCACCTAGGCGTCTGTTCCGTGCACCTTCTCCACCTCAGGATCCGTCAGGAGCGTGGAGAGAGCAAAACCAGGCAAAAGTCATGAGCCCAATACTCTGTAGCCGCAAACTGCATGGAGAGTATCACTGTCTGATCAAAGAACCTTGGCCAGTTTTCAAGCAGTATTTTCTGCTCCAACAGTGCAGTTTGATGAGCTTTTTTTGTCTACCCCAACCTACTCTGCTCTCCCCGACTTGCAGGGCTTGCACGTGATTGGTCACCGCGACTCCTGGTGGGTGGGCTGTTCTGGTCTGTTCACAATGCTTCCGGACGTTTAAGTTTTGACTATATCTTCAAAAGTAAAAAGCGAAACATGTTTCTGAAAATAGCTGAGGCGAGAAATAAATGTATAGTTGCCAAATACAGCGGGGAAAATAAGTACTGTAAAACGGGGCTATAAGGGACGGCGGGGTAATAAGGGACACTTTTTTTTTCGAATTTTCCTTAAATATAACGGCGACAAATTTCTTAAAACTAATATCTATCTACAGGAAAGACAATAACAACACAACTCAGTGTCCTGCTCAAAATAAAAAAAAGCAGAATTACATTTAAAACATTTCCCAGAAAAGTGTCCCTTATTACCCCGCCGTCCCTTATAGCCCCGTTTTACGGTATTGAACATGTCAACATTTTTCTCATTAAACATATTTCTGATGGAACCATTGACCTGAGATTTTCACCAAATGTCAGTAACAACCCAAGTAATCCATACATACAAAGTAATCACGGCAGCTGTGTTCACAAACCAAGTTATATTTAATAAAGTGGAATGACACAGGGAATAAGTATTTAACACATGAAGAAAAGAGGTGCAAAAAGACATAGAAAGCCAAGAAAACAGCTGAAATCCATCAGAATTTAGGAAGCCATCCCATCCCCCATCAGTACAAATTAATTTTAGCTGGTTAAGTCCTGACTAATAGCCTTTAAAAATGTCTGAATATCAGATTGTCACACCACAAAGAACTATTGATGGGTATTAGCAAAGAGCTCTCTCTCGACCTTTGCAACCTTATTGTTACAAAACATAATGATGGCCTTGTTTACAGGCACATTTCTAAACTGCTGAATGTTCCAGTGAGCACTGTTGGAGCAATCATTTGGAAGTGGAAAGAACAACATGGGCAGCGCAATGGCGGAGTGGTTAGCACTGCAGCAACACAGCAACTCACCCTTGGCTGGGGGATCCTGGGTTCGATCCCAGCCCCTGACCAACAGTGATCTGTGTGGAGTTTGCATGTTCTCCCGGTGTCTGCGTGGGTTTACTCCGGGATTTCTCCGGTTTCCTCCCACATGCCAAAAACATGCAAGTTAGGTTAGAGACTCTAAAGTGGCTCCAGGTGTGAATGTGTGTGTGAATGGTGAAAGGGCTGGGCGCCGCACCAGTGGCTGCCTCATCCACTCATGTGGATGCCCTATAATTTCCCCATTGTGTGACTAATAAAGGATTCTAAATCTAAAAAAGTCTAAATCATCTTACCATAAACCCGCCACGACCAGGAGCTCCTCGCAAGATTTCTGACAGAGGAGTCAAAAGAATTATCAGAGTTATCCAAGAGAGGTCATTTGTGGAGAGCTCCACAAAAATCTGGAGTTGGCAGGTACTGCTGTTTCAAAGAAAATAATAAGTAATGCACTCAGCCGACACGGGCTCTATGCACGCTCACCTCGCAAGACTCCATTCCTGAAGAAAAAGCATGTTGAAGGTTGTTTAAAGTTTGCTACACAACATTTGGGTATGCCAGTAAAATACTGGGAGAATATAATCTGGTCAGATGAGACCAAAATTGAACTTGTTGGATGCCACAACACACAGCGTGTTTGGAGGAGAAATGGCACTGCACATCAGCCCCAAAAACACCATACCAACAGTGAAGTTTGGAGATGGGAGCATCATGGCGTGGGGGTGTTTTTCAGCACATGTTACAGGCAGACTTCATATAATTGAAGGAAAAATGAATGGACAAATGTACAGAGACATCCTTGATAAGAACCTGTTGCCATCTGCCAAGATGCTGAAGATGAAATGAGGGTGGACATTTCAGCAAGACAATGATCCGAAACACACAGCCATGGAAACTCTCAACTGGCTCCAGAGAAGGAAAATAAAGCTGCTAGAATGGCCCAGTCAGTCTCTTGACCTGAATCCAAATGAAAATCTATGGAACGAACTGAAGATCAGAGTTCAGAGAAGACACCCACGGAACCTTCAAGATTTGAAGATAGTTTGTGTAGAAGAATGGGCTAAAATCACTCCTGAGGAATGCCTGCACCTAGTTTCTCCATACAGGAGGCATCTGGAAGCTGTTATTACCAACAAAGACGTTTCTACTAAATATTAGATGAATTTCACCAAGTGTGTTCAATACTTATTCCCTGTGTCATTCCACTTTACTAAATATAACTTGTGAACATAGTTGCCTTGATTTCTTTGTATGTGTGGATTACTTGGGTTGTTACGGATATCTGGTGAAAATCTCAGGTCAATGGCTTCATCAGAAATGTGTTTAATGAGAAAAATGTTGACATGTTCAATACTTATTTTCCCTGCTGTATGTGTTTACTTTTTACTAACAACCACTATTTTAAAAGCTCCGGGAAGGGATCGGCTCCATACTCCTGCTCCTCATTTGTGTATTATGCATCTGCATGGGGATTCGGGAGGAGGAGGAGCGGGCAACTACAAGCAATGGCTCGTGATTTTTGACGCCACGCTACCAGAGTGCGTGCGGTGCGTGCTACATACGCAATGAATGGGAAGAGTGAAAACACACGCCTAGGTGGACATGTACCTTAAGTGCTCGAGGGAGAGGTTCCGGATGTCCTTCCTACCTGTTGCTGTCAGACTTTAGACTGTACATAACACTACTACTTTGCACAGTAGTGACTGTTCACTTCCAATACAGTACTAATACAATTACAACCTCAGCGGAGGTATGCAGTCTCTGAGTTAAGTTAATCCCTTCAACACCATGTGGTGTATGGAGCGGCGCCTACTCTGTTTCCCTGACCCACGCAGCTACTGTGAGTAGTGAAAGCTACAGTGAGGGGATGGGGGGTTGTCAGTCCTCTGGTAGCTCTGTGCGTTAACTTTCCTTTCCCCGTTCCATTTTGCTGAGCACCAAGCTAGAAGGCAGAAAGTACCATTTTTATATGGTCTTTGGTATGACCTGGCCAGGATTTGAACCCACGACCTCCCGATTGTAGGGTGGATACTCTACCAGCTAGGCTACCACTCCGGTACAGTCTCTGTGTCACGTATAAATTTGGCATTTTTCCACCGAAATTTGCAATTTTTCACTCATTCTTTACAGCTGAGCCAGAATAGAAAAAAGTTATTTTAACTCTAATTTCAACTAAGCAAAATGATAAATGTGCTGAAATGACTAAAACTGCAGTAATTTTAGTAAGAACAAGTTAAATTACACTTCTGACCAGTTCTTTTTTTCAAAAATGTACTCAAGCAAGAATCAAAGTATCCAACAATAAAGCTGCTTATAAAAGATAAGCCTTTATTAGTCCCACAATGGGGAAATTCCAGGATTGCAACAGCACAAGGACAGCAACACTCAGAGCAACAATCAAGAAGACAAGAAAAACAAGAGCAGCGAATATACATATGGACACATAAATATATAAATATATATATACATACAGTGCGGAACATTGTTGCTAGATAGAATAAACAGCATAACCGTCTACTTAGTTATCCTACATAGTATGAATATGTACCCATACATATTGTCACCCTCCGTAGTGACTGATATTGTCGTAGTTGTATACTGGAGGGGACCATTTGTGTAAGTCTATTGCGTCTTTTGCATTCAATACTATTAGGTCGTCATGTTTTTTGCTATCTCTGCGAACAGCCCTGCTTAGGTTATACAGTTTGACAGCCGTAGGTAGGAAGGACCTGTGAAACCTCTCGGTTGCGCACCTAGGATGATGTAGTCTGCTGCTAAATGAGCTCCTCAGTGTATTCAGTATGTCCTGCATAGGGTGGGACTCGGACTCCAGCAGAGATGACAGCTTAGCCACCATCCTTCTCTCTCCTATCTCCTCAACTGGGTCAAGGCGTTGCCCCAGGACAGAGCTAGCTTTCTTGATCAGTTTGTTCAGTCTCTTCCTATCGGCTGCTGTAATGCCACTGCTCCAGCAGACCACTCCAAAAGTGATGGCTGATGCCACCACCGTGTCGTAGAATGTCTTCAGCAGTGCCCCTTGTACACCAAAAGACCTGAGTCTCCTCAGTAGGAACAGCCTGCGCTGTCCCTTCTTGTAGAGTGCATCGGTATTGTGTGACCAGCCTAGTTTATTGTTCAGATGAACACCCAGGTACTTGTAGGATGTCACCATCTCAATGTCTGTTCCCTGTATGTTTACTGGTGCTGTGAGGGGTTGTCCTTGCCAGCGGCAGTCCACCACCAGCTCCTTAGTTTTCCTCGCGTTGATCTGGAGGCAGTTCCGATGGCACCAGTCCACGAAGTCCTGGGTAAGTCCTCTGTACTCAGCTTCATCTCCGTTGGAGATGAGGCCGACAATCGCAGAGTCGTCAGAGAACTTCTGTAGATGGCAGTGTGTTGTGTTATGTGAGAAGTCCGCAGTATAAAGGGTGAACAGGAAGGGAGCCAAAACCGTTCCCTGGGGGGGGCCGTGCTACCGATGATCATGTCGGACACACAGTCACGGGTTCTCATAAACTGTGGCCGGTTAGTGAGGTAGTCCAGGATCCATGATGACAGGTGCTGGTCCACCCCTGCGCACAGCAGCTTGTCCTTCAGGATCATCAGATGGATAGTGTTGAAAGTGCTGGAGAAGTCAAAGAACATGATCCTCACCGCATTCCCAGGCTTCTCCAGGTGGGACAAAGAACGGTGAAGGAGGAAGATCACTGCATCCTCCACCCCAATGCCATGCTGGTAGGCGAACTGGAGTGGATCCATCGCTGGTCCCACCAGGGGGCGGAGGTGAGCAAGGAGCAGTCTCTCCAGGGTCTTCATCATGTGACACGTCAGGGCCACTGGTCTGTAGCTGTTCAGGTCTTTGGAGTGGGAAGTCTTTGGTACAGGTACCACACAAGATGTTTTCCACAACTGTGGTACCCTCCCCAGCTTCAGGCTCAGGTTGAAGATGTGCTCCACAATCCCACATAGCTGGTCTGCACAGGACTTGAGGAGCTTTGCGCTGATGCCGTCCGGTCCCGAGGCCTTCCTCACCTTCCTCACCTTGTAAAAGTACAATTCTATGAAAATGTTACTTGAGTACATGCACTTTATTAGTACACATCTCTGCCTACAACACACACATCCATTCACAGAATCGTAAATGCTATTTCCTTCCACCTGTTCATATTTAACTCTCTGCAAGTACACAGTGTGTGTGTGCAAAGTTGCACTTTGTGAAGGGCCATATGAAGCCCTTCACTCTTGAAGAGAATTTAGAGTCATTCTGAGACTGAGCTGGCAGAATGACAGGAAATCTCCACACCGGCGCGCATTTCCGCTTTTCAAGTGGCTGGTGTAGGAGCCGCAGCCCGTTACTTGTCCTCCAAAAATCTGACAGAGGTTAAAGCAATCAGTGGGAGTGTTATGGGAGGAGATACAGAGCTTTAAGGTGAGGGGTTAATGCCATGGGTGAGGGGAAACGCAACAGCCTGCTCCTGTTACATCACTTTGTAGGTGGCTGACTGGAGCCACTCAGTCAGGAGACAAAAGAAGGGAGGATATGGGTCTAAACATACACAGGTAGGTCCATGCACATATTACACGAGGATGCACTCAAAGCTCACATGCACATACACACACAAGCAGTAAACTTCTAAAGGAAAAGGGCGGATCCAAATACAGCTGCTGCTCGTCTCAATAAAAGGCGCCCCCCCCCTCCTGCAGAGGTGTTGTAAACCAGCTGAACGCAGCCCGCCGGGTCCTCTGCGCAACATTTAGTTAAGTGGAAGCTCAAGGAGGGCAAACATAAACAACAACAACAAAACACTAAAACGCCGGAGACTAAAGAACTCGCTCTGTGGCCAAGAATGATATAGAGGGAGTGAGGACCATGTTGGAGCCAAACAGCGTGAGGCCAGAGCACAGCTAAATCAGCGCAACATCAAAGCAAAGCATGTGGCGAGTTTCCTTGCAGGTGGATAACTTTAGAGAGAGATGGCCAAATACTCCAGTCCACAATATATATCTAATAGCACTGATGCCAATGAACAGTTTTCATTTCTCTTTAGTACAACAACCAGCTTTTACAATAAGGATGATATTTTCTGTAAAAAAAAAAAAAAAAAAAGTCTATTCTAGGTTAAGTGTTTTCAACTTGGCAACAGTTAAAGGAACATTCAGAAGTTTTATCCACCACTGGATGCCACTAGAACTCCGCTCTCAAACCAAAACAAACCTGTAGCATGGCCACACCTCCTAACATTGGCCGTCATGTCACCTTTCCTGGCTTCCATGGACTCTCCATGCTAATTGCTATCCACAACTCTGTCGGTGCCGGGCTGGCTCCCAGCGGTTTTCTATTGCCTATCCCTAATTGGAGTGAGTTGAGTAGAATGGGCACCCATCAGAAGAGCCTCTTGTTTCTGCAAAGGGACTTGCTCCCACTATTCAACTGGCTACTGCTTTTGGGGGCCTCACTGTGCCACAGCAGCCGTCTCCCAGCCCCAGGGGGCTGTGTAAAACAGATGCTGGAGCAGGAGCCTTGAGAGACAAGCCAGCTAGCTACCAGCGGAAACTTCCGAGGTGTCAACAAGTGGCTGTTGGAAGGGGGAAAGCTGAAAGTAACGTTAACCCTAATAACCGATGGATCCACAACTAAGTTAATAATAAAAGGAGATGCATAACCACTGGGACTAAAATATCTGTTGAAATTTGTTTCACTTGCTCATTAGAGCCTATGCATTGTTATTTGGAAGGGGTAAATGTTAAAGACAGTAAACAAACATGATAACTGTGCTATACAATGTTATTCGGGATAACAAAGAATAGCCAGAGGATGCTGGCACATACTGTATGTTAATTAGCCAAATAACAACTGGGAATAAGATAAATGTTTCACTGTGATTAACAGGGTCATTAGAGCCCATGCAGTAGTATTTGAAATAAGTAAATGTTTAGTAATTGGAGCAACAACACACTAGCTGAGCAAACAGGCCAAAAGTTTTGATGGGAGAGCCCAGAAAAGTGTGAGATTCAAATGAAAGACAGCCAGAGACAGTCACTTCACTACAATGGCTAACAGCACTTGGCCACTGCTGAAGATTACACTTGTCAATTTATTTTAATAAAATAGTGCAAAATCTAACTTACTGCACCTTTAAAGTGCAGACAGTGAAAAATTAAATACAGTTAACCCAATTCAGTTCATCAAATTAAAAAAATAAAAGGTGTGCACATGTCAAAACATTTTTAAGCTCATCTCTCTTCCATCTCCTGTCTCCTGTCTCTGTGCATGTAATTATTTTCACAACCACCATGAGGGGCTGTTTGGACTGCTTTCCTTGTTTATGCCAGGGGATCCACTTTATGGTGGGTAAATGTGACACTTCTACATTTTTGTGAGACTCTGTCTGTAATTTAGCTGATCTGCATTCAATTGGAAAAAAAAAATGCTAAATCACTATTTTCAGGTGGGATTTAAAGATCTGTGTCAGATGAAGGTTTCCATGGGTGTTTAAATACACTTCACAAGTTTCATTGCTAAAGTGGACATGGAACATTTTAGTTGTTGACCCATACAAAGAGCATATTTCATCACTGTGATAACTTCAAATCGCTTGAAATTCATACAAAATATTCACTCTCTCTTGTACATTTTATGTCAATTGTGTCTCAATGTCCATTCAAATATTTTAAAAAAAATCCTAATGCATTTCTCTTTATGAGGAGCTCCCACCTCTTCAAAAATACCAAAAACATTTGCAAAGCAGGCTGTTCCTTCTTAGGAGACTCAGGTCTTTTGGAGTTCGAGGGAACTCCTGAAGACCTTCTATGACTCTGTGGTGGCATCTGCCATCCTATATGGAGTGATCTGCAGGGGCAGCAGCATCACAGCTGCTGACAGGAAGAGACTGAACAGGCTAATTAAGAAGGCTCTGTTCTGGGGTGCTGCCTCGAACCAGTGGAGGTGATAGGAGAGAGGAGAATGGTGGTTAAGCCGTCATCTCTGCTCCGAGTCCCACTCCATGTGGGACACGCTGAGTGCACCGAGGAGCTCATTTAGTGGGAGGTTGGTCCATTCAAAGTGCACAAGGGAGAGGTTTCACAGGTCCTTCCTACCTGCTGCTGTCAGACTTTACAGTCTGCACTACTCAGAGACTGCACATAACACTACCACTGTGCACAAATAAGGAACTTCCAATCCACTGCCTAGTATCATTGTTATTAAAGGTCGCAACAACACTGTACAATATACTGCTAATATACTGTATATATTGCTGAATAATTTAACTTCTTACTAGCTCTGTAAATACCATTTTACTTATTTAACTGTAAAAACTACTTTACTTTTTAAAAACTTCTTACACTGTGTATATAATGTTTTTGTCCTATTTTATCATTGCTCTGAGTGCTACTATCCCATTGCTGCTGTAATACTGCAATTTCCCAGTTGTGGGACTAATAAAAGATTATCTTATCTTACGAGTTCATTGGTGGAGGTAGTAAATAATGCAATAGCAGTCAGCTGGCCATACTGGAGATATGAAGCATTATTTTAACAAATGTCATTTAGACTACGCAGCAACATACCCTACCTGTAACAAGGTAGGATATACCATATCTGTAAGAATTTACCTTTCTCCTGGCACACTGCCATGATGCATCTCTGTGGACTGTGGGAGGAAACCAAAACACATGGAGCACTGGGAGAACATGCAAACTCCACACAGAGGGGATCAAACACAGACCTTCCTGGCGTGAGGCTGCAATGCTAACTACTGATGTGCCTCTACTACCTGGGCTTCAGTGGGGAACTGCAATTTTGTCCCACAAGTCATGATTAGGGTTAGGTAAGAGGATAAAACCACTAGTGAGTCAGTCTGATATGATTGTTTCTCACAATTTTAAGGTGTCCAAGGCCAAAGTTGTAAATTTATGAGTAAATAACTCAATTAAAATAAAAAAGACACAATAGTCACAAATATTTAAAAAAAAAATGCTGCACATTTTCTGAAAAAAAAATTGCAACTTTAAAAGAAACAGTCACAAATTTCCAGAAAGTATTCTAAAAATGTGCATATTTAGTACAGGTTGCTGACACATGAATTAAACAAACAGGGAGTGACACACGTTCAGGTGCAGCAGACAAAGGCTTCACACTCTTGACGACCATATCTGTACGCTGATACCTGTCATTGTGATGGCAGAGTCTAGGGGAATGATATTCTTTTGGACCAGCTCCAGGGGCCCCGGCCTGAGAGCCAGCTTCTCATTCAGCTCTGCGGCGAGCTGGGCTCGCTTTAGCCTCATCTGGGCCTCCAGTGAGGAGCCGTCTGAGGCCTGGTCTGTATAACACAGAGGAGGACCACAGCATCAACAACAGGGAACAACAGGTAACTGATTAAAACAGTATGAGTTGGGGTTGGGCAGAAGTGTTTGGCTATGGTTAAACATTGATGTCATTAGCTGGACTTAAAAAAAAAGCATTTATTTTGTAAACAAGTTTTAGTGACTCATTCTGGAATCCAAGCAGGATCAGAGAGATCAGAAATAAAAGTTAAAGTTGGCATATGCATTTTTTCCACATGTTGACACTGTTTCTAGAAATGTGACATGGTTTAGCTAAAATACATCAGGGTTTAAATATTGCAGCCCCATATGTCAACCAGATTAAAGACACTTCTTCAAAACGACCTGTTTCAGTGCATGTTTCTTTAGATGCTACTGAACCACAGCTCACTCCAACCTCCCTCTTTCATCACCACTAAGATCCATGGTTGAGGCCATGCTAATGTTAGCTGTTAGCCTTGGCTGTTTGAGCCTGAGTTAACTAATGTAAAATTGACTGAATGTGAGAATATAAAAGCCCAAGTAAAGCATTGTCAGGGAGTGGTGTGTGGTTTGAGTGGTTAATAGGACTAGTATGTCTAGTAGGGTGACAAATAATTGCAAAAAAAAGTCAGAAAAACCAGGGTCTGCTGAGCTAACCTGGCTAACAGCCCAACTGACCATGGGCCAATATATAGAGAGAAAATAAAATAAGTCAAAATGATACAAAATATAATCACCTGTGGATTAATGAACCAGCAGGAAACACAGATGTCTATAAAGAATAAAAAAAACCCATAACCGCTAAACTAACTCTGTAATAGCTTGCGATGGTAATTGAGAACCAGTTCCCAATAGGAACCGGTTCTAAATTTTTCGAGCCCCCAGAGTCATACGTCGCTGATGTTATCAATTCCTCTTTTTGATGCTGCAGGTTTAAACACTTTCGTGTTTCTTCTAAAAACGGCATGCGTCATGACATCACATGCTGCCGTTATCAAGCAATGCTATGTCAATGTCAACTTTATTTATATAGCACATTTAAAAACAACAACAAGGTTGGCCAAAGTGCTTTACACATGATAAAATAATAAAACATATGATAAAATACATATGCAACAAAAAAAGAAAATTAAGCCAAGCTAAAAAAAACAAAACAAAAAAAAAAACAAAACACGGGGACCACTACATAACATGACCTGTAGGACTCAAACTGAACATGAATTAAAAGCCAGATTAAAAAGATGGGTTTTAAGTTGTGATTTAAAAGACTGTAAGGATTCTGCGGTGCGTATATAGAGTGGCAGGTCGTTCAATAATCTAGCAGCTGCCACTGCAAAGGCCCTCTCCCCTCTCTGTTTTAACATACTTTTAGGCTGCACTAAAAGCAGCTGGCAGAATGACCTTAATGCTCAAGCAGGAGAATAAAAGTCCAGAAGCTCGATTAGATAAAAAGGTGCCAAGCCATTCAATACCTTAAAAGTAAATAAGAGAATTTTAAAATCAATGTGAAAATGGACTGGGAGCCAGTGAAGACGTGCCAGAACTGGAGTGATGTGATCATAGTTTCTAGTGCCTGTTAAAAAGCGTGCTGTGGCACTGTGGACTAACTGCAAATGGTGGCTAGTGGATTTTCCCAAACCAAAATAAAGTGCGTTGCAGTAGTCTAGTCTAGTGGTGATAAAAGCATGAACAAGTTTTTCCAGATCTTTGTGGGTAAATAAGATTTGGCCTTGGCAATCTGACGTAACTGATAAAAGCTTGATTGAACAACTGTGTTCACTTGCTTTTCCAATTTAAAAGAACCATCTAAAAACACACCAAGGCTTTTGACAGTTGAACAACAACAGGAGGCAAGATAATCAGGCATATCAGTAATGTCACTCAGAGAGGTATATTTCCCAAATAAAATGATTTCCGTTTTGTTTTCGTTTAAATGAAGAAAATTTTTGTGTCACCCATTCTTTGACCTCATGTAAACAGTCCAGTAATGGCTGCAGTGGGTTGGGAGTGTCATGCGGTGGACCTCGCGAGCCACCATAAGATGCCAAGAGTCGCCGGTGAGGTTTGCATAGATGTTTATCATTAACAAAAGAAACAAAGAAACACAAAGCAATGAGCCACGATGGGCTAAAACACACCACACTACAAATACTTGAACATGAGCCAATAAAGAAGCACACTTACAAACATGACCATGGAACACTCGTTGACGCCTGAGCTGAGGGAACGCTCGCTCAACGTCTGGCAAGGAATAATTCTTTGATCAATTGTTGACCATTCGTTGGCATTGACAAGACTGCCGCATTATTCAGCTCCCAGAGCCCACTTAAATGCAGGGCTGCTGATGAGCCGATAATGCAGCACAGCTGTCAGGCTTGACAGCAGGAAGCCCCTCTGAGCACTATCACAATAAAAGCTCAGGGAGCCAGAAGGTAAACACTGCTGTCAAACCTGGTAACGATAATACATGGATCGAGCGCAGGCGAGATCGGCACACAACCCATGACAGAGAGTGTTAAACTGAATGGGAATATAAATTTGAATATCACCAGCGTAACAGTGAAATGGAATGTTGCGCTTTCTGAAAATATTATCCAAAGGCAGGATGTATAAAGACAACAATGTGGGACCCAAAACAGACCCTTGAGGCACACCACAAGAAATGGAGGCTGAGCAAGAGGAGAAATCTCCAATAACAACAGAAAATGACCTTTCAGATAAATAAGACTCAAACCATGATAAAATTGTACCAGTTAGACCAACATGTTCAACCTTTTAACTGTCACAGGTGTCAAATTGCGCCATAACCCCCTAGTGGTCAAGAGTGGTAAAGATTTTTTTCAAGAAAATATTCAGATCAGATGTCAGAGATTTCCAAGGCTATAACTTGAAAGTGGTAAGAGATAATGGCTTACTGTCAATTAGAAAGATGTAGAATATGATCCAAAGTTTGAGATAGGAGTAAATTTATGCATCTAATTTGCATAATGCCACAGCAGCATTATCAGAGATTTCCAAGGCTATAACTTCAAAGTGGTAAGAGATAATGGCTTACTGTCAATTAGAAAGATGTAGAATATGATCCAAAGTTTGAAATAGGAGTAAATTTATGCATCTAATTTGCATAATGCAATGACAACCATATCAAATTACATAACTTTCAGTCAAATGTGGACTTTGGACATATTTACACAAAGAATGGTTCTGCTTTTTGTCACCATTTCTTGTTTTGGGCATTTTGTTATCTTATCTTCAAAGTATATGAACCAGAAAATCAGTACAATGCAGTACAATGTAAACAAAACAATAAACAAACACAGACATTTGTCACTTACCGCTGGTGAAGGCGGCTTGCTTTGCCCTTTTTGCAGCATCTTGGTTATTTTCTCTTCTGTTGGTCATTTTATTTTCCCCCTCAAATCCATAAACTGTTATGATTATTCCACTTCAATTTCGCTTTTATTCTGCCGCAATTTATCTGATATGACGACATAAAACCGGCGCGACTGTTCTCTAGTCACATGGTGCTGGGCATGGACAGCAGGTGAACATCAGGCAGCTTCATGCACCCTCTGTTATAACAAAATGTAAACATTTACCTTCATAAGCTAAATAATCTCTTTTTAGAATCATAGTTGGCAAATTCGGGAGAAAATGCTCCTCCGCTCGCGACTGAGTACATCCGATCGGTAACGTCCTGTGAGGTGGAATCCTTTGTACAACTGAAATCAACTGGGGAGTTTTTTGGGCACGTCATATAACATCATCTGACAGGTGCAACACTGCACTGTGCTGGTAGGGGTGCGATCTGTCCATGAAATCCTGCCGGTTTAAGGGTTAAGTCTTGACAGCAATATAGTATGGTCAACTGTATCAAAAGCGGCTGTTAAATCTAAAAGAAATAAAACAGCAGAGCTCCCAGAATTAACAGTTAAAAGGAGATCATTAAAAACTCTTAAAAGGGCAGTCTCAGTGCTGTGGCAAAATTTAGAACCAGACTGAAACACTTCGCCAATATCATGACTGTTTAAGAATGTCTGAAGTTGATTAAAAGCAACTTTTTCTTTTTTTTTCAATTATATTTTTATTGGTGATCTTGGTCAGATTGTTTACATTGAGAGCAGTGCTTTATTACAAGGGAATAAAAATTAGTAAAAGCTTAGAATTTGCCATCATTCAAACAGAATAAAAAGAAAGGTAAATAAAAAGTAATACACAAGAAAATGCCCTTGATTAATCTTCCCATAAGTTTTTTTTTTTTTTGCAGTATAAAAAATAACATGTAGACAAATAAACTGAACAGTGGACAAGTGGTATTAAATTTTTCGGTTTTGCTCTTTTCTTCCCTTCAATGGGATAGATTACTTAAAGTCTCTCCTTTGATTTCCTGTATATTGGGTCCATTTAAGCCAGTATTTATCAAATTTATCTCTTTGTAGTTGTAAAGACATGGTAATCCTTTCCATCATAAATATCTGGTATACCATATCATGTAAATCCTGAATTTTTGGTATGTCTGTTTGGAGCCATTTTCTCGTTAAGACTTTCTTTGCTGACAATAGTACAATTCTCATTAAATATTTATCTGCAAATGAGACTGTTAGGAATTTCCAAACCTAAGAACATGTACAGGAAGTCAAAGGGGACATAGGTAGAGAAAACCTTTTCCAGGCACTTATGTGTGTCTTTCCAAAATGGGGTAACTTTTGGGCAGGCCCAGAATACATGATAATGATTAGACTCTTCATTTCCACATAGTCTCCAACAACCGGTACCTAAATTTTGGTGGGTTTTTTTGGACTGGGGTGATAAACAAATTAAATTTTTCCATCCAAATTCCCTCCAAATAGTTGAATAAGTAGTTTTCCATTGCACTGTACATAATGATTCCCAGTCACTATCATCTATTGCTGATCCTGTTTCTTTTTCCCATTTCTTCTTAATATACAGGGTATTGGTGGATTTGTTTGTTTGAAGTCCCTGATAAAATCTTGCTATAATTTTCTGAACAGTAGTAGTGCTAAAGGCCATTTGGAAATATATTTAGAATTTTATTATCCTTCTTATCAGTCTTGGTCCTTATAATTTCATTATATCTATGTCTCAACTGTAGGTACCTAAAAAAGTCTTGGTTATTTAACCCCTTTTTTGATTTAAGGGTTTGGAAGTCTGCTAGCTCCCCCTTGTGGTTAAATGTGAAGTATGAAGTGAAAGTGAAAGTCAAAGAACATGATCCTCACCGCATTCCCGGGCTTCTCCAGGTGGGACAGAGAACGGTGAAGGAGGAAGATCACCGCATCCTCCACCCCAATGCCATGCTGGTAGGTGAACTGGAGTGGATCCATCGCTGGTCCCACCAGGGGGCGGAGGTGAGCAAGGAGCAGTCTCTCCAGGGTCTTCAAGTGGGACGTCAAGGCCACCGGTCTGTAGCTGTTCAGGTCTTTGGGGTGGGAAGTTTTTGGTACAGGTACCACACAAGATGTTTTCCATAGCTGTGGTACCCTCCCCAGCTTCAGGCTCAGGTTGAAGATGTACGCCACAATCCCACACAGCTGGTCTGCGCAGAACTTGAGGAGCTTTGCGCTGATGCTGTCTGGTCCCGACGCCTTCCTCACCTTGATCTTCCTCAGCTCCGTCCTCACCTGGGTCTTGGTCAGGGTCAGGTTGGGGGACTGTGTGTTGGGAGTGGGGGGGGGTGTTGGTGGAGTGGGGAGTGGGCAGCAGGACTTGATGTCTTTAGAGGCAGCAGTGGTTGTTGTGCAGTCAGGGGGGAGGGCGGTTGGTCAAACCTATTGAAAAACAGATTCAGATTGTTCGCCCACTCCCTGCCCCCCGTGGCCTGGGGGGAGGTATTCTGGAGCCCAGAGATGGTTTTAAGGTTTCTCCAGACCCCGCTGATGTCGCTCTGTTGCAGCTTGTCCTCCATCTTCTTCCTGAAGCTGTCCTTGCCTTCTCTGATCTTTCTCCTCAGCTCCCTCTGTACGGACTCCAGCATCTCCCTGTTCCCCGACCTGAAGATCCTCTTCTTCTCTCTCAGAAGTGTTTTTATCTCAGGGTTGATCCAGGGTTTGTTGTTTGAGCAACACCGTATGGTCTTGGTGGGAACGGTGTCGTCCACACAGAAGCTGAGGTAGTCCGTGAAGGTGTGAGTGAGGCCATCGATGTCCTCATCATGTGGATCGCAGAGCTGCTCCCAGGCGGTGGTTTCAAAACAGCCCTTTAGAGTGTCCATTGCCTCCTCACACCATAACTTCACTGTGCGCATGGCCGGAGGTTGTCTGTGCACTAGGGGTTTGTACACCGGCCGGAGATGAACCAAGTTGTGATCCGATCTCCCGAGTGGGGGGAGTTGTGATGAGGTGTACGCCTCCTTAGTGTTTGCGTAGAATAAGTCCAGTGTTTTATTGTCTCTAGTGTGGCATGTGACATACTGGGTAAACGTGGGTAGAATGGGAGACAGTGAAACATGGTTGAAATCGCCTGAGATGAGGAGAAGAGCATCTGGGTGTTCTGTCTGCAGCCTGCTGGTTACTGAATGGATGACGTCACGCGCTGTCCCAGCGTTCGCCGTCGGATTTGCATAAACAACAATGCTTTTTAAGAGAAGAAGCATTGTTTAATGTCAGAAAAATAAAACTCCTGCATTGATGCTGAAATACTGTGAAGGCCTGCTTTTTTCCACATGGAAAACTGATCAAGAATCGATAAGGGAATCGATAAAGAATTGGATCGATAAGCAAAATCGACAATGCCATTGATATTGATAAAAATCTTATCAATTCCCATCCCTAGTCGAAGCACTATCAGTGAGTGGATTTAGATGCTCATCGAGATACTCCCACCATCACTAAAATGATTAGAGATGAAACTGGGACAGTGATGTTATTCTGTGAGCTCCAGTTCTGACAACCAGAGCCAAATTAAGACCGCTAATGAGAGGTATCGGGGGGGGAAAAGGTCAACTCTGACAAAGTGACAGTAATGTGTTTTATCAGCTCCTGCAGATACCCAAACTGATGCACAAAAGCACAGAAAAAGTTACATTTTCATCATATGTCCCCTTTAAAGCTGCAGTAGGTAGAAATCGGACAAACCAGAAAAACTACCTAAAAGCTGAAGACAAAACTTCCCATCCAAAGTGCACATCTACAAGACTTGTCGGATTTTATGGAGCCACCAATAGCAAAGCTTCTGTCTAAAAAAACCCCTGTGATTGGTCAATGAAATTGTCATGGATGTGGACCCTTTTGCAGGATGAACAGAGTCCAGAGGAGATGTTGTGGTGTAGTTGTCCTGTCAGACCACTTACATGGCAAACTGCTACAAGATGATAATCAATTTATTTTCAAATGTAAACAAAATTATTCTGCTTACACCAGCTTTAAAGGTGTCCATTCAGTTTGCACTTAGCCTTGCTGTTTTCCTGACACCAAACGACTTTACTTTTTCTTAATTTTTATTTTCCCTTGCTGGAAACTTTTATTTAGACACTAAAAACTATTTGAATAGGCTTGTATAAAGTTTTTGGGTTTAGACACATCTCTACATAGCAACCCTGCTATCACTTAAAATTCAAAGCAATCAAGCAAAGATAAAATGGTGGATGTTTTTTCTTATGCATTACTTGACTGTGTATTTGCAGTCTAAAAAAATCATTAAAATGTATAGCATGTGTGGTTCGTAATCTCTAGTTCGGCTCCTTGGCACAATCCAAAAACAGCTGATTTGTGGAGCGCTCAGTCAGAACAACATGTGAAAGAGCGAGACCCGATGTTAACCCGCAGCACCTCCACTGCCTCACTTAAAAGACTAGCTGATGTCACAAGGTTGTTTTTCAACAGCAAAAAGATGAGCAGATCATTTCAGGAATGCTCCTGCTGCATGTCCTCTGCACTCAAGCAGAATTCATCACCACGGATCAGATCTCTCATTCTCCCTATTCGTTTGAGCACCAACTCAAATGTATATTTCATTCCGATCTTTAGATGCTCTATTCCTGCACCAGTGGTTGGCAACCTCTACTGTGTAAAAAAACAAAAAATTCAAGCTATTTTTTTCTGGCAGCTTGAATTTGTTACTACTTACTCATTGACAGTAGGTGATTTGTGGGGGGTGGGGGGGGGGTGCCATCCCCCTTTTAAGCAAAATGACCCCAAACCAACCCCTTATTAACCTGTCATCCTACCCATAAGAGTGCAATCATAGTTTATACAGTTGAATACGTCAGTGAGAGTATAATGGCAAATCCATCCATCCATCCATCTTCTACCGCTTAATCCTTTTCAGGTCGCGGGGGATGGGGTGGGGCAGGGCTGAAGCCTATCCCAGCATCTTTGGGCGAGAGGCAGGGTACACCCTGGACCGATCACCAGCCCATCACAGGGCCAGCACAGAGAGACAGACAACCATTCACTCTCACATCATTGCACATATAACTGCAAATGTACAAGAAAAATGTTTAAAAATTTATAAAATGAAAGTTGTAAATTTGCTAGAAACAACATTTCAAATTTATATCTATGTAGTTGTAAATTTGTGTGGAAAAAGATAAATTTATCACAAAAAGGGGCGATAAAGTACTAAATTTATTAGGAAGGAAAAGTTGCATATTTATCAGAAAAATATAATTTTTAAGTAAAACGCTACAAATTTACAAATTTCACAAATTGACAAAAGATGGGAAATATTTGAGAGAAAAAAGTTTTAAAAAAATCTGCAACTTTTGTTAATGTAATTTTTTTTTTACATTATTCCCATAATTTCAAATGTAGTTTTTTTCCACCCTCACAATTTTGTAACTTTTTTCTCATAAATTTGGAACTGGCTTATGGTAACTTTTAGGACTTTTTGAAAGAGTGAAAGGATTTTTTTTTTGTCATTTTTTGCATCTTTATTCTCGCAAATTTGCAGCATGTTTTTGCTTGTGATTGTTACACAGTTTCATGATTATTTTTCTTAGAAATTCAAGATTTTTCTCTTAAATGTGCTGCTTCTTCTCATAAAATGTCAAAGTCTTGATTGATTTTTTTTTGTGTTTGAATGTTTTGTCCACCTCAGAGAGCACTAGTGGTTATGGACAAAAGAGTCACATGTAACTCCAGAGCCACAGGTTGCAGAACCCTGGCATACACTTTTTATGCATTTTACATTAGTGAAATTTACAGTGATTCCATCCTGTGTCTTTTATTCTGCATTAATCACAACAGAATCACATTTACCCATTTCATTTGTTCTGACATCTCATTTTAATTTTTCCTCGACTAATTTACACATTTTCTGCCCCCCCTAAAAAAAACCCCAAAACATTACACTTATGGCTCCCTTCATCCATCAATAATCAATATTTCTGCTTTGGATCAGTTCTCATATCTGTCCAGCTTCTCAAAGCAAGTAACTGTGAGTACAAGGAAAATAAATGCAAAGGCCATAATTAAAGCGCTGCGGCAGTGAGATTTTCAACCTTCCCCAATGTCTCTCTGTGAAATCCAGGATAAATAATCAGACTCAGAGCTAACCTGGCTTGGCCCGCGATCTATATCCACAGCACTCTCAAGACTGATTACCCGGCAGTACGGAGAGCACGCCAACTCAGTTTGATTATCCGAGGACAAGAAAGAGCAACAGCACTTATTTGGTCAAATATAATTATAGAGGGATATCTCAGAGGGATGAGGTGGGATTTAAAGCCAAAAAGAAATGAATGATACTCAGCTGTGTATGCTGCGGCTCGGATAATGTATTACCGATGAAAAACGGACCTGAAATGTAATGCTTCCAAAGGAAGGTTTTCATCAGAATTACGTTAGGAATAGTGCTTGTCGTTGTTGTTCAGATAAAGCATTTCACTGTATGTATTATTCAGAATGGATGTCTTTTATTCTTTGGGACTTTAAGAATGGGATGAATTAGAAAAGGTGACATACAGGGGAAGAAAGGGAGGAGAAATACTAGAGAGGAGGGATAAGAGAGCTCATGAGGAAAAGAAAAATATACTGAAGTAAAGAAAAATGGCAGTTCCTCAGACAGCCACTTGAGGCTGAACAAAGTCAATCCACCTATATTTGTAATTCAGGAAAAGTGTTTGTTTTTGGTGCTAAATCCCCGTATTAGACAGTTGCTGGGAAACATAACTATAGATGACTGACAGGCCTCCTTCAGCCTTCCACAGTGGTGAAACCAGTGCACAGATCTCCTGGTCGTTGACCTTGGCCTTAAGCACAGCTTAGATGTAGACCCACCTAGGATGTGCTTAAGGTCATGGTCACTGGCCAAGGACAGGGGTTGGCAACCCGCGGCCCTTCAGCACCCATGCTGCAGCTCCCTGCAGTTATATCTCAAAACACATGGAAATTAATAAAGCTCATTTTAATTATTTTATTTTTTAAATTGTTGTTTATTGCAATTGGATACATTTCTCAATGAAAACACACTTTTATGAACGTAAAATATGTTTTTTAAATTACTTATTATGTTGTCAACCATGCGTGACTGTGTCACATTTGACGGCGGCTGCACAGAGAGCTGCTCAGCCTCTCTGTCCTCAGTGCATGTGGAGGAGCACGGACAGCAGCCGCTTCCTGCCACTCTTGGTAAGACATGAACAAATCCAGAGAAAGCAAAATCACAGAGGAAAATAGAGTGTTTAATTCTGTGTGGATAGATTAATTTGTGGTCATGTATGGTTGTTGTGGAGAGAATTTCTCCACAAGAATGCAAACAAAGTAAAATCTAAAATCAATGCCTTAATTATCCTTAAAAATAAGAAAAAATCCTTGAATTCTTGCTCAATAACCTTATAGTCACTTGCACTATAAATGCTGGATTCACCAGACATGACCAAAGTCTGAATTAGTGTAAATTTATTTTCACCGTCACAGCTCAATACTTTCTGAGTGATGTAAAAATAAAAGCCCTCTACAGCAATTCAGTTTTCAGAATGGTTGTGTCTGTTGTGTGCTTTTATTATGAAACACCGTCAACTGGATGTACTTGTCTGAAATCACAGTCAACAGTTTCTCCTCACAATTTGTAAATAAAGAAAAAAGAGAGACAGAAAATTCTGTGACAGTGATGTAGGGGTGAGCCTTTTATTTTAAGGATGTTTTCAGCTTTTTGTCTGTAGGATAACTGCTAGTTTGTTATCTGTGGGGTTTTGGACAGTGAATTATATGTGGAGATTGTCTGTTAGTGCCACGCATTTTTTAAAAAAAATTATAACCAATATTTAGCTCAGCGGAAGAAGATATTTTTAAACGTTTTTCCACTCTGTGTAATTATTTCTAATTAGCTTAATTTGCACCAAATTATTTTTAAAGTTATATTACTTAGAAAGTTGTTTAGAATTCTTTTTGCTTTATTCCAAAATAAGGGATAAGGACCTGTACTTATATAGCACTTTTTCTAGTCTCAAAGACCACTCAAAGCGCTTCACTAGCACTAACCCTCTATTCTAAGGGCCTATAGGAGACAGATATCTAGGGACAATTTAGAACAACCAATCAACCTAACGTGCATGTTTTTGGATTGTGGGAGGAAACCGAAGCCCCCGGAGTAAACCCACGCAGCACAGGGAGAACATGCAAACTCCACACAGAAAGGTTCCTACCCCTGCCAGCCTGGGGATTCGAACTTGGAACCTTCTAGCTGTTAGGCAACAGTGCTAACCACTGCACCACCGTGCAAAGAAAAATGCAAAAAAGAATAGACAACCAACCCATTAGTTGTCAAATTGAGAGTGGAGAACAGATGAAGGTTACAGATTTATATTATATTAATACATTTGAATAAGGAGCATTATGAGGAAACATAAAAAGGATGAAAAGTAGCTTCATCTAAATAAAACTTTTGTCTCTAATTTATTAAAATATCAGGAACTAAAGCTGTATGAGAAGTTGTTGAAAGAGATGGATGATATTGTTCAGATTTATTATGAATGTGCTGATAATTAAACTATGCAAAAAATCATGGTCAGATATTCAGAAATTTATTTTTCAGCACAAAACAATTTGTAATATATTTCTAATACTTTTATTTCATGAATGAAGCTACATATATGTAAAGCATGGCAGTTTTTTCCACTGTTTTAGTGTTAGTAATAAACTACAAGCAGCATCATCTCTATTTTAAAGGCAAATTGCCGTTGCGGCCCTCAGCCACTTCTATTTTAGTCGGACATGAGCAAAACGGTTCTTCGGCTGGCAAAGGTTGCAGACCCCTGACCTAGACAAAGCATTAAAGTTGTGAAGTTATTTTGAGAAGTCTCCAATTTATTAAAATATCAGGAAGTAAAGCTATGTGATCACTGTTGAGTTGAAAGTAGGAGATGGATTATATTTTTCAGATTTAAAGAATTTATGAATGTGCTGATAATTAAAAAACTATACAAAAATTATGGTCAGATATTCAGAAATTTATTTTTTCAGGACAAAATTTGTAATATTTCTAATACTTTTATTTCACAAATGAAGCTATATATAAAGCTTGACAGTTTTTTTCCCCACTCTTGTAGGAATTCATTAATCCCACATAATATTCAGAGGTATGTATATAAAAAACTTTATAAGCCGCATAATCTTTATTTTAAAGGTCAAATTGCCATTGCGGCCCTCAGCTACTTCTATTTTAGGTGCAGACAGGCAAAATGACTCTTTGGTTGGCAAAGGTTGCAGACCCCTGGCCTAGGAGAAGTACCGATTTTTGTGAAATCAAATGCCCAAACCACCTGACTGTGAGCACAACCTGGATGCAGACCAGCCTGAGGATCATTGTGAGTGAGTCTGGTGACCACTGGGGCAATAGGACGAGTAGCGATTCCTGTGAAAATTTGACAGATGGACACATGGATGGATGGACGGACAGTGCGTCGTCACATTACCTCCTTTCAGCTTCACCTTAATGAGCTAAAAAAAGGTGAGAAAGTTTTGAAAAACTGAATTAGCAACTTTGATATTTTCTCAGTGAGCATTTTCTTTGAGAACAAGAGCACTCTGAGGTGAGAATATTTTTTATGAAATCCCCTAACTGCCCAGTTCTCCTGACCTTTGACAGTGACCTCAACCTTGAGCACAACTTGGCTGAAGACCCACCTGTAATATATGCATCATAAGTGTATATCAAACCCTGGTACAGAGTTTCAAAATATTTGGAACAAAACAGTAGGAGGATTTGATTTCACAAGACATGTGGGACAACTGGACAGATACACAGGTGGGCATCCCCATAACATAATCATAAAGAAACAACAGGCAGGAGTAAGTTAAATTTGTAGTTTCTGAGCCTCCCTCACTGCAAAAAAGTTGCCCAGTTTATGCAAATGAGTTGCATTTGTGTTGTGTAACACAATATGCAGTATTTTTACAAAATACTGCATATTGTGTTACACAACAGTTAGTTACAACTGAGCAATTTGATTGGAGAGTGGGACTTACTGTATTCCCTGATAACCACACTCAGATGTTTCATCATTCTATGCTGATGATATTCAGCTATATTTTTCTTTTAATCCTCAAGAGCTCCACAAACTCACGGTTTTGACCCAGCGTTTGGCAACAATTAAGAATTGGCTAGCTACAAATTTTTGTGCAGTTAAATGAAGCCAAAACAAAGTCTTTTTACTGCACCCAATAGTGAAATCCCAACTATTAAATCACTTCTGGTTCCACTTGCTGCTTCTGTCAAAACATCGGTACACAGCTTGTTCTTATCCTTGACAGCTCCTTGTCTCTTGATTCTCACATTAGACAGGTGACCCGCTCTTCACTGTTCTACTTAAGGAACATCGGTAAATTGAGTCTCTAAAGTGGAGTTGAAAATGGTTGTTCATGAGTTTATTTCAACTTATTATGATTAATGATGCCCTGCGATGGACTGGTGAGGGTGTACCCTGTCTCTCGCCCAAAGATGCTGGGATAGGCTCCAGGCCCCCCGCTACCTGAAAAGGATTAAGAGGTTGAAGATGGATGGATGGATTAATGATGATTTTGTGATTTTTGTCCTGCTTGGCCTAAATGCCGCCTTTGATATGGTGCACCATGACATTTTAATATCCCGTCTACAGCATCTTGTGGGGATTTCTGGTACTGTATTGGAATAGTTCAGGTCCTATTTGACAGATAGAACCATGTCTAAGTCTGGCTGGTTATGAATCTTCCTCGGCTTCCCTCTCATGTGGAGTCTCACAGGGCTCAATTTTAGAGCCCTTGCTTTTCTCCCTGTACTTACTTCCACTGGGTTCAATCCTTAAAAAGCATGGCATCTCCTTCCACTGTTAGGCTGATAACTGTCAGATTTATGTACCATTAAAGCAGAAGGAGGCCTTCTCAAAACACTTCTTGCATGTCTTGACGACATTAAAGCTTTGATGGCTTTAAACTTTTTAAATTTTAATGAAAAGAAGACTGAAGGGATGGTGTTTGGACCCAGTGGCTCCTGTGAGTCCCCAACCCTGTTGACTTGTGCCCCTTGGCACAGTTTGTTAAGACAACTATTACTAATCTGGGTTTTAAGATGGACAGTGATTTTAGATTAAATTGTCAAATTGGTGCAGTAAGTCAAATCCAGCTTTTTTCATTTGAGGCACCTGGCAAAGGTTAAACCCATTCTTTTAAGGCAGCACTTTGAAACAGTAATCCATGCCTCCATCACATCTTGGTTGCATTACTGTAACACACTTTATTTTGAAGTTAGCCAGTCTTCCCTCTCATGTCTCCAGTTGGTTCAAAATGCCGCTGCACATCTTTTAACTGGAGCATGTAAGAGGGACCACATAACACCCATTTTAGCTTTCCTTCACTGGCTGCCTGTACACTTCAGGGCTCATTTTAAAATTCTTTTATTTGTTTTTAAATCATTAAATGGCCTTGCTCCACTTTACCTCTCTGAGCTCCTTCATCCTTACACCGCTGCTCGGTCTCTCAGGTCAGCTGATCAGCTGCTCCTGGAGATACTGAAATCAAAGAGGAAGCTCAGAGGGAACAGAGCTTTTTCTGTTGCTGCCCCAAAACTGTGGAAGAATCTGCCTTTGTCCAACAGACAGGCCCCTTCACTGTCCAGTTTTAAAACTCATCTTAAAACCCATTTTTATTATTTGGCTTCTGACCCAGTTTGAGCCATTGATTTTACTTGTTTTTGTTGCTTTTATTGTATGACTACCGTTTATTTGTGCTATATTGTATTTGTTAGTTGTATTTTATTGTTTTTATGTCTTATGTTTTTATATTTTATTTATTGTTGATGTACAGCCCTTTGTGTCAACTGTGGTTGTTTTTAAGGTGATTTATAAATAAAGGTGGATTGGATTGGATTATTATTCCTCAGTGCAAAGCAACATAGGCATATGGTAGTGTGTGAATGTGTTTCTGTGTATCTGACGTGTTTCTGTGTGTATATCTGTCTGTCTGTTACACCCCCTTTACACAAAGGTGGAGATCATTGAGAGATCTGGCCAATTTTTGATTTCTCAAAGATCTTCAATGATCTCCACAGTGGTCTCCTTAAAGTGTCGGCTCAGTCCAAAACACACAATTGTCTCCCAAACGATCCCAAAGATAAAAAATTGGCCTAATCTCTCAATGATCTCTGTGCTGCGTAAAGGGGCCCTTACCGGTTTTTCAGCTCGCCTGGGTAAAATCAAGTAGAAGTAAAGGCTTGGATCAACGTATTGCCATGTTTGCTCAACTTTTAATTTGCCAGAATTTTGAAATAAGGCTTTGTTCTCAAGATACTCCCCGATTTACAATGATTCCAGACGGACAGCTGGCACATCATGCTTCCTTGTTGTTACCGCAATTGGTCCTCTTCAGTCTGCCTCAGTCTCTCTCAAGCTCTTGAGTTATTTTAAATAATTTTGACCTGATATTTACCACTGTTCTCAGGGTGCTGAAAGTCAAATAAAAAAAAATTAAACTTTTGGAGTGCAGCAGCTCTCATCAGCGACACCGCCATTCAGAATCAGGCTAAAAGTATACCATGATCAATACTTAACAGCAACAACTCCAAAGGATGTGTGTCTTCTTACCAGTTTGATGCAATTTAGTGCAGTTAGTAGAGTTTCCAAGCAAAATGTGTAAAACGCTGATGGCATGCTTTGAGTGACAGGTCAAGCAGTTGCTAGAATACAGGGTGGAGACCTTTTTTTCAGAGCACCTGTGATGTAAAAACAGGTCTAGAGAGTTTTTACACACTTAGTGGACTAACAGTGCCACATGCACCTAGGCATCAGCACCTATTGTGCTTTCATTATAATTTGCTTTTTGGCTGAATAAAGTGTCTATGAATCGACTTCAGATTGTTCAAAATGCTGCTGCAAGGCTTTTAACTAAAATCAATGAGCTTATAAGATGTGTACTATAAGATGTACTATAAGACACCCTACATTAGACATAATTCAGTCCCACTCTCGGTCTTCAGACCAGCAATTACGAGTGCTCCCACGGACCCATTTAAAAATGCATAATTAGTTTCTTCTTTGTATCTTTTTTCTATTTTAATGATGTTTTGAGGTGGCCTTCAAAGACAATTCAGAAGGAGTATACATTCAAACAAAGAAAGAAGCAGACTTGTTCAATGTGGCACAGTTTAAAGCCAAGAGTAAGACATTGATAAAGGTAGTAAGAGAAATGCTCTTTGCCGACGACAGTGCTCTAGTTGCACACAATGTGGAAGATATGCAATCTTTAGTGGAGAAATTTGCAGGAGCAGCTAGCCAATTCAGCCTCCAAATCAACATCAAGAAGACAGAGTGCCTTCATCAACCACCAAAGTTCCAGTTATCAACATCACTATCAGAAGAGACCAGCATTGGTACAGAGCCACTAGTCAAGTGCAAGACTTTCAAGTATCTAGGGAGTACTGTTTCAGAGAATGCTAGGCTGGAGGATGAACTATCTCTCAGAATGAGAAGAGCGAGCGCTGTGTTTGGAAGCTTGAGGGAGAGACTGTGGAACAATCGACATGTGTCTATCCGTGTGAAATGCAAAGTGTACAGAGCGACAGTACTGGCTACTCTATTGCACGGTGCTGAAACTTGGGACTGTCAACAGAGTGCAGGTGAAGAAACTCCACGCGTACATGATGAGACACCTTCGAGCCATAATGAACATCTCATGGAAAGACAAGATAACCAACATAGAAGTGTTGAAACGAGCTGGTCTACCATCAATGGAGGACATGCTAATACAGATTAACCTGAGGTGGCTCGGACATGTTGAGAGGATGGACCACCAGCATCTCCCTCGGCAGTTACTCTACTCACAGTTATGCAAGGGCAAACGCAATCAGGGTAGACCAAGGCTCAGATTTTTAAAGACACTGTAAAAAGAAACTTGAAGAAGTTGGACATAGACAGGAGTTCCTGGCAGCAGAAGGCTAACGACAGAGCTGTGTGGAGGAATATGATCAGACATAAATGAAAGTCATTGTCGCCCACGACAGACTGCTTTGATGATGATGATGTATCTTGCCTTGTTTTTCTATGTTCCTTAAATTGTTGCTTGTTCTTTTAGTTGCTGCTTTGCCTGTTGTGTTTTTAATTATTGGTAACATGCACTTATTGTCTGTGAAAGGTTCTACAATTGAAACCAGAAGTGTACATACACTATATAAAAAGACATAACATTCCCCCCCCCCCCCCCCCCCCCCCACTGTCTGACAGTAAATCAGACTAAACCTTTCCTGCTTTAGGTCAGTTAGGACAACCAAAATTATTTTTATTTGCTAAATAATTTTTATGTTTGCTAAATATTTTTTAGAGAAATTTTTATTACTTTCTTTAAAGTTATAAGTTTACATACACAAATATCAGGAAAAGAATTGTGGACCTCCACAAACCTGGTTCATCCTTGGGTACAGTTTCCAGAAACCTCAAGGTGCCACGTTCATCTGTTCAAACAATTATATGCAAGTACAAACACCATGGGAATGTTCGGCCATCAGACCGCTCAGCAAGGAGACGGGTTCTGTGTCCCAGAGATGAACATGATTTTGACATATTGTCGGACCCAGGGAACACACACACACAGGCTCAAGTTCAATACAATTATCTTTATTGATTCACCAGCAGGTGTGTGGGTGCGTGTATGTGATATGTGAGTGTACTGTGGGTGAACGAGCTGCAACCGGGGCGAGACAGAGCGCCGTTCAGCCTGGCAACCCTAGGAACAGAGCCAAACACAGATATTAGTAACTGCCGAGCAACAGCGAATGGATAACTGACTGGGCTTACTTGCAGGTATTCTTGTATTGGCACCGGCTGGGGCTTTGGGCCTCCTACCAGGAAGACAGCGTCCGTGAAGCGAGCCCGGTGAAGAGCTGTGATGCGCAGCGTGGTGTAGAGAGCGATTCTGCCGCTGCGGAGAGGGAACCACCGCCAAGAGGGATCCACCTGTGCACAGGGGAAAGCCTGGGAGAGAGGTGAGTGGTAATAATGAGCTTACGTGCCAACGGAGAATCCTTTGTGAGATGCGCTGAGCTGAGTGGAATCAGACGTGCGCGGGATGAGGATCGTAGCAACGCAGAAGACTCCATGCCGCAGCTCCAGGCAGAGCGTGCTATATAGCCCGAGGCTGATTACTCCCAGGTGTGCGCGCAGCTGAGCCAGATGACGGCCCAGAGTGAGCCATGACAGTACTCCCCGCCCCCCCACCGAGCAGCGCCTCCCGGCGCTGGCTTACCTGGATGCGCCTGGTGGAAGTCCTTAATGAGGCGTTTGTCCAGTACAAATGACGGGCGCACCCAGGACCTCCACTCGGGGCCATACCCCTCCCAGTCCACCAGGTACTGCAAGCCGCGACCCCGGCGGCGGACGTTCAAGATGGAGTTGACCTCCCAAGCCGGGTCGCCGTCGATCAACACTTCAACACTGGTAGGGGTGGAGCCCTATGAGGGTGGCAGAACGGGCTGGAGACCACGGGTTTGACCTGGGAGACGTGGAACGTGGGACAAACACGGAGTGGGGGGGACAGCCAGACGCACAGCCACAGGGTTAACCACCTTAACAATCGGGAAGGGCCCAATAAAGCGCTTGGCCAGCTTCCTCTTCTCAGCCTTCAGGTTAATATGTTGGGTGGACAACCATACCTGCTGACCCACCTGATACTGGGGAGCGGGCCTCCTGGTGTTGCGCTCCGCTGTGCATAAAAGAGCCTGGCGAGTGGCAGCCCAAAGCCGACGGCAGCGCCTCAGGTTCGTGTGGACAGAAGGTACGGCCACTTCTCCCTCCTCTTCGGGGAACAGCGGGAGATCATAGCCCAGCAACGCCCTGAAAGGAGACATACCAATCGCAGAGGAAAGAGTCAGGTTATGAGCATACTCAATCCACGGCAGGTGGCTGCTCCAGGATGACGGGTTGGAGGCGATGACGCAGCGCAGAGCGGCCTCCAGCTCCTGATTGGCCCGCTCACACTGCCCGTTACTCTGGGGGTGATGACCGGAGGACAGGCTCACCGTAGCCCCCAAAGCATTGCAAAAACTCTTCCATACGCTGGACACAAACTGAGGACCTCGGTCGGAGACAATGTCCGCCGGGATCCCGTGCAGACGCACGACGTGCTGCACCAAGAGATCCGCCGTCTCTCGTGCTGTTGGGAGCCCACGTAGAGGGACGAAGTGGGCGGCCTTAGAGAAGCGGTCCACAATGGTCAGGATGGTGTCGAAGCTGTTAGATGTCGGGAGCCCGGTTACAAGGTCCAGAGCCACGTGGGACCACGGTCTCCCTGGGACTGGCAAAGGGTGGAGGAGACCCGCCGGCGGAGATGATGATGTCTTCCCGGTGGCGCACTGGGGACAGGCACGAACATAGCCGATGACATCATTCCGAAGACCTGGCCACCAGAAGGATCTCTGGAGCAGCTCCACCAGGCGGGTAATCCCAGGGTGGCAGGCGAGCTTGGATGAATGAGCCCAGTGGATCACGTCACCCCGAACGGACGATGGCATGAATAGTCTTCTGGTAGGGCCCCCACCCGGGTCCGGCTCGGTTTCTTGCGCCTTTAGGATCTTGTCCCTGATAGCCCACGAGAGGGTGCCCATGACACACGAGGCCGGGAGGATGGTGTGCTCCTGCTTCTCCGGGACCTCCGAGGTGAACTGCCTGGACAGGGCATCGGGCTTAGCGTTTTTTGACCCTGGGCGGTAGGTGATGGTAAACCTGAAGCGCCCAAAGAACAGGGACCAACGCGCCTGCCGAGCATTCAGGCGTTTAGCCGTCCTCAGGTACTCCAAGTTTTTGTGATCGGTCCAGACCACAAAGGTAGCGTAGCCCCCTCCAGTCAGTGCCGCCATTCCTCCAGCGCAAGCTTCACCGCCAGGAGTTCTCTGTCTCCGATGTCGTAGTTCTTCTCAGCAGGCGACAGCCGTCGGGAGAAGAAAGCGCAGGGGCGGATCACTCCATCCACCGGGGAGTGCTGCGATAACACTGCCCCCACCCCCGAGTCAGAAGCATCCACTTCAACCACGCACTGTAGAGCGGGGTCCACCAGCGTCAGGACCTGGGAGGAGGAGAATTCCGTCTTCAGAGTTGCAAAGGCCGACGCCGCCTCCTCAGTCCACCGGAACGCCACCTTGGGGGAGGTGAGGCGAGTCAGGGGGAGGGCGATCAAGCAATACTTTGGTACAAAACGTCGGTAGAAATTGGCAAACCCCAAAGGTTTCCTTGACGACGGGGGTGGGGGGGGCAATCCACCACTGTCTTCACCTTCTCTGGGTTCGGGATGACCTGGTTGTGTGAGATGATGAAGCCAAGGAAGGAGGTCTTCTCAGTGTAAAACTCACACTTTTCGGCTTTCACAAACAGCTTGTTCTCCAACAGCTGCTGAAGAACCCACCTCAAGTGGACCCGATGCTCCTCCCGAGACTGGGAGAAGATCAGGATATCATCCAGACAGACGAAAACGAAGGACCCCAGAAAGTCCCGGAGGACATCATTGATGAGCTGCTGGAAGACGGCCGGGGCATTGGTGAGCCCAAACGGCATAACGAGGTACTCAAAATGGCCACTGGGGGTCTGGAATCCCGTCTTCCACTGGTCGCCCTCCCGGAGCCACACGAGGTGGTAAGCGCTGTGGAGATCCAGCTTCGTGACCCAGGAGGCCCCCTGGAGGGAGTCGAAGGCAGAGTCCATCAAATGTAGCGTATACTTGTCCTTAATGGTGATGTCATTCAAGGCCTGGAAGTCGATGCAAGGGCGGAGGGAACTGTCCTTCTTCCCGACAAAGAAGAAGCCTGCCCCCACTGGCGATGACAATGGCCGAATAATGCCCGAGCTGAGCGATTCCTTAATGTACACTTCCATAGCCTCCCACTCCAGAGCCGACAGGCTGTAACGGCGGCTGGACGGCAGGGGGGCACCCGGGCAGAGGTTGATGGCACAGTCGTACGGGCGATGGGGGGGAAGGGACAGCACCTGGGCCTTGCTAAACACCGCTCCAAGGTCATGAAACTCAGGAGGCACCCTGGACAAGTCGGGGGGAGGGGGGCAGGGAAGGAGAGGGGGACCGATGGAGAGCAAGCTGCCGACTGAAGGCACGCACTCAGGCAGAAGGGACTCCATGCAAGAACACTCCCGGTTCACCAGTCAAAGGTCGGATTGTGCAAATGCAGCCAGGGGTAACCCAGGATGACGAGGGCAGCTGAGGTGGACAGCACGAACAGCTGGAGGTCCTCTCAGTGGTTACCAGAAATAATGGCTGAGACCAGGGCAGTCCGGTGCATTACCTTTTTCAGCGGGGCCTTTGACAGGGTGACGAGGTTTAGGGGAGTTGGCAGAGCTTTGCAGGGAAGCCCAAATCGGGTTGCCAGTTTCTCAGAGATAAAGCTCTGCTCGGCACCCAAGTCCACCAGTGTGTATGTGAGGAACTCAGTGCGGTTGTGACAAAACCTAATCGTCAGGAGACACTTAGATAGGGGATTAGGCCGAGATGAGTCCGCGAGACCCCCTATAGCGACTCGCGGACCCCCTCTTTTGGCCAAACCGGGCAGGATTCGATTTCATGTTGGTCATCCCCACAGTACATGCAGAGACCTAGGTCCCTGCGGCGCTGTCTCTCTGCCTGCGAGATTTTGGTCCGTCCCATTACCATAGCCTCAGGTTCATCTGGGCCCTCTAGCGCGGGCAGCGCCAAGGTCGAAGACTGAGAGGAGCATTGTGACAGTCTGCTCGAGCGGCCGGAAGACCTCCGCTCGGCAGGTCGCTCTCTCAGCCTGTTATCAAGACTAATGGTCAGTGAAATTAGCTCAGTGAGTCGTTCAGGTTTATCTAAGCGGGCCAGCTCGTCCCATAGGCTAGGGCTCAGGCTACGGATGAAGATGCTGCAAAGCAAAGCATCCTCCCATCCAACTTCCGCTGCTACCACCCGGAAGTCGACAGCGTAATCGGCCACAGACCGACCACCCTGGCGAAGGTTTAGCAAATGGGTAGTTAGCACATTATCACGATCCGAATGGTCAAAAACTTTGTGGAAATCACGGACAAATTGGGCGTAGGTGAGATTAGCGTAGCTGGGCTTACGCCATATAATGCTCGCCCCTCCAAGAGATTAGCCACGTAACTGATTCGGCTGTGATCAGAGGGGAAGTCCCCGGGAACCCGCTGAAACACCGTCTCACACTGGAGGATGAAACCTCGAGCCTCCCCGAGCTTCTCACTGAAGTGCATGGGCATGGGGATTGGCGTGAGACGCGTGAGCAAGCTTGGGCTAGCCTGGCTAGGTGGAGAGCTAACAAGAGCTGGCCTGCTGCTCTGAGCTGGAGGGAACACCCGCTGTCCTTCCAGGCGATCCAACCGGCTGTTTATCTGAACTAATTGGTTCAGTATTACCTGCTGCTGGTGAGTAATTTGATCAACTCGAGCTCTAAGATGTTAAACCGGTGTGCGAGCCCGCTGTCCGCTGGGTCACTCTGACGGAGCCGTACTGACATATTGTTGGACCCAGGGAACACACACACACAGGCTCAAGTTCAATACAATTATCTTTATTGATTCACCAGCAGGTGTGTGGGTGCGTGTATGTGATATGTGAGTGTATTGTGGGTGAACAAGCTGCAACCAGGGCGAGACAGAGAGCCGTTCAGCCTGACAACCCTAGGAACAGAGCCAAACACAGATATTAGTAACTGCCGAGCAACAGCGAATGGATAACTGACTGGGCTTACTTGCAGGTGTTCTTGTATTGGCGCCGGCTGGGGCTTTGGGCCTCCTACCAGGAAGACAGCGTCCGTGGAGCGAGCCCAGTGAAGAGCTGTGATGCGCGGCGTGGTGTAGAGAGCGATTCCGCCGCAGCAGAGAGGGAACCGCCGCCAAGAGGGATCCACCTGTGCACAGGGGAGAGCCTGGGAGAGAGGTGAGTGGTAATAATGAGCTTATGTGCCAACGGAGAATCCTTTGGGAGATGCGCTGAGCTGAGTGGAATCAGACGTGCGCGGGATGAGGATCGTAGCAACGTAGACGGCTCCATGCCACAGCTCCAGGCAGAGCGGGCTATATAGCCCGAGGCTGATTACTCCCAGGTGTGCGCAGCTGAGCCAGATGACGGCCCAGAGTGAGCCATGACAGATTTGGGTTGAAATGTGTGTATCAACCCTAGAACAAAAGTAAAAGACCTTGTGAAGATGCTGACTGAAGCTGGTAAAACAGTGTCATTATTTACAGTGAAACAAGTCCTATACTGACATGGGTTGAAAGGCCACTCAGCGAGGAAGAAGCCATTACTCCAAAAGCAACATAAAAAAAAGGCAAGATTACAGTTGGCAAATGCACACAGAGACAAAGACCTAAATTTTTGGAGACATGCCCTGTGGTCAGATGAAACTAAAATCCAAGTGTTTGGCCATAATGACCATTGTTACGTTTGGAGGAAAAAGGGAGAAGCTTACAAGCCTGAGAATACCATCCCAATTGTGAAGCATGGGGGTGGCAGCATCATGTTGTGGGGGTGTTTTGCTGCAGGAGGGACTGATGCACTTCACAAAGTAGATGGCATCATGAGGAAAGAACATTATGTGTGAATTTTGAATGAGCATCTCAAGACATCAGCCAGGACGTTAAAGCCTGGGCGCAAATGGGTCTTCCAAATGGACAATGACTCAAAGCAAACCACCAAATTAGCTACAAAGTGACTTAAGGATAACAAAGTCAATGTTTTGGCGTAACCATCACAAAGCTCTGACCTCAATCCCGCAGAGAAAATTTGAGGGCAGAACTGAAAAGACGTGTGCGAGCAAGTCAACCTACAAACCTGACTCAATTACACCAGTTCTGTCAGAAGAAATGGGCCAAAATTCCAGCAAACTATTGTGAGAAACTTGTGGAAGGATACCCAAAATGTTTGACCCAAGTCATAAATTCAGTCATAAAAATTATTTAGCAAACGGATATAATTTTGATAATCCTAACTGGCCTAAAATGAAAAAAGTTTAGTCTGATTTAATGTCAGACAGTGAGAAAAAAATGTGTCTTTTAATACAGTGTATGTCAACTTCTGGTTTCAATTGTATATAAATAAAATTATTATTATTATTATTGTTGTTGTTATTATAGTTATTATTGTTAAGCTTCAGCTGTGTTCTAATAATCTTTAAATGATAGTAGGTGCTGGCAGCTTCTCATAGCATGTGACAATTATAATGCAGTGTTGTATACCTTCATTTCCATAGTGAAGTGCTGCTTGAAAAGAGACAGTCCCGGATGGACCACCCAGCACCCTGTAAGCAGGCCAAATGTACAAAAACTAATGTGGAAATGGGCCGAAGCTAAATGGTAATTAGCTGCCAACTGGTGATTAAGATAAAATAGACGAGCTGAAGTTGGATATACCATTTTGATCAGCCACACGTGGTATCTACATGTTGACAGAATAATCATGACTTTGTATCTCAATATAGAGGTAAAAAAGAAACCTGTTTAGGTAAATTCAGGTAGAATGACAGATGTAAAGTTAAGACAAAATACAAGAAAAAAACCCACCAAGGATGGAAGAAAATGAATAAAATATGGGAAAAAAATAAGATGACGGTAGAATTAACATATAGCACATGTAGCTGCTGCTGGGATCTGTAATTGTAAATGCTGCAAGAGAAGTACCATGGTCTAAGCAGGAAAAACTCTTTGCACTTCAGTCTCCTGAGGATTAAAGCACTGCGGTGGTGGAAATCAACATTTTTATGCACGCAGCAAAAAGCACTGTAAACCCGCAGCCATGGTCCTGTTATCTTTATGAGGAAATATTAGATTGTATATATGTGAGTGTGTGTAGTCAGACAGCGTGCTCCCATGCAGGCCACATGCCAGTCAGACCGAAGAGGCCGTGGCGGATTCTTGAATAGTCTAATAAACACCAGATGTTCCCTGAGTAATATATACACAGAGCCTGTGCCGTGTCCATCTCCTCAGCGGGAATAACAGCCCAGCAGAACCTGCCAGGGATGGACCACAGCTACAGCAGCAGCAGGACAAGGGGTTGTAAAATGATGAGACAAACTCCCATGTGGCTCTTTTACCCAAAACCAGTAGCTTCCTGTTGCACACAGAAAAAAAATAAAAAATGAGAAAATACGTAGGTGAAAACTTGCCAGGAGTCAGGTGCACATTTATGAAAAAAAGTCTCAATTTTAGATGAAAGACTCTCAAATGTAAGAGAAAATACCCTCACATTTATGAGAAGTCATAATTTTAGATTAAAAAAAAGTGCAAATTGGCAACAAAAACATTTGCAAGTTTGTGAGTAAAAATTTACAAATTTACATGAAAAATTAAATCTCCAATTCATGATAAAAAAAAAGTCATTAATATTTGGAAAAAAAACCCAGTATCAGATCCATTTTCCCCGGGTTATTCCCCTGAGATTCTCCCTCTGAGGAGCATATTTGCAGGAGGAAGGGCCCAAGAACCATGAAAAGAGACAAAACAAACCACAAAAAATTGCTAATATACAAAAAAGCTGCAAATGTATTTATATAGTGCCATTTCAAAAGCAACAGTCATCTCATAGCAATATCAATTTTATGAGGAAAAAAGTTGCAAATCTATGAATACAAAGCCACAAATTTACATTTTTTTGTTTTTACATAAAAGAAAAACACAAATTTATATTGTTACAAAACACCCAAAACAAGTTTGAGAATGAGGAAAAAGTTGCAATTTAAAAAAAAATTGCAAAGCTATAAGAAAAAGTCACAAATCTCCCCCCCCCCCCGCCCAAAAAATGGAGCTAATTTACAAGAATAGTTGCAAATGAAAAATAGATTCTAATTTTTAAAGGGATCATTGACTGCACTTTTTACACATTTTAGCAGCTCACTCATGTCTTAATGAAGTGCTTGTGACATATTTTGTTTACATTTTATTTTTTTAATTATTGAAGCAGATTTGTTTTTTATTTTCTTGGCTTTCTTCAAATGCTTTGATTTATATAGCCTGTCACTTTAAGAAACAGACTTGAGCTGTTCAACTCCACCCTCCCTCTTATATCAGTTAGCCATTAGCTGAATAGCTTCTAGTTAGCTCCTTCCAGCTTGGATGAGCACCACTGGTTCACTGATACACAGTCGATTGTGTATCTCGCGTCACTCCAGCCCATCTCCCAATAATTTTGCCGTGATTCCACACTAAATTGCAAGCACTGCACACCAAGCCACGGAATCTCACAGGTTAGTGTCTCGCTCTGTGGGACTCCATTCCCACAGCCAGCTGGGGGATGCCCTGTCACGAGGCGGCTCTCCTACAATGCGCGCTAGTGGAGCGGAGTCACGTGGAGCCCTGGAGGACAGTGGGGTAGCTGGCTGTGACAGCCAGCAGCCTCGGGTCCTGATGTAGGTGGCTGTCGCGACCGGTGCGCTGGTGCTGCCGATTTGTTGTGGAATCATGGCGAATATTATTGGGAGATGGGCCGAAGTGATGCGAGGTATATTGTGGACTGTGGATTGGTGAACCAGATGGTAACAGGGATGGTTATTAGGGTGACTAAGATCTGAAGAAAATGATATAGGCTGCTCGGTTCAAGCTTCCTGTTACCAGTGATAGGTCAGGGGCTAATAGGCTACCTTTAGTACCACTTCCATATACATGACAGACAGCTAGGTGGGCCAATAATAGAGCAGTGGGCTGGTCTCAAGGATGGCGGTGAGTTGGCTTTTTCTAGACATGACGTTAACGATTTCCACAAAAAAGTCAAAAACATTTCTGGAGTTTCTGGGAGAGAAAAACGAGATAAAGGCTGTGGTGTGGGTTGTTTTTTTTTAAGAGAATTGACTGTTTTGAAAATTTTGGGATAATTAGGTGGCCAGTAGACTCATTTCAGACAGTTAAAACCTACAAACTGACATGATTTGGACAAACCCTGATGCAGACACAGACTCTGAATAAACACAATTATCTTTATTAAATGTGTGTGGGAGTGTCAATGTGAATGAGTACAGGAGCACGAGCAGAGCGGGGACAAGTCTGGCAACCGTAAGAGAGAGGAGAGACAAGAGTATGAGCTCTCTGTAAACTGGTTGAATTAACAAGTGATAAATCAGTCTCACGATGCAGGTGAGTAGTTGAGGCGCTGACGAACATCCAAGCAGCACCGTATGCCAGTGTCCCGGTCCGTCGCGTGTTTGTGCTGGTGTAGATGATTCAGGGGCTTCCGAGGAGAATAGTTCATTCATGGAAATCAGTGTTTCCTTGGAGTGTAAGTGAAGGTTCCGGTCCGCCGCCAGGAGGAGGAAGTCCGCCCAGAGGAATCCACCTGTGCACAGGAAAGATAGAGGGAAGGAGCGGAGAGAATGAATTTCTTTGGGTAGCTTACGTTGAGTAGGGGAGGCTAAGCTCCCAGACGATCCGGTGTGCAGGAAGGATGAGGGAGGTGAAACTCCCTAGCCAAAGGAGAAGTAGACTCTCGCTCAGAGGTCTTTCATCCAAATGGAGCGTTGACGTCTCTGTGCAGAATGATAGGCAGCGCTCCTTAAGAAGGCTGCCTAATTGGAGGAGCAGGTGTGCACGCAGCTGTGGAGACAATTAGGGCAGCAGGCACACAAAGCGGCTCACCACAGTACTCCCCCCCCTATGGGACGCCTCTCGGCGGCCGATCCAACTTACCCGGGCGCGTCCAGTGGAACTCCCTAATGAGCTGCGGATCCATCACGAAGGAAGGACGCACCCAGGACCACCACTCCAGACCATATCCCTCCCAGTCTACCAGATATTGTAGGCCACGACCCCTGCGTCAGACGTCCAGAATACGGCTGACCGGATATGCGGGGCTACCATCAACCATCACCGGTGGGGGTGGAGTCTTGGGAGGGGGGCACAGAGGGCTGGGTACAAATGGCTTCACCTGAGAAACATGGAAGGTGGGACAAATGCGGAGGGAAGGGGGAAGCACCAGGCGCACAGCCACTGGGTTGACAATGTGAGTGACAGTTTACGGACCAATAAAGCGCTGTGAAAGTTTCTTGGATTCTGTCTTCAGGTTGATATTCCTGGTCGACAACCATACCTGCTGTCCAACCCGATAAGGTGGAGCCGAGGTCCTGTGGCGGTTGGCGATGTCGGTGTTGCGGCTCGCCGTGCGCTGCAGAGCGGCCCTGGTCGCCCTCCACAGTCAGCGACAGCGCTTCAAGTGGGCCTGGACCGACGGCACAGCAATCTCCTCCTCTGGAAACAAGGGGGGGGTTGTAACCTAAGGATGCTTCAAAAGGAGAGAGACCAGTAGCAGTGGAAACAGCGGAATTGTGCGCATACTCAACCCAAGGTAAGTAGGAACTCCAGGACACCGGATTGGAGGCTGTGACGCACCCCAGAGCCACCTCCAACTCCTGGTTGGTGCGTTCACACTGGCCATTGCTTTGCGGATGACACCAAGAAGACAGGCTCAGCGTGGCCCAATGGCCTTACAGAATGCTCGCCAAACTTAAGAGATGAACTGGGGCCCACGGTCTGACACGAAGTCCAGTGGAATACCATGAAGCCGCACCACATGCAGAGCGAGGAGGTCAGCCATCTCCTTGGCTGCAGGGTGCTCCTGCAGAGGAATAAAGTGAGCAGCTTTGGAAAATCTATCCACAATGGTGAGAATGACAGTGTGGCCTGCGGGGGTGTGTGTGTCACAAAGTCCAGGGCCACATGGGACCAGGGTCTGCTAGGGATGGAGAGAGGATGCAATAGGCCCGAAGGGGGAGAGGAGGACGACTTACAGGTTGCACACTGAGGACATGCTCGGATGAACTCACCGACATCCCTCTGCAATGAAGGTCACCAGAAGGTCCTCTGTAACTGGGCCACACTGCACGCTACTTCAGGGTGACACATAATCTTTTTTCTCCCCGTGTCGCGTGGGTTTGCTCCGGGATTTCTCCGGTTTCCTCCCGCATACCAAAAACATGTAGGTTTAGGGCGCTCGCGCACGCAGCGACCGGCAGCCGGTGGCTTGTCACCAGACTGCAAACCAAATCTACCTACGGGTACAAATAAGTAACAAAAAAAAAAAAAATAAAAAAAAAAATCTTGGAGGAGTGCAACCAATCGATGACTTCACCCCGGACTGAAGAGGGCACATACATCCATCCTGCTGGCCCCCTGCCCAGGTTGGTCTCGGTCTCCTGGGCTCTCCTAACCCTCTCCCTGATATCCCATGAGAGCGCGCCAACGATGCACAAAGGTGGAACAATAGGGTGTGGCGGCGTCTCCGCTGCTTCAGGAGAAAATTGCCTGGAGAGCGCGTCAGGCTTGATGTTCTTCAACCCCGGGCGGTAGCTGATGGCAAAGTTAAATCTGCCGAAGAACAGGGACCAGCGAGCTTGTCTAGAATTCAGTCGTTTGGCCGTCCTAAGATATTCCAGGTTTTTGTGATCGGTCCAAACGACGAAAGCTGGGAGGCACCCTCCAGCCAGTGGCGCCACTCCTCCGAGGCCAGTTTAACTGCCAACAGCTCCCTGTCCCCTATGTCATAATTCCTCTCAGCAGGAGACAGATGACGGGAAAAGAAAGCGCAGGGGCGGATCTTGTCGTCGGCGGGGGAGCGCTGGGACAACACTGCTCCTACCCCGAAGTCCGAGGCGTCCACTTCCACCAGGCATTGCAGGGCGGGGTCCACCTGAGCAAAAACAGGGGGAGAGGAAAACACAGATTTCAGTTTAACAAATGCCACCTCTGCCTCTTCAGTCCAGCAAAATGGCACCTTGGTAGAAGTGAGGCGGGTGAGAGGTAGAGCAATAATGCTGTAGTTTTTGACAAAACGTTGATATAAATTGGCAAAGCCCAAAACCTGCTGTAACTGTTTACGAGAGGATGGAACTGACCACTCCACCACCGCCTTTACCTTCTCTGGGTCTGCTATGATTTTCTTATGGGAAATGACAAACCCCAGAAATGTGGTGGAAACGGTGTGGAACTCGCACTTTTCTTCCTTAACATATAACTGGTTTTCCAACAGGCGCTGCAGGACCCATCTGACGTGCACTCGATGTTCCTCCAGAGACTGGGAAAAGATGAGAATGTCATCGAGATACACAAATACAAATGAATCCAGAAAGTCCCTCAATACATCATTAATGAGTCGCTGGAATACCGCAGGTGCGTTGGTTAAACCAAAAGGCATGACCAGGTACTCAAAGTGACCACTAGGGGTGCAGAACCCGTCTTCCACTCATCCCCCTCTTTGATATGAACCAGGTGATAGGCGTTGCGGAGATTCAACTTGGTGAACACTGTGGCCCCCTGGACAGAATCAAAAGCGGTGTTAATAAGGGGGAGAGTGTACTTGTCCTTCACCGTGATATTATTCAGTTTCCTGAAATCAATGCACGGTCTGAGTGATCCATCCTTTTAACTCACGAAGAAAAAAGAAAAACCCCACCCCCACCGCCGAGGACGAGGGCCTGATAATGCCAGAGCTCAAGGACCCCTTGATGTATGTCCATCGCCTCTCGCTCAGGGGCAAAGAGGCTATAGAGCCGGCTGGATGGTAAAGGAGCCCCCGGCAGGCGGTTGATGGCACAATCATAGGGGCGGTAGGGGGGAAGTGATAGCGCCTTAGCCTTGCTGAAAACGGAACCTAGATCATGACATTCAGGAGGCACCAAAGACAGATCAGGTGGTGGTGAATCAGGAGAGCAGAGGGGCACAGATGGAGAACAGGCAGCCGACTGCAGGCAGGCACTCAAACAAAATGACCTCCAGGAAACAATGCTTCCTGTCCGTCAATCAATCACAAGGTTATGCAGCCTGAGCCAGGGATAACCCAGAATGACGGGGAAGGCAGATACAGAAAGCACAAAAAACTAATTTGTTCCAGGTGGTTACCTGACACCAGAACCGAGACAGGGGCAGTCTGTTTAGCCACGCTGGCGAGAGGCACTTTAGATTGGGCAATCAACTTCAAAGGAGTCTTCAGCTGATAGCACGGGAGACCCAGCCGGGTTGCCAAACTCTCCGAAATAAAGCTCTGCTTGGCCACAGAATCAATGAGAGCATGGGTGGATATTTTGTTGTGATTGTGTTGAAAACAGATAGGGAGCATAAACCTAGTAAGGGATTTGACTTTAGGTATGTCCGTGAGTCCCCCTACTGTGACGCACGGACCCCCCCTTTTGGCAGCTTGGGGCAGGAGGCAAGTTCGTGTTCCTCGCTAGCACTGTATAAATACAAGCTGAGGTCATGGCGGCGTTGTCTCTCAGCCGGTGGCAACTTAGATTGACCCATTACCATGGGTTCCTCGGCCCCAGGGGAATCAGAGGGAGGAAGGGCCAGCAAGGGAGACTGCAGGGAGCGGCGAAACTATGCACCAGAGCGACCGGGAGGTCAACGCCCGTTAGCTCGTTCCCTCAACCTGTTGTCAATGTTAATGGCGAGGGAGATTAGCTCATTCAACTTAGAAGGCTTTTCGATCCGGGCCAATTCATCCCGCAGACTAGGGCTAAGGCTACGTACAAAAATACTGCAGAGAGAAGCATCCTCCCACCTGACCTCCACTGCCACCACCCGGAAATCAACTGAAAAATCAGCGACAGATTTAATCCCCTGTTTAAGATTCAGTAACCGAGTGGTGAGGACACTATCCCAGTCGGAGTGGTCAAATACCTCATTGAATTCTGCTACAAACCGATCGTATGTGTAATTAGAATAGTCGGGACAAGCCATGACGGCATAAGCCCACGCTAAGGCCTGCCCCTCCAGTAAATTAACTACATAACCAATACGGCTGTGACTTGTGGGAAAATCCCCTGGAATCTGCTGAAACACAATGCTGCATTGCAACAGAAAGCCTTGTGCTTCCCCTAACTTGCCACTAAAACGGGTGGGAGTGGGAACCGGGGTCAAACGGGAATGCTGGGTGGGAAGTGGAGTGGAATTAGCTGGCCCGACCCCCCCCCCCTCCCCCCCAGAAGCAGGTGGAAAAGGCTGTGTTTGGGTGAGCTGATCGAGGCGAGAGTTAATTTGAGTCAGCTGTGTCAAAGTGACTTCTTGTTGATAAGATTGGTCTAAATGAGCCTCAACGATGTTAATCCTTTGTGCGAGAGCACTGTCTGCTGGGTTTACCTGACGGAGACGTACTGACATGATTCGGACAAACCCTGATGCAGACACAGACACTGAATAAACACAATTATCTTTATTAAATGTGTGTGGGAGTGTCAATGTGAATGAGTACAGGAGCATGAGCAGAGTGGGGACAAGTCTGGCAACCCTAGGAGAAAGGAAAGACAAGAGTATGAGCTCTCTGTAAACTAGCTGAATTAACAAGTGATAAATCAGTCTTACGATGCAGGTGAGTAGTTGAGGCGCTGACGAACATCCAAGCAGCACCGTATGCTAGTGTCCCGGTCCGTCGCATGTTCGTGCTGGTGTAGATGATTCAGGGGATCCGAGGAGAATAGTTCATTCATGGAAATCAGTGTTTCCTCGGAGTGTAAGTGAAGGTCCCAGTCCGCCGCCAGGAGGAGGAAGTCCGCCCAGAGGAATCCACCTGTGCACAGGAAAGATAGAGGGAAGGAGAAGGCGAAGCTCCCAGACGATCCAATGTGCAGGAAGGATGAGGGCGGTGAAACTCCCTAGCCAAAGGAGAAGTAGACTCTCGCTCAGAGGTCTTTCATCCAAATGGAGCGCTGACATCTCCGTGTAGAATGATAGGCAGCACTCCTTAAGAAGGCTGCCTAATTGGAGGAGCAGGTGTGCGCGCAGCTGTAGAGACAATTAGGGCAGCAGGCACACAGAGCGGATCACCACACAAACACACCATTTTTCAGTCAATGAACCCTTTAAGAAAAATATTGCAAATCTGATGTGACTTTATCAACAAAAGTCTCAATTTCACAAGAAAATTAAACTGAAAGGTCCCATTTACTGCACTTTTTCCACATGTTGACAGCTCTCACATATCCTATTAAATGTTTGTGACATATTTTGGTCAAATTGCCTTTAATTAGTTCATTATTGCAGCATCATTGTTAATTACCTCCGCCAGGCCGAAAGGCCAGGAGGAGGTAATGTTTTTGCCGGGGTTTGTCTGTGTGTTTGTCTGTGTGTCTGTCTGTCTGTGGGTTTGTCTGTCTGTCTGTCTGTCTGTCTGTCTGTCTGTTTGTCTGTTGGTTAGCAAGATAACTCAAAAACTTTTGGACGGATTTCAATGAAACTTTCAGGCGTTGTTGGAAATGGTACAAGGAAGAACTGATTAAATTTTGGGGATGATCCGCATCACCGTCTGCATACAGGAATTTTTTAAAGCATTTTTCCACACTGTGACATACGGCCATTTTCAACATGTGCGCAGGCGCAATGGAGGGCGCTGGGCGTCGTGTCTGACCAACACAAACTCCGCCTTCTTCAACGTTTTAGCCACAAAAGCATGCGGAAAACACTGGTGGCCTGGGCCCGCCAGCGTGCCTGTGCCAGCCATAGGTGCTGCGCACATTGCGCTGGTCGTCGTGTATGACCAACACAAACTCCGCGTTCTTCAACGTTTTAGGCACAAAAGCACGCGGAAAACACTGCTGGCCTGGGCCTGCCAGCGTGCCTGTTTTTGCGCCACACTGCAAAACCTGACACGGCCACCTGTCCTCCGCCCGATTATTTGCCACAAATTCCCCGCCCAGCTATAGGCGCTGCGTAAAAACGACCTCTCTGCTGGGGAAGATTCTAAATTCTGTTTTGCCGCGGAGCGCAACCCCAATATAATATAAAACCCACGGCAACCTGTCTAACCAATCTGCATCCGTCAGTGGAGGAGATAGACACACCAACACTTCAGTTTATTACCTCCGCCAAGGAGGCAATGCTTTTACAACCGTAAAACGGGGCTATAAGGGACGGCGGGGTAATATGGGACACTTTTCTAAATGTAATTCTGCTTTTTTAATTTTGCTTCCGCCTAGATTTGATGAAGGATTCATGGATATTTGACAATAACAACACAACTCAGCGTCCTGCTCAAAATAAAAAAAGCAGAATTACATTTAAAACATTTCCCAGAAAAGTGTCCCTTATTAACCCGCCGTCCCTTATAGCCCCGTTTTACACTACTGAACCACTAATCCTATCACTATCACATCGATTGTCATTCATTAATTGTCTGTTTATTGCACTGTCCATGTCAAATAAACAAATAATCATTGTGAATCCAATTGCTACTCATATCTTTTCATGCTCAGGGAATCTGAAAACGTACACACAAACACTGTATGGGGGGAACTGTGCCGCTTGGCGGAGGTCTGCGCTCTCCGAGTGCTTTTCTAGTTTTGTTTGTGCTTAGGTTGCCTCATGTGTTTTTTGAAAGTCACAGTCTAGTCATAGTCACGTTATGCCAAGCAATTTTAGATTGCTCCATGTGCGTTTCCATGTATTTCTTGTTATATTTTGCAACCTTCCTCAGAATGGTTTGTTTGAGTGCGTGCCTCTTTAAATGCCCAAATACTGCAGTTAATCAGACCCTCCAGGATTTTGCGGTATTGTGATTCTACCAATTCCCGCGACTTCAGCAGGTCCTGGTTTATCCATTTCTACGTAATATAATGTAATTTATCTATGTAAAGCACTCTGCGCAGCATCTAATGTTTTAAAATTGCTATACAAATGAAGTTTGATTGATTGATAATCTGAATTTTGTCCAATCACCGCAACTTTACCACAATTTTGGCCAGCTGTCGTCAACATCCGCCAATTTCGTCAATCAAATTTGTCCCAGAGTAGTGCGCAAACGTGTACATCATCAGTCAAATGCGGTGCTGCACCACGATCACTTCCATGTTTACAGTGAGTACTGTATATACCTAACACATCAGCAAAAAAACAGTGTGTGATTAAAAAAAAAAAAAAACACTCACCTGTGAGTTTTCCCACATCGTTCCTTCCTCCTTCTTCCCTGGCCCACCAGTGAACGTCTCCTCGAATCTCCGTAATGGACACATGTATGAAATGCCGAGTTTGTGTTGAAAAACGTCCACCTGCCTGAAAGCATCCCCATCTTGGGAGCGCACATGAGGAGACGCCGTAAAACCACACAAAAAACGAGCAAATCTAATACTACAGCTAGTGTTGTAACAGTTTATACATCTTTAGAGGTAAAAGTCACTAAAACATCTTGTCACTGAGTTTTAAAGCTGTGAATCTCCGGTCTGGACACGGGCCAATGTGCAATTCAGGCAATCCCCAAGGAGAGCCCTGCAATTTACTGCAACAATAAAAAAAAAAAATAAAAAAAATAAAAAATCCTGCGGAATCCTGGAGGGACTGGTTAACTCCACCCTCCCTCTTATATCACTATTGCTAATCTTAGCTGGCTGGCTCCTAACTTAGTGAGCCTGAGCCAGCTAACATAAATTCATCATAAAGAATGAATGAAATAAATACTTCAATGACAGGGGTGGGTGGTTTCAGTGGTCGATGGGATATGACTGGTCCCTGGAGTACAATAAGCATAAACATTTGTGAATGAAAACTAAACTGCTACTTTCAAGTAGCAGTTTAGCTACTTGAGCACCACTCCCCGGAGTGGTGGCTCAGTTGATAGAGCACCCGCCCCACACCCGGGAGGCAGGGGTTCAAATCGCGGCCGGGTCATGCTGAAGACCATATAAAAGTGGAACTTCCTGCCATCCAGCTTGGTGCTCAGCAATAATGGAATGGAGGAGGGAAATTTGTGGCGGCGCCTTGCATGGCAGCGGCCCTCTGATTCTGCACTTGGGGTGTGTGTGATTGACACTGTAGATAGGTAAAGCACAATCTCGTTCTACTGTACATGATTGGTTGTACAGATGAATGACAATAAAGGGTGATTTAATTTAATTCAATTTAATTTAATTTAGCTGCCTTTGGTCCCAGTTAATCATACAGTAATATGACAAGAAAACAAGCTAAAATGTCTATAAACAACACACACACATACATATATATACATATATATATATATATATATATATATATATATATATATATACATATATATATATATATATATATATATATATATATATACTGTATATATATATAGTCAAGTGATGGTAGATGAACAAGGATTCCAGTGGGGGTGAAATGAATTTATAGAAAATAGGGATCAAAACTGGCCGGATCGAGTGCCTAACTGAGCTAATGCTAATGGATCAATGTAGCATCATGCGCAAAAATATAACAAAATAAGTCCGAATGATAGGAGACACAGTGGTGTGAAAACGTGTTTGCCCCCTTCCTGATTTCTTTTTTTTTGTATGTCACAATTAAATGTTTCAGATCATCAAACAAAGTTAAATATTAGACAAAGATAACAACTAATCACAAAATGTAGTTTTTAAATGAAGGTGTTTATTATTATGGGAAGAAAAATCCAAACCTACATGGCCCTGTGTGAAAAAGTGATTGCGCCCTAAACCTAATACAGCCGTGGACAAAATTGTTGGTACCCCTCTGTTAATGAAAGAAAAACCCACAATGGTCACAGAAATAACTTGAATCTGACAAAAGTGGTAATAAATAAAAATTCTATGAAAATTAACCAATGAAAATCAGACAATGCTTTTGAATTGTGGTTCAACAGAATTACTTTAAAAAACAAACTCATGAAACAGGCCTGGACAAAAATGATGGTACCCCTAGAAAAGATTGAAAATAATGTGACCATAGGGACATGTTTAACCAAGGTGTGTCCTCTAATTAACATCACAGGTGTCTACAAACTTGTAATCAGTCAGTCGGCCTATTTAAAGGGTGACAAGTAGTCACTGTGCTGTTTGGTGACATGGTGTGTACCACACTAAACATGGACCAGAGGAAGCAAAGGAGAGAGTTGTCTTAGGAGATTAGAAAGAAAATTATAGACAAGCATGTTAAAGGTAAAGGCTATAAAACCATCTCCAAGCAGCTTGATGTTCCTGTGACTACAGTTGCACATATTATTCAGAAATTTAAGATCCACGGGACTGTAGCCAACCCATACCCGCCAACTTTTAAAACCTGAAAAGCCTAGTAGCTAGCCGGGGTCCAGGGGCCGCAGGCCCCGGTAGGTCCAGGACAAAGTCCTGTTTAACGGCAAACAAATATTAGCATTAAATCAAGTTCAAATGTGGCTAACAACCTCATATTTCTTCAACAATCATGTTTCTATTTTCCTTAAATTGTCAATGCAGATACGCTGATGGAAAAGATCAAGGACAAACTCTATGGTAACTCTCAAGCATTGTTGTTTTCCATGGTGCACCTCTTAGCTTTCTTCAGTTGGTCTTTTGAATGGAACACACTGTGGCACTTGTTACCCGAAGCTGTCATCATCATTTTCCTGGTCATGAGGTTGCCCAGAACTTTAGTTGACAGACTGGACCTGAACTCAGTTTTGTTCTTGTTCACATGGCTGAATATGCGCTCACAGTCCGCAGTAATAATTCCTGGAAATGCTTTGGAGTATTCCTCACGAAAAGACTTGCCATGTGTGTGGATATGGATTATCATAGTCTCTTAATTTTCTTAATCAGTGTTCATCTATATTTATTTAAGTCAGTAAGATCTCTGATTATTATACTGTTTTGCTTCCTCAGGTGTTCCATTTAGTTTGATCCAAACTCTACAATTTCTTGTCCATGTTGCCTGTATCTTATTTTGTCTTTTCAGCATCCGTGCTTGCCGTGCTATTTCAGCATTAGTCTTTGTTAGATTTTCATTCAGACACAGTCCCCCAGCGGGGTCTGGGACAGAGCCCTGTTGGGGGGGGGGGGGCAAGGGGGGCAAAGCCCCCCGAAGCTCCTGGGTTTTTATGATTTTTAAGTACCAGAACTGTGCTTAAATGACATAAAACAAACAGCTGAATGCCACTTATTACTGTATAATATTGACTTATGTTCCAAGAAGATAAAATCTCTGAACTTAGTTCAGAGATTTTTTGATCTCTTCCATTTCCTCCTTCTTTGGTGGCATTTTTACTGACCTGCTGATAGTAAAACAATCTCTGCTGGTGTCGCCGGTATCCAATCCGACCGACCTCGAATCCAGCTGGGCCTCAGCTAGCCCCCTCTGCTGCTAGTCCCGCTGCTTACTGCCGCTGCAATTGAGCTCCTGTCCAGCCGGGGTACCGACAGCTCCTCCACCGAGTCCCACCGCCCACCGCTGTTGTAGTTGAGCTCTGATCCTGCTCCTGTCCAGCTGGGGTCCCGGTAGATCCTCCACTGAGCCCCGCCACCTACCGCCGTCTTCCTCAATAGTTCCTCCGCCAAGCCCCGCCGCTGTAGCTGGGCTCCGATTATGGCTCTTATCCAGCTGGGGCCCCGGCTGCTCCTCCACTGGTCCCTGTCTCCTACCACCACTGTACTTGAACTCCGATCCAGCTCCCGTTCAACTGTTGCCTCGGTTGGTTCCTCCGGCGAGCCCCAATCACCGGGGACGGAGTCGCTTCTTTGTATTGGTGTTAGGTGCTACGACTAGCTATGGCGTTAGCTATAGCGATAGCGTTAGCTTAGCAAACGCTTCAGGTAAATTTAGATACGATTCCTAGCGATCTCGTGTTTGGAATTGCTTTTGTGTTTTTTTTACGATTTAAAATTTTTGACTGAATTTTTAGTGAAAAACCGTAATTTTGATTAATAAAGCCGTAACCCGACTTCCGGTTATGGCTGCCACGTAGAACGGACGTGTCTCGCTCTGCTCTGCTCCTGGAGAAAAAAATCGGCAAATAACTCTCTCATTTGGGACAGAACGTATCCCAGCATTTGAGCGAGGATATGTCGGCGAAGCCTAAGGCTGGAAAACCAGGAAAAGGAAAAAGCGAGCCGCCGAAACAGTCCAAATTAACGGACTTTCAGGTCTGTGACGCAGCAAACAAGGCTCCATATATGGCGGAGGCGGCTGGCGGCGGTGCGTTTTCTGCGGGGAATGGCGCAGATGCGCTGATGGCTGCCATGAGTTCAATGAGAGCGGACTTTTCCTCTAGATTTGATGGGATTATGACAGCGTTGGAAGGAATAAGAAAGGAATTGGGTGACTGTGTAGAACGAACGGCGCAGATGGAGCTCCGTCTCGCTAGTGCTGAAGATGACGTCACCCGTCTTCAATTAAAGGTGCGCACTTTGGAAAAAAAAAAAAAATCTCTGGAAGATAATATTTTGGATTTGGAATCTCGGTCGAGACAGAATAATTTGAGGCTGGTGGGTCTTCCAGAGGAATCAGAAGGTCGGGACGTATGTTCCTTTCTGGAAAAGTGGATTCCGGAGGTGCTGGGTAGCGAGGAGTTGCAATCAGCAGTGGTTCTGGAAAAAGCACATCGTATTGGCCCACGGAGAGAAAAGGGACCGCCGAGGACCTTAATTATGAAGTTTCTTAGCAACAGAGACAGGATGAAGATCTTCAACGCTGCACGTGCTAAAGGAGAGATTAAACACCAGGACCAGCAGGTACGGTTCTACCCAGATTTGGCCACAGGAATCCAACAATTGAGGAAGCAGTTTGATCCCGTACGTAAGGAGCTGCGCAACCTTGGGATTCGTCATGGTGTAATCTATCCTGCGAGACTGCTGACCACGTATGAGGGCAGAACCCACATCTTCAAGACCCCAGAGGAGGCGCAGGAGTTCATCAAGAAGATCAAAGAAGAAGAAGAGACTGGTGGGAGCTAAGCATGAACAAAATATAAGGTAGAATAATTAAGCATTTGCACAGGCATCTGACTGACTTGAAGTAAATAGTAAGTTTACAAAATATAGATTGTATTATATATTAAAAAAACAAAACAAAAACAAAAACAAAAAAAAAAAAAACTATGATGTACAAAGTTGTTAAAAATTTTGGAGTTAAGTTGGAAAACTACAGAGGAGAGTTAATGTTACGTCATTAAAAGCAGTAGAGTTAGGGTGATTGGGAGGATGAAGAAGGAGTGGCTTAGGCTGTTCCCCGTGGGTGTGGAACGGTCGATGGCTATATCGGGAGACAGAATTTTTCTTTTGATTTTGGGGGGTTTGCCACAAGTGTGGGAAGGGGAAATTTGTTTGTGTGTAGTTTGTAGGATGAATGTTCAACCACTCATGTTTTTGCTTCTCTGTATGAGCATGTTTACACTGCAAGGTGATCCCAAACTCTCTATTGATCATGGACCAAAGTGTTAATCTTAATTTAACTTCATGGAATTGCAGAGGTCTACAAAATTTAAAAAAACTTAAACAAGTTATGAATAAAATAAAGGACATGGGTTCAAGAATTGTGTTTTTACAAGAAACTCATCTGATAGAGGAGGATGTTAAAAGAATTAGGAGTAGATGGCAGGGAAGTGTATTCACCTCTTCATTTTCATCCCGAGCCAGGGGAGTTATGACTCTCATACATAAATCAGTTCCTTTTCAAGTGAAAAATGTAATTGGAGACAAATTTGGAAGATATGTAATCATTCAAGGTTCTTTGCTATTAGAAAATATAAATCTTGTGAACTTATATGGTCCCAATATAGATGATCAGAAGTTCTTTGCTAATTTATTTCTCATCTTATCATCACTTACAGGGCAACATATAATAGCAGGGGATTTTAATTGTACATTGAATCCAGGTGTGGATAGATCAACAGGACTGGATTGTACGCACATTGGATGTAGGATGACTATTAATCATTTTATGAAAGAATTGAGATTGTTAGATATATGGAGAGAAATGAAACCACAAGTTAAAGCCTATTCTTGTTATTCCAGTACCTACAAGACATTCTCACGTATTGATTATTTTTTGATTTCCACAGAATTAAGGTCCAAGATTCAAAACTGCTTTTATGATAACATCGTGATCTCTGATCATGCACCCTGTTGTCTAATATATGTAGATAAAAAATTGACAAAGGAATCAGGTAGATGGCAATTTCAGCATAAATGGCTTCAGGATGAGGAATTTGTCAAGTATATAGAAAAACAGATAGACGAGTTCTTTGACATCAATACTACACAAACATCAGCATGTGTAAAGTGGGAGGCTTTCAAAGCTTTTATTAGGGGACATATTATTAGTTATACAGGATCAAAATCTAAGAAGACTCGAGAGGAGAGAGCTAAATTGGAACATAAAATAAAAAATCTTCAGGAAAAAGTGTATGCAGGAAGTGACCCAAGGTTGGAGAATGAATTACTGATTTTGAGAGCTGAATACGACAAAAAATCAGCGAATAGAGCTGCCTCGAGTCTTCTAAGATTGAAACAATCTTTTTATGAACAAGGTGAAAAATCAGGAAAATTATTAGCATGGCAGATTAAACAATTGGAAATTAAAACACCAATTACCAGTATTATAAGTAACGGACAGGTAGTTATAGATCCTTTAGAAATTAATAGAGCCTTTAGAGATTACTATGAAAAATTATATGATACCAAAAATGAACCTGATTTAACAAAACTAAATGGGTTTTTGAACGAACTATCTATACCGTGTATTCCAAATGAAAACAGGGAGATATTGGAGTCTAAAATTAGTCAAGAAGAAGTTGGGCTAGCCATTGATAATATGAAATCAGGAAAAAGTGCAGGACCAGATGGTCTTCCAGTTGACCTTTATAAAAAATTTAAGAATAAATTAATAAAACCTTTTTTGGAAATGGTTTTAGAAGCATTTCAAAATAATAATTTACCATCATACATAAATAATGCCTTAATTATACTGCTGCCAAAACCAGGTAAGCCCTCTAATAAATGTGAAAATATGAGACCAATAAGCCTATTAAACGCCGACCTTAAGATAATCTGTAAAATTTTAGCAAGACGAATACAAGAAATTTGACCAAATATTATTAATCGAGATCAGAATGGCTTTATAAAGGGTAGACAAGGCTTCCATAATGTAAGAAGACTACTTAATATTATTTATTTTAATAAAGAGGCACCGGATACAGCTCTCCTATCATTGGACGCCGAAAAGGCCTTTGATAGAGTTGAATGGCCCTTTCTTTTTGAAGTCCTACAAAGGTTTGGACTTGGAAATAATTTCATAAAATGGGTTCAAATAATATACAATAATGCTACAGCAGAAATCCTAACAAATAACAATATTTCAAAACCAATAAAAATCAATAGAGGATGTCGACAAGGCTGTCCACTTTCACCTTTACTGTTTACTATGGCAATTGAACCTTTAGCGATAGCGATACGTTTACATTCACAAATATATGGAATTAAAGTTGGACCAACAGAACATAAAATCTCCCTGTACGCCGATGATATAATTTTGTTTATGTCGAATCTAAAAAAATCAATTCCAACCTTGTTGAATTTAATAAAGAATTTTGGGGAAATATCAGGATATAAAATAAATAAAACTAAATCTTCAATATTAATGCTAAATGAGACCCAGAGAAATTACTCAGCCCCTGAGGTAAATCAATTCAATGTTGTAAATCAGTTTAAATATTTAGGAATCCAAATTATGCCTAAGCTAGAATCAGTCGCCAGTGTCAACTATGAAGCCTTAATGTCAGATATCAGTGAGTTAACTCAGAGATGGATGTCACTACCAATGTCGATGATCGGGAGAATCAATATACTTAAAAGTAATATTTTACCTAAAATACTTTATTTATTTCAATACATTCCCTTATCACCACCTTTAGATCTATTCTCAAGAATAAAAAAAAAGTTAGTGGAATTTATATGGAACAACAGGAGGGCTAGATTACGTTTGTCTTTATTATATTTACCATTTGATCGTGGAGGTCTGAAATGTCCAAATTTTATGTTGTATTATTGGTCGGCACAACTGAGGTCTATGGCATATTATTTTTCATCAAATGATCTCCCTCACTGGACTGAAATGGAATCATACAATTTACCTTTACCTCTTCCCTTATTCATATACTCAGATTCGGCAAAAAAATTACAAAAACAAGTTAAAAATCCATTTGTAAAGCATATGATCAAAATATGGTGTGAAGCTAAAAACTATTTAAAAGAACCACAGTTATTGTCACAATTTAGTCCAATATGGGGTAATCAATATTTTAAACCAGGGAGAGCGGACGCTGTATTTAAAGTATGGAATTTAAAAGGGATACAAAAGATTCAGGATTTATATTTGCCAGGTGCAGACAACATAATGTCTTTTGAAGAGCTGAGGATCAAATTTAATCTCAATAGAACACATTTTTTTAAATATCTTCAACTTAGAAACTTTATTCGATCAAATCAAAATAAAGCTCTCACTCGACCTATTTATTCATCCTTGGAAAAAATGATGATGAAAGATAGTAAAAGAAAGGGTATTATTTCAGAGTTTTATAACTCATTGACACTATCTTCAAGTGAAAATTCACTGAAAAGATTAAACTACTGGAAAGAAGATCTGCAAATTGAAATTTCAGAGGAACAATGGGAATTGGCTTGTACAGAAGCTCAAACCAAATCAATAAATGCACGCCTTAAATTGATACATTTCAAATGGTTAATGCGGATGTATGTTACACCAGAGGAGTTAAATAGATATAACAAAAATATACCAGATACATGCACAAAATGCATGGAAAGTAAAGGAACCCTATTTCATTGTTTATGGGAATGTAGATTAATAAGAATGTTTTGGGAAGAGGTGAGGGTAACAATTGAAAAAATAATCTCAAAACAAATCATATTGAATCCTAAACTGTTTTTGTTGGGTCTGTACCCAGAAAAGCATAATTTTAATAAAAGTGAAAGAACATTCATAGACCTCAGTTTGCTTAATGCCAAAAAATGTATTGCACTATTATGGAAAAAGACTCATAGACCAGATGTGACTCAGTGGTTAAGACAGATGTTAACAAACCTTCCATTAGAAAGAATAACATATATACTAAAATCAAAGGAAATTGTGTTTGAGAATATATGGAGACCTTTTATTGATTATGTAAAAAATTTAAACATAACTCTTGAAGAAGAAGGTGAATGATGTGTGTGGACCTTGTAAATTCCAAACTGGTGAACATAATATGTATACTTATGTATTGGATTGTCTAGACCAAACAGAGGAGCATTGTTGAAGACTTGATTTTGTTGGTGGTTGTTGGTGTTTTTAGTGCATTTTTTTTTTTTTTTTGTAGTACTTTAGTGTTAGTGTTTGATTGTTTGTGTCATGTTTGTTAAAAAAAAAAAAAAAAGGTTCAATAAAGATATTGTGGAAAAAAAATAAAGCCGTAACCCGGAATAGGGTCTTGAAAACCGTAACCATTACTGCAAAACCGGAGTAGTTGGCAGGTATGCCAACCTCCCGGGACGTGGCCGCAGGAGGAGATGGATAATATGAATGGTAACAAAAGAGCCCAGAACAACCTCTAAACACATTCATGGTGAACTCCAAGGTCAAGGTACATCAGTGTCAGATCGCACCATCCGTCGTCATTTGAGCCAAAGTGGACTTCATGGGAGACGACCAAGGAGGACACAACTGTTGAAAACAAATCATAAAAAAGCCAGACTGGAATTTGCCAAACTGCATGTTGGCAAGCCAAAAAGCTTCTGGGAGAATGTCCTATGGACAGACGAGACAAAACTGCAACTTTTTGGCAAGGCACATCAGCTCTGTGTTCACAGACGCAAAAATGAAGCATAGCAAGAAAAGAACACTGTCCCTACTGTAAAACATGGAGGAGGTTCTGTTATGTTCTGGGGCTGCTTTGCTGCATCTGGCACAGGGTGTCTTGAATATGTGCAGGGTACAATGAAATCTCAAGACTATCAAGGTATTCTAGAGAGAAATGTGCTGCCCAGTGTCAGACAGCTTGGTCTCAGTTGCAGGTCATGGGTCTTGCAACATTGGACTATTCTAAAGTGGCCTTCTATGAGCCCTGATCTAAATCCTATTGAACATCTGTGGAAGGAGCTTAAACATGCCGTCTGGAGAAGGCACCCTTCAAACCTGAGACAACTGGAGCAGTTTGCTCATGAGGAGTGGGCCAAAATACCTGCTGAGAGGTGCAGAAGTCTCACTGACAGTTACAGAAATCGTTTGATTGCAGTGATTGCCTCAAAAGGTTGTGCAACAAAATATTAAGTTAAGGGTACCATCATTTTTGTCCAGGCCTGTTTCATGAGTTTGTTTTTTAAAATAATTCTGTTGAACCACAATTCAAAAGCATTGTCTGATTTTCATTGGGTTCGATCCCCCGACCAACAGTAATCTGTGTGGAGTTTGCATGTTCTCCCTGTGTCAGCGTGGGTTTTCTCCTGTTTCCTCCCACATGCCAAAAACATGCAAGTTAGGTTAAAAAATTGGCATCAAACTGGGGATTCTAAATTGTCCTTAGGTATGACTGTGAGAGTGAATGGTTGTCTGTCTCTCTGTGTTGGCCCTGCGATGGACTGGCGATCTGTCCAGGGTGTACCCTGCCTCTCGCCCAAAGATGCTGGGATAGGCTCCAGCCCCCCCGCGACCCGGAAAGGATTAAGCGGAAGAAGATGAATGAATGAATGAATGAATAATTTTCATGGAATTTTTATTTATTACCACTTTTGTCAGATTCAAGTGTTTTCTGTGACCATTGTGGGTTTTTTCATTCATTAACAGAGGGGTACCAACAATTTTGTCCACGTGTGTAACTGGATGGGCCACCCTTAGCAGCAACAACTGCAATCAAGCGTTGGTGATAACTGGCAATGGGTCTTTTACAGCGCTGTGGAGGAATTTTGGCCCACTCATCTTTGCAGAATTGCTGTAAGCCACATTGGAGGGTTTTCGAGCATGAACTGCCTTTTAAAGGTCATGCCACAACATCTCAATCGGATTCAGGTCAGGACTTTGACTTGGCCACTCCAAAGTCTTCATTTTGATTTTCTTAAGCCATTCAGAGGTGGACTTGCTGGTGTGTTTTGGATCATTGTCCTGCTGCAGAACCCAAGTGTGCTTCAGCTTGAGGTCACCAACAGATGGCCGGACATGCTCCTTCAGGATTTTTTAGTAGACAGCAGAATTCATGGTTCCATTTACCAAAGCAAGTGTTCCAGGTCCTAAAGCAGCAAAACAGCCTCAGACCATCACACTACCACCACCATATTTTACTGTTGGCATAATGTTCCTTTTCTGAAAGGCTGTGTTACTTTTACGCCGGATGTCATAGGACACACACCTTCCAAAAAGTTAAACTTTTGTCTCGTCAGTCCACAGAGTATTTTCCCAAAAGTCTTGGGGATCATCAAGATGTTTTCTTGCAAAACTGAAATAAGCCTTCATGTTCTTTTTTCCTCAGCAGTGGTTTTTGTCTTGGAACTCTGCCATGCAGGCCATTTTTGCCCAGTCTCTTTCTTATGGTGCAGTCATGAATACTGACTTTAACTGAGGCAAGTGAGGCCTTCAGTTCTTTGGATGTTGTTGTGGGGTCTTTTGTGACCTCTCGGATGAGTTGTTGCTGCGCTCTTGGGGTAATTTTGGTCAGCTGGCCACTCCTGGGAAGGTTCACCACTGTTCCATGTTTTCGCCATTTGTGGATAATGGCTCTCACTGTGATTTGCTGGAGTCCCAAAGCTTTAGAAATGGCTTTATAACCTTTTCCACACTGATAGATCTCAATTACTTTGTTTCTCATTTGTTACTGAATTTCTTTGGATCGCAGCATGATGTCTAGCTTTTGAGGATCTTTTGGTCTACTTCACTTTGTCAGGCAGGTCCTATTTAAGTGATTTCTTGATTTAGAACGGGTGTGGCAGTAATCAGGCCTGGTTGAGAAAAACTGAACTCAGCTTTCCAAAGATGTGATAAACCACAGTTAACTTATGTTTTAACAGGGAGGGGGAGGGGCAATCACTTTTTCCACACAGGGCCATGTAGGTTTGGATTTTTTTTTTTACCCTTAATAATAAACACCTTCATTTAAAAACTGCATTTTGTGTTTACTTGTGTTATCTTTGTCTAATATTTATATTTGTTTGATGATCTGAAACATTTAAGTGTGACAAACATACAAAAGAAAATCAGAAATCAGGAAGGGGGCAAACACTTTTTCACACCAGTGTAAGCTGAAAATTTACAAAATATGTCATATTATTAAGAAAAATACCCTTGCCTCTTAACATAGATAGCTAGATGTACTTTATTGATTCCAAACTGGGAAATTACAGTGCTGACAGGCCATTTTACTCTTATATCTATATATATATTCTTATTCTAGTCCAAGCAGATTTTTTTGCCAAAATTTCCCCAGTAGCTCACTCCACTGTAGAGGCCGACGACCTCTGCTCTAGGAGATGTCTGATTTTGGAGGGGCAGACATACAGTAAAATGCTGGGAGGACACACAATGTTTGGAACATCGATAAGACATGTAGACATGAAAGTGTGTGGGTGCCTGGAAAGCACCAACAAACAGCGCTAATACAAGTCCTTACAACCTCTCTCAGATCTGCACCACCGCCTGCAATCAAGAGATAAACAACCAATTGGAATTTCTTTTTTAAAGGAGAGCTCTGAGCCCCGTTGGCCTATTGCTTTTCTCCGTGCTGCCTTATCTGTGACAGACTACTAGAAACTGATAGGGCTTCGACGGGGCCTCTGGATTCCGTTTCCCGCACACTTACCAATGGTTTATCGGGAGGCTGGAGCCTCTGTGAAATGGCAAACGGTGCCAGAGATATCATTCAACAAATCCCTGGCCTGCAGTCCAGGTCACCCAGTCCCACCATTGTCCCTTTGGTGGGGAAAAGGAAACCAAACGGTTTTCTCCCTTACAGAACACCAGTTTTTCCACAATAAGACCAAGCTAGGACAGCTTTATTTTTTTAAAATCATTTTAAATTTAAACTTTATCTGTCATGGTCTAAGCATTAGCAGTCAAAGCTAAACAAAACAGAGAGGGGTGTGCAACCTATGGTTCCCTAGGTCGGTGGATTCATAGGGAAAAAGTTGCAAAATTACAATTAAAAGTTGTGAGATTAAGGGGAAAAAATGTAGAATATTTACCAAAATATTCACAAATTCCTTCTTATAATTTAGTGGTTTTACCTTCATTTTAAACTGGTCTGTTTTGTGGCTCCATACAGATTTTTTTTTCTTTTATTGGCTAAAACTTGTTCAAAATGACTCTCGACTCGGCAGACGCTGCCAACTCCTGATTTAGGAGGTTGCTCAGTACAGTTAAGTCTATGTGTTCCTATCACCATGACTGACTTTAGGAGTACAAAGCTGCTGTCTCGTTTGATCTAGAGTCTCTGGGAACCTGACCCAAACACAGACTCTTCCACTCCTCTGACAGTGATCTGTCACATTCCCCACCAAAGATTCAGTTTACAGGTGGTTAAGAAACAAACTGGCTAGTCCTAGGGATAGCCATAACTTTATATTAATATTCTGTTACTTTAACAGGAAAGAATTAGTTATTGAAAAAGAGAAACCTTTGTAACTGATAACTTTACTTGTAAACCTCCACATTACTCTATACTACAGAAAAGCAATCTCACTGACAAAATTCATAGAGCAGTTAAGTCTAAATGAGCATTATGACTTGATAATAAGGATTCCAGAAGTTACTGTATTGCCTGATAACCGCACTCTGATGCTTCACGGATATGCATCACTCCACCTCAGCGGTGTTCTAAAAGTCATTAACCTTAACAACCTGACCCAGGATTTCCACTGACTCCGGATGTGGTCTGTTGTGGATGCAGTGTGGACGGAGCCTTGCAGCCATCCCTGCCAGCTCAGTTTGTGTTTTGAAGCGGCATGGATAAGAGCAGGGTTCGAAATGCAACATCCTGTGCCAATTCTGTAAAATAACATGCAATTTCGAGAAAGAATCAAGAGGAACAACAAGGAAGCGTGACATACCTCTGTACCTGTATTTGTGTGCTCTAATAATGTGTACGAAGCCCATTAATTTTAGATCTGTGAAGTGTTTGTATGTCATGTTAAAGTTTTTGTCTTCTGACACAGTGGTGGAGGAATAGACCTCAAAAAGTAATAGCTGATTCTTTTTAATGAACAAACAATAAGTACAGTAGATACCGAGGCATTTCCTTGCAAACTGGATCCGGCATCCATCAAAAATAGACTTGTTGCGTATTTTTAGTAATCCAAATCCAATGAGCCAGATTTGTTCCACAATGGTACAGATCAGGTGGGCAGTAAAACATTAACTAGAATGGAAACCATTTGCTGCGGAGACCGGATCAAAGCCATAATGGACCACATTCGGAGTCAGTGGAAATCCTGGATAAATCTCAGCACCTCAGAAATTCTGCTATGTTCTGGATTCCAAATATAAGCTGCAGTTAGTGTACCAATAAAATGATTAAACCCAGTTTCTACTAAATCCCAACAACATGATGCTTACGTCTGGCTCTTTACTTCATCTGAAGATGCCTATATGAAGGTGACAAAGATAATGTAAACAAAAACAGAGATACTGCTCTAACTAGCTAGTAGGCCACTAGACTAACAGTACTGGACGGATGGACTCTAAAGCTTTCAGTTCAGCACTTGCAGGGTTGCAATTTTGCTACTGCATGCTACTTTTTCAGAGGAGAAAGAGGGAGAGGTGGCACCCCAGGACAAAGCTGGCCTTCTTAATCAGCCTGTTCAGTCTCTTCCTGTCAGCAGCTGTGATGCTGCTGCCCCAGCAGACCACTCCATACATGATGGCTGATGCCGCCACAGAGTTGCTGAAGGTCTTCAGGAGTGCTCCTGTACTCCCAAAGACCCAAATCTCCTCAGAAGGAACAGCCTGCTCTGCTCTTTCTTGTAAAGCACGCTGGTGTTGTGTGACCAGTCCAGTTTATTGTTCAGGTGAACACCCAGGTACTTGTAAGATAGATATATAGATAGATGTACTTTACTGATCCCAAACTGGAAAATTACTGTGTAGCAGCAGCATGACAGAAGATGACCAAAATGACAGAAACACACACAGCATAATAGAAAAAGGAGTTACCCAGAGAAAGTAAAAACTGCCTAGATGACTTTATATACATCACAGATGATGACCTGTATAGATACGTACATGAATCGTACTCGCTGTACAATGCAGGACTATCAGGAGCAGGGTGAAATGTGAGGTACCAATTAAACTGCAAGGTGCAGTATGGCAGCATTGTTATGACCAGAATTCAACATTAGAGTGAGTTATTGTACAGTGAAATGGCATGGGGCAGGAAAGATTTTCTGTACCTGACTGTTCGACAGCAAAGTTGTAGCAGTCTGCTGAAGAAAGTGCTCCGCTGTCTGTCCAGTGTGTGGTGGAGGGGGTGATCAGGGTTGTCCGTGATGAATACCAATTTGTTCAGTGTCCTCCTCTCCACCACATTCTCAAATGTCTCCAGCCTGAGACCAATTACAGAGCCAGCCTTCTTTTTTTTTTCCACAATATCTTTATTGAACCTTTTTTTTTTTTTTTAACAAACATGATACAAACAATCAAACACTAACACTAAAGTACTACAAAAAAAAAAAAAAAATGCACTAAAAACACCAACAACCACCAACAAAATCAAGTCTTCAACAATGCTCCTCTGTTTAGTCTAGACAATCCAATACATAAGTATACATATTATGTTCACCAGTTTGGAATTTACAAGGTCCACACACATCATTCACCTTCTTCTTCAAGAGTTATGTTTAAATTTTTTACATAATCAATAAAAGGTCTCCATATATTCTCAAACACAATTTCCTTTGATTTTAGTATATATGTTATTCTTTCTAATGGAAGGTTTGTTAACATCTGTCTTAACCACTGAGTCACATCTGGTCTATGAGTCTTTTTCCATAATAGTGCAATACATTTTTTGGCATTAAGCAAACTGAGGTCTATGAATGTTCTTTCACTTTTATTAAAATTATGCTTTTCTGGGTACAGACCCAACAAAAACAGTTTAGGATTCAATATGATTTGTTTTGAGATTATTTTTTCAATTGTTACCCTCACCTCTTCCCAAAACATTCTTATTAATCTACATTCCCATAAACAATGAAATAGGGTTCCTTTACTTTCCATGCATTTTGTGCATGTATCTGGTATATTTTTGTTATATCTATTTAACTCCTCCGGTGTAACATACATCCGCATTAACCATTTGAAATGTATCAATTTAAGGCGTGCATTTATTGATTTGGTTTGAGCTTCTGTACAAGCCAATTCCCATTGTTCCTCTGAAATTTCAATTTGCAGATCTTCTTTCCAGTAGTTTAATCTTTTCAGTGAATTTTCACTTGAAGATAGTGTCAGTGAGTTATAAAACTCTGAAATAATACCCTTTCTTTTACTATCTTTCATCATCATTTTTTCCAAGGATGAATAAATAGGTCGAGTGAGAGCTTTATTTTGATTTGATCGAATAAAGTTTCTAAGTTGAAGATATTTAAAAAAATGTGTTCTATTGAGATTAAATTTGATCCTCAGCTCTTCAAAAGACATTATGTTGTCTGCACATGGCAAATATAAATCCTGAATCTTTTGTATCCCTTTTAAATTCCATACTTTAAATACAGCGTCCGCTCTCCCTGGTTTAAAATATTGATTACCCCATATTGGACTAAATTGTGACAATAACTGTGGTTCTTTTAAATAGTTTTTAGCTTCACACCATATTTTGATCATATGCTTTACAAATGGATTTTTAACTTGTTTTTGTAATTTTTTTGCCGAATCTGAGTATATGAATATGGGAAGAGGTAAAGGTAAATTGTATGATTCCATTTCAGTCCAGTGAGGGAGATCATTTGATGAAAAATAATATGTCATAGACCTCAGTTGTGCCGACCAATAATACAACATAAAATTTGGACATTTCAGACCTCCACGATCAAATGGTAAATATAATAAAGACAAACGTAATCTAGCCCTCCTGTTGTTCCATATAAATTCCACTAACTTTTTTTTTATTCTTGAGAATAGATCTAAAGGTGGTGATAAGGGAATGTATTGAAATAAATAAAGTATTTTAGGTAAAATATTACTTTTAAGTATATTGATTCTCCCGATCATCGACATTGGTAGTGACATCCATCTCTGAGTTAACTCATTGATATCTGACATTAAGGCTTCATAGTTGACACTGGCGACTGATTCTAGCTTAGGCATAATTTGGATTCCTAAATATTTAAACTGATTTACAACATTGAATTGATTTACCTCAGGGGCTGGGTAATTTCTCTGGGTCTCATTTAGCATTAATATTGAAGATTTAGTTTTATTTATTTTATATCCTGATATTTCCCCAAAATTCTTTATTAAATTCAACAAGGTTGGAATTGATTTTTTTAGATTCGACATAAACAAAATTATGTCATCGGCGTACAGGGAGATTTTATGTTCTGTTGGTCCAACTTTAATTCCATATATTTGTGAATGTAAACGTATCGCTATCGCTAAAGGTTCAATTGCCATAGTAAACAGTAAAGGTGAAAGTGGACAGCCTTGTCGACATCCTCTATTGATTTTTATTGGTTTTGAAATATTGTTATTTGTTAGGATTTCTGCTGTAGCATTATTGTATATTATTTGAACCCATTTTATGAAATTATTTCCAAGTCCAAACCTTTGTAGGACTTCAAAAAGAAAGGGCCATTCAACTCTATCAAAGGCCTTTTCGGCGTCCAATGATAGGAGAGCTGTATCCGGTGCTTCTTTATTAAAATAAATAATATTAAATAGTCTTCTTACATTATGGAAGCCTTGTCTACCCTTTATAAAGCCATTCTGATCTCGATTAATAATATTTGGTCAAATTTCTTGTATTCGTCTTGCTAAAATTTTACAGATTATCTTAAGGTCGGCGTTTAATAGGCTTATTGGTCTCATATTTTCACATTTATTAGAGGGCTTACCTGGTTTTGGCAGCAGTATAATTAAGGCATTATTTATGTATGATTGTAAATTATTATTTTGAAATGCTTCTAAAACCATTTCCAAAAAAGGTTTTATTAATTTATTCTTAAATTTTTTATAAAGGTCAACTGGAAGACCATCTGGTCCTGCACTTTTTCCTGATTTCATATTATCAATGGCTAGCCCAACTTCTTCTTGACTAATTTTAGACTCCAATATCTCCCTGTTTTCATTTGGAATACACGGTATAGATAGTTCGTTCAAAAACCCATTTAGTTTTGTTAAATCAGGTTCATTTTTGGTATCATATAATTTTTCATAGTAATCTCTAAAGGCTCTATTAATTTCTAAAGGATCTATAACTACCTGTCCGTTACTTATAATACTGGTAATTGGTGTTTTAATTTCCAATTGTTTAATCTGCCATGCTAATAATTTTCCTGATTTTTCACCTTGTTCATAAAAAGATTGTTTCAATCTTAGAAGACTCGAGGCAGCTCTATTCGCTGATTTTTTGTCGTATTCAGCTCTCAAAATCAGTAATTCATTCTCCAACCTTGGGTCACTTCCTGCATACACTTTTTCCTGAAGATTTTTTATTTTATGTTCCAATTTAGCTCTCTCCTCTCGAGTCTTCTTAGATTTTGATCCTGTATAACTAATAATATGTCCCCTAATAAAAGCTTTGAAAGCCTCCCACTTTACACATGCTGATGTTTGTGTAGTATTGATGTCAAAGAACTCGTCTATCTGTTTTTCTATATACTTGACAAATTCCTCATCCTGAAGCCATTTATGCTGAAATTGCCATCTACCTGATTCCTTTATCAATTTTTTATCTACATATATTAGACAACAGGGTGCATGATCAGAGATCACGATGTTATCATAAAAGCAGTTTTGAATCTTGGACCTTAATTCTGTGGAAATCAAAAAATAATCAATACGTGAGAATGTCTTGTAGGTACTGGAATAACAAGAATAGGCTTTAACTTGTGGTTTCATTTCTCTCCATATATCTAACAATCTCAATTCTTTCATAAAATGATTAATAGTCATCCTACATCCAATGTGCGTACAATCCAGTCCTGTTGATCTATCCACACCTGGATTCAATGTACAATTAAAATCCCCTGCTATTATATGTTGCCCTGTAAGTGATGATAAGATGAGAAATAAATTAGCAAAGAACTTCTGGTCATCTATATTGGGACCATATAAGTTCACAAGATTTATATTTTCTAATAGCAAAGAACCTTGAATGATTACATATCTTCCAAATTTGTCTCCAATTACATTTTTCACTTGAAAAGGAACTGATTTATGTATGAGAGTCATAACTCCCCTGGCTCGGGATGAAAATGAAGAGGTGAATACACTTCCCTGCCATCTACTCCTAATTCTTTTAACATCCTCCTCTATCAGATGAGTTTCTTGTAAAAACACAATTCTTGAACCCATGTCCTTTATTTTATTCATAACTTGTTTAAGTTTTTTTAAATTTTGTAGACCTCTGCAATTCCATGAAGTTAAATTAAGATTAACACTTTGGTCCATGATCAATAGAGAGTTTGGGATTACCTTGCAGTGTAAACATGCTCATACAGAGAAGCAAAAACATGAGTGGTTGAACATTCATCCTACAAACTACACACAAACAAATTTCCCCTTCCCACTCTTGTGGCAAACCCCCCAAAATCAAAAGAAAAATTCTGTCTCCCGATATAGCCATCGACCGTTCCACACCCACGGGGAACAGCCTAAGCCACTCCTTCTTCATCCTCCCAATCACCCTAACTCTACTGCTTTTAATGACGTAACATTAACTCTCCTCTGTAGTTTTCCAACTTAACTCCAAAATTTTTAACAACTTTGTACATCATAGTTTTTTTTTTGTTTGTTTGTTTTGTTTTTGTTTTGTTTTTTTTAATATATAATACAATCTATATTTTGTAAACTTACTATTTACTTCAAGTCAGTCAGATGCCTGTGCAAATGCTTAATTATTCTACCTTATATTTTGTTCATGCTTAGCTCCCACCAGTCTCTTCTTCTTCTTTGATCTTCTTGATGAACTCCTGCGCCTCCTCTGGGGTCTTGAAGATGTGGGTTCTGCCCTCATACGTGGTCAGCAGTCTCGCAGGATAGATTACACCATGACGAATCCCAAGGTTGCGCAGCTCCTTACGTACGGGATCAAACTGCTTCCTCAATTGCTGGATTCCTGTGGCCAAATCTGGGTAGAACCGCACCTGCTGGTCCTGGTGTTTAATCTCTCCTTTAGCACGTGCAGCGTTGAAGATCTTCATCCTGTCTCTGTTGCTAAGAAACTTCATAATTAAGGTCCTCGGCGGTCCCTTATCTCTCCGTGGGCCAATACGATGTGCTTTTTCCAGAACCACTGCTGATTGCAACTCCTCGCTGCCCAGCACCTCCGGAATCCACTTTTCCAGAAAGGAACATACGTCCCGACCTTCTGATTCCTCTGGAAGACCCACCAGCCTCAAATTATTCTGTCTCGACCGAGATTCCAAATCCAAAATATTAACTTCCAGAGATTTATTTTTTTTTTCCAAAGTGCGCACCTTTAATTGAAGACGGGTGACGTCATCTTCAGCACTAGCGAGACGGAGCTCCATCTGCGCCGTTCGTTCTACACAGTCACCCAATTCCTTTCTTATTCCTTCCAGCGCTGTCATAATCCCATCAAATCTAGAGGAAAAGTCCGCTCTCATTGAACTCATGGCAGCCATCAGCGCATCTGCGCCATTCCCCGCAGAAATCGCACCGCCGCCAGCCTCCTCCGCCATATATGGAGCCTTGTTTGCTGCGTCACAGACCTGAAAGTCCGTTAATTTGGACTGTTTCGGCGGCTCGCTTTTTCCTTTTCCTGGTTTTCCAGCCTTAGGCTTCGCCGACATATCCTCGTCCAAATGCTGGGATACGTTCTGTCCCAAATGAGAGAGTTATTTGCCGATTTTTTTCTCCAGGAGCAGAGCAGAGCGAGACACGTCCGTCCTACGTGGCAGCCATAACCGGAAGTCGAGCCAGCCTTCTTGATAATCTTGTCATGATGTCACCATCTCAATGTCCGTTCCCTGGATATTTACTGGTACTGTGGGGGACTGTCTACACCTGGTATCTTGATTAGAATGGGAACTATTTGCAGCTGTAACCGCACTGCAGCCGTAATAGACTGCAACCAGAGTCATAGTAAATTGGACAATGTTCTTAAGTGCTTAAGTGCTAAGTCATCCCAGTATAACCTCTTCACATCAGACCTCTGATGTGAAACCATAAGGAAAATCTCATTTGATTTCACTTTATTTTTATTTCAGACATATGTTTAATAGTGCATTCTGTAACTGTTTTATCTAATCCTTCTCTCACACTTTATTGCGCAGTAGCCTGGTGGAGCACTCACAGTTTCGTTGTACTTTACAACTGTACAATGAAGCCTATTCTATTCTATTTGTGTGGAAACAAAATTCTTATTTATCTCAAAGTGTAATAATAATAATAATGGATTACATTTGTATGGCCTTTACATGTCAAGTAACATCTCAAAGCGCACTTCCGGTTATGGCTGCCACGTAGGACGGACGTGTCTCGCTCTGCTCTGCTCCTGGGAAAAAAAAAAAATCGGCAAATAACTCTCTCATTTGGGACAGAACGTATCCCAGCATTTGGGCGAAGATATGTCGGCGAAGCCTAAGGCTGGAAAACCAGGAAAAGGAAAAAGCGAGCCGCCGAAACAGTCCAAATTAACGGACTTTCAGGTCTGTGACGCAGTAAACAAAACTCCATATATGGCGGAGGAGGCTGGCAACGCTGCGATATCTGCGGGGAATGGCGCAGATGCGCTGATGGCTGCCATGAGTTCAATGAGAGCGGACTTTTCCTCTAGATTTGATGGGATTATGACAGCGTTGGAAGGAATAAGAAAGGAATTGGGTGACTGTGTAGAACGAACGGCGCAGATGGAGCTCCGTCTCGCTAGTGCTGAAGATGACGTCACCCGTCTTCAATTAAAGGTGCGCACTTTGGAAAAAAAAAAAAAAAATCTCTGGAAGATAATATTTTGGATTTGGAATCTCGGTCGAGACAGAATAATTTGAGGCTGGTGGGTCTTCCAGAGGAATCAGAAGGTCGGGACGTATGTTCCTTTCTGGAAAAGTGGATTCCGGAGGTGCTGGGCAGTGAGGAGTTGCAATCAGCAGTGGTTCTGGAAAAAGCACATTGTATTGGCCCACGGAGAGATAAGGGACCGCCGAGGACCTTAATTATGAAGTTTCTTAGCAACAGAGACAGGATGAAGATCTTCAACGCTGCACGAGCTAAAAAAGGAGAGATTAAACACCAGGACCAGCAGGTGCGGTTCTACCCAGATTTGGCCACAGGAATCCAACAATTGAGGAAGCAGTTTGATCCCGTACGTAAGGAGCTGCGCAACCTTGGGATTCGTCATGGTGTAATCTATCCTGCGAGACTGCTGACCACGTATGAGGGCAGAACCCACATCTTCAAGACCCCAGAGGAGGCGCAGGAGTTCATCAAGAAGATCAAAGAAGAAGAAGAGACTGGTGGGAGCTAAGCATGAACAAAATATAAGGTAGAATAATTAAGCATTTGCACAGGCATCTGACTGACTTGAAGTAAATAGTAAGTTTACAAAATATAGATTGTATTATATATTAAAAAAACAAAACAAAAACAAAACAAACAAAAAAAAAAACTATGATGTACAAAGTTGTTAAAAATTTTGGAGTTAAGTTGGAAAACTACAGAGGAGAGTTAATGTTACGTCATTAAAAGCAGTAGAGTTAGGGTGATTGGGAGGATGAAGAAGGAGTGGCTTAGGCTGTTCCCCGTGGGTGTGGAACGGTCGATGGCTATATCGGGAGACAGAATTTTTCTTTTGATTTTGGGGGGTTTGCCACAAGTGTGGGAAGGGGAAATTTGTTTGTGTGTAGTTTGTAGGATGAATGTTCAACCACTCATGTTTTTGCTTCTCTGTATGAGCATGTTTACACTGCAAGGTAATCCCAAACTCTCTATTGATCATGGACCAAAGTGTTAATCTTAATTTAACTTCATGGAATTGCAGAGGTCTACAAAATTTAAAAAAACTTAAACACGTTATGAATAAAATAAAGGACATGGGTTCAAGAATTGTGTTTTTACAAGAAACTCATCTGATAGAGGAGGATGTTAAAAGAATTAGGAGTAGATGGCAGGGAAGTGTATTCACCTCTTCATTTTCATCCCGAGCCAGGGGAGTTATGACTCTCATACATAAATCAGTTCCTTTTCAAGTGAAAAATGTAATTGGAGACAAATTTGGAAGATATGTAATCATTCAAGGTTCTTTGCTATTAGAAAATATAAATCTTGTGAACTTATATGGTCCCAATATAGATGACCAGAAGTTCTTTGCTAATTTATTTCTCATCTTATCATCACTTACAGGGCAACATATAATAGCAGGGGATTTTAATTGTACATTGAATCCAGGTGTGGATAGATCAACAGGACTGGATTGTACGCACATTGGATGTAGGATGACTATTAATCATTTTATGAAAGAATTGAGATTGTTAGATATATGGAGAGAAATGAAACCACAAGTTAAAGCCTATTCTTGTTATTCCAGTACCTACAAGACATTCTCACGTATTGATTATTTTTTGATTTCCACAGAATTAAGGTCCAAGATTCAAAACTGCTTTTATGATAACATCGTGATCTCTGATCATGCACCCTGTTGTCTAATATATGTAGATAAAAAATTGACAAAGGAATCAGGTAGATGGCAATTTCAGCATAAATGGCTTCAGGATGAGGAATTTGTCAAGTATATAGAAAAACAGATAGACGAGTTCTTTGACATCAATACTACACAAACATCAGCATGTGTAAAGTGGGAGGCTTTCAAAGCTTTTATTAGGGGACATATTATTAGTTATACAGGATCAAAATCTAAGAAGACTCGAGAGGAGAGAGCTAAATTGGAACATAAAATAAAAAGTCTTCAGGAAAAAGTGTATGCAGGAAGTGACCCAAGGTTGGAGAATGAATTACTGATTTTGAGAGCTGAATACGACAAAAAATCAGCGAATAGAGCTGCCTCGAGTCTTCTAAGATTGAAACAATCTTTTTATGAACAAGGTGAAAAATCAGGAAAATTATTAGCATGGCAGATTAAACAATTGGAAATTAAAACACCAATTACCAGTATTATAAGTAACGGACAGGTAGTTATAGATCCTTTAGAAATTAATAGAGCCTTTAGAGATTACTATGAAAAATTATATGATACCAAAAATGAACCTGATTTAACAAAACTAAATGGGTTTTTGAACGAACTATCTATACCGTGTATACCAAATGAAAACAGGGAGATATTGGAGTCTAAAATTAGTCAAGAAGAAGTTGGGCTAGCCATTGATAATATGAAATCAGGAAAAAGTGCAGGACCAGATGGTCTTCCAGTTGACCTTTATAAAAAATTTAAGAATAAATTAATAAAACCTTTTTTGGAAATGGTTTTAGAAGCATTTCAAAATAATAATTTACCATCATACATAAATAATGCCTTAATTATACTGCTGCCAAAACCAGGTAAGCCCTCTAATAAATGTGAAAATATGAGACCAATAAGCCTATTAAACGCCGACCTTAAGATAATCTGTAAAATTTTAGCAAGACGAATACAAGAAATTTTACCAAATATTATTAATCGAGATCAGAATGGCTTTATAAAGGGTAGACAAGGCTTCCATAATGTAAGAAGACTATTTAATATTATTTATTTTAATAAAGAAGCACCGGATACAGCTCTCCTATCATTGGACGCCGAAAAGGCCTTTGATAGAGTTGAATGGCCCTTTCTTTTTGAAGTCCTACAAAGGTTTGGACTTGGAAATAATTTCATAAAATGGGTTCAAATAATATACAATAATGCTACAGCAGAAATCCTAACAAATAACAATATTTCAAAACCAATAAAAATCAATAGAGGATGTCGACAAGGCTGTCCACTTTCACCTTTACTGTTTACTATGGCAATTGAACCTTTAGCGATAGCGATACGTTTACATTCACAAATATATGGAATTAAAGTTGGACCAACAGAACATAAAATCTCCCTGTACGCCGATGATATAATTTTGTTTATGTCGAATCTAAAAAAATCAATTCCAACCTTGTTGAATTTAATAAAGAATTTTGGGGAAATATCAGGATATAAAATAAATAAAACTAAATCTTCAATATTAATGCTAAATGAGACCCAGAGAAATTACCCAGCCCCTGAGGCAAATCAATTCAATGTTGTAAATCAGTTTAAATATTTAGGAATCCAAATTATGCCTAAGCTAGAATCAGTCGCCAGCGTCAACTATGAAGCCTTAATGTCAGATATCAATGAGTTAACTCAGAGATGGATGTCACTACCAATGTCGATGATCGGGAGAATTAATATACTTAAAAGTAATATTTTACCTAAAATACTTTATTTATTTCAATACATTCCCTTATCACCACCTTTAGATCTATTCTCAAGAATAAAAAAAAAGTTAGTGGCATTTATATGGAACAACAGGAGGGCTAGATTACGTCTGTCTTTATTATATTTACCATTTGATCGTGGAGGTCTGAAATGTCCAAATTTTATGTTGTATTATTGGTCGGCACAACTGAGGTCTATGACATATTATTTTTCATCAAATGATCTCCCTCACTGGACTGAAATGGAATCATACAATTTACCTTTACCTCTTCCCATATTCATATACTCAGATTCGGCAAAAAAATTACAAAAACAAGTTAAAAATCCATTTGTAAAGCATATGATCAAAATATGGTGTGAAGCTAAAAACTATTTAAAAGAACCACAGTTATTGTCACAATTTAGTCCAATATGGGGTAATCAATATTTTAAACCAGGGAGAGCGGACGCTGTATTTAAAGTATGGAATTTAAAAGGGATACAAAAGATTCAGGATTTATATTTGCCATGTGCAGACAACATAATGTCTTTTGAAGAGCTGAGGATCAAATTTAATCTCAATAGAACACATTTTTTTAAATATCTTCAACTTAGAAACTTTATTCGATCAAATCAAAATAAAGCTCTCACTCGACCTATTTATTCATCCTTGGAAAAAATGATGATGAAAGATAGTAAAAGAAAGGGTATTATTTCAGAGTTTTATAACTCATTGACACTATCTTCAAGTGAAAATTCACTGAAAAGATTAAACTACTGGAAAGAAGATCTGCAAATTGAAATTTCGGAGGAACAATGGGAATTGGCTTGTACAGAAGCTCAAACCAAATCAATAAATGCACGCCTTAAATTGATACATTTCAAATGGTTAATGCGGATGTATGTTACACCGGAGGAGTTAAATAGATATAACAAAAATATACCAGATACGTGCACAAAATGTATGGAAAGTAAAGGAACCCTATTTCATTGTTTATGGGAATGTAGATTAATAAGAATGTTTTGGGAAGAGGTGAGGGTAACAATTGAAAAAATAATCTCAAAACAAATCATACTGAATCCTAAACTGTTTTTGTTGGGTCTGTACCCAGAAAAGCATAATTTTAATAAAAGTGAAAGAACATTCATAGACCTCAGTTTGCTTAATGCCAAAAAATGTATTGCACTATTATGGAAAAAGACTCATAGACCAGATGTGACTCAGTGGTTAAGACAGATGTTAACAAACCTTCCATTAGAAAGAATAACATATATACTGAAATCAAAGGAAATTGTGTTTGAGAATATATGGAGACCTTTTATTGATTATGTAAAAAATTTAAACATAACTCTTGAAGAAGAAGGTGAATGATGTGTGTGGACCTTGTAAATTCCAAACTGGTGAACATAATATGTATACTTATGTATTGGATTGTCTAGACTAAACAGAGGAGCATTGATGAAGACTTGATTTTGTTGGTGGTTGTTGGTGTTTTTAGTGCATTTTTTTTTTTTTTGTAGTACTTTAGCGTTAGTGTTTGATTGTTTGTATCACGTTTGTTAAAAAAAAAAAAAGGTTCAATAAAGATATTGTGGAAAAAAAACATCTCAAAGCGCTTACAGTGAGTCCATTATTCATTCACTCCAGACATTGATAGTGGTAAGCTACTACTGTAGCCACAGCTGCCCTAGGGCAGACCGATGGAAATGAGGCTGCCAATCCGCACCAACAGCCTCTCCGACCACTACCGAACATTTATACACATCCAAAGTGTAGACAGAGAAAACCTGAATGATCCTAACAAACTGCTATTTAGAGGAACTGACTTTTAACCTTTATATCTCCTTAGTAATTGGGACAAAATGTAATAACGTTCTTTGTTTAAGTTTATCACCCTTTTCCCTCTGACTCACAATGAGGATGAAAAGCATGCGTGTGTGTGTGTGGGGGGGCAGCTCTGTGTTAGAAGGTGTTACTCACGAGGCATGATGCCTTGGTCTGCCAGCTGCTCTCGTGTCCTCCTCTGCTGAAGTCTTAACTGTAGGACTGAAGTTGGGGGGGGGGCAGATGAAGAGTAAAGAAAAAAGGGGGGAAGATGAGACAGAGATGTGGAGAGACAGGTGAGGGACGGAGAACAAGCAGGAAGAAACTGAGAATTCAAGCCACTTCAAACGGCATTTCATAGTTCTGATTTAATGAGGCTTGTGCTTCACCTGCGTGCTCGCAGTGACACACTGCCCATGTCAACTGATGCAAAAACGTGCACACACAACTATGAAAACACACGAGCACGCACACACAAAACCCCTGCTTGCTAACAAATATTTCTAAGGGCAGGATGTAGGGAATGATAAACACAGCTCCTGGCTTTTAAACAGATCTGCTCGGCAGTGTGTGGTCCACAGCATGTGCACACGTCTGTCTGTGCCCCATCTGAGTCGCTCTCTGTGCCGTGTGTGTGTGCGCGCGCGTGTGTCCGTGCGTCGACAAGCTCTAGGTGGGAGTTGAAGGTCGTAAACACAGAGCCTCCTCCGTGTCTGTTGCTTTCTTTTTTCCCCTTCTTTGTGTGTGTTTTTCCTCCCCACAATTATCTGGAGGTCCCCGATAAGACTCTGGATCTGACACACACGAGTATGAAATGTTCCTCCTTGTCCAATTACTTTCCGCTCGTCACCCGTATTGTTAGTTATTTTTGCTCAGGTGGTTCATATTTGTGCAGCTCTGGTCTTCCACCTTTCACCCAGCAACTTTCTTTCCCATTTGAAAGGATGCTAACGAACTCAGTTACTACATCATAGCTCTCCCTCTTGCTCTCTTTTGCGGGAGAGCACCTCCGTTATGTAACACCAGGTCCTTCCCTTCATCTGACATCTGGTTCAGTTTACAGAGAGGAGGTCGTGACCTGCTGGTCACAACATCACAGAAAGAAAAAATGCTGCCATTAGTTGCTGACTGGGAGCTGATCAGCATGTAGAAGTGATGCAGTTTCTGTCAAAGAAGGCTTTTAAACCAGAAAAATCAACAGTACATAGAATAATTATTTGACAAGAATACAATCGGGAAAGACCCCCGATTGCTGGGGTCTTTCTGCAACTGTGGGGGTCCTCCCTACAGTTGATAGTGCTATGAGATGACTGTTGTTGTGAAATGGCGCTATATAAATAAAGTTGAATTGAATTGAATTGAACAGCATGATGATTGGTTTAATCTTTTTAAAAATATACTCAGTTTAAACCATATCATCATATCAGTACCTATTCACTTATTTCTGCCACGTCTTACATTGGGGGACGCCTGTGTCTCCCCCACCGAGCTGTGGGAACGTCAGAGCCTCTGTGTTCCAAGACCTCTCACTTTACAAACTGAGCACTGGCTAGCTCCTTAGTTTTCCCCCTATCTTCTTACAGGTGCTAGGTGCTAAAGATGAGTTTGAACAAATCATGAATTTATCAGTCAAGAGTTAGCCATTTCTCACTTTTTATTGGACAGCATGCAAAATACACAAATGTACTGGCTCAAGTCACTGGTTTGATACACTAAATCATCGGTCCCCAACCTGTGGGTCTTGACCTATCACTTGGTAGTAGGCCATAAAGAGCTGCAGAAAGAACATAATTTATTTTCTTCTTCTGTATTGACTACTGAAGTGTTTTATTTTGAAAATTTACTGGCTACTCTCTTCGCACCTGAATTCCTGCTTGTTGTGTCCTACACGATCTTGACACGCAACTATATCTGCAGTCAGCGGTGAAGCTAGCTAGCCAAAATGAATAAAAGTCATCGTTAGAGAGTTTGAGCGTTACTTTCTGACTACAAAAGACTCTCAGACTGTGAAGGAATCCATCCGAGACTCTTTTACAAGAATGCCACACTGAAGGCGAGTGTTTGCTTTTATTCTGGTCATTTTAACACACACACACACACACACACACACACACACACACACACACACACACACACACACACACACACACACACACACACACAATCTCTCGCTGGGCAAAAATGTTCACAAGTAATTTTTTTGCAAGTCTAAGTCAAGTCTCAAGTGTTGAAGCTCAAGTCCAAGTCAAGTCTTAAGTCACTTTATGGTTGTAATATCTTGTAAGATGCAGACAACACTGTAATCTGTAGTGACAATAGGGAACAGGTGGAGGGGGGTGGTGTTACAGAAGGATAGGAAGAGATGGAGGCAGATGAGCCGCTGTGGCAAACGCCTAAAAGAAGACCATATCCTTTATCTGTTACCCCCATATCTCATGGAGCTGCAACTGCTGAGGAATGTTCATGAACACTGCGCTTTGTCGTTCCTCTTCTCCCCAGTGCATACCTCAACCTCTCCAGGTTCTCTTCCACCTACTCCCTACTCTCACTACAGGTCCCAATGTTGCCTGCATTTTCTCAAAAATTGACAGTTCTTTTCTTGAGAAACAGTCATGTTTCATGGATCCAGTTATCCGTGTTGTTTTAACAGTGAAAATCACCTGACTATTATTCCTCAATAAAATTCAATGTTTTGAATGTTTTTGATGAAAACATTAAAAATACAAGACTGCTCACAAGTCCTAAATTACGAGTCCAAGTCAAGTCTGAAGTCTGTGTATATGTGACGAGTCCAAGTCTTAGACTCAAATCTTACAATCTTCTTACCTGCCTCAGGGACTACAGATGGAAATTAGTGGGAATGCTATAATCTGGTACAGAGCATCTTTACCCTGTGATAAATGCTTTTTTCTGTACATAGTCCCCGACAAATAAACCAATAAACTACAAGTTTTTCTAATGTGTTTGTGGTCCGTGAGGCAGAAAAGGTTGGGGAACACTGCGCTAAATGACTTCTGAAAGTTGACCCGTTTCACATATACCATATGATACTCAACACGACAAGCTAACATGACATTAAGATAACAACTTTCACCTTATCCATCAATGATGTCTCACTTATTTTTAAAAAAGCCATAAGAAAAATTGAACACAACTGGTCTGTATTACGCTTAGAGACAGGTTATCAATAACTCTCCTTAAAAAAGTGCAGCAGCCACCATATAATCTCCTCTGTGTCCCAGAAAGCCTTGTAAAGACTGAGAGGTCGTCTGTCCTGATTGCAGCGTGTACATGTTATAGAAAGCGGATCTGAGCCAACCTGTGAAATCACACTTGTGCTTTGCCTCTCTCGCTGTTGACTTTGAAACCAAAGTCATTTGTTTCAACTTGGGCTCTCCTGACAACAGAGGACACGCTAATCCAAAACCACATTTACACATTTTCAGATTTATAGTGTAAATAAATGATCATTTGGCCTGGATTGCACTGGTGAAGTGATGGTAATTACACAAGCCACAGGAGTGATATTCCAATTTATTATCCCGCTGTGCCTCACACATTCAGTGCAGCGACAGTGAAAGAAACAAGGAACTCCAACGCCTCAGTGGAAACGGACAGGCTGCATTCACCACAGGAATTCTCTTGAACTTTTCCCCGGGAACATGCAAAAATAATGTATGAGCATGACTGTATAATTTGTAATAAACAGATATTCCTAAATGAAGTATTGGGCTTATTTTAGTCTAATACTGTTGGATAAAGTTAAAATTCACCTTAAAACCAACACACATATTTTAAACCTATGGTTCAGGACAGACGGTGTCAGATTTGTAAGTGGGAGTCAGAGTGTATGAAGTAGAGCCAGTACAATCTTTCTGGAGCAGCTCCAGTGTCAGTGAGTTACAGCCAGAGGAGGTTGAACTGGATGTGATTTGTAAGAACAGAGAAAAAAAACTGACTTAGGTTCAAAAACCTGAGTAAATGTTTTTTTATGTGTTGCCACAGTCCATTTATTGTCAGTGGAACATGTTTACTTTAGTCTCTCAAAGTGCTGCTCATTGTGGGATTTGACAGAAATATTATTGAGGATACGAAAGCCGTCATATGCATGAATGAGCCCTAAAATCCTGAAATTTTAAGAGCTCGGAATATTTGTACGCAATGTAATGCAAATATTTAAAACTTCAGTTGGGGAGGATAATAAGAAAGGTGGCTATTTCTGAATATTACTGGATGTATTTCAGCAGTATGGTATTAGGGGAACAGCACTGGAACTGAGGAAAGTCTGTGAAGATGGGGCAAAATCAATCACACTGTTTAGACACCGCTTGCGGTGTCCCACAGGGGTCAGTATTGGCACATACATGATTTATAGTGTATGTAAAATATCAGCTATATTGTGGTTTATATTATTTGCAGATGACACAAATATTTTTGTGCTGAGAGAGTCTGAAGCAACTTTTGGAGGTGAGCACACATGGGATGAGTAAAAAAAAAATGTGGTTTGACAGAGATAAATCACTAGATTTGGACACAAAATTATGAAACTTGGGAAATGTACAAGAGATACTAAAGACACAGTGATGATAAACAATACTGCTGGTTTTTGTTAAATTTATATATTAAAAAATAAACTTAAAGGCAGTAAAGATAAACTTGTTATTTCCTGGTCAGTAGCCGTCACATTCAATCTTGCCACACTATACTGTTGTACTGGTTGCTAGGTTGAGACAAATATCCACTAATTGCAGGTATCTGGCAACCCCGCAGCTTCCTGCTAAATGACCCCCCCCAACAGCACACATACATCACGCCGACATTGGCCAAACATACCAAGTTTACATCGGGAATACATTTTATAGAGATTGTTTGCACATTGGCAAGACATTGGCGACCTAAAAATTTAATCTTTTGGCTGCTGCCACCTGGTTACGAACCCACAACCTTCTGGCTGTGGGGTAGACGCTCTACCACTAATCATAATTTAGTAGTAGTATTCCTCACCTTGAATAACTAAATAGCTGCAGTCTGACCTAAATAAAGGTCTTGATTGTGGTATATATGACTCTTATATCCCATATCTACATATGTTAGAACAAGTGGAAATGTTTTGTGACAGCATATGTAAGGAACTTACACCTGGAAAGGACAAAGGATCTCCCCCGCCGGGTTAAAGTCAATGGACCTCCCAAGACGCGGCGGCGGAGATGGACTTGACACCTTTACCCCCTAAGGCGAGAGGAGGAGTTCCCATCACCTCCCAAGACAAGGAGAGGAGATAGCAGAACAATGGGGGGGTTAAGATAACGGGGGGGATGTCAGCTTTTTCAATGTGTGGCTCTGATGTCAGCTTTTTCAATGTGTGGCTCTATGTGTGCTTGTATTTAACCAGCGAGCGGAGCAGAGATCACTCTCTTGCCTTCTGCCAAGCTCTACACCTGATGAGACTAGATAGAAGAGCTATTCATTAAAAACCCTGTTTTTAATACAAAAATCGCCTCGTTATTTCAGCTCCTCTACATTGATTAACATTTAACTGCAGAATAAGTGTGGTGACCACCTTGGTGACGAAGGAGTGGTGACCTCGTGCTAGAGCATTCTCCCCATAGCCGGCAGGTTGTGGGTTCACAACCAAGTCAGGAAGGGCATCCGGTGCAAAATCCTTGCCACATAAAATAGGGGGATCATCATGATATCAGATGATGATATGCTGTGGTGACGCCAAAAGAGAGCAGCTAGAAGAAGATTAACATGTGGCTGCAGCCATTATATCTGCTGATGGTCGTCGACATGTAGCCCAATGTTTTTCAACCAGGGTGCCCTGATGTGTTCACGTTTCTGTGAGTAATGATCTAATTTCTCTGCTTAAAAACATGCAAGTTAGGTTAATTGGCCTCAAACTGGGGATTCTAAATTGTCCTTAGGTATGACTGTGAGAGTGAATGGTTGTCTGTCTCTCTGTGTTGACCCTGCAACGGACTGGCGATCTGTCCTGGGTGTACCCTGCCTCTTGCCCAAAGATGCTGGGATAGGCTCCAGCCCCCCTGCGACCCGGAAAGGATTAAGCGGAAGAAGATGGATGGATGAATCCCCCCCGCCCCCAATTGCAAACAATTTGCCGTTGTTGTGCATGGGTGTTTACAGAACCCATGCACAACAATAACAAATTATTTGCAAATTTGGGGACCAATTAAGAAGTGAAATTAGATAATTTCCCACAGAAACCTGAATGTACCAGGGCACCTTGGTAGAAAAACACCAGTCTAGCCAATGTGCAAACAACCTCTATAAGATGTATTCTTGATGTTAACTTGGCAAAGTTGGCGTGTTGTATGGCATGCTATTGGGGAGAACATGCAATATCAACCAAGTTATGCAACTGGCTTTGAGATCTTTACCGACAGCTGTAGTATGATGTGTTTGGAGTCGCACCTTTTTAAAAAATAATTTCACAGCTATGTTTTTTTTCAAGAAAATATAGGCTTTCATTTTGCACCTTTCTATTATTTGTTATCATAAAAATTTCATCAATATGACCTTTGAAGTTGAACACCTCAACAATACTTGAAGACCTGACTATCTGGTAGATTCTGAGGAACTCGCATGCATTTGTTTAATATTCTCTCTTCTTTTTTTCACCTTTTACAAGCATGTGGCTAAATGACACTTACTAGTCACTAAATCCTGCAGAACCCAGCAGCTAAAAAATGTAGTAGCAACTGATGTTTTGGTCATCATCACTAATAGAATTATAGATGCTGCCTCCACCCCTTTATAATGCCAATGTCCAGCAGGTGGAAACTCTTCCTGTACAGTTTATGGAAGATGCGATGGTGTCTGTCACCTCAGTAAACATTTTCCTGGTGATTTTACAGTCTTTCAAGTCTTATTAACTATAACACATGATGCCCACTTTGAACTTCTGTTCCCAGTTAGCATCAGACAGGGCGATGAAGGAGGGCATGCTTTCCGATGTTTGGACTGGCAGGTTTCTACTTCCAGGCACATGTCTCACAGTTTCTCACTAAAAACACGCGACTTGAGCATAACCTCCAGGTTAAAAAAAGGTGAACAGATGACACTTTTCTAATGAGTTTATCACCTGAATGGCCTGTTTTACAATGTATTAATTAAAATACTGATAAACGTACACATATTCCTATGTGATAATAAAGCAGGGTATTTCTTACTTGTCACTGATTCATAAGTTTCCATCACTTTCTCACTTCATTTCTCACATCTGGTTTCCAAAGCACAAAAAGGCCGACAGCGAATGTGCTCATCTCATGGTGTCATATTGGGACCACATAAACCAAAATGTAACATCACAGGAGCTTCATCCATTGGGCAATTTATTATTTTTTTTAACAGTGGGGATAGGGTATATTCACAAATTTAGCATCAGGTTCAAACGGCTATATGTAAATCAGTTACAAATTTGCAAGAATAACGCTGCCAATTTAAAAATTACAAAAAGTGCAAATTACAATTTAATTACATAGAATAAATATGTAACCAGCATCTAGATGAGTGTTGCAAATTTATGAGAAAAAAGTTGAAAATTTATGAGAAAAACAAAGTTCAAAATTTACAGAAAAACATAGAAAATTTATGAGAAAAAAAGTTGAAAATTTTCAGGAAAAAATTTGGAAATTTATGAGAAAAAAGTTGCAAATTTATAAGAATAAAGTTAAACATTTACAGGAAAATTTTGGAAGTTTATGATGGAAAAGGCTGGAAATTTACAGAAAATGTTGCAAACCTACAAGAAAAAGTTATGAATTTACACAAAAAAGTTGTAAATTTATGAGGAAAAAAGTTGCAGACGTACAAGAAAAAAAAAATTGGAAATTTACAGGAAAAAAATTGCAAAAGAAAGAAAAATTGGAAATTTACAAGAAAAAACTGCACATTTGAGGAAACAAGTTTCAGATTTATGAGAATATAGTTGCAAATTTACAAGAAAAAGTTACAAATTTACACAAAAAGTTTTAAATTTATGAGCAAAAAGCTGTAAATTTATGAGAAGAAATCTGGGAATTTACAGGAAAAATATTACAAATCTCAAAGAAAAAGTTACAAATTTACAGGGAAAAATGTGCAAATTTTTGAGAAAAAAGTTGCAGATTTAAAAGAATAAAGTTGCAAACCTACAAGAAAGTTACAAATTTACACAAAAAGTTGTGAATTTATGAGAAAAAGCTGCAAATCTTCAAGAAAAAAAAAGTTGGAAATTAACAGGAATTTTTTTTTTTTTGCAGATTTCTGACAAAAAGCTGCAAATTTATAATATTTTTTATGCATTTCTGCTAAGAACTGGTGCTTCAAAGTCATTTTATCTGGTTCTGAAACATGATTTTTAAAAGAAATTCTCATGATATTGGGGGTGGCAATTCTCTCTTTTTCCAGGTTTATTTACCCATATGAATGGGGGATGACACTGGATCATTTTGCTAACAAGGTTGATGGCATCCCCCTTCAAATCACCTACTGGCTACATCCATTTGCTTACAGTTCATAAGAAGTGTAAGACTATACAGATGCATTCATTTAATAAAAAGACTCATGCAAAACACACTATGCAAGCATTGTAAACCTCTTTATCCTGCTCATCTCAGGGGTGATGCTGACTTCCTGGTGAAACCACTGTTGTGTCTTAATTTACCCACAAAAAGCAACACTTGACAAGTTTTCCTGTACCTACTGTAGACAGCAGCCCGACTGTACACTGCAGTCGATGTAATCTGGACTAGGAGTGGTAGCTGACAGAATAACAGGTGCTTCACGAGAACCACATCTGTGCACAGTAATAAGTTTCTATTGAACATGTGGTGGACACCTTCTGGTATGAATTCAGTCCGACAACTCTGTCATGCTGTTACGCAACGCCAGTGAGCTGAGGACGGGAGTCATTTGAGCTGTTAATTAAATCAGCATGAGAACTAGTCACCCTCAAAGAAACTTCTCCACAGGGAGCACTTCAGCAAGATCCTTATCCGTGCTTTTAGCTTCAACCATGCGGCAGCAGTTCCCATGGCTTTGCGTAGCGTAGCTTGAGTGTGGTAGCATCCATCACTGCGTTTCACGGGGTGCCAAATGTAACTGGAGCTGCTGGAGCATAAAGAAGCTGTAAATCCTGCACAGCAGAACAGTGTCAGACCCCCTCTGTCAACAGCGCTTATCAGCGAGAGATTTACTGTGTTACTTCTTTTACGCATAATATTTCATTCACCTATGCACCCATAAATTACAGTCCTATCATCATGCCTGCAGTAGCGTCACAGAAAAAGATGGTATTTCTGCATCTGTGCCACATTAGAGCAGCACGGGTTAGAGCAACACAGGCCCTGAGCCACCCTTTCGGTGGCAAATCCACCCTCTCACACCGCCCCCCCCCCCCATTTCCCCATCCCCGCCACACAACTCCAAAGGAAAAGCATCATTTAGCCTGCCATCTCTGGAATGTAATTCCAGCTCACAGGCAAAGTGGAAGGAAGACGAAGCAGGGCAATCAGTTACATTTTCCTCAGGGAGGTGGCAGTGTTGGTCAGATTGTGGCGGCGTGGTGGAGGAACACACAGACACGCGCAGCACACAAACTCCCCTAGGCTGAATCAACAAAATAAAGAACGCGAGGGAGATGGATAGATACAAAGCCCTGACATCTGATGCACGTTAGGTCGGGATTCAGGTCGGCGCTGCCTCTTTGATATGCTCAGGTAGCACACAAACGCACGCACGCGCGCGCACACACACACACCGACGGCGGCCATATTTAGTTAACCTTTGGCCCTCGCTCTCGAGGGTTTAATCACATGTTATCTGAGTGGCAGGGTGAGAAAGTCGGGCTGGTTTCCCTCAGTGGCGGGAGAACAAGTGCGCTAACCTGTCCAAGTTGTCAGGCATTTACGAGAAGGCGGACAAATTTGCCCAGGTGTAAACCCGTCACACATCTGACGAGATGACAGGGAAGTATTTTTTTATGACTCAGCCAAGACTCCCTTGCCTACCCTGTGTATCATACACACCTGTCACTTGGCTCACGTTTGCCCGAGGTGCTCGCAACTCATCTGTGAAGACAGACTGAATGACATAATGTGCAGAGGGTTTCCTGGCAATGCCAAGTGATGGCAGACAAATTGGCTTGCAGCAGCTGTGCACAGAAAAGAGAGGGAGGTAAAGAGAGAGAGAGGGGTGCGTCATCTGACAGCACTTACCTGATCTAAACTTGCTTCGTATCAGTATGGAGTGCTCAGAGCCCAGAAGAGTCATAATGCTTACGGTACAGTTCCAGTGTTCACAAGTTGCAAAGTAAAGCTGCTCCGATCCCGCCGGCCACCTCTGACCCCCACACTGAGATGAGAGGGAAAAGACCCAGTTTGTCTCATCAACAGTTCTGCTAGAAAACTACTATCTCAAAGAAAAAAAAAAAAACCTAAACACACACTGGCTTTCTGTGTCTGTTTATCGCTCAGCTGGAGTGCACACCAGCTGCAGCCTCCCACTGCCTCTGTCCGTCTTCCCTCCACCTCAGTAGCTGATGTGGGAGTGTGTGTGAGGATTTGGTCCCATCTAGCAAGAGAGAGAGAGCTCTGAGCAGGGCCGGGGGCAGCACGGGGGAGATATGCCCCTGCTCGGGGAGGGGCCACAACCAGCCAGGGTTTCCTCTAAGCCACGCCTGTCAGAGCCCGGAGGCAGGACAGGGTTTGGCTGATGACTTCTTCCTCCCTTGCCACCAGTGTAAATATATCAGTCATTAGAGAGGAGAGAGAGCGAGAGAGAGAGGGGGAGTCGGAACGGGAGACGAAAGATCAAGATAGAGACACTGAGCCCGATAACAGAGGAGAGGAAAAGTAGGAAGAGCAAGGGTGAAAGCAAAGTTCACAGCTTGCATCTGTGTTGAATTCAAAGGGATAAAAGCTTCAAATGAACTGAGCAAAGCCTACAGTGCAGAACGCTGCAGGCCCTGCCAACAATTATGGAATCACCACTTTTGGAGGATGTTGATTTGCAGAAAAAAAAAATTACAGATAAGACACAAAATTATTCTTTGAAGCATATTTTCACTGTGGCAAAACAATATTCTACATCAGTCAGGTTCCAGCTTTGCCATATAGCTGCTGACAGATCGCCTTTGCAGGATGGAACCTCATCATCTGGTTCCATCACACATTTTTAATCAGACTGAGATTAGGACTGCTTGTTGGCCACATCATTGAGGGGGAAATAGTGGGAAAAATAAGTATTGAGCACATCAACATTTTTCTCATTAAACAGATTTCTGATGGAGCCATTGACCTGAGATTTTCACCAGATATCAGTAACAACTCAAGTAAGCCAGCCATACAAAGAAATCATGACAACTGTGTTCACAAAAGTTATATTTAATAAAGTGGTATGACACAGGGAATAAGTATTGAACACACTTGGTGAAATTCATTTAATATTTAGTATAAAAGCCTTTGTTGGTAATAACAGCTTCCAGATGCCTCCTGTATGGCGAACCTAGGTGCAGGCATTGCTCAGGAGTGATTTTAGCCCATTCTCCCACACAAACGGTCTTCAAATCTTGAAGGCTCCGTGGGTGTCTTCTATGAACTCTGATCTTCAGTTCGTTCCATAGATTTTGAATTGGCTTCAGGTCAGGAGACTGACTGGGCCATTCTAGCAGCTTTATTTTCCTTCTCTGGAGCCAGGTGAGAGTTTCCTTGGCTGTGTGTTTGAGATCAGTGTCTTGCTGAAATGTCCACTCTCATTTCATCTTCAGCAGCTTGGCAGATGGCAACAGGTTCTCATCAAGGATGTCTCTGTACATTTTGTTGTGTTAGAGTGTGGTCTCTTATTTGTGTGGTACGGGTGGTGGCGGAACCGGAAGGTGGAGCCACCACCTGCGGCTATAAGAGGGCAGCAGGCAGAAGGGGCGGTCTCTTTGACACCTCTTTTGCCTGACGGATGCACCAGTGCTGTGTAGTGCCTCTATAATAAACGTGTGCTCAGTTTGACACCTGGCCTCATCCTTGGCTCCAAATACAGACATAACATTTGGCAATGAGGATAAAAATGGATGAAAACAAGGTATGGAAGCGTGTGGGTTTGGAATTTGGCCGTTTTTGGAGCTCTCTGGCAAGCCACCGGTCCCCTGGCTGAGGTGGTGCGCCATTTTCTGGACGTGCGTGGTGACACTGGACATCGGGAAGCTGGAGGAGTTGTGGGTATGTGAGTTGTTGGTGCACAATCCTGAGATGGAGGTACAGTATGTTCTGAGCACACTGAATGACTGTGATAGTTTGGCTGCAGTGGTTGAGCTGGGTTTGGTTCCAAGGTTGTCATAGCCAGGAGCAGCACTGGGGTTAAGCTCCCAGTGCTCATAAAATGCTCCTTATGGCGTGCGTCTCGAAAAGCCTCTGACAACTAAGTCCAACTCCTAGCCTGCCCGTGTGGTTTAGTCTCTAAGCCTGGCGGAACTGCTTTTACTAATAGGAGAAGGGGCGAGGGCGGATCTCTGGTGCCTTAAAACCAGATGCTTCGGGTAGATGGTGGCTCGTCAACCTGGGAAGGTAGCCCATCTAGGGGAAGGTAAACCCTGATTTCAAACCTCCGCTGCCTTGCGGCACACCCGGTCACGGGAAAGGCTTCGGGAGTCAACCCTGAGGAAAAATCCGGAGTCGGAGCCCCTAAGGCAATTCTCTGTTGTGCTCAACATCGTTCTGGCAGCTCCTGCGACGGCACTGGTGCCAAACTATAGCAGCCCTGCTGTTCCTTTGGATTCATCAGTGAGGTGGAGAGGGGGGACATGCTGCATGGGTAACATCTTGTCCTCCATATCTTCCTGCCCAGGCTTGAATCCTACCAACGCCCAATGCTGGAAGGTAGAACACCAGTGCGCATCGGCCTGTTCAGCCACAGGTGGTGCTGTTCCAGCAGAGTAGACGTTTAGGATTCTCTTCCATGGTCATCATAGACCGACGGAGGCCGACGAGTGGTTGAGCTAATGGCGTGCTATTTCCGCGCCCTGAAAAACGTCATAGTTTGTGAGATTCAGTTTCAACAGTGCTGCCAATGGGTGGGCGAGTCCATTCAGCGGTTTGTGGCAGACTTGGAGCTGTTAGTCAGTGAGTGCCAGTTTCGATTATTGGGAGAAGAGGTGATTCGTGACCAGCTGGCCGAGAATACCAACGGCGCTGTGATGGGGTCGAGGCTGCTTGCGTTTTCGGGCAAATTGACGCTGCCGACAGTCATCAGGTTAGTTCAACAGGTGGAAGCTGTGGATGAACTGTCACTGGAGCTGAGTGAGTGCTTGTTGCACCAACATCTGGGATCACCGCCGACCGCGCATGCAGTGGACCCGGTCAGCGTGGAAAGTGTGGAGGATGACGGCAGTGCTGTGAATGTGAGGTCTGCCCCGGGAATGCCCAAAGGTGAGGGCTGTGGGTCCACGAAGCACCGTTTCAGAGACTGAGATTGTTTGGCAAGAGCAGAGCGCTGCGGCACGTGTGACCTCTTGCTTCATGTCACCAGGGGATGCCACAGATCCGAGCGAGGAGGTCCGTGGCACAAGGAGGACTCTCGCGCCCTCATGGTTGTTCATGCTGTATCTTCAAACATCAACGGTCACGCATACTGTATGATGAAGTGTTGTTGTGGATTGGCATGGGAGCGGTGGGCTCCGTGCCGGATTGGACGGCCGTGAGATGTTTTCCCCCGCACATCAGAATTGAGGGAGACCTGGTGCCACTTTGTGGTTGTGGAGGAGGACGGCTGGGCACGGTGGGAACGTTGGAACCGACGGCTCGGCGCAAATCGGCCAAGACATGGGGCTGTCCGATCCTGAGAGTGGTAGATGGTGCAGTGTGGGATGAGGAACTGCCTGGCACCCTGGAGAATGAACAGGACAAACCACACCCAGTGCCATCGCAGAAGGGTTCTTCTGCCAGAGCCCAAATAGCCCTGGATGAGGGAACTGGGCGGCACAGCGGGGACACCCGTGACGGCAGGTGGCGCCGAGTGGCTGGCTCCATCTACTCCCGAATTTCGGCTGGAAGGTAACGGTGAACAAGGAGTCACAACGGCAATGGTGGCGGCGAAGTTAAAAGAGGTTGGGGCCAGATCGTTAAGCACAGTAGAACGACGTGCCATGCAGAGACCCTGCAAAACCCCTCTGGGGGTCAAGGACTGGATTCAGGAAGAGAGGCGACCATGGCAGGTACGGGTCAGTTGGCAGTTGGAGGAGCACTAGGGACTGTGACGCGTCGTGGCAAGACAGGAGGACGCTCATCTCCAGCTGCCAGATGGTTTGTGGGGGCACCCAAACGAGCTGCAGTGTGCCCAGGAGGGGACTGAGGGACGTGGGCCTGGACGAACGGAGCAGCTGGTGGTGATGAAGAGGAGGTGCACCAGTGCTGAGGTGACCTGCTGCGGCCCGGGAGGCTGGCAGCCTCCAGGGGTGGACTGATGACAGGGCGGTCCAGGGAGCCCATGGACTTGTTTTCTCTGGCCGTATGTATATAAGTTGATTAATGTGCATGTATTTGGAATGTTTTATTGTTTGTATATTATACGTAGGTTGATGGTTATGCTTGTGTTCAGAATGTTTTGTTGTTTCTATGGATGTAGTTTTGGGATTAATTTGTTTTATTTTAGTTTAGGAGACACGGCAGTATTTTAGTTTCACATGGACTCATTTAGTTTAAGCAGTAGAACAATCCACTTTGACGTGTGGGGTGGGACAGCAGTCCACCTGTCTCCCCTAGTTTTAGTTATTTTGGAATGACTGCTAGGCCATTTGTATTGTGTTTTATCATTGCTGTTAGTGTGTGATTTGGGTTCCAAATTAGGGTGGGTCCAAATTGTGTGTGTGTGTTTTTGGCTTTTGTGGGGGGGGATGTTGTGTTAGAATTTGGTCTCTTATTTGTGTGGTACGGGTGGCAGCTCCACCTTCCAGTTCTGCCACCACCTACAGCTATAAGAGGGCAGTGGGCAGGAGGGGTGGTCTCCTTGCCACCTCTTCTGCCTGACGGCTGCGCCAGTGCTGTGTAGTGCCTCTATAATAAACGTGTGTTTAGTTTGACACCTGGCCTCGTCCTTGGCTCCAAATACAGACATAACACATTCGTCCATTCATCTTTCCTTTGATTATATGAAGTCTGCCTGTACCATATGCTGAAAAAACACCCCCATACCATGATGGGCTGTGCAGTGCCATTTCTCCTCCAAACGTGCTGTGTATTGTGGCAACCAAAAAGTTCAATTTTTGGTCTCATCTGCCCAGACTATATTCTCCCAGTATTTTACTGACTTGCCAAATGTTGTGCAGCAAACTTTAAACAAGCTTCAACATGTTTTTTCTTCAGCAATGGAGTGTTGCAAGGTGAGTGTCCAGCCATGTCGGCTGAGTGCATTACTTATTATTTTCTTTGAAACAGCAGTACCTGCTAACTCCAGGTCTTTCTGGAGCTCTCCACGAGTCGTCTTTGGCTCTTGGATAATTCTTTTGACTTCTTTATCAGAAATCTTGTGAGGAGCTCCTGGTCATGGCCAGTTTAAGATAAGACAAGATAAGCCTTTATTAGTCCCACAATGGGGAAATTCCAGGATTGCAGCAGCAAAGGGATAGCATCACTCAGACGAATAGTAAATAAGATCAGAACTGGCTAGCCAAAAGAGTAAATAAAAATACATATGTATACAGTTACATACACAGTGCAGGAGCATTGCAGCTGGATGGTATCAACAGCATTATGGTTAGTTAAATTACCCAGCAGAATATAAATACGAGCCCAGACAGTATATTTCACAGTTTATGGTAAAATGATGTTCTTTCCACTTCTGAATGATGGCTCCAACAGTGCTCACTGGAACATTCAGCAGTTTAGAAATGCTTGTAACCAATGCCATCATTATGTTTTGGAACAATAAATTTGCGAGGGTCTAGAGAGAGCTTTTTGTTTCTACCCATCATGAGTTCTTTGTGGTGTGACAATCTGATATTCACAGACCTTTTTAAAGGCCATCAGTCAGGACTTAACCAGCTGAAATTAATTTGCACTGATGGGGGATGGGATGGTTTCCTAAATTATGATGGATTTCAGCTGGTTTCTTGGCTTTCTATGCTTTTTTGCACCTCTTTTTCGTCATGTGTTCAATACTTATTCCCCGTGTCATTACACTTCATTAAATATAACTTGCTTTGTGAACACAGTTGCCTTGATTTCTTTGTATGGATGGATTACTTGAGTTGTAACTGATATCTGGTGAAAATCTCAGGTCAATGGCTCCATCAGAAATATGTTTAATGAGAAAAATGTTGATGTGCTCAATATTTACTTTCCCAGATGTAGGTCTGTCCCAAAAAAACATTTTGATGCTCTTTGCCAAGATGCATTATCCTCCTGAGATTGACACACCATAAAGGCTTGTTTTTACTGATGAGAAAATGAGAATAGGGTCAAAACATTTCCACCTGTGCATTTACTGCAGAGGTAATGACTGTCATCTCCCCTGGTCCTTTGTCATCAATGATTGTGGACATTTGCCTATTAAATCCGCCAAGGAAGTTATGTCATCGGAGTGGTCTGTCGGTCTGACTGGTAGCAGGATTATACAAACTACTGGATGGATTTTGATGAAAATTTCACCACAGGTAGCCCTTGGGCCAAGGATGAACCCATTAAATTTTGGTGATGATCTGAGAGTGCATACCTCCACCAAGGACCTTGTTTGTGCAGCATGATTCCACAAAAACTACTGGATGGATTTGGATGAAATTTTCACCAGAGGTGGTCCTTGGCCTAGAGAGGAACCTATAACATTTTAGTGATGATCCAAGAATGCATACCTCCACCAAGGCTCTTATCTTCTCACAGTGTGTTCGCAAGAATCCTCCAAAACTAGTGAATAGACTTTGATGCAATTTTTACCAGAACTGGCCCATGGCCTACACACGAACCCATTACATTTTGGAAGTGATCCATGAGGGATGGAAGGAGCCTTGGCGGAGGTATGTGCTCTGAGTGCTTTTCTAGTTTTCTTCAGGTTGTCAAGGTAAGGAAAGGCATTAAGAAAAAGTTCCATCATCTCCTTGCTCAATGCAAATTTGTGATTCATCACTGAATATCAATTTCATCCAATCATCCACAGCACTTAACTGCTTCTCTTTTGCCCACTGTAACCTTGTTTTCTTCTGTTTAGGTGTTAATGATGGTTTAGATTTGCTTTTTGTTTGTAAATTGTGTTTCCTTCACCTGATTTCTTTCACTTCAGTTACAGATTTTCAGAATTTTCTCCGACAATTTATATTTTCCAGGCATACAGTTGTGCGTTTTCTGTCCTGCCGCTCCCTTGGTCGACCTGTGTGTTTCCCTTTTATAAGCTCAAATTTGGTTTGTGATTTATCCAAATTTTAAACACTGCCAACTTGTCTGAACAACATCTTTTGCCACACACTGTGGCGAACTACCTTCTTGATGGAGTTTTATAATCCTTACCATTTTTTTCAAGTCACATCTTGTGATGATCAGGTGAGTGTGCGGCCCCTTCCTTCTGTGTTTTGTCCGTCTGTCTGTCTCTCAGCTCCGGGGTTGATTACGCTCACCTGGGTGATTGTGTACACCTGCTGCTGCCTGATCTGCCAACTTTAAAACAGCCAGTCTGTGAATGCCTCTTCGCTGGACCGTTGGGTATTGCTGCCATCCTTAAGAGTCAAGTGAATTGTATTTTTGCCCTTACCTGTTGGTTGACCCTCTTCTCTTTATTCTCTCCAGGTTGCTGCCATCTCAGCGGTGTGAATCACTCCGGGACTGCGCACACTCACCTGAACCTCCACCTACTTGTCTGGACAACTCCTTCTCCACCCAGTCATCCACCTGGACCTCCACCTACTCATCTGGACACTCCTCCACCCGGTCATCCAACTGAACCTCCTCCCTTCTGCCATCATCCCTCTCCACTTGCTTTGTTCCGCTGGTCCTATCCACGCCAGCTCCTCCATCTCTGCACGCTGGGTTCTACATCCGGGCTCTCTGCTCATAGTAGTAAGCCTCTCCTCTTTCTCATTCCTCATCCTCTACTAATCCATTATTAATCATTTCCACTTTTTCTTCTCTCTCCACAGGCTGTGAGCTCCCTTCAGCGTGCTTATTGATTTTTGTTGTTTGTACAATAAATTGTGTTAAACGTTTCCACTGGTGTCTGTTTGTTTCTCCGGTGCATTACACTCTGCATTTGAGTCTCTGGCAAAATAAATCATGACACACGCTCCCTTGTTGGGGTCATATTTCAGTTCCTCCAGGATTTCACGATGTTGCGATCATGTCAATATACGCAAAATCAGCCAATCAGTGCAACTGCTGCACAACCTTGCAACTTTGTCCAATCATTGCAACTTTCCTGCAATTTTGGCCAATCCTCGTCAACTTCTGCCAATTTCACCAATCAAATTTATCCCAGAGTGGTGCTCAAGCTCTCAGTCTACCCAATCAAATGCGTCACTGCACCATGTTCACTTCCGTGTTTACAGTGAGTATTAACGGAACACATCAGCAAAAACGGAGTGTGTGATTTCCTCCGTCTCCCCCAGCCTGCCGGTGGACGTCTCACCACGTCTCCATCCTGACTGCATGTACGAAGTGCTGGGTTTGTGTTGAAAAACATCCGCCTGCCCGAAAAGCACCCCGTCACGGGAGCACGCGTGAAGAGAAACGCCATAAAACCACAAACAAAACGAGCAAATCTAACACTACAGCCAGTGTTGTAACATTTTATACATATTTAGAGGTAAAATCATTACTACATCTTGTCAATGAAACAACTAACAATCTCTGGTCTGGACACAGACAACCCCCACCCATAAATGAAAGATGAGTGTTTGATGAGACAGGTGTGTGTCAAGATGAGCAGCAGATAGACCGGTAGGAGTTAGGCACGGAAAAAGAGAATATTGTCTAATTTTTTTTCAGAAAAACACACACTCCAATCGACAATACAGAGCAACAGAATAAATTATTTATTTTTTCTTTTCCACTTGGTACTGAGTGGTTCTGGACCGTAGGGAGTTTTCAAATGAAGGTGCTGCCAATAAGTTCCAAATCTATACTTTAACATGCATTCAATGCAATTTAGCTGTTGTAATGGATATTGTGTTCAAGTCTGTATTTTCTGTTGCACAAAAGAGTTTCTGTATAGTGTTATGTCTGTAAAATGATGGAGAGCGAAGCGAGGCTTTATGCAGCAAACAACTCTCAACTTTATTACACAAACATGGTTTATATACAGAATGGGCCATGCCCGCCTGACGTCACCCTGTGGGTGGGCACGGCATCCCAGACACACATAACCATACACCACACCCCCACCCCCTCAAAAAAAAATTTAAAAAAAATCAAGCGCACAGGAAACCCACCCAAATCAGGTAACCCGACTCACACACTAAGAACAGGTAGAAAACAGTAATAAAGTTGCAATCCTGGAATTTCCCCGTTGTGGGACTAATAAAGGCTTATCTTATCTTAAAGCAACCTATCACATCCACACAAACAATAGAACTGGACCTAGTTTCTGCAAAATAGAATTAATCCCATATTACCACTCACTCACATGCACACCAGCATCATATATATACACTCACCGGCCACTTTATTAGGTACGCCATGCTAGTAACGGGTTGGACCCCCTTTTGCCTTCAGAACTGCCTCAATTCTTCGTGGCATAGATTCAACAAGGTGCTGCAAGCATTCCTCAGACAGTTTGGTCCATATTGACATGATGGCATCACACAGTTGGTGCAGATTTGTCGGCTGCACATCCATGATGCGAATCTCCCGTTCCACCACATCCCAAAGATGCTCTATTGGATTGAGATCTGGTGACTGTGGAGGCCATTTGAGTACAGTGAACTCATTGTCATGTTCAAGAAACCAGTCTGAGATGATTCCAGCTTTATGACATGGCGCATTATCCTGCTGAAAGTAGCCATCAGAAGTTGGGTACATTGTGGTCATAAAGGGATGGACATGGTCAGCAACAATACTCAGGTAGGCTGTAGCGTTGCAACGATGCTCAATTGGTACCAAGGGGCCCAAAGAGTGCCAAGAAAATATTCCCCACACCATTACACCACCACCACCAGCCTGAACCATTGATACAAGGCAGGATGGATCCATGCTTTCATGTTGTTGACGCCAAATTCTGACCCTACCATCCGAATGTCGCAGCAGAAATCGAGACTCATCAGACCAGGCAACGTTTTTCCAATCTTCTATTGTCCAATTTCGATGAGCTTGTGCAAATTGTAGCCTCAGTTTCCTGTTCTTAGCTGAAAGGAGTGGCACCCGGCGTGGTCTTCTGCTGCTGTAGCCCATCTGCCTCAAAGTTCGACGTACTGTGCGTTCAGAGATGCTCTTCTGCCTACCTTGGTTGTAACGGGTGGTTATTTGAGTCACTGTTGCCTTTCTATCAGCTCGAACCAGTCTGGCCATTCTCCTCTGACCTCTGGCATCAACAAGGCATTTCCGCCCACAGAACTGCCACTCACTGGATATTTTTTCTTTTTCGGACCATTCTCTGTAAACCCTAGAGATGGTTGTGCGTGAAAATCCCAGTAGATCAGCAGTTTCTGAAATACTCAGACCAGCCCTTCTGGCACCAACAACCATGCCACGTTCAAAGTCACTCAAATCACCTTTCTTCTCCATACTGATGCTCGGTTTGAACTGCAGGAGATTGTCTTGACCATGTCTACATGCCTAAATGCACTGAGTTGCCGCCATGTGATTGGCTGATTAGAAATTAAGTGTTAACGAGCAGTTGGACAGGTGTACCTAATAAAGTGGCCGCATATACACATATATGCATATCACTATTTACACAAATAAATAATTTAAGTGACACCATAGTCTCTGGGCAGCCACCATTCACATAGTAGCCACGGAGGGCCTGGGCACCCCCACAGCATCCCCAAGTTCTGCCGCTGCCCCCCAGGGTCGAAACACTCCTTTCTGGCCAGTGTCTCCACCTCTCCAAACTGGCTTCTTCTCTCAGGGCCGAACCCCGCTGTTGATCCGCAGGAAAACCCGACCTGGTCTCCCGTGCCCGCCACGTCGTCTTCCGAACCTCATTCTGCGTCGCGCCGTCCCGTCAACCCGGTCCAAACTCTCGCTCTGACGATGGCGTTTGGTGCTCAGCAACACCGCGCCAAAATGTCCCGCTCTGCTCTCTAGTCCTCCAGTCTTGAACACTCCGAACTCCTGTGGTTGTGCTCCGGGGACCGCCGAAACCCACTCGTTGGCGCCACTCGCTGCCACCGTGTCTTGCGGCTGCTGTCGCTTCCCTCCGGGTCCCGCACTGTCACCTTTGCCGGGTTCGTTCACTGACCTGGGCTCCTCACCGCTGCATCCATTGCTTTCGTTTTCGGTGCTCCGCTGTGCCGCCATCATGTCCGGCTGCGGCTCTTCCCCGAAGTCCTCGGCCTGCACTGTCCCACTCGCCTGCTGTGCAGCTTCCAACAGCAGGGCCGACTCCTGCTGTGTCGCCTCTCTGTCCTGCTGCATCACCTCTCTGGGGCTCTTGACGTCATCCTCACCGGTCACGTCCTCCAACACCGGCTCCTGGTTGTCTTTCCCAGCACCTCCAGTCTCAGTGCTTCTCTGTGCCATTACCTCGTCAATGGCCAGGGGCTCCTCCACATGTGGTCCTGTTTCTGCTTCAAGGCCCAGTTTCGCGCCATTAGCCTCGTTTCGGCACGAAACTAGCTTGTCAGTTAGCCTGTCCATAGGCTCCGACTGAGCCATTAGCCCTCCAAAGCTAGCTAGCTCCTGCTCGACCAACGTCATTAGCTTCTTCGCCCGCAACTCTCTGGCCCTTGACTGCTCCACGAAGTGCGCTTCCATGAGCCCGTCAGCCTCCACGTAGTCCTCACTCGTGCCCAGTGAGTCGAGAATCCTTCTGCCCACTGCGCCGAGGTTACAAGGTAGGAGGGCCCACCATTGTCTCCCGTCAAGCCGAGGGAAACCCAACGAGGCGACGTACCCCTCGAAGTCCCGTCTCCAATGCGGCCACAAAATCAACGGCTCACTGGTGCTCTCTAGAAACGGCCACAGCCACTGCTTAAACCAGCACGCACCCATTTTGCTCCTCATCGCCAAATGTTACGTCTGTAAAATGACGGAGAGCGAGGCGAGGCTTCATGTAGCATACCTGCCAACTTTTCAAACCTGAAAAGCCTAGTAGCTAGCCGGGGTCCAGGGGCCGATGCTAATGCTAATAATGCTAATGCTAATAATAATAATGCTAATATTTGCCAAACAAATATTAGCATTGAATCTAGTTAAATGTAGCTAACAACCTCATATTTCTTCAACTTTCAAACCTGAAAAGCCTAGTAGCTAGCCGGGGTCCAGGGGCCGTAGGCCCCGGTAGGTCCAGGACAAAGTCCTGGTGGGGGGTTCAGGGGGGCAAAGCCCCCCCGACGCCAAACAAATATTAGCATTAAATCAAGTTAGAATGTAGCTGACAACCTCATATTTCTTCAACTTTCAAACCTGAAAAGCCTAGTAGCTAGCCGGGGTCCAGGGGCCGCAGTGTCAAACAAATATTAGCATTTGACATAGAAGTCACATATTAATTATATTAAAGGTAAAATATCTAAATCAATTGCAATACTACACAGAGCGAAATATTTGCTGAATCAACCCACATTATATACTTTGTATCATTCATTAATACTCCCATACATGACATATTGTACTGAAGTATGGGGAAATACATATAAAACAAACATATATCCAGTCTTTATGCTTCAGAAGAGAGCTATTAGAATAACAAACAAAGCTGCTTACAGGGAACCAACAAACCCACTTTTTCTTAAATTAAAAGCTCTCAAGTTAAAGTATGGAATTTAAAAGGGATACAAAAGATTCAGGATTTATATTTGCCATGTGCAGATAACATAATGTCTTTTGAAGAGCTGAGGATCAAATTTAATCTCAATAGAACACATTTTTTTAAATATCTTCAACTTAGAAACTTTATTCGATCAAATCAAAATAAAGCTCTCACTCGACCTATTTATTCATCCTTGGAAAAAATGATGATGAAAGATAGTAAAAGAAAGGGTATTATTTCAGAGTTTTATAACTCATTGACACTATCTTCAAGTGAAAATTCACTGAAAAGATTAAACTACTGGAAAGAAGATCTGCAAATTGAAATTTCAGAGGAACAATGGGAATTGGCTTGTACAGAAGCTCAAACCAAATCAATAAATGTACGCCTTAAATTGATACATTTCAAATGGTTAATGCGGATGTATGTTACACCGGAGGAGTTAAATAGATATAACAAAAACATACCAGATACATGCACAAAATGCATGGAAAGTAAAGGAACCCTATTTCATTGTTTATGGGAATGTAGATTAATAAGAATGTTTTGGGAAGAGGTGAGGGTAACAATTAAAAAAATAATCTCAAAACAAATCATATTGAATCCTAAACTGTTTTTGTTGGGTCTGTACCCAGAAAAGCATAATTTTAATAAAAGTGAAAGAACATTCATAGACCTCAGTTTGCTTAATGCCAAAAAATGTATTGCACTATTATGGAAAAAGACTCATAGACCAGATGTGACTCAGTGGTTAAGACAGATGTGAACAAACCTTCCATTAGAAAGAATAACATATATACTGAAATCAAAGGAAATTGTGTTTGAGAATATATGGAGACCTTTTATTGATTATGTAAAAAATTTAAACATAACTCTTGAAGAAGAAGGTGAATGATGTGTGTGGACCTTGTAAATTCCAAACTGGTGAACATAATATGTATACTTATGTGTTGGATTGTCTAGACTAAACAGAGGAGCATTGTTGAAGACTTGATTTTGTTGGTGGTTGTTGGTGTTTTTAGTGCATTTTTTTTTTTTTTTGTAGTACTTTAGTGTTAGTGTTTGATTGTTTGTATCATGTTTGTTAAAAAAAAAAAGGTTCAATAAAGATATTGTGGGGAAAAAAAAAAGGTCTCAAGTTGAAAGATCTGGTTGACTTTAAAACTGCAGTAATAATGTTTAAAGCTAAGAATCTGTCACTGCCCGCAAATATCCAAAAGTTGTTCCAAATAAGGGAGAAACAATATCATTTCAGAGGAACATGTATATTTCAAAAACCTTCAGTGAGAACTACCACAAAGCAACACTGTGTTTCAGTGCAAGGAGTCAGATTATGGAACGATTTTGGACCTGAATTAAAATCATGTACAACGCTTGGACAATTTAAACAAAAACTAAAGGAAGAAATACTCCAAACATATATACAAGATGACATGTAAAATCACATAAGGATTGTCATATCCAGTCTGTGTTGTGTTGTTACTTAGTTTTTTTGTCACGTTTTGTCTTAGCTTTGTTCTGAATTGTAATCGCTCTTGTTTTGTTTTTCTTTTGAATTCTTGGATGGAATATGGGTGGGCAATATAAGCTGCGGCTTCAGCCATCACCCATTTCAGATAACTTATGTTGAACTGTATAATCAGAGGAGTTCTTGTTTAATTTGACCTTGTTGGATTTTTTCGCCTTTGTTATATTATTCTGTTTCTTTTTAATCTTTACTTTTAATCTATCCGAAATAAAGATTCATTCATTCATTAAATTTGAATTCAAAAGACTATCTTAACACTGCATAGAACTTCGAATAGGCCAGATGTGATGTATTATGAATACTAGAAAAGCACTCGGAGAGCACAGACCTCCGCCAAGCGCCACAGTTCCCCCCATACAGTGTTTAACATCATAAATAAAATACTGAAAATGGCCCTATCTCGCAATGTTAAATTAAAAAAAAAAAAAAAAAGAATCCTTTAAAAAATTCCTGGATCCAGATGGTGATCCGGATCACCACCAAAATCTAATCATCTCTAGGATACCCCATTTCTGACAATCTGTGAAAACTTCATGAAAATCCGTCCATAACTTTTTGAGTTATCTTGCTAACAAAGAAACAGACAAACCAACGCTGATGATCACATAACCTCCTTGGCGGAGGTAACTAGAAGACTAGAAATATCAGCAGGGTATACTAGCACTGTATAACACACGTGCGTAAATGACGGCAAAATCGCTCTGATATTTTATGTGTTTACATGATACACCAAGCATGACAAGGCTTGCAATTAGCACATGTTCTTCAAGTTTGCCGCTAGCGTCACTGGCACTGGCCTTGTGTTTTTTCGTTCTTACGTGGTCTTTCACATCGCTGATTCCGCCATGTCCAATCAAAAAGTCTTGTCTACACTAAGTGCAATTTGCATAATTTTCACCCCTTCTTGAGCGAATAATAACTCCCGGAAATGCTTTGCTGTATTCCTCACGAAAAGACTGTAATTTTCGTTTGTGTTTCACGCTCGTTAGTGATTTTTCTCCGGCAGACTCCATGATGAAAATGTATAATTCTTACCTGATTGCCTCGCGATTGCACATGGAAAATTGGCTCAGACCTCTCGCACATGCGCAATACACCTACATGAAGCAGTGCCGATTGCCTTTGTTCTAAATTTAGATACGATTCCGAGCGACAGCGTGTTTGGAATTGCTTTTGTGTTTTCCGTGTTTTTTTTTACGATTTAAAATTTTTGACTGAATTTTTTAGTGAAAAACCGTAATTTTGAATAATAAAACCGGAACCCGGAAAGGGGTCTTAAAAACCAGAACCATTACGGCAAAACCGGAGTAGTTGGCAGGTATGATGTAGCAAACAACTCTCAACTTTATTACACAAACATGGTTTATATACAGAATGGGCCATGCCCGCATGACGTCACCCTGTGGGTGGGCACGGCATCCCAGACACACATAACCATACACCACATGTAGCAGAAGTTTCTGCTTAATTTACACATCAGTTTAATTAGAAATTTTTGAAAAGCCTGTGCTTTTTTGTATTGCTATATAGAATATCACTGCAGTAAACTGGAAAAAAAAACAAAAAAACATCTGCTTTAAAATTTGTAATTCTTCCCGCAACTTTTAGTGCAAAAAAACCCCAAAAAAACTCTCAAAACATCGCAACCTTTATCACAACTTTTTAAAAAAGCTCCAGCAAATTCAGGCTTTTTGGACCACAACAATCATAAAAACATCCCACGAAATCCTGGAGGGACTGATATTTCCTGTTAAGTCTGTCCAGTCTGTCAGGTCTGCAAGGACTCTGTTCACTGTGGAAAAATTAGCATATTTAACCTTGTGTACATATTTGTTTTAGAAATGCAAATTACAGGATGATGTCATTTTTTTCCCCTAATGACTGAGTGATTCATTATTTTTTCCTGAACTTGATCCTCCAATAAGAGTGACCCCACATTTTTTTTGTTAGGGGTTGTAGAAGAAAAGTGTTAAAGGCAGAATATGGCATGGACAACTTCTATTTTCTCTTGGAGGACAGTCTACAAAAGCAAATAGTTTTCTGAATAATAGATCAAATGAAATCATATACACGTTGGTTACAAGTGATATTAACTGTGAGTGTATTTATTTATTCATCAGTCACATCATGACTGATGAAAACCAACATATAAATTCACCATTCCATATTAAAATCCATCTGATGGAGCCATTAATCACTACACAGTCCGAGTGAGGAGAGTCTCCATCTTGTATTTTAACCAGAGATCCAGCTCCCACATACCCGCTAGGCATATGTCCGAGTTGAGCTCATCTCTGTGCCTGGTCTTCTCTAAGGGCAGCACTAGCCAAACACAGCCTTGAATGTCTGTCAGCAGAGAACGTCAGCTGGACACGTCGAGGATTCCGCTGTACTTGTTTGTCCTCTGGTTTGATTTGCAAGTTATTTGGAATGTGACATGAAGCATGACTATAAAAACACCAGAGGCAGTCTAAAAATATGAGATGGATAAATATTGTGTGAGAATGTCATTTTCTATTCCTTGTTTTTCTTATGAAGCAAATGTCAAAGTGTGATGTTGTGGTTTCATAAAAGCACTGTCTATCTAAACCCAGATTAAAGTCTCGGTGATTACAGCTGAGAATGCAGGAGGCTACATGGAAAAATATGGCACATGCCCTTAGGCTGGTCAGGATTCCTATTATAACACTGTTCAAAATTAACAATTTTAAAATCATGCTCTGCTTTTCATTTAAAATATAAAATTGTTGTAAAAATGTGTATTTTCCTAAATATTAGTAAACTACTGTTTTTAGGCCATTTTTAAAAAAATATTATACTACCTAAATTCAGATGAAATGTGATGGAAATAAATATTGAAAAAGACACTGACTTAAGAAAAGGGAATTATAGCACACACTGGCAAGAGACGATGATGCCTACACAGTAACTCTTTCTTTTTAAGTCGGGTAGAAATGATCTCTGGCCCTGTTCCCTTGCTTTTTTCCATCACTGCAGCAGACTGTTTTCTACACAGGGGGCCCTAGTACTATGGTCAACAGTTGTACACCACACTTCCGTTAGTTTCTGCCAGTGCATTGTCTGTTTTTCACACTTTGCTTCTCGCCATCTAATTTTTTCTGCTCAATACTTTAATCTGAGGACATATAAATACAAACTATCCAACTATGCTTACAGACCCAAATTTGTGCAAGTAGGGAGCAACAGATCAGCCACTACTTCATTAAGTACTGGTTCACCTCAGGGGTGTGCTTTGAGCCCACTACTCTACACTCTGATGACACATGACTTGTGCCAAATTCAGTACAAATCACATCATAAAGTACGCAGATGACACAACAGTGGTGGGTCTCATTCAGAGCAATGATGAGAGGAACTACAGGGAAGAGGTGGACCTCTTCACAGACTGGTGAAGGAATAACAACTTGCTCCTGAATGTTGAAAAACCAAGGAACTGGTAGTCGACTTCAGGAGGATACGGCCTGTGCACACCCCTATATTAATCAACATCACCGCAGTGGAGAAGGTGCAGAACATGAAATTTCTGGTCTGATCTGGTCGTGTCTGATACTTGGACCCGGTCCCTGCACATCTCCTCGCTCGTCAAAAAAGCACACCAAGGCCTGCAATTCCCGAGGAGGCTAAAGAGGGCTCACCAAAATCCATCTATCCTTAACACCTTCTATAGAGGAACCACAGAGTGTGGTGACAAACAGCATCTCTCTCTGGCATGAGAACAGCAGTGCCTCAGATAAAAAAAAAAAAAAAGCTCTGAAAAGGGTGGGGAGGTCAGCAGAAAAAGTTATTGGGGACACTGCCATCTATTGAGGACCTGGCTCAACAGCGCTGTTATTCAGTGGCAAACAGAATAATCAGGGACCCAGCTCATCCCAGCTACAGTCTGTTCTCCTTGCTGCCCTCAGGCAGACGCTATGGCAGACTGAGGTGCAGGTCTGTTCGTTCTGAGAGTTTTTTTTTCCTACTGCAGATTGTGGAGCTTGCACAATAGTAAATGCAATCATCTGGGGTAGTGCAATATTGTTCCGATAGAGTTTCTGTTTTTAATATAGATCTGTTTTTAATATAGTTGATGAGGAGCAATAGTATTTATTTTTTTAATAATATTGCCTTTTAATTTGATAAGCTTTTTAAAATGTGTTAGCTATTCTGTTGCTAAAGGTGTTTTTATGTTTTTATTGTGTATGTTTTTATTGGGACTGATTCCAATGTAATTTCGTTCTGCACTGCTCTTTTGATGTTGTGCTGAATGACAAAGTAATCTTGAATCTCAACTATATACCCTGTAAATATAGATGATTCCAAATCATTTAAAGAAACGGCTTAGTTTTTCACTGTACAGTGGAAAAAAAACTGTGTGGGTTTATGAAAATATCCAATGAATCATCCTCTTTTCCTGAAGTTTAAACCCATTCATGTCTGTGTGTTGCATCTGTACACACTACATTAAACCATTCAGCTCGATTGTTCAGCCCAGTTGTTCATCTTCTTTTCCCCATTTGTCCTCTCTAAAATAACTAAGGGCCCCTTTACACAGCATGGAGATCATTGAGAGACTTGGCCAATTTTTGATCTTTGGGATCATTTTGGAGATCCTTGTGTGTTTTGGACTGAGTCAAAACTTTGAGGAGACCGTGGTGACTGTGGAGATCACTCAAGATCATTGATAGCTCTAAAATTGTCCAGATCTCTCAATTACCCCCCCACCCCCATGAAAAGGGGGTATTACTGAGCAGCAACTGTGATTAATGCCTGCTTAATGCCAAGCAGCACTACTATGTCGTGCATTTTTGCTCACACGCACAGTTCACTTAACCCTTAAACTGGCAGGATTTCAAGGACAGATCGCGCCCCTACTGTCATAGCGTAGCACCTGTCAGATGACGTTATATGACATGGCCAAAAAACTCCCCAGTTGATTTAAGCTGTGCAAAGGATTCCACCTCACAAGGTGGCAGACACGTATAACTTACTGCTCTTGCCTTGAAGGAATCATGGCGGACATACACCAGAGAGGAAGAAGTTTTTAGATAAACACATATGGACGTTACCAATCGCTGTGGACGTACTCTGTCATGGGTGGAGGAGCATTTTCTCCCGAATTTGCCAACTATGATTCAAAAAAGAGATTATTTAGCTTATGAAGGTAAATGTTTACATTTTATTATAACAGAGGGTGTGCAAAGCTGCCTGATGTTCACCTGCTGTTGCCCCCAGCACCATGTGACAACAATCACATCAGATAAATTGCAGCGGAATAAAAGCGAAATTGAGGTGGAATAATCATAACAGTTTCTGGATGTGAGGGGGAAAAATAAAATGACCGACAGAAGAGAAAATATTGACCAGGATGCTGCAAAAGGATGAAGCAAGCAAGCCGCCTTCACCAGCGGTAAGTGACAGATGTCTGTCTGTTTACATTGTACTGATTTTCTGGTTCATATACCTTGAAGATAAGATAACAAAATGCCCAAAACAAGAAAGAGTGACAAAAAGCAGAACCATTCTTTGTGTAAATATGTCCAAAGTCCACTTTTGACTGAAAGTTATGTAATTCAATATGGCTGTCATGGCATTATGCAAATTAGATGCATAAATTTACTCCTATCTCAAACTTTGGATCATATTCTACATCTTTCTAATTGACAGTAAGCCATTATCTCTTACCACTTTCAAGTTATAGTTTGGAATTCTGACATCTGAACTGAATATTTTCTTGAAAAATATTTTGACCACTAGGGGGTTATGGAACAACTTGGGCGCTTGGGCCGGTTAAGAGGTTTTAAGATAATGTGCCTCTGAGCATCAAAAGGATTTGCAGGAGTGCTTTGGATTGAATTACCCAAAACACACCTCTGAATAATTACACCAGCCTCTTTGTACTTTTTGCCCAGTGCAGAGACTCACTGCTGTGATAACAAAATGCACTGGGCCACACCCACAAAAATGTCCTGTGCATCTGGCAACTGATGAATGAATAGACATAGTAGTCATAATACAGCCCAGGGAGTTGAAACATGACTGGCTCTGGTTCTAGCCAGTAGTCTAGAGAACACATATACAAAAAGTGCATTTGACTTTATGCAGGTTTGTGCAAACTGACTTAGAGCAGCGCAGTTATGGTACTGAAGTAGTTATAAATTTTGATCCCACTTAAGACAGCGGTGCAAAATGGCATCATGTCACATGACCTTAAAACCTCGCTGGAGCAAGGTGGCTTAAGTCAGACCCTGCAGCTGCTCTCCACCAGCTTCATCAGCTGGGATACACAATTGTGATGTCAGAACTTTGCCCTGATTGGCTTAAACTTTTAAGGAAAAAACAAAACTAAAATGGGCAGCGCGGTGGCGGAGTGGTTAGCACTGCGGCAGCACAGCAATTCACCCTTGGCCGGAGGATCCTGGGTTCGATCCCAGCCCCTGACCAACAGTGATCTGTGTGGAGTCTGCATGTTCTCCCGGTGTCTGCGTGGGTTTACTTCGGGATTTCTCCGGTTTCCTCCCACATGCCAAAAACATGTATGTTAGGTTAATTGGCATCAAACTGGGGATTCTAAATTGTCCTTAGGTATGACTGTGAGAGTGAATGGTTGTCTGTCTCTCTGTGTTGGCCCTGCGATGGACTGGCGATCTGTCCAGGGTGTACCCTGCCTCTCGCCCAAAGATGCTGGGATAGGCTCCAGCCCCCCCGCGACCAAGAAGGATTAAGCGGAAGAAAATGGATGGATGGACAAAACTAAAACAAAACACACACAACCACACACAAAACTTTACCACTAGGCTGTCAAGGTGCAAACTCATTTTCAACCTCTTATTCAAAAAATAACTACAAAAGCACTCGGAGAGCGCAGACCTCTGCCAAGCGCCACAGTTCCCCCCGTACAGTGTTTGTGTGTACGTTTTCAGATTCCTTGACCATGAAAACATATGACTAGCAATTGGATTGACGATGATAGGATTAGTGGTTGAGTAGTTATTCACGAAAATGCCATTTTCTGTAATGGCGGCCACAGTTCCGCCCATACAGTGTTTGTGTGTATGTTTTCAGATTCCTTGACCACGAAAACATATGACTAGCAATTGGATTGACAATGATAGGATTAGTGGTTGAGTAGTTATTCACGAAAATGGCATTTTCTGTAATGGCGGCCACAGTTCCCCCCATACAGTGTTTGTGTGTACGTTTTCAGATTCCTTGACCATGAAAACATATGACTAGCAATTGGATTGACAATGATAGGATTAGTGGTTGAGTGGTTATTCACGAAAATGGCATTTTCCGTAATGGTGGCCACAGTTCCCCCCATACAGTGTTTGTGTGTACGTTTTCAGATTCCTTGACCATGAAAACATATGACTAGCAATTGGATTGACAATGATAGGATTAGTGGTTCAGTAGTTATTCACGAAAATGGCATTTTCCGTAATGGCGGTTTTCTTCTGGATGGTGATCCGGATCATCCCCAAAATTTAATCAGTTCTTCCTTGTACCATTTCCAACAACGCCTGAAGGTTTCATCGAAATCCGTCCAAAAGTTTTTGAGTTATCTTGCTAACCAACAGACAAACAGACAGACAGACAGACAGACAAACCCCGGCAAAAACATAACCTCCTGGTGGAGGTAATAAATAAATTTAATATGTGTTTTATTAAGCTAGTACCTCACGGTGCGGCAAATGCTGATATATATGTTGTGATTTTGGGGTTTGTCAGGGTTCTTCAAAGGTTGAAAAACAGTTTGCAAACAGTTTTTATTTTATTGTTCTGCGGACAGTTGCATATGTTTGCAAAATAGCTGTAAGAGTTTGCAACACATGTCGCTAAAGTTATTTTTGGTTTGCCAAGTAGCGAAAACTAGCAACTGTTTAAGAACCTTTACAAACCTTTGGAATCTGAATGCTGGAGAGGGTTTGCTCATCCTTTTTAATAGGGTTTGATCCAAGATTTGCCAGACGTTCCCCTGGTATTTAACCAGGAGTTGGCAAAAGGTCCCAAACGTTCTCAAACAGTGGCCAAAGAGTGGCAAATAGTTTTTAATTATTGCAAACACTGTCGCTAACATTTGCCAACAGTGGCTAATGTTCGCCAACTACCTTCTGCAAACAGTTTAGCAAACATTTGCACATATGTTGCCCCTTGTCATTAAATGCCACTGACAGAGGAAAATCCTGATTTTCATGAACAATCACCAGAATAACTGCAAATCTAAAAACTGCAATGTTCATCAGCATTCAAAGCTCTGTGAAATGCACAGTGGTTTTGGTCTCGATTGGCCTCTGCCTGGCTTAAGGGCCGTCTGTTGTGTATAGTTTAGACCCTTATTTATGAGGTATGGGTGGCGGCTCCACCTTCCGGTTCCGCCACCACCCGTGGCTATAAGAGGGCAGTGGGCAGAAGGGGCGGTCTCTTTGCCACCTCTTCTGCCTGACAGTTGTGCCTGTACTGTATAGTGCCTCCCCTAATAAATGTGTGTTCAGTTTGACACCTGGCCTCGTCCTTGGCTCTATATACAGACATAACATTTGGCGACGAGGATAAAAGTGGATTAAATCAAGGTATGGAAGCGTGTGGGTTTGAAATTCGGCCGTTTTTGAAGCTCTCTGGTGAGCCACCGGTCCCCTGGCCAAGGTTGTGCACCGTTTTCTGGTCGTTCATAGTGGCACTGGTCCTTGGGAGGCTTGAGAAGTTGTGGGCACGTGAGTTGTTGGTGAACAATCCTGGAATGGAGGAACAGTGTGTTCTGAGCACACTGAGTGACTGTGATAGCTTGGCTGCAGTGGCTGAGATGATGGCGTGCTATTTTCATGCCCTGAAAAACGTCATGGTTTGCAAGATTCAGTTTCGACAGCGCCACCAACGAGTAGGCGAGTCTATTCAGCGGTTCATGACAGACTTGGAGCTGTTGGTCAGTGGGTGCCAGCTTGGACTATTGGAGAAGGGGATGATTCATGACCAGTTGGCGGAGTATACCAACGGTGCTGTGATAGAATCGAAGCTGCTTACATTTTTGGGCGAACTGACGCTGCCCACAGCCATCGAGTTAGCTCAACAGCTGGAAGATGCGGATAAACTGCCACGGGAGATGAGTGAGTGCTTATCACACCAACATCTGGGATCACCACCGACCGTGCATGCAGTGGACCCGGTCAGCGTGGAAAGCGTGGAGGACGATGCTAGCGCTGTGAATGTGAGGTCTGCCCCGGGAATGCCCAAAGGTGAGGGCTGTGGGTCCGCAAAGCACCGTTTCAGAGACAGAGATTGTCCGGCAAGAGCAGAGCACTGCGGCACGTGTGCCCACTTGCTTCATGTCACCAGGGGAAGCCACAGATCTGAGCGAGGAGGTCCGTGGCACAAGGAGGATTCTCATGCCCTCACGGTTGTTCATGCTGTGTCTCCGAGCACCAACGGTCACGCATACGGTATGATGGAGTTGGACGGGATGGAAGTGTTGTTGTGGACTGATGCGAGAGCGGTGGGCTCCCTGCCGGATTGGACGACCATGAGATGTATTTCCCCGCACGTCAGGATTGAGAGTGACCTGGCGCCGCTTTGTGGTTGTGGAGGAGGACCGCTGGCCACGGTGGGAATGCTGGAACCGACGGCTTGGTGCAAATTGGCCGAGACATGGGACTGTCCAACCCTGAAAGTGGCAGACGGCACTGTGCGGGATGAGAAACTGCCTGGGACCCGGGAGAGTGAGCAAGACCAATATCATCCAGGGCCACCAAAAGAGAGTTCCTGTGCCAGAGCCCAAGTAGCCCTGGACGAGAGAACTGGGTGGCACGGTGGGACGCCTGTGATGGCGGGTGGTGCCGAATGGCTGGCTCCATCTGTTCCCGGATTTCGGCTGGAAAGTTACCGGTGAACAAGGGGTCACAATGGCGATGGTAGCGGCAAAGTTAAAAGAGGTCGGGGCAGGACCGGCTGGCATGGTAGAACGACGTGCTAAGCAGAAACACTGCAAGCCAAAAAAAAAACCCTCTGGGAGCTGTGGACTGAATTTGGGCTTGGAGGGTGGTGAAATCATGGCAGTTCAGGACCAAACGGCAGGTGTAGGAGCACCAGGGATGGCTGCGTGTTGTGGCCAGATGGGAGGACGCATGATCTGGATGAGTACACGGACACTGTGAACTCATATATCCACTTTTGTGAAGAGAACATTCTTCCATCACGCACCAGGGTGAGTTACTCTAATGACAAACCCTGGTTCACAGCTAAGCTCAGACAGATCAGGAAGGAGAAGGAAGCAGCGCTGAAAAGTGGAGACAGGGACTGCTACAGGGAGGTTAAATACCGGTTTAACAGAGAGCTGAAGAGGGCTAAATCTGTGTATTCAGAGAGACTCCAGCAGCAGTTCACTGCTAATGATTCGGCTTCCGTGTGGAGAGGACTGAGGCAAATCACCAACTATCGACCTAAGGCTCCTAAAGGTCAGGATGACAAAGCCCTTTGTCAGAGACTGTCCCAACACTATGCCCGTTTTGACACCTCATCATCTGTGTCCAACTCCCCCCCTCCCTCCAGCTCCACAGCCTCCACATTCCCTACTTCATTTAAGGCACCCCCCCCCCCTCTTCCCCCCTCCCCTTATCATCAGTGAGCAGGATGTGCTCAAACAGTTCTCCAGACTGAACCCGCGCAAGGCCCCCGGCCCAGACGGCGTGTCTCCCTCCACCCTGAGACTCTGTGCGAAACAGCTGGCTCCTGTATTCACAGACATTTTTAACACCTCCCTTAAGTTATGCCACGTGCCATCCTGCCTCAAATCCTCCACCATCATCCCTGTCCCCAAGAAGCCACGGATCACTGGACTTAATGACTACAGACCTGTAGCGCTCACCTCTGTAGTCATGAAGTCCTTTGAGCGCCTGGTCCTGTCCCACCTCAAGTCCATCACCACCCCTCTCCTGGACCCGCTGCAGTTTGCCTACCGAGCCAACAGGTCTGTAGACGATGCAGTCAACCTGGCCCTCCACTCCATCCTGCAGCACCTGGACTCCCCGGGAACCTACGCCAGGATCCTGTTTGTGGACTTCAGCTCCGCATTCAACACCATCCGCCCCGCTCTGCTCCGGGACAAGCTGTCCCTGCTCAACGTGCCTGACTCCCTCTGCAGGTGGATCATCGACTTCCTGACGGACCGGAGGCAGCATGTGCGGCTGGGAAAGACTGTCTCGGACTATACTAGCATCAGCACCGGATCACCCCAGGGCTGTGTACTTTCCCCCCTACTCTTCTCCCTTTACACCAACTCCTGCACCTCCAGCCACCAGTCTGTCAAGTTGATCAAGTTTGCGGACGACACCACCCTCATCGGGCTCATCTCCAACGGCGACGAGTCCGCCTACAGGAGAGAGGTGGCCCAGCTGGCGTCCTGGTGCAGCAATAACAACCTGCAGCTGAACGCTCTGAAGACAGTGGAGATGATTGTAGACTTCAGGAAAGTCACTACTCCTCTGCCCCCCCTCACCCTCTCAGGCTCTCCCATCACCACTGCTGATTCCTTCCGCTTCCTAGGCACTACCATCACCAGGGACCTCAAATGGGAGCTGACCATCAGCTCACTCATCAAAAAAGCCCAGCAGAGGATGTTCTTCCTGCGGCAGCTGAGGAAGCTCAAGCTACCCACCAAGATGTTAGTGCAGTTCTACACAGCCATCATCGAGTCCATCCTCACCACCTCCATAACCGTGTGGTACGCAGGAGCCACTGCCAGGGACAGACTAAGGCTGCAGCGCGTCGTGCGCACTGCTGAGAAGGTGATCGGCTGCAAGCTCCCATCTCTCCAGGATCTGTACATCTCCAGGACCCGGAGGCGTGCTGGCCGGATCATAGCCGATCCCTCACACCCTGGTCACGTACTGTTTGCCCCCCTCCCCTCTGGTAGAAGACTTCGGTCCATCCAGACTAAAACCTCCCGTCACATGAACAGCTTCTTCCCCTCTGCCATTAGACTGCTGAACACTAAGTGACTCTCGTGCACCATGTACAGCAGCTCAACCAGACTCATGTCAATCATCACTGTTTTCTTCCTGCATTACCGACTGCACTATATAGTTCTCCACAGTATCTGCTGCTGGCTAATATATATTTTAACTGTTGACCAGTATCACTTAATCTTATCCTACACTTTATTACATGTATAGTTTATTTCTCTTATCTTATCATGTTTAATGTTGCAGCATTGTACCGAGACAAATTCCTAGTTTGTGTACTACATGAACAATGGCAATAAACCTGATTCTGATTCTGATTCTTCTCCAGCTGTCGAACTGTTCGTGGGGGCACCCGAACGAGCTGCGGCATGCCCAGAAGGAGACTGTGAGTGGTGGGCCTGGACGAGTGAGACAGCCGATGGTGAAGAAGAGGAGGTGCACTGGTGCTGAGGCAACTTGCTATGGCCCGGGAGGCAGTCTGCTTCCAGGGGCAGACTGATGAAAGGACAGTCCAGGAAGGGCCCACAGGCTTATTTATCCTTCAGCCATGTGTATACAATTTAATTATTCTGCATGTGTTTGGTGTGTTATTGTGTATATAGTTTGGGATTATTTTGTGTATTTTATTGTCGTTTAGGAACACGGCAGTTATTTTAGTTTATAAATGGACTGTTTTTTTATTTAGTACCTGCGGAAGAATAATCTGCCTGGCCATGTGGGGTGGGATGGCAGTCCACCCGTCCCCCCTAGTTTTAGTGTGAATGTATTAGGCCACTTATGAGAAATTGTTTTCATCATTTTAGTGCATGATTCGGGTCCTAAATTGGGGTGGGTCTGAATTGTGTATGTGTGTTTTGGACTTTTTTGAAGGGGGGGGTGTTGTGTATAGTTTAGACTCTTATTTTTGAGGTACAGGTGGCGGCTCCACCTTCAGGTTCTGCCACCACCCTTGGCTATAAGAGGACAGTGGGCAGGAGGGGCGGTCTCTTTGCCACCTCTTCTGCCTGACGGTTGTACTTGGACTGTATAGTGCCTCCTCTAATAAACGTGTGATATCAATCAATGTAAACTTGCCAGATTGTAGCCAGTGGCTAATTTCGATCTGTTGGCCATGGGATACAATATTTCAAGTGTTTATTTCTTTTAATTTTTGATGGTTATGGCTTACAGCTAATGAAAATCCCAAACTCAATATCTAAAAAATAAACAAAAAAAAACAACAGAAAATTAATTTTAAAAAAATAGATTTTTTTTTTTTTCCATTCAAAGGAGGCGTAGCTGTCTACCGGGAAATTTTAGAGCACTTCATGCTTCCCTCTACTGACAAGCTTTATGGAGATGCTGATTTCATTTTCCAGCAGGTCTTGGTACCTGCCCACACTGCCAAAAGTACTAATATCTGGTTTAATAACCATGATATCACTGATTTATTGACCAGCAAACTCACCTGACCTAAACCCCATAGGGAATCTATGGAGTATTGTCAAGAGGAAGACGAGAGACACCAGACTAAAATGCAGACGAGCTGAAGGCTGCCATCAAAGCAACCTGGGCCTTCATAACACCTCAGCAGTACCACAGACTGATCACCTCCATGACACGCCGCATTGATGCAGTAATTCATGCAAAACGAGCCCTGACCAAGTACTGAGTGTGTACATGGACATACTTTTCAGTCAGCCAATATTTCTATTAATAACCCATTTTTAAAAAATAATTATACGTAACCTAATTTTTTGAGAAACTGAACTTGGGGCTTTCATGAGCTATAAGCCATAACCATCAACATAAAAAGAAATAAACACTTATATATCACTCTGTGTATAATGAATCTATCGTCATTCTATAAAAGCAAGAAATCTGTGTGTGTGTCTGTCACATTTATAGATAGATAGATAGCCTTTATTGTCATTATACAAACAACTGTACAATGAGATTTAAGCATCTCCTTCAGTGCAACATATGTAAAAGAGAAAAATAAAAGCATAAAAACAATAAATTCCTACAATAAATAATATATAATGTGTACAATGTACATAATCTAAGACAAAAATAAGTTATATATACAATATAAAAATAAAAATATTAAAAAGGACACTTCCGGTTATGGCTGCCACGTAGGACGGACGTGTCTCGCTCTGCTCTGCTCCTGGAGAAAAAAAATCGGCAAATAACTCTCTCATTTGGGACAGAACGTATCCCAGCATTTGGGCGAGGATATGTCGGCGAAGCCTAAGGCTGGAAAACCAGGAAAAGGAAAAAGCGAGCCGCCTAAACAGTCCAAATTAACGGACTTTCAGGTCCGTGACGCAGCAAACAAAACTCCATATATGGCGGAGGAGGCTGGCAACGGCGCAATATCTGCGGGGAATGGCGCAGATGCGCTGATGGCTGCCATGAGTTCAATGAGAGCGGACTTTTCCTCTAGATTTGATGGGATTATGACAGCGTTGGAAGGAATAAGAAAGGAATTGGGTGACTGTGTAGAACGAACGGCGCAGATGGAGCTCCGTCTCGCTAGTGCTGAAGATGACGTCACCCGTCTTCAATTAAAGGTGCGCACTTTGGAAAAAAAAAATAAATCTCTGGAAGATAATATTTTGGATTTGGAATCTCGGTCGAGACAGAATAATTTGAGGCTGGTGGGTCTTCCAGAGGAATCAGAAGGTCGGGACGTATGTTCCTTTCTGGAAAAGTGGATTCCGGAGGTGCTGGGCAGCGAGGAGTTGCAATCAGCAGTGGTTCTGGAAAAAGCACATCGTATTGGCCCACGGAGAGATAAGGGACCACCGAGGACCTTAATTATGAAGTTTCTTAGCAACAGAGACAGGATGAAGATCTTCAACGCTGCACGTGCTAAAGGAGAGATTAAACACCAGGACCAGCAGGTGCGGTTCTACCCAGATTTGGCCACAGGAATCCAGCAATTGAGGAAGCAGTTTGATCCCGTACGTAAGGAGCTGCGCAACCTTGGGATTCGTCATGGTGTAATCTATCCTGCGAGACTGCTGACCACGTATGAGGGCAGAACCCACATCTTCAAGACCCCAGAGGAGGCGCAGGAGTTCATCAAGAAGATCAAAGAAGAAGAAGAGACTGGTGGGAGCTAAGCATGAACAAAATATAAGGTAGAATAATTAAGCATTTGCACAGGCATCTGACTGACTTGAAGTAAATAGTAAGTTTACAAAATATAGATTGTATTATATATTAAAAAAACAAAACAAAAACAAAACAAACAAAAAAAAAAAAAACTATGATGTACAAAGTTGTTAAAAATTTTGGAGTTAAGTTGGAAAACTACAGAGGAGAGTTAATGTTACGTCATTAAAAGCAGTAGAGTTAGGGTGATTGGGAGGATGAAGAAGGAGTGGCTTAGGCTGTTCCCCGTGGGTGTGGAACGGTCGATGGCTATATCGGGAGACAGAATTTTTCTTTTGATTTTGGGGGGTTTGCCACAAGTGTGGGAAGGGGAAATTTGTTTGTGTGTAGTTTGTAGGATGAATGTTCAACCACTCATGTTTTTGCTTCTCTGTATGAGCATGTTTACACTGCAAGGTAATCCCAAACTCTCTATTGATCATGGACCAAAGTGTTAATCTTAATTTAACTTCATGGAATTGCAGAGGTCTACAAAATTTAAAAAAACTTAAACAAGTTATGAATAAAATAAAGGACATGGGTTCAAGAATTGTGTTTTTACAAGAAACTCATCTGATAGAGGAGGATGTTAAAAGAATTAGGAGTAGATGGCAGGGAAGTGTATTCACCTCTTCATTTTCATCCCGAGCCAGGGGAGTTATGACTCTCATACATAAATCAGTTCCTTTTCAAGTGAAAAATGTAATTGGAGACAAATTTGGAAGATATGTAATCATTCAAGGTTCTTTGCTATTAGAAAATATAAATCTTGTGAACTTATATGGTCCCAGTATAGATGATCAGAAGTTCTTTGCTAATTTATTTCTCATCTTATCATCACTTACAGGGCAACATATAATAGCAGGGGATTTTAATTGTACATTGAATCCAGGTGTGGATAGATCAACAGGACTGGATTGTACGCACATTGGATGTAGGATGACTATTAATCATTTTATGAAAGAATTGAGATTGTTAGATATATGGAGAGAAATGAAACCACAAGTTAAAGCCTATTCTTGTTATTCCAGTACCTACAAGACATTCTCACGTATTGATTATTTTTTGATTTCCACAGAATTAAGGTCCAAGATTCAAAACTGCTTTTATGATAACATTGTGATCTCTGATCATGCACCCTGTTGTCTAATATATGTAGATAAAAAATTGACAAAGGAATCAGGTAGATGGCAATTTCAGCATAAATGGCTTCAGGATGAGGAATTTGTCAAGTATATAGAAAAACAGATAGACGAGTTCTTTGACATCAATACTACACAAACATCAGCATGTGTAAAGTGGGAGGCTTTCAAAGCTTTTATTAGGGGACATATTATTAGTTATACAGGATCAAAATCTAAGAAGACTCGAGAGGAGAGAGCTAAATTGGAACATAAAATAAAAAGTCTTCAGGAAAAAGTGTATGCAGGAAGTGACCCAAGGTTGGAGAATGAATTACTGATTTTGAGAGCTGAATACGACAAAAAAAATCAGCGAATAGAGCTGCCTCGAGTCTTCTAAGATTGAAACAATCTTTTTATGAACAAGGTGAAAAATCAGGAAAATTATTAGCATGGCAGATTAAACAATTGGAAATTAAAACACCAATTACCAGTATTATAAGTAACGGACAGGTAGTTATAGATCCTTTAGAAATTAATAGAGCCTTTAGAGATTACTATGAAAAATTATATGATACCAAAAATGAACCTGATTTAACAAAACTAAATGGGTTTTTGAACGAACTATCTATACCGTGTATTCCAAATGAAAACAGGGAGATATTGGAGTCTAAAATTAGTCAAGAAGAAGTTGGGCTAGCCATTGATAATATGAAATCAGGAAAAAGTGCAGGACCAGATGGTCTTCCAGTTGACCTTTATAAAAAATTTAAGAATAAATTAATAAAACCTTTTTTGGAAATGGTTTTAGAAGCATTTCAAAATAATAATTTACCATCATACATAAATAATGCCTTAATTATACTGCTGCCAAAACCAGGTAAGCCCTCTAATAAATGTGAAAATATGAGACCAATAAGCCTATTAAACGCCGACCTTAAGATAATCTGTAAAATTTTAGCAAGACGAATACAAGAAATTTTACCAAATATTATTAATCGAGATCAGAATGGCTTTATAAAGGGTAGACAAGGCTTCCATAATGTAAGAAGACTATTTAATATTATTTATTTTAATAAAGAAGCACCGGATACAGCTCTCCTATCATTGGACGCCGAAAAGGCCTTTGATAGAGTTGAATGGCCCTTTCTTTTTGAAGTCCTACAAAGGTTTGGACTTGGAAATAATTTCATAAAATGGGTTCAAATAATATACAATAATGCTACAGCAGAAATCCTAACAAATAACAATATTTCAAAACCAATAAAAATCAATAGAGGATGTCGACAAGGCTGTCCACTTTCACCTTTACTGTTTACTATGGCAATTGAACCTTTAGCGATAGCGATACGTTTACATTCACAAATATATGGAATTAAAGTTGGACCAACAGAACATAAAATCTCCCTGTACGCCGATGATATAATTTTGTTTATGTCGAATCTAAAAAAATCAATTCCAACCTTGTTGAATTTAATAATGAATTTTGGGGAAATATCAGGATATAAAATAAATAAAACTAAATCTTCAATATTAATGCTAAATGAGACCCAGAGAAATTACCCAGCCCCTGAGGTAAATCAATTCAATGTTGTAAATCAGTTTAAATATTTAGGAATCCAAATTATGCCTAAGCTAGAATCAGTCGCCAGTGTCAACTATGAAGCCTTAATGTCAGATATCAATGAGTTAACTCAGAGATGGATGTCACTACCAATGTCGATGATCGGGAGAATCAATATACTTAAAAGTAATATTTTACCTAAAATACTTTATTTATTTCAATACATTCCCTTATCACCACCTTTAGATCTATTCTCAAGAATAAAAAAAAAGTTAGTGGAATTTATATGGAACAACAGGAGGGCTAGATTACGTTTGTCTTTATTATATTTACCATTTGATCGTGGAGGTCTGAAATGTCCAAATTTTATGTTGTATTATTGGTCGGCACAACTGAGGTCTATGACATATTATTTTTCATCAAATGATCTCCCTCACTGGACTGAAATGGAATCATACAATTTACCTTTACCTCTTCCCATATTCATATACTCAGATTCGGCAAAAAAATTACAAAAACAAGTTAAAAATCCATTTGTAAAGTATATGATCAAAATATGGTGTGAAGCTAAAAACTATTTAAAAGAACCACAGTTATTGTCACAATTTAGTCCAATATGGGGTAATCAATATTTTAAACCAGGGAGAGCGGACGCTGTATTTAAAGTATGGAATTTAAAAGGGATACAAAAGATTCAGGATTTATATTTGCCATGTGCAGACAACATAATGTCTTTTGAAGAGCTGAGGATCAAATTTAATCTCAATAGAACACATTTTTTTAAATATCTTCAACTTAGAAACTTTATTCGATCAAATCAAAATAAAGCTCTCACTCGACCTATTTATTCATCCTTGGAAAAAATGATGATGAAAGATAGTAAAAGAAAGGGTATTATTTCAGAGTTTTATAACTCATTGACACTATCTTCAAGTGAAAATTCACTGAAAAGATTAAACTACTGGAAAGAAGATCTGCAAATTGAAATTTCAGAGGAACAATGGGAATTGGCTTGTACAGAAGCTCAAACCAAATCAATAAATGCACGCCTTAAATTGATACATTTCAAATGGTTAATGCGGATGTATGTTACACCGGAGGAGTTAAATAGATATAACAAAAACATACCAGATACATGCACAAAATGCATGGAAAGTAAAGGAACCCTATTTCATTGTTTATGGGAATGTAGATTAATAAGAATGTTTTGGGAAGAGGTAGGGCTGGGCGATAAATCGAATTAATTCGATTAATTCGCCTTTTTAAAAATTGACGATTTGAAAATTTGCTAAATCGTAAAATCGAGGTGACCTTAAATAAATAAAATACGGGTTCTTCTTCTGCCTTTTATGACTTGAGCATTGTCGTATGCTTCCGCCTCTTGTCTCCTTCCGCCTAAGCACTCATGCTCCGGCCATGGCGGACACAGCACAAGCCGAAGAGTTGGTAGCGAGAAAAGGGACTCATGCTACCTCGATTATATGGAAGTGGTTCGGCTTTGACAAGACCGACGCAGAGCAAACTACAGTCGTGTGCAAGGTTTGCAGAAAAACTGTGAAAACGAAGAGCAGCAGCACAACTAACCTCTATCAGCACCTCCGGCAGAGGCACCCTAAAGAATGGGAGGAGTGCTCGCAGCTACGGGAGTGCAGCACGGCTAGCACTAGCCAAGGCAAACAAGGTTACGCCGCGAAGAAACAACAAACTTTAGCCGCATCATTTTCTAGTGTCGTGCCATACGATAAGTCAGGGGCACGGTGGAAGCAGATGACTGAAGCCGTTGCTGTTCATTTAGGGATGGATATGGCGCCTATTTATACCGTAGAGAAGCCTGGCTTTCTCCACATGCTAAAAGTTTGGGATCCAAAATACCAACCACCGAGTCGTAAATACTTTGCGGAGGTTGCACTACCAAAACTGTACAACGAAACACGACAAGCGCTTTATGAAAAGCAGGACACGGTTTTATTTTTTTCTGCTACTACAGACCTTTGGTCCAGTCGATCTCTTCAACCGTACTTGAGTTTAACAGTGCATTATATCGACGAGAACTGGAGTCTGAACAGCTGCTGTTTACAAACCACCTACTTTCCTGAAGATCACACTGGAGAGCTCATTGCACTGGGGCTCAAAGACTCCTTGGCACTGTGGAAGTTGGATGAGGAGAAAATGGTGTGTATGACTACTGACAGTGGCACAAATATGATAAAGGCCCTGAAGCTAAACCAGTGGACCCACCTCAGCTGCTTTGGACACAGGCTCCACAATGCAATAGGTAAGTAAAATGCAATGTGCACCATCATTTAAAATACAACATAAATCTATACTATTAAAATTTAAAGCAACACCTACTAAACATTATCAGGCATAATATTACTTGTTTAATTTACAGGTTTTTTTTAATTTTTTCTCCTATAATACCACTTTTTTTTAAAGCAGTGGTATATTCTGGAAACAGCACGAAACACATTTTCCCAGACTTAGTAAACTGGCAAAAAAGTACCTCTCAATACCCGCAACAAGTGCCCCATCTGAAAGGGTATTTAGTACAGGGGGAAACATTGTAACGTGCACTAGAGCTTGTCTTAAGCCAGAGTCAGTTGACAGGCTTGTTTTTCTTGCAAGAAATCTAAGAGTTTAAAACAATCAAAGCTGATACAGTGTTTATGCACAGTATAAATAGGTGATGCTTCAAAGGTAAAACATATCCAAAGTTTATGAAGTTGGTGCTGCTTAAGTTCCTTTTTTTGCACAAGAGGCAGTATTTCACATGTTTACAAGAACTAGTTTCATTGTAGTTTTAAGATATTAGTTTTTGACTTTGACAGTTGATTGTGACCTTCCAGCAAATTATGCACTTTTTTGCACATGGTTCATGTTATTAATGTTTAAGTTTACATTTTTTCTTTTTATTCTAAAATATGTATAACATATTTATTTGCAGAATTGTAGCAAAAGTTGAGCCGTCATTTGTGTGACATGAAGTGTTTGAGCTTTCGCCTATAATCCAAACAAGCTTTGTCAGCAACACTGACATGTTTGTAGAATATTTTTGTTTGCACAAGATTTATTTTTTAATAAATCAAGCTCCTTTTGAAATACATGTGTGTTGAGTTAATACTTCGATTAAAATCGATTAATATCGTAATCGTCCAAGATGACCAAAAAAATCGAGATTTTATTTTTTGGCCATATCGCCCAGCCCTAGGAAGAGGTGAGGGTAACAATTGAAAAAATAATCTCAAAACAAATCATATTGAATCCTAAACTGTTTTTGTTGGGTCTGTACCCAGAAAAGCATAATTTTAATAAAAGTGAAAGAACATTCATAGACCTCAGTTTGCTTAATGCCAAAAAATGTATTGCACTATTATGGAAAAAGACTCATAGACCAGATGTGACTCAGTGGTTAAGACAGATGTTAACAAACCTTCCATTAGAAAGAATAACATATATACTGAAATCAAAGGAAATTGTGTTTGAGAATATATGGAGACCTTTTATTGATTATGTAAAAAATTTAAACATAACTCTTGAAGAAGAAGGTGAATGATGTGTGTGGACCTTGTAAATTCCAAACTGGTGAACATAATATGTATACTTATGTATTGGATTGTCTAGACTAAACAGAGGAGCATTGTTGAAGACTTGATTTTGTTGGTGGTTGTTGGTGTTTTTAGTGCATTTTTTTTTTTGTAGTACTTTAGTGTTAGTGTTTGATTGTTTGTATCATGTTTGTTAAAAAAAAAAAGGTTCAATAAAGATATTGTGGAAAAAAAAAATATTAAAAAGATTGCATAGCATTCTGGATCATAAATATCAATTACACAGTGATGTGTTTAGAGGTATACTGGGGGGGGGGGGGGGTGGACTGAGAATTCAGAGCCATGATGGCTTTTTGAAAAAAAAAACTGTTCTTGAGTCTACAGTGGGGCAAAAAAGTATTTAGTCATCCACCAATTGTGCAAGTTCTCCCACTTAAAAGATGAGAGAGGTCTCCAATTTTCATCATAGGTATACCTCAACTATGAGAGACAAAATGAGGAAAAAAAATGTCATATGGCTCAAAATTGGCAAGGTGAATGTCACAGGGCCAGTCTTTACAGTGCGTTCGTGTTTTCCGCACAACAGATTTCTGCAGCCATGGCCAATTCTACGTTGCCACGAGCAGAGTTGCCAGATCAAGCACTCTTCGTATTCTTGCTCAAGATGAAGAAACTAAGCAAAAACGTCAGCCTCAAATTTTTTTGAATATGATGCCACAAGCATGGCACACCTATCTTTAGCCAGTTTCGCCCATTCCTCTTTGCAGCACCTCTCAAGCTCCATCAGGTTGGATGGGAAGTGTCGGTGCACAGCCATTTTCAGATCTCTCCAGAGATGTTCAATTGGATTCAAGTCAGGGCTCTGGCTGGGCCACTCAAGGATCAGAATCAGAATCAGAATCAGAATCAGGTTTATTGCCATTGTTCATGTAGTACACAAACTAGGAATTTGTCTCGGTACAAAGGATATTCAGAGAGTTGTCCTGAAGCCACTCCTTCAGTATCTTGGCTGTGTGCTTAAGCCTTATTCATGCTGCATTTCCCCTCTAGTCCGCTTTGGTCCACGTGTGCTTTGGATGAACCCGGCACGCACGCGGCGCTGTACATGCTCACTTTTTTCATCTACCCAGGCCAAGTGGTTGACGTATGCGCACAACCATCATTTGTAGTTTCACTCCTGCTCAATAGGTAGCACCAATGCACTGACGTGCCACGATTTTCACCAACGAAGAAATGCTGCTTGCTTTCTGCTGCTTGACTTCCCGGTTTTCACTCCTTTCCCACGAAGATGCTGCTGCTGCTGAAGTATTTATGTATGATTCATGTATGTTTATTCTTGTTTTATGCTTCCTTGTTGTCTTCTTCGTCTACTTTGTCTTGGTATGCTGTGCCAATATTGCCACCTTAGGAATGGGACGTTCAGTCTTGCGCATGCGCTTTTCAATGCGTTCAGGTCGTGGGCAGGCGGCGCGGTCACAAAATTTGGGCTGCACGCAGTCGTCCACGGTTGAGCATTGTGGACATTAGCGGAGTGGAGACGATGATGTAAATTTCGTCACGCGAGGTTTACGGTTACACGTACGTGGACAGCAGAGGTGTAGCATGAATCCATCTTTAGGGTCGTTGTCCTGCTGAAAGATGAACCATCGCCCCAGTCTGAGGTCAAGAGCACTCCCAAGCAGGTTTTCATCCAGGATGTCTCCGTATATTGCTGCATTCATTTTTCCCCTGTATCCTGACTAGTCTCCCAGTTCCTGCCACTGAAAAACATCCCCACAGCATGATGCTGCCACCACCACTGGCATGGTTATGAGTGGTGCTTGGTTTCCTCCAAACATGACGCCTGGCATTCACACCAAAGAGTTCAAGCTTTGTCTCATCAGACCAGAGAATTTTGTTTCTCATGGTCTGAGAGTCCTTCAGGTGCCTTTTGACAAACTCCAGGTGGGCTGCCATGTGCCTTTTACTAAGGAGTGGCTTCTGTCTGGCCACTCTACCATACAGGCCTGATTGGTGGATTGCTGCAGAGTTGGTTGTCCTTCTGAAAGGTTTTCCTCTCTCCACCGAGGAACAATGGAGCTCTGACAGAGCGACCATCGGGCTCTTGGTCACCTCCCTGACTAAGGCCCTTCTCACCCGACTGCTCAGTTTAGACGGCAGACCAGCTCTAGGAAGAGTCCTGGTGGTTCTGAACTTCTTCCATTTACGGATGATGGAGGCCACTGTGCTCATTGGGACCTTAAAAGCAGCAGAAATTTTTCTGTACCCTTCCCCAGATTTGTGCCTCGAGACAATCCTGTCTCGGAGGTCTACATACAATTCCTTTGACTCCATGCTTGATTTGTGCTCTGACATGCACTGTCAACTGTGGGACTTTATATAGACAGGTGTGTGCCTTTCCAAATCATGTCCAATCAACTGAATTTACCACAGGTGGACTCTAATTACACTGTAGAAACATCTCAAGGATCAGTGGAAACAGGATGCACATGAGCTCAATTTTGAGCTTCATGGCAAAGGCTGTGAATACTTAGGTACGTGATTTCTTCGTTTTTTATTTTAAATAAATTTGCAAAAATCTCAAAAACATTTTTTTCACATCATCATTATGGGATATTATGTGTAGAATTTTGAGGGAAAAAATTGATTTAATCCATTTTGGAATAAGGCTGTAACATCATAAAATGTGAAAAAAGTGAAGCGCTGTTAATACTTTCCGGATACACTGTAAATAACATATAAAGCTGACATATACAGTATTTTTAACAAATCTCAGTCCAGGTGCCCTTTTTTGATTAATTTGTGCCCCTGCCTTGCAAACAGTCTCTGCACAGCCCTGAAATTAATTCATGTGGCCACTAAACTGAAGCCGGCTACAACACATTGGAGAAAAATTACTTTACATAACATAACCTGTGACAACCAAATGTTGCCGTTTTAGGGCTCAATGTTTTCAAGCTCAAACCACTGCATAATTTAAGAAAAAAAAATTACTTTAAATGTTTTTTTCCTCCTTTTCTCCGCTTTGAATGTCGACCATACTGTGCAGTCTGCCAGCTGCAGACAGAGGGCGCCGACATCCTGCCTGTAGAGGGTGCCCATTTGCCACAAATACATGCTCAGCACACATAATTATGAATCTTTTTTTTACTATTTTTATTCTTTTGATTCTCATGGTACCCTCAAAAGAATGGCACCCTTGGCGCCCACATCGGACATACAGTGGGGTAAAAAAGTATTTAGTCAGCCACCAATTGTGCACGTTCTCCCACTTAAAAGATGAGAGAGGTCTCCAATTTTCATCATAGGTATACCTCAACTATGAGAGACAAAATGAGAGAAAAAAAAATCCAGAAAATCACATTGACTGATTTTTAAAGAATTTATTTGCAAATTATGGTGAAAAATAAGTATTTGGTCAATAACAAAAGTTCATCTCAATACTTTGTTATATACCCTTTGTTGGCAATGACAGAGGTCAAACGTTTTCTGTAAGTCTTCACAAGGTTTTCACACATTGTTGCTAGTATTTTGACCCATTCCTCCATGCAGATCTCCTCTAGAGCAGTGATGTTGTGGGGCTGTCGCTGGGCAACACGGACTTTCAACTCCCTCCAAAGATTTTCTATGGGGTTGAGATCTGGAGACTGGCTACGCCACTCCAGGACCTTGAAATGCTTCTTACAAAGCCACTCCTTTGTTGCCCGGGCGGTATGTTTGGGATCATTGTCACGCTGAAAGACCCAGCCACGTTTCATCTTCAATGCCCTTGCTGATCGTCACTTCCTTGTGGTAACGTATCGTCACTTCCTGTTTTGCTGTCTGCCTGTGTGGTTTGCTTTGTGGTTTGCTCTCTAGCCACTAGCTATCGCTACTAGCTCTCTTTCCTCTCCTCCTCTGGTGTGCTCTCTCTGTCAGATGTTTAGCTACACCTCTGCCTCTTTTAGCGATAACGGTAAATGTAATAAATGTTGTCTTTTTGAGGCGCTCGAGGCGAGGTTGTCTGATTTGGAATCCCGGCTCCGCTGCATTGAAACACCGTCTGCGCCAGTTAATCTTGACGGACGCCCATTAGCTGCAGCGGAGCTAGCTAGCTTAGGCCCCACTGTCAGCGGTCCCCCGGCTCTCCTCAGCAGCGAGGAGACTGGGTGGGTGACGGTGAGAAGGAAGCCTAGTCGCAAAGCCCCGGTACACCACCAACTTGTTCACGTTTCTAATCGTTTTTCCCCGCTCAGCGACACACCCGCTGAGGAAAAAACTCTGATCATTGGCGACTCTGTAGTCAGAAACGTGAACCTAGAGACTCCAGCGGCCATAGTCCAATGCATTCCTGGGGCCAGAGCAGGCGACATCGAGTCAAATTTGAAAATGCTGGCTAAAAGTAACTGTAAATATTCCACAATTGTTATTCACGCCGGCATTAATGACATCCGTCTCCGGCAGTCGGAAGTCACGAAACTTAATATAGAATCGGTGTGTGACTTTGCAAAAACGATGTCTGCCACTGTAGTATTCTCTGGGCCCCTCCCCAATCTGACCAGTGATGACATGTTTAGCCGCTCATCATCCTTGAACCGCTGGCTGTCTGTGTGGTGTCCTAAAAATGACGTGGGCTACATTGACAATTGGAGCTCTTTTTGGGGAAAACCTGGTCTTATGAGACGAGACAGCATTCATCCCACTTTGGATGGTGCTTCTCATTTATCTAACAATCTGGCATCTTTTTTATCCAAATTTCCAAAACCATGACTACTCAGAGTTGGGACCAGGAAGCAGCGTTGCAGTCTTACACGCCTCTCTGCAGCTCCTCTTCATCCGCCACCCCTCAGCTTAGCCCCTGTCTTCCCCATCAGAGAATCGTTGTCTGCTCCCTCCAAAGTGAATAAAAATATAATGTATAAGCATCCCAAAGTGATAAAGCAAAATATTGGTAAAACTCAAATTAAACATAAAGCCTCTAAATTGAATGATTTGGCCTCTGTTCCTCCTCATAATTTAAAAATTAAATGTGGTTTATTAAATATTAGGTCTCTAACTCCCAAGTCTCTGTTAGTCCATGATCTGTTAATTGATCATCAGATTGATTTAATTTCCCTTACAGAGACTTGGTTAGGACAAGAGGATTATGTTGGTTTAAATGAATCAACTCCCTCTGGTTATTTAAACTGTCAAAACCCCAGAAGTTCTGGTCGTGGAGGAGGAGTAGCAACAATTTACCATTCCAAATTACTAGTTAATGTAAAGAAAAAAACATGTTATAATTCCTTTGAGGGCCTGGTCCTCAGTATTCGGCACTTTAGCAATTTTAGGTTAAACCCAATTTTATTTGCCATAGTTTATCGTCCCCCATCAACCTACTCAGAATTTTTATCCGAATTTGCTGATTTCTTAGCTGATTTAGTGCTGAAATCAGATAGAATAATTATAGTAGGGGACTTTAATATACATGTGGATGTAGATAGTGACTGCCTTAATGTGGCATTTAATTCAATATTAGATTCGATTGGGTTTTCTCAGAAAGTAGGAAATTCTACTCATTACCTCCACCATACATTGGACCTTGTTTTGACATATGGCATAGAAATAGAAAATCTTGTAGTGTCTCCTCATAACCCTGTACTGTCAGACCATTGTCTGTTAACCTTTGATTTTACTATTTCTGACTATTTGGCTCCTAAAGAAAAATATTATCACAGTAGATGCCTCTCAGATGATGCTGTTTCCAAATTTATGCAGATTGTTTCCTCTATGCCATGTGTCAACACAACGGAAATAAGCTATAGACAGCTTGCTCCTTCTGTAATTGATAACATGGTGGATAGTGTTTCAGCTTCTCTGCATCAGACTCTAGACTTGGTGGCCCCCTTAAAAAAGAAAAAGTCTAATCAGAGATTTCTAACTCCTTGGTTCAACACAGAAACTCGTACCTTAAAACAGAAGACTCGTCAATTAGAAAGAAAATGGCGCTCTACTAATTTAGATGAAATCTATTTAGCTTGGAGAAATCATCTTTTAATTTATAAAAAACCTCTTAGAAAAGCTAGAATGAGTTATTACTCTGCATTAATAGAAGAGAACAAGAATAATCCCAGGTTTCTTTTCAGTACTGTAGCCAGGTTGACAAAGAGTCAGGACTCTGTCAATCCTAGCATTCCCTTAGAGCTTACTAGTCAGGACTTTATGAACTTTTTCAATAATAAAATTTCATCCATCAGAGATAAAATCAATCAGATTCTTCCCACAGTTAACTTAAATACTGTAACTACTACAACTCCTTCTATTGATGTCTGTCTTGATGAGTTTACTCCAATCGACCTTTGTGAGTTAGACAAAATAGTTTCCTCATCCAAACCTTCAACTTGTCTTTTAGACCCTATTCCTACCAGGTTATTTAAAGAAGTCTTCCCACTTATTGGTAGCTTTATTCTTCATATAATCAATTCTTCATTAACTTTAGGCCATGTACCGCAGGCTTTTAAAACGGCTGTAATTAAACCCTTACTCAAAAAGCCAACGCTAGATCCAGGAGCTTTAGCTAACTATAGACCAATCTCTAATCTCCCTTTCATTTCAAAAATCTTAGAAAGAGTTGTTGCTACGCAATTATTTGACCACCTGCAGGGAAATGGTTTACTTGAAGAGTTTCAATCTGGGTTTAGAATCCATCAAAGTACTGAAACAGCCTTAGCGAAGGTCACTAACGACCTCCTCATTGCATCTGATAATGGACTAGTTTCTGTACTTGTCCTTTTAGACCTTAGTGCAGCTTTTGATACTATCGATCATAATATTCTACTTGATAGATTAGAACACTATGTTGGACTTAATGGAACTTCGTTGCAATGGTTTAGATCTTATTTATCTGATAGGTTCCAGTTTGTTCATGTAAATAATGAGTTTTCTTTCAACTCAAAGCTTAGTCATGGAGTTCCACAGGGATCTGTGCTAGGCCCTACTCTTTAGTTTATATATGCTTCCGTTAGGTAACATTATTAGAAAGCACTGTATACATTTTCATTGTTATGCAGATGACACACAATTATACCTGTCAATGAAGCCAGATGATAGTAATCAATTAGCCAAGTTAGAAGCCTGTCTTAAGGAAATCAAAGCTTGGATGACTTGTAATTTCCTGCTATTAAATTCAGATAAGACTGAAGTCATTCTTGTTGGTCCAAAAAACCTTAGAAATTCCTTTCCAAATCAAACTTTCAGTTTGGATGCGGTTACTCTTTCTCTTAATAGCTCTGTGAGGAACCTTGGAGTTATTTTTGATCAGGATTTGTCCTTCAATTCACATATTAAATTTGTTTCTAAGACTGCCTTCTATCATTTGCGTAATATTGCCAAGATTAGGAGCATCTTGTCTCAGAGTGATGCTGAGAACCTGATCCACGCTTTTGTTAGCTCGAGATTAGATTATTGTAATTCTTTATTATCAGGCTGTCCTAAAACATCTTTAAAAAGTCTTCAGCTGATCCAAAATGCTGCAGCAAGAGTTTTAACAGGTACTCGAAAGAGAGATCATATCTCTCCGGTTCTGGCCTCCCTTCATTGGCTTCCCATAGAGTTTAGAATTAAGTTTAAAATCCTTCTTCTTACTTACAAAGCTCTAAACAATCAGGCTCCTTTTTATTTAAAAGATCTGATACTACCGTATTATCCTAACAGAGCACTACGCTCCCAAAATGCAGGATTACTTGTAATACCTAGAATCTCCAAAAGTACAATGGGAGGCAGAGCCTTCAGTTATCAAGCTCCTCTCCTGTGGAATCAGCTGCCAATCTGGATTCGGGAGTCAGACTCGATCTCTGTTTTTAAGAATAGGGCTAAAACCTACCTTTTTGATATAGCCTACCATTAGGGAGGGATCATGTGTTTCTGAACCCTCCCTTAGTTATGCTGCTAATAGGTTTAGTCAGCCGGGGGACCTCCAGTAATGCACTGGGCCTCACTCCTTTCCTCACTCTCTATGAAATATTTTTTTTTTGCTGGTCATTAACATCTGTTTGTTCTCTCCCATAGATTGAGTCCCCATCGTGCTGTTTGCTCTCTACATGTCTGTTCTTTTCTTCTTCTCTATCCCCTCACCCCCCAGCCAGTCGCAGCAGATGACTGCCCCTCCCTGAGCCTGGTTCTGCTGGAGGTTTCTTCCTGTTAAAAGGGAGTTTTTCCTCTCCACCGTCGCCAAGTGCTTGCTCACAGGGGATCGCCTGATTGCTGGGGTCTTTCTGCAACTGTGGGGGTTCCCCCCTACAGTTGATAGTGCTATGAGATGACTGTTGTTGTGAAATGGCGCTATATAAATAAAGTTGAATTGAATTGAATTGATGGAAGGAGGTTTTCACTCAAAATCTCACAATACATGGCCCCATTCATTCTTTCCTTTACACGGATCAGCCATCCTGGTCCCTTTGCAGAAAAACAGCCCCAAAGCACGATGTTTCCACCTCCATGCTTCACAGTAGGTATGGTGTTCTTTCTCCTCCAAACACGACAAGTTGAGTTTTTACCAAAAAGTTCTATTTTGGTTTCATCTTACCATATGACATTCTCCCAATCCTCTTCTGGATCATCCAAATGCTCTCTAGCAAACTTCAGACGATCCTGGACATGTACTGGCTTAAGCAGGGGGACGCGTCTGGCACTGCAGGATTTGAGTCCATGGCGGCGATGTGTGTTACTGATGGTAGCCTTTGTTACTTTGGTCCCAGCTCTCTGCAGGTCATTCACTAGGTCCTCCTGTGTGGTTCTGGGATTTTTGTTCACCGTTCTCGTCATCATTTTGACCTCACGGGGTGAGATCTTGTGTGGAGCCCCAGATCGAGGGAGATTATCAGTGGTCTTGTATGTCTTCCATTTTCTAATAATTGCACCCACAGTTGATTTCTTCACACCAAGCTGCTTACCTATTGCAGATTCAGTCTTCCCAGCCTGGTGCAGGTCTACAATTTGGTTTCTGGTGTCCTTTGACAGCTCTTTGGTCTTGGCCATAGTGGAGTTTGGAGTCTGACTGTTTGAGGTTGTGGACAGGTGTCTTTTATACTGATAATGAGTTCAAACAGGTGCCATTAATACAGGTAACGAATGGAGGACAGAGGAGCCTCTGAAAGAAGTAGTTACAGGTCTGTGAGAGCCAGAAATCTTGCTTGTTTTTAGGTGACCAAATACTTATTTTCCACCATAATTTGCAAATAAATTCATTAAAAATCAAACAATGTGATTTTCTGGATTTTTTTTTCTCATTTTGTCTCTCATAGTTGAGGTACACCTATGATGAAAATTGGAGACCTCTCTCATCTTTTAAGTGGGAGAACTTGCACAATTGGTGGCTGACTAAATACTTTTTTGCCCCACTGTATCTTGAGTCCGCCACTGCCCAAGGCGCCATGAAGTCATACGTGTGTACGTGCTACCACAGCATAGTGAGTCACGCCATTTCGCATACACCACATTTACTCTCCCCCCCCTTCCCCGAGAAGCTCCGAACTTTAGCTCACTTAGCTAGTTTGGCTGAAATGTGCTGGCATCAAAAACTTATTAGCGTATCAGCTAGTGTGAAATTGAACATATACTGTACATATCTGCGGATTAGCTTAGCAGGAACGTCTGGTATAGGAACACACTTACCTATGACTGGGTCAAACAGGCCGGTATAAAGAATCACTTAAAGTACATTTCAACCATAACAGTACTAACTGGGCAACCGGGTAGACTGCCAGTGTGCCCGCATGGTCGTGTGGGTTATTCTGCCACTGAACAGACCATGTGCTGACTACCAATGTATTTAGTCAGTAACATAGTCCTCAAGATGAAGAGGCCTCCATCGGACTCATGCCAGGCGGGGCTCAGGCTGCGCAGATTTTGCTGGTTCCGGCAGGCACCCTACCGGAGCTACAGACCATTCATCAGCGAAGTCCCAGTCTGGACGGGCCAGCTTGGTTGCTGTCTCTTGGGCAGAAGCGGAAGGTGGTGTCATCCTTCTGCGGCGGCTGGCGTACCATCGTGACCCATCAGTCAGATGGATGGTGGCTGGTCCTAGCTGAGCGGTGATCTGTGTCGGCGCTGGCAAGAAGGACTGCAGCTTGTACGAGCACTTGGGTCGACGTATCCAGACCCAGTTGAGCACCGTGAGTGAAGGGTGCTCCGCTTGGCATTCCTTCTTCATCAAGTGTTGTCGTCGCTCTGCCACCCAGCTGTCAGGGAAGAGCACCACCGCTGGGGTGTCATCTGATGGAGGACATGGCCGGTCCTGCTCAAATACAGTTTGCAACTCTTGCAGTGATGCAGCAGCTCGAGGAGGTTCATGCTGCGGGAGGCGCTTCTTTCGCTGCTCTTCCGTCTCGCTGCCGGAGAAGGGCGCCATTACTGGAATGTCGTCTGGTGTGTTGTTTGGTGGAGGACGTAAGCTGTCCAGGGGAAGACGTAGAGGCAGGCTGGTCTTGCCACTGATGGGGTAAGCCCTACCCTCTTTTGAGTCCTGCGTGACTGTGGACCGGAGCTCCTGCGATGAGGCAGCAGCTTGAGGACGCTTGTGCTGCGTCAGGACCAGCTCTGGGTCCTGTGCGGGTGCGGTCTGGAGCTCCTGTGACGGCTCTGGTTCTACAGGGTTCTGCTTGGTGTGTGGTGCGAAGCAGGGAGTGGCTGCATCCACGTCCGAGTGCAGTGGACTTGGGCTGTCATTGGTCAAACTGAACTTACCACTGGGTTGGCGTGCTGTGGTGCCTTGCTGTCCCGCGACGTCTACCTCGGGGCCGTCATGAAGAGACATGGGGTCGAAGGGCTGAGCAGCCTGGGCAATGGCTTGTACCAGCAAAGCTGAATGTGGGGAGCATGGAGCGGGGCCCGCTGTTGGACAAACCTATGAATTTTAGACTTGTCCTCATAAGTGATTGACATTTTCTTTTTGTTCATGTGATTTCCTCACAGAGAGAGACAGGGTTGAGGGCAGCAGTCAGGCAAATCCATTCTGTTATTATCACTCTATAGTGATTTAGCTAAGAGTCAGGCTAAGATTAATCCTAGTGACTTGTCTGTCAGTGCAGGGGTCAGTGCTATGAAATCAGTGCTTTTCACATCACCAAACTATAATCGTGTTTAGTGATGTGGGATGATGGGAGTTGTTGTCCGCTAGTCATTTAAACAAAAACTAAATATTACTCCGTTTTTATATGAAAGCCGACAACTTTAATTATGTGGAAAATTATCCTTTAAATTGACAAACATCATATGTGTAATTCGTGACAAAATTTGATCGGGATCAAAAGATAATGTCACTCTTGCCATTCATTTCTATAGAGAATTTTTTTTGATTTAAGGTCCCATATGTGGAAGTAGAAGGGGCGTGGCTTAGGCTCTCTATACGGGCAGAGATCTCAACCCCCCAATCTTTAAAACAAAGTTGTGCCCTTGACCTACATACATGCATTATATACACTCAAGTACACACCCTCTATAGCAGGGGTTTTCAACCTTGGGGTCGCGTGGAATTCAAATGGGGTCGCCTGAAATGTCTAATAATTGATAAAAAAAAAATTACTGATAAAATTTTTTTTCAACTAATTATTATTCTTTTAAAAATTTTGATTAAAGCTCCACACACACTCTTAAAGAACTGTATTCTTTCACTTTCAATATAAATCAGTTCAAATAAAATGTAGTATATAAAAATATTGGAGCTGGCACATCTTGATTGACAGCGGCGATCACGTGACCCCTATTTGAGTTCCCGCTAACTGTGTAAACACAACCTAGTCAGTAGGGAAAAATGGAGAGATTTCTTCATCCGCCTGCCCCTGTGAAGACAGTTCCAGGAGGAAAAAGACAGAGAAAATATGACAAAAGCTACCTGAAATATGGATTTACGAGTGTCATGATGCAGGCGCAGTGGACCTGCCTGCCACCGCTGTTGAACAGCTGATTGAACTGTCATGTGACAAAACGCATCAGGGAATACATTCGCGAGTGGCCGTGGACGAATTCTGGTTTGGAGCAAGAGATGAGTACCCAGAGATCTCACTGTGTGCTTTAAAAATGTTGGTTCCTTTTGGAAGCACATATTTGTGTGAAGCTGGATTCAGTGCCCTTGTGTGTATGAAGTCAACGTACCGTTCCCGACTGGATGTTACGTCAGAGATGAGATGCGCTGTGTCTACTACAGCACCCAACTTTGCAAAGCTGCAGCGAGGTGTGCAGGCTCAGCCATCCCATTAAATGTGGTGAGTTGAGAGGATAATAACATATAAAAGACATGACTGAAGCTGAAACTGAAGCACTATGATACTGTCCATCTTTTCAAATGTTCACTGTGGCCAGTTTAAGATGCTGCAGCTTTTTTTCCCCACAATTTATTGTTTGAGAAATTGTTTGCTCAATATTAATTTTAAGCCTTTTAAATACAAGTAGCACTAACTGTACATCCTGATCAGAGAAAATAAAATGACACTTTGTGCACTAATCTGGCTACTCTGTATTTGTAAGACAGTATAACAAACATGATCAAAAAATAATTATAGCAAAAAAAATGTCTCTGGGGTCGTGAGATATTTGTGATGTCAAAATGGGGTCACGACCCAAAAAAGGTTGGGAACCCCTGCTCTATAGACAAAATATACATACACACACACACACCATACAAAACAATTATACAAACATTCATACATGTATGTACACATATATACACTACCGTTCAAAAGTTTGGGGTCACTTAGAAATTTCCTTATTTTTGAAAGAAAAGCACTTTTTTTCAATGAAGATAACTTTAAACTAATCAGAAATACACTCTATACATTGCTAATGTGGTAAATGACTATTCTAGCTGCAAATGTCTGGTTTTTGGTGCAATATCTACATAGGTGTATAGAGGCACATTTCCAGCAACTATCACTCCAGTGTTCTAATGGTACAATGTGTTTGCTCATTGCGTCAGAAGGCTAATGGATGATTAGAAAACCCTTGTCCAATCATGTTTGGTCTGCAATGCTGTAATTGCTGCAAATGGAGGATTCTTTGACGAAAGCAAAGTTTGAAGGAAAAAATTATTATTTCAAATACAAATCATTATTTCTAACCTTGTCAATGTCTTGACTATATTTTCTATTCATTTTACAACTCATGGTGGTAAATAAGTGTGACTTTTCATGGAAAACACAAAATAATTGTCTGGGTGACCCCAAACTTTTGAACGGTAGTGTACATCCTACACATATATACATACCCATTTAAATACAAATATATACACAACACATACACACAGCCCACATACCAAACTATTCTTCCCTATACAGACACATGCAGTACATATACATTTTATACATACACAGCCACAAAGATATAACACCATATATGACATATGTATGGCTACAAGCCAAACTATAAAACCACCAAAAATTTTTAGGAAATAGACATAGTATCTATTTGAATGGCCTATAGTTCATCCTTCTTGAACTCTTGCTTTGAACATGTAGGTCTTGATGCCTGCCTGACAACGCCCCTGCAGCCTTTCTAGCTGAGGGGGAAAAACATATTTGACTGGTTTATGATTTCATAAAAAAAAAGTAAATCCTTCATCATTTTACTTCTCATTCCCCAAAATTCTTAATATATTTGGTGTTTTTTGGATATCTGTAGATTCAGTTTCTATGACTTTGAACCACTGGTGGCTGGTTAATAGAGGGTGCTGCTTGGAGCTATCCCCATCTAAATGGCAGCAAAAAATATACTTAAATATTAAAAAAGATTATGAAAAAAAAACTGGTGGGCATAATCAGGATTAATCGTGACTAATCACAGTTAATCATGATATTTATATATGTATATTATTAGTGGTATGACAAATCAGTACAGTGACACTGAATTCCTTGTGGCAAACATTCTTTTCTGTATCAGACAATTAAAATGGTCTAATATCATCTGAATATCATCTGGAGGAGTAATGTTCTATATAAAGGAACATCCAAAATGCACTCCAGCTGAATAGGATTGTATAAACCACCTTGAATGTATTGGTCTTAAGATAACATTTTCTCAACAAATGTCAATAACTCTTATTGGGATGTATAGACCTCCATCTGCATATAAATTCTTGTTTTAACATATGTGGATTGCTTTTGTTCAGTTACACTTTAGATTGTATCATCATCATCATCATAGCAGTCTGTCGTGGGCAACAATGACTGTTTCATTTAGGTCTGATCAGATTACTCCACACAGCTCTGTCCTTAGTGTTCCACTGCCAGGAACTCCTGTCTATGTCCAACCTTTTTCAAGTTTCTTTTTACAGTGTCTTTAAATCTGAGCCTTGGTCTACCCTGATTGCGTTTGCCTAACTGTGAGTAGAGTAACTGCCGAGGGAGACGCTGGTGGTCCATCCTCTCAACATGTCCGAGCCATCTCAGGTTCATCTGTATTAGCATGTCCTCCATTGATGGTAGACCAGCTCGTTTCAACACTTCTACGTTGGTTATCTTGTCTTTCCATGAGATGTTCATTATGGCTCGAAGGTGTCTCATCATGTATGTGTGGAGTTTCTTCACCTGCACTCTGTAGACAGTCCAAGTTTCAGCACCGTACAATAGAGTAGCCAGTACTGTCGCTCTGTACACTTTGCATTTCACACGGAGAGACACATGCCGATTGTTCCACAGTCTCTCCCTCAAGTTTCCAAACACAGCGCTCGCTCTTCCCATTCTGAGAGATAGTTCATCCTCTAGCCTAGCATTCTCTGAAACAGTACTCCCTAGATACTTGAAAGTCTTGCACTTGACTAGTGACTCTGTACCAATGCTGATCTCTTCTGGTAGTGATGTTGATAATTGGAACTTTGGTGGTTGATAAAGGCACTCTGTCTTCCTGATGTTGATTTGGAGGCTGAATTGGCTAGCTGCTCTTGCAAATTTCTCCACTAAAGATTGCATATCTTCCACATTGTGTGCAACTAGAGCACTGTCGTTGGCAAAGAGCATTGCTCTTACTACCTTTATCGATGTCTTACTCTTGGCTTTAAACTGTGCCACATTGAACAAGTCTGCTTCTTTCCTTGTTTGAATGTATACTCCTTCTGAAGTGTCTTTGAAGGCCACCTCAAGCATGGCTGCCAGATAAAGCGAGAAGGGTGTAGGTGCCAGCACACACCCTTGTTTCACCCCGTTGCTTACTGAAAAGTCTTTAGATACTGAACCACTCATTGCCACATTTGCTTGCATACCTGTATGGAGTGCCTCGATCAGGCTGACAAACTTCTCTGTACAGCCATATTTCTTGAGTACCTGCCAAAGTCCTTGTCGCGAAACAGTATCAAAGGCTTTACTGAAGTCTATGAAGACTACATAAAGCGACATGTTCTGTTCGATACACTTTTCTTGAACCAGTTTCAAGCAGAAAATCATGTCCATTGTGCTTCTTCCACTTCCAAAGCTGCACTGGGTTTCTGGTAGTACATTCTGCAAGATGTGTTCATTAAGTCTGCCCAGTAGTACACGTGAGAGAATCTTACCAAAAGTGGCTAGCAGTGATATACCTCAGTAATTTCCACAACCTTTCCTGTCACCTTTCTTGAACAAAGGCACAATACTTGCATCCTTCCAGTCTTGAGGTACTTTCTGGGCATCCCACATCTCTTGGATGAGCTTGTGCAGGCAGTTGGTCAGCTGAACACCACCAAATTTCCACACTTCTGCTAGAATTCCATCCCTTCCTGGAGCTTTACCATCCTGTGTTGTCCTGATAGCTGCCATTAGTTCATCAAAATTTGGTGGTTCATCCCGACTTGATACAGCTGGTCGCTGCACTAGAGTTTCTTTAGCCTCTTCAGTGAGATCTTCAGGGTTGTTTAGTAGTTGGTCAAAGTGGTCTGCAAATCTGTCCAGGATCTTGTCTTTCTCCTGCAAAATGGTTTCACGATCCATAGCCTTTAGTTGGATCAGTCCTCTTGGTTTAGGGCCATAGATTTCTCTCAAACCTGTGAAGAATGTTTTCATGTCCTTCCTGTTTGCTGCAGTTTGAAGTTCCTCCGCTTTTTCATCCCACTAGTTGGACTTCATCTCTCTGGTGTACTTCTGTACCTCACTCTGAGCCTTTGAGTATTTCTTCTTCTTCGACCTTGTGTTACACTGTAGGTTTTCCTGCCTAGCTGTATTCCTCACTTCTAGTAGTTTCTTCAGGTGTTCATCATGCTCATCAAACCAATCCTGATGTTTCCTCTTAGGGTGGCCTAATACATCACTCGCAGTCTGATACACTGTATCCTTCAGTGTTGCCCATTTCTCTTCTATGTCATTCTCTGAGTTGTTGCTGTCCCAGTCTTTCAAGTTTTCATCCATTTCCTGTGTAAGTTCTTCCCGCTTCTTTTGGCCTTTCAATGCACTAGTGTTTAGCTTCCGTGGTGGCTTTGCACCCGTCCTGCAGTTCTGTTTTCGTCTCCAAATCCTTAATCTAGATCTCAGCATAACATGATCAGTACCACAGTCCGCGCCTCTCATTGCTCTGGTGTCCAATTCATCCCTTATGTCTCTCTGCCTGACTATGATGTAGTCTAATAAGTGCCATTGCCTACTCCATGACTGCCTAGCACTCCTTTCCATTTCTCAGTGTCCGAACCAACTCTGGCATTAAAATCTCCAACGAGTATCAGCCTGTCATCAGTCGTTACACGCCTGATAGTCTCATGTAAATCACTATAGAACTCTTCCTTCACCTCCTCTGCGTTGGTCATTGTTGGGGCATATACACTGATGAGTGTGGCATACATCTTCCGCTGTAGTGGGAGTCTCAGTCATTATCCTGTCATTGATTGGCACCGGTTCCTCATCAAGTATTGCTGCTATCTCCTTTCTAACTGCAAAGCCCACTCCTGCTTCTCTCCTTTCTTGATCTCCCACTCCAAAAGAAGATGTACCCATGGTCTTCCAAGATGTCATATCCAGGCAATCTTGTTTCACTAAGTGCAGCTATGTCTACACTGTACCTGTTCATTTCCAGGGCCACAAGCGCGGTCTGTCTTTCTGGGTGCTGTGATGTTGTTCTGTCCAACAGAGTGCGTACATTCCATTCTGCTACACACAAGACTGCTGTTTTCCTCTTCTTCTGTCTTCCGTCTTCCCCCAGCCCAAACCATGTCTTCCTTGCTGGGTTCTTATGATGAGTTAAGATAAGATAAGATAAGCCTTTATTAGTCCCACAACGGGGAAATTCCAGGATTGCAGCAGCACAGGGATAGCAACACTCAGAGCAACAATCAGAAGGCAAGAAAAAAAAAAACAAAAAAAAAAACAAGCAAGCAAGAGCAGCTAATATACATATGTACATATTACTATAAAATATATATATACACACACACACACAGACACACAGTGCAGAGCATTGTAGCTGGATGGAATAAATATATGAATATATGAACACAGTGCAGAGCATTGTAGCTAGATGGAATAAATATGTAAATATATAAACACCCACAGTACGGAGCATTGCAGCTAGGTGGAATAAATATGCAAGTATATAAACACACACAGTGCGGAGCAATGTAGCTAGATGGAATAATATGTAGATATATAAAAACACAGTGCGGAGCATTGTAGCTAGATGGAATAAATATATAGATATATAAATATAAACACACCCAGTGCTGAGCATTGTAGCTAGATGGAATAAATATGTAAATATATAAACACACACAGTGCAGAGCATTGTTGCTAGATGGGATGAAACAGCATAACCGTCTACTTAGTTATCCTACATGGTATGATTATGTGCCCATACATATTCTCACCCTCCATAGCGACCGATATGTTCCTAGTTGTATGCCGGAGAGGACCATTGTGTAAGTCTATTGCATCTTTTGCATCCAAAAAACTATTAGTTTGTTACGTCTTTTTGCTATCTCTGCGAGCAGCCCTGCTTAGGTTGTACAGTCTGACAGCCGTTGGTAGGAAGGACCTACGAAACCTCTCGGTTGTGCACCTGGGATGATGTAGTCTGCTGCTAAATGAGCTCCTCAGTGCATCCAGTATGTCCTGCATAGGGTGGAACTCGGACTCCAGCAGAGATGACAGTTTAGCCACCGTCCTTCTCTCTCCTATCTCCTCCATCGGATCAAGGCGATCAAGGCGCGATCAAGGTGAAAGTACGAAACAACCTGCTCTGCAAGCTCGCTGGTGCAAAATGGGGGGCGGCAGTCTCCACCCTGCGCACCTCAGCACTGGCCCTTTCATACTCTGTAGCAGAATATTGTGCCCCTGTCTGGTCCAGGTCATCTTACACACACCATGTAGACACCCAGCTCAACTCAACCATGAGAACTATAACTGGAACAATCCGCTCAACACCACTCCCCTGGCTCTCTGTACTGTCAAACATAGCCCCTCCACACATCCGGCGAGCAGCATTAACTCAAAGGATGCTCCAAAAAGTTAAAGATTTTCCTCACTTACCAATCCATGCAGATATCTACACCCCACCCACTGCCCGACTTTCATCCAGACGGCCGATTTGGAAAAACCCTCCCCCAGCTGACTTTACCATCCAGACAGCTTGGCAAGAGGAATGGGAAACCAAGGAGGTCCCAAACAAACAGCTGGTGATAAACCCCAACCAACAGGTCCCGGGCACCAACCTCCCAAGGAGACAGTGGTCTACACTCAATCGCTTCAGGACTGGACATGGCCCCTGCTTGGCCAGCCTTCACAGATGGGGCAGTAGCCCTAGCCCACTGTGCGCATGTGGAGAGGAGCAAACTATGGAACACATCATAGAGGCTTGCCCGCTCCAAAGACTGGAAGGAGGATTACACACCCTCCATACAGCAAACCAGGAGGCAACTGCTTGGCTTAAGGACTTTGCATTCGCTAAATAAATAAGGCGCTGCCCCAGGACAGAGCTAGCTTTCTTAATCAGTTTGTTCAGTCTCTTCCTATCGGCTGCAGTAATGCCACTGCCCCAGCAGACCACTCCAAAATTGATGGCTGATGCCACCACCGTGTCATAGAATGACTTCAGCAGCGCCCCTTGTACACCAAAAGACCTGAGTCTCCTCAGCAGGAACAGCCTGCGCTGTCCCTTCTTGTAGAGTGCGTCAGTATTGTGTGACCAGTCTAGTTTATTGTTCAGATGAACACCCAGGTACTTATAGGATGTCACCATCTCGATGGTCGAGTTCTTGGTATTTTAATCTTTTTTTACTTTTTTTTTCCCCTCACATTTTTCCTCCGTTCTTCAGTTTGAATCTCTTCATTTGTAAAGGACATTTCAAGGTCAGGCATTGGCTTGCTTGCTACCGAATAACCATGAAAACCGGTACTACCTGTCTCATGGGTCGGGCCGTTGGCGACTCAACCAGCATCCCCGCCCTTCCGAGGGTGTGGAGGGTGAAACAGGGCATCCTGGCAGAACTAAAAACAATATCTGCCACAGGTCTGTGGTGGACCACTCCCAGTTACACGGGGTGAGACTGGACCTCCTAGCAGATAAACACATCTGTCGCAAGGTCTGTGGTGGATTGTGCCAGTCAGTGTACAGTGATCCCTCGCTACTTCGTGCTTCACCTTTCGCGCCCTCAGTGCATCGCGGATTTTTCAAAAATATTCATCAAAAATTCAAAATTGAGAAATAATGGGCGGGCGCTAGCAGAAGGCAGGGAGACTACATTAGACCATCAGGTATCAACACGGACAGCCGCTCAACTCTCGCTGTTCTCGTGTTGGCTCGGCTTGGAAATCTCGCAAGCTGATTGGCCGAGACGTTTCACCCCGCAAGCTGATTGGCCGAGACGTTTCACCCACCTCCTCTCCCTGCCGAGCACCCATGAAGGGAAGGAAGACCGCATTCATTGCTTTTTATCGCTCGTGTTACCTAGTCTCGCCGCGTGGAACTTTTTGCTGTTCTCTTGTGCCATTTTGTGCGAAATAGTCTTCCCGTCGAGCCACTACGCCGCCTCCTGCAGCTTCAGCTCTATTGGAAGCTGCCCTCGATGATCCTGCGCCTCCAGCACCTCACGATGAGGCGTCACCTGAGGAGCAGTAAAGCTCTCATTAACCTGTGCAGTAAATCATTTTCTTCTTGAGTTACGTATCTTGTTATAAGAATAAAAGAGTTCTAAAAACATATTTATGTACACTTTGTTTACATCTACGTATGTATGTACACGTACACACACACACACGTATCATATGAGAGAGAGAGAGTGAGAGAATGAACGTACGTATTATTTATGGATGACGTCATTAGGGGTGACGCTACTTCGCGGTTTTTCACTTTTCGCAGTCGGTTCTGGAACCCATTAACCGCGATAAGTGAGGGATCACTGTATTGTGACATGCACTACACAAAGAGCAGAGACAACCAAACCTATCATCAGATTGTATAATTTGGAGGGAAACAGTCTAAGTTGTCCATAAACTATCGCAAAAACTATGAAAATTTAAATTAAGCATAAACAACATATGCTACACCATTTTTCATTGAGAACAACTAGTTCCTGCAACTGTTAGTATGATAATACCTGTATGTCATTCATGAATTGCCCATTTTAGCATCTTATACAGTATGGGTAACCATTTCCAATTAATTTTCAGGACCTGTATCTCAAAATCGTGATTAGTAACCACCAAATTCATGATCAGCACACCCAAGTTGTATTAAAACACCCCATTACCAACTTTTAAGACAAAATGCCTCAACCTTCCTTAAAATGGCCCTTTTCTGATCTTCCGTCCTGTCTATTATGGCTAATCCTAAAACACACTCGTCTAAACTAAGCAATTCTACTTGGTTAATTATCTCACTTTACTAAGAATAAACTGATCATAAAGCATGCAGATATTTACAAGAGGAAGATATGTGTGATACGTTACAGTTTCAGAAATGAAGAGGAACATTATGGTAATCAATGACCCAGTTTGTGTGACTGAGTTATTATTTCCTGTGGGAAGCAAGGATAAATTATTGACAGAGTCCAGATGCATAGTGAGGTTTAAAGGGGACCTGTGGTGGTCGTCTAAACACATTCAACTTGAAAACATTAGGCAAAGTATTCGTTATTTGGTTAAATAATTATTGCCAGCCATATACCACCAGAGAAATATGCAAATACAACCGCAGGCATGGCCAGCCAATGAAAACTATGCGCACAGCCATGACACATGCGGATGTGACGTCACTACGTTGCTACTGAAAAGTCAATACTCCGCCTGTATGAGCGACTAGGGTGCTTTTGTGAGTGTTTTTATTCTATTATGGCTGAATTGTCGGACTCTGAGGAAGAATTCGTCCAACATGGCTACAGGTTTGAGCCAGAAAGGTCTTCTGAGGGTGAAAGTGACGAAGTGGTCCTCACACACAACGCAATTTCGTCTGAAAGGAAAACGTCTGTGCCCTGTTCCGAGATTGCGCAACCACTTTTCCGCTACGATCTTCCGACAAGGTGAGCTGGGTTTGGGTACACAAAAGAAGTGTTTATCTTTGTTTTTTCGCTTATTATTGAGACATCCAAAGGCTTTACATTCCGCCATGTTGCGATATCCATATCCCATTGTATGTTTTTGTTGTTACAAGAGCGCCGAGTGTCTGCTGATCTGTATATACTTTTAGCGGCGAGGGAAGAGCCCAGCGCCGAATCATCGGCCGTCTGGCGGTCGTTACGACCTCAGATCAGACGAGACGACCCGCGAATTTAAGCATTTCTTTATTTATTTTCTACTCGTTTTAGTTCTGCATTTAATATGAACCCTGAGTTTGAAATAAACGTTTGAATTTGAATTTGAATATCCCGAAAGCCACTGCTCATCCGGGCACTCCAGGCTCAGCCAATATTGATCCAGATCGCGGTATCCACGACACTACGTCACAGGAAGCGTCCTGGCAGGCCATGTAGCCGCTAGTATGGCTGCGCCCATGTTTTGCTGACATAGCTGAACCAGCACATCAGCAATGGATTTATATCGCATTGCTTTGAACTTGAACTTAAACTTGAACTACAATGTGAGACAGGGGCTCAATATAATATCTTTTTTTTCACGACCACCACAGGTCCCCTTTAAGATTGTTTTATACGAGACAAACGTCACCAGTCATCCTTCTGGTAACTCTAAAATTCCATGACAATCCAAATGTCCTGCTTTCTGGAGGAGGCGGTGGGGGTTCAGTCATTCCCCATCTAGGTGTTAGAAAGCTTCAAAGAGGTTTGTCTGAATGCAAAGGCAGTGTCGGGTGATGGGAGAAGAGAACGACAATAGGCATTTGTTCCTCATTGTTCAAAGGGCAGGTACCGATTCCGCTTTATTGAACTAAGACAGCAAAATAATACAGAACAGGTTGTGGTTGGAAGCAGGTGAGTGTTCTTGTTTAGCGCCATGTCAGCATCTATGGTTATTTCATGGCAAAATTAGAACCAATAAGAAAATTGAGTTAAAAATTATATAGAGACAGTATGATAAATGAAAAAATAAATAAATACAGTGGAGATACATATGTAGAAACAATAAAATAGAAAAATTAAATAAGATGCTTCAGATGCACATGTGCTAAAAACCCTAAAATTTTCTTTGGTGGTGCCTTGTTAAAAATATCCTTCAGTGACTTTTGAGTATAAAAACATTGCCTTGCTGTCATAAGAGCAGGACAGTCAAGTAAAATGTGCTTTATTGATAAAAAACCTCTGCAAAACTGACAAGATGGTGGTGCCTCACCTTTTAATAAAAAGCTGTGCATAAGCCTAGAGTGGCCAATACGGCATCTAGTGTACACTACCTCATCATGTCGGTTTTGAAAGTGATGCAAATGTCTATGGCTTATGGCAGGCTTAATATCATGCAGTTTATTTGCAGTGCATGTGTCCCATTCAGTCTGCCACTTCTTTAAAATATAGGAGGTTATTAGAGGCCTGAGGTCTGAGGCTGGGATCTGGCATTGAGTGACTTCTTGGGTAAGGGCTCTCTTGACAGCATTGTCTGCCTGCTCGTTACCTGACAGGCCAACATGGCTGGGGATCCAACAGAAGATGATATTAACATTATGTTTCTGTAAAAAACCTAGTTTCTCTAAAATCCAGACAATAATGGGGTGATCAGTCTTTAAAAACCCAAGTGCCTGAAGACAGGATCTGGAGTCAGTAAAAATTAAGGTGCTCTGTTGTTTGGTTCTCTCAATGTGCTCCAATGCTAGAAGCAAAGCACGAGCCTCTGCTGTAAAAATTGAACATTGTTTAGGAATCCGCAAACCATGCTGATTGTGCCCAGTGACAATTGCAGCAGAGACTGAGCCATCTACTTTAGATCCATCCGAGTATATGGAAATATGGTGAGGAAAACGGCATTTTATGTCCAAGATCTGCTGCTGCTACACATTTGGGTGAGTGTCTTTCTTTTTGTCTTGGCTCAGATCCAGAATGATATTGGGTTTCCTCAAACTCCATGGTGGAAACATGGAGTTTGAGGACAAAACACAGTTTTGTGTCTGTGTTATGTTGCTCATATCAGGATTTAGTTTTACCAGGTGAGGTTCTATACGGAGTCCAAAAGGAGTGATGCTCTTAGGTCTGACCTTATACATCTGCAAAAATTGAGGGTGAAAAACTGCAGAGTAGGCTGGATTTCTATGGTCAGCATTAAGTTTAACCATATACTGGAGAGCCAATTTCAGGCACCTGTTTTGAAGTGAAGGCTCGTTTGCTTCAACATACAAACTTTTAACAGGAGAGGTTCTGAAAGCCCCCAAGGCAAGCCTTAGCCCCTGGTGATGGACAGTTTCTAGTGTCCTGATGTATGTTTTCCTTGCTGATCCATAAACTATGCTCCCATACTCTAACCGAGATCTTACAAGTGCTCTATAGAGATGCAGCAGCACAGTAGAGTCCGCACTCCATTTAGTTTTAGCCAAAACTTTAATAATATCAAGGGCTTTAAAACGTCTGATTCGCAGAAATTTTATATGTGGAATAAAAGACCGCTTATTATCAAAAACAAGTCCAAGGAATTTGGTTTCTTTTACTACCTTGACAGCTTCTCCATCTATGAAAAGCTCAGGGTCGAGGTGAAGAGACTGCAGCAGGCAAAAGTGCATGCACACAGTTTTTGTTTTTGAAAATTTAAAACCATTACTGACTGACCACCTATTAATCTTGTTTATGCACAGCTGTAGTTGCTTTTTGACTGTGCTCATGTCTTTCCCCCTGTAGCAAATACAGAGGTCATCTACATAAAGACTACAAAAGGTATTTGGTCTCAGAGCACCAACTACACTATTAATCTTAATGCTAAAAAGAGTAACCAAGAGGATGCTTTCCTGGGGGACTTCTTGTTCTTGCACATGGGGCTCTGAAAGGGTATCTCCTACTCGGACTCAGAAGTGTCTATTGGACAAAAAGTTTGAAATGAAAAGGGACAAATGTCCCCTAAAACCCATGCCATGTAGGTCTCTTAAAATACCGTATCTCCATGCTGTGTCATATGCTTTTTTTAGATCAAAAATACAGCAACTACATGTTCTTTTCTAATAAAACCATCACATATATAGGCCTCTAATCTGATAAGGTGGTCTAAAGTGCTTTTTCCACGTCTGAAGCCACACTGGTAATCAGTTAAAAGGCCTTCAGACTCAAGCACCCACACAAGGCGATTGTTTACTATTCTTTCCATAGTTTTACAGAGGCAACTTGTCAGAGCTATTGGATGGTAGTTGTTGGTATCAGTATGATCTTTCCCGGGTTTTGGAACGGGTATAACTACTGCTTCTTTCCAGCTTTCAGGAATACTGCCTGACTTCCAGATGTTGTTGAAATCCATCAAGAGAATGGATAGTGCACTGGGGGGCAAGTGTTTTAAAAACTGATAATGAATTTTATCTGGCCCCACAGTACTGTCATGAGAGTTCCTTACTGAGAACAAAAGTTCTTCCATAGTGAAATCTTGGTTGTATGGTTCTGAGTTATCTGAAGAAAAGTTTTTCTTTTTGTTCTTCTTGTGCGTGTATGATTTGGAACTCAGGACGATAGTTTCCAATAGATGAATTCTTCTCAAACGATTTTGCTAGTTGATTAGCTATTTCATATTTTGTCATCAGCAGATTACCCTGAAGATTAATATGTTGTATTTGAAGTCCATTCTCCTTACCCTTCATCTTTCTAATTAAATCCCAGATCTTTTTTTAGGAGATGTGTTGGATGTGAGGCTTGATACAAATTCCCTCCAGCTCTGTCTCTTTGCTTCATTGATGATCCTGCGTGCTTTAGCTCGACAGATTTTAAATCTGGTCAGGTTTTCTGTTGTTGGATGTTTATTGAACACCCTCTCTGCTTTTTTCCTTGCCTCAATGGCCTTTTTGCAGTCATCATTGAACCATGGGTTGGACCTACAATGTGGCTTTGCTGATGTTTTTGGGACAGTCTTATCTGCAATTATAATTAAGGTTTGAGTAAAGCTCTGAACAGAGTGACAGTGTGGTTCAGGTTTTTGGCTGAATTTCTCTTTGCACAGAGAAACAAAGGAAGGCCAGTTTGCTTTTTTGACTTGCCATCGCGGAGTTCTTGACTGCACATCCACTTCTGTAGACGTCAATATTAGTGGAAAGTTGTCACTTCCACAAAGATCATCCAAGACCCGCCACGAGAATTCCAGCACTAGCTCAGGATCACATATAGATAGGTCAATTGCAGTATAGGTTCCATGTCCTGGGTGGAGGTATGTGTGAAACCCATCGTTCCAAAGACATAGATCATTTTTAGCAATAAAATCCCCCAGTAGCTTGCCTTTTGCATTTGAGCAAATTCCTCCCCACAGAGGATTATGGCCATTAAAATCACCCATAAGGATGTATGGGGATGGCAACTGATTATGAAGGGCATCAAGATTTTCAGGTGTCACAATCATATCTGGTGGTATATAGCCTGCCCCAGGGCAGCTGTGGCTACAGTAGTAGCTTGCCACTACCGTTGTCTGTCTGGAGTGAATGAATAATGTATCTACTTGTAAAGCGTCTTTGAGTATCTATGATAAAGCGCTATATAAATCTGATGCATTATTATTATTATTATTATTATATAGGCAGAGCATAAGGTTATTGCTTTATGCAAAGTTAGACAAACTGCCACTGCTTGTAAGTTGGAGACTAAAGCCAAGTGGCTGTGAATTAGGTCATTCCTTACTAAAACTGTTGAACTACCAGATGGACGATGCACATTTGGACCATATGTATTATACATAATATAATGTTTCAGAGACATGGGGTTGGTTGATAGCAGAAGAGTTTGTTGAAGGCAAAAAGCAAGGGGATTAAAACTAGCAGCTAACCACTGCACTTCAGAGAAATTGGCCTTAAAGCAATGACAGTTCCACTGGATAATTGCAGCTACCCACCATCAGGTAGGTAAAACAAAAGTATGCTCCTTATGCTTGCTTTTGGGGGAGGGGCTGCGACTACGGCAAGTCGTGACTTTGGACATTTCTGCATCTTTTGGATTCCCATTCTTTTGCAATTTATTTTCTTGGCTTGATTTTGCATGAGTAGAGGAGCTGGATTTTTTCTTTTCTTTAGATAATTGGTTTTGTTCTGCGGACTTGCTTAGACTTTGACTTAAGGGCTGACTTATTGTAGTCAGGCTTTGAGTGCTCGTTTTACTTTTAACTGGGACTCCAGAATTTTTTAATACTACTTAATAATGAGGGCTTATCTTTAGTTAACCAGGTCAGATCTGTCTGGCACTCAGCAGGCTGCATCTTAGGTTTCACAACAGAGGAGAAAGTCTGCTGGAATTTGTACTTTGGGAAACCTTCAACCAGTTTACATGCCTTAGGGTAGCTAATTTTCTTAGTACATTTGACAGTTTGAATTTCTTTTTCCTTGATCCAACAAGGACATTCCTTCGATGATGCTACATGATTGCCTAAACAGTTACTACATCTGGGAGGTGTTGTGCAGGCCAACTCATGCCTTTCCTCTCCACATTTGCAGCAGACTGGTTTATTCCTACATCCTGCGGAGCCATGGCCAAACTTTTGGCAGTTAAAACATCTCAATGGGTTTGGAATAAAGGTATCAACAGTTACACTAAGATATCCTATTTGGATTCTTTCTGGGAGTTGATGCCAGTTGAACTTCAGAATGTAAGTGCCAGTTTTTACTGTTCGGTCATCTTTTTAATGGTTATCCTCTTCACATGTGTTACTCCTTCTTGTTGCAGTTCTGAGGCTATTTCATCCTCTTCCATATTGTGGAGTTCTCGAGTACAAATTACTCCTTTGCAGCTGTTTAGAGAAGGGTAAGGAAAAGCCTTTATTGGAACACCAGCCAGCACATTACATCGCAACAAATTTTCAGAATGGGATTTCTTTAAGCATTCAACCAAAATCTGGCCAGACCTCAGTTTTTTAACATCCTTAACTGACCCTGCAATACCGTAAATTCCTTTCTGTACAGCAAAAGGGGACAGCTTAGAAAGAGGCATATCTGATGAAAGCGGCTCTAAAACAATAAGCCTCGGCCAATTATCACCATTTGAAAGAGCCATCCTGCTAATTCCTGGGTCATCGACATCGTCTTTCAACATTCGTTTTTTAGGGGTTTGTTTAGTAGCCATATTTTATAGAGTATGATTCATCATCCCTGCTCCCCACCCTCCTCGGAGCCCTACAAGGGGATGCACAGAGCCGCAGACTTCCTGCAGGTTATACACCAGGGATACAGGGATGGTACACTCGAGCAATAAAGCACAAAAGTGCAAATTACTCGACTGACCCTGCGCCATAGGCTTCTGGGATTAGGAGATGTTATACTGCCAAAAGACATCCCAGAGTAGACCTTGACAAGCCAATTGATTGGACCGGGCCCTTCCAACCTGCCGTCTAAGTGAAGTAGGTGCCAAAACACTGTGTTGGATTTGTGAAAGCCACAGCAAGACACATTCCTCAAGAACCAGGATCTCTTCCTCCACTGACACGGGTCGCAACTCACGGCAAACAAGTTGCCCCATTTGTCACCTCAATATGATCAGCAAGGGGGTGCTCGGAACCACTTTAAGCCTTGATCCCCTTAGGGGATTATAACGCACAAAGTTGTTGGGAGAGTTTTACTGTAACCCTGGTAAGGGAGGCTAACAGGTACTAGTCCTTGCCTAAGGGACACCTGGGAGTATCAGCGAGGGTTAAGAGGCACTCCATCATCCTACTAGTCCAACAGACCCCCTCGCCCGGATGCAGTTTAACGTCATACCCAGGACGGTGTTGGAAGCAGGTAAAAGAAGGAAGAGAGCGACTGGTGCTGGGCAGTCACCTAATATACCCTGAGATGCTGTGACGTCATACGTGTGTACGTGTTACCACAGCGTAGTGTGTCGTGCCATTTCACATACACCACATAACTGTCAAACATGAGCTGCACACGCCAGACACCGGCTTCACATCGCACCACACCCACATTCTCCTGTTGCAGGATAGGATAAGGCCCTCTATGCAGCTGCTGCAATCAATAATCTTAAAGGATTTTTTTTTTTTTTTTTTTTTTTACTAGATCCGTACCATGGGCAAAGAAAAAAAAAATTAAGAAGAAAAGTAAAGAGACTGTGAAATTATTTACCTGATCATCCTCTCTGGAAGTGTTTATTGTTGATGAAATCACTCTGACAATGATCCCAACGATATCGTCTGCCACCTTCATTATGGTTATTGTGAGGGCTTGATTTTAACTTTTTTGCTCACCAGCCACTGTGGCTAGTGATTTTCCAAAGTTACTAGCCAGTCAGCGTTTTCACTAGCCACAATTTTGTGGTTGGAAAATTATGTTTAACATGATCAAATTTGACTATTGCTTGCTAAAATTTAGTTGAATCAAATTTACAGCCTTTTCAAAGGCAAATGACCCTTACACATTCATAAAAATAGCAAGAGAAACACTGTCTGGTTAATTATTAACAGCAGTAAAAATACTGTAAAACAGTCAAGAAAATATTTGCAATGTGAGAGTGAAGTACAGGTAGATTTGGGGTCTGTGCCAATTCCCATTTGTACACCTCCCCCTTCCCCTACCCGATGGTCCTTGAAATCAAGGGATTCAGGGATCCAGAGATTTGCTACTCACCGCTGGGACAATGGGGGATCAGGAGCAGTTGTGCTGATGATCTAATCACTGAGAGCGGGGACAGGTATGTTCTGCTATGTTGGCTATCCGTTGCCGTTTCTCCAGTCTGGCCGCAAAATGAACTCGCAGTGGATGGAGTCTGGCTCCTCTTTGGGCTCTGTACAGCAGAAGCCACCATCTACCATGGCCTTTCTTCCCACCGGGCTGCAGTGTGAACCACGAAGCAGACAGTCCACGGCTTCTCCGTACTGGGCTGGGAATGGAGGCAGACTACGTCCGTGACGACAGTGGACCAATGATCACACACTGTGTGCAGATGTTGCTTAAGTCAAAGTCAAAGTCAAAGCACCAAAGTCAAAGTGCCTTTATTGTCATTTCATTGCTAATAAACAATGCAACAAAATTGAGATACTGCTCCCTAAAAACAAACTATCACACTCACAGTTCACTCATGCATTTAACATCTCAAAATTACAACAATAAATAAAGCTTAAAACAATAATACCTAAAAGTTGAATACAATATGTACATAGCAATAATAAAAACATACTGAGCGATAAATATAAAAGACCAGCTTATACACACAGGGTTACTGCCACAAAATAACCCAAAATAACATAAAATAATATCAGCAGTCTGTACGTGTGACATAAATACGTTCAAAATACGTACTGTGCTGGGAAAAACTATGATTAAACCTGGTAGTCAGATTAAACCCCTTCCCACCCCAAAGACCTGAACAGCTTCAGACCGGTGGCCTTGACGTCCCACTTGATGAAGACCCTGGAGAGACTGCTCCTTGCTCATCTCCGCCCCCTGGTGGAACCAGCGATGGATCCACTCCAGTTCGCCTACCAGCATGGCATTGGGGTGGAGGATGCGGTGATCTTCCTCCTTCACCGTTCTCTGTCCCACCTGGAGAAGCCCGGGAATATGGTGAGGATCATGTTCTTTGACTTCTCCAGTGCTTTCAACACCATCCAACCGATGATCCTGAAGGACAAGCTGCTGCGCGCAGGGGTGGACCAGCACCTGTCATCATGGATCCTGGACTACCTCACGAACCGGCCTCAGTTTGTGAGAACCCGGGACTGTGTTTCCGACACGATCATCAGTAGCACGGGGGCCCCCCAGGGAACGGTGCTGGCTCCCTTCCTGTTCACTCTTTATACTGCGGACTTCTCACACAACACAACACATTGCCATCTACAGAAGTTCTCTGATGACTCTGCGATCGTTGGTCTCATCTCCAGCGGAGATGAAGCTGAGTACAGAGGGCTTATCCAGGACTTTGTGGACTGGTGCCATCGGAACTGCCTCCAGATCAACGCGAGGAAAACTAAGGAGCTGATGGTGGACTGCCGCAGGCATGGGCAGCCCCTCACAGCACCAGTAAATATACAGGGAACAGACATCGAGATGGTGACATCCTACAAGTACCTGGGTATTCATCTGAACAATAAACTAGACTGGTCACACAATACTGACGCACTCTACAAGAAGGGACAGCGCAGGCTGTTCCTGCTGAGGAGACTCAGGTCTTTTGGTGTACAAGGGGCGCTGCTGAAGTCATTCTATGACACGGTGGTGGCATCAGCCATCACTTTTGGAGTGGTCTGCTGGGGCAGTGGCATTACTGCAGCCGATAGGAAGAGACTGAACAAACTGATTAAGAAAGCTAGCTCTGTCCTGGGGCAACGCCTTGATCCGATGGAGGAGATAGGAGAGAGAAGGACGGTGGCTAAACTGTCATCTCTGCTGGAGTCCGAGTTCCACCCTATGCAGGACATACTGGATGCACTGAGGAGCTCATTTAGCAGCAGACTACATCATCCCAGGTGCACAACCGAGAGGTTTCGTAGGTCCTTCCTACCAACGGCTGTCAGACTGTACAACCTAAGCAGGGCTGCTCGCAGAGATAGCAAAAAGACGTAACAAACTAATAGTTTTTTTTTTTTGAATGCAAAAGATGCAATAGACTTACACAATGGTCCTCTCCGGCATACAACTAGGAACATACCGGTCGCTATGGAGGGTGAAAATATGTATGGGCACATAATCATACCATGTAGGATAACTAAATAGACGGTTATGCTGTTTCATCCCACCTAGCAACAATGCTCTGCACTGTGTGTGTTTATATATTTACATATTTATTCCATCTAGCTACAATGCTCTGCACTGGGTGTGTTTATATTTATATATCTATATATTTATTCCATCTAGCTACAATGCTCAGCACTGGGTGTGTTTATATTTATATATCTATATATTTATTCCATCTAGCTACAATGCTCCGCACTGTGTTTTTTATATATCTACATATTATTCCATCTAGCTACATTGCTCCGCACTGTGTGTGTTTATATACTTGCATATTTATTCCACCTAGCTGCAATGCTCCGTACTGTGGGTGTTTATATATTTACATATTTATTCCATCTAGCTACAATGCTCTGCACTGTGTGTTCATATATTCATATATTTATTCCATCCAGCTACAATGCTCTGCACTGTGTGTCTGTGTGTCTGTGTGTGTGTGTATATATATATTTTATAGTAATATGTACATATGTATATTAGCTGCTCTTGCTTGCTTGTTTTTTTTCTTGCCTTCTGATTGTTGCTCTGAGTGTTGCTATCCCTGTGCTGTTGCAATCCTGGAATTTCCCCGTTGTGGGACTAATAAAGGCTTATCTTATCTTATCTCTTATCTTAGTCCGGGTTTTATGGGATCTGTACCGCTTTCCTGAGGGGAGCAAGTGAAAGAAATCATGGCCTGGATGAGTGCAGTCTTTAATAATGGCAGTAGCTCTGTTGAGGTACCGAGACCTGAAAATCTCTTCCAGAGAAGGTAGAGAGCAGCCAGTGATTTTTTGCACAGTCTCGAAAACTCTCTGGAAGGCTTTTCGGTCTGCGGCTGAACAGCCCTCATACCAAACCGTGATGCCATATGACAAAATGCTCTCAATAGCAGAGCGATAAAATAAAACCAGCAACTGTGCATTCAGGCCATTCCTCTTGAGGAGCCTCAGAAAGTGTAGACGTTGTTGAGCCTTCTTTATCGTAGCTATGGTGTTAACTGCCCAGGTAAGGTTGTGAGAAATATGAACACCCAGAAACTTAAAAGCCTCCACCCTCTCCACACACTTCTTGCCTATATATAGAGGAGGCGGCTCACTGCTATGCTCCCTAAAATCAATAATGAGTTCTTTTGTTTGGTTTTTTTTGTATTCAATAGCAGATTATTATCTGAGCACCATCTCACCAGTTTCTGGACCTCATCTCTGTATGCAGACTCATCTCCTCTTGATATGATCCCCACTACTGTTGTGTCATCTGCAAACTTCACTATAATGTTTGTGGGATGAACAGGTACAGTGGGGCAAAAAAGTATTTAGTCAGCCACCAATTGTGCAAGTTCTCCCACTTAAAAGATGAGAGAGGTCTCCAATTTTCATCATAGGTATACCTCAACTATAGGAGACAAAATGAGAAAAAAAAATCCAGAAAATCACATTGAAGGATTTTTATTTATTTATTTTTTTTTTTTTTAAAAACATTGAAGGATTTTTAATGAATTAATTGGTAAATTCCTCGGTAAAATAAGTATTTGGTCAATAACAAAAGTTCATCTCAATACTTTATCTTCCCTTTGTTGGCAATGACAGAGGTCAAACGTTTTCTGTAAGTCTTCACAAGGTTTTCACACACTGTTGCTGGTATTTTGGCCCATTCCTCCATGCAGATCTCCTCTAGAGCAGTGATGTTTGGGGCTGTCGTTGGGCAACACGGACTTTCAACTCCCTCCAAAGATTTTCTATGGGGTTGAGATCTGAAGACTAGCTAGGCCACTCCAGGACCTTGAAATGCTTCTTACGAAGCCACTCCTTCGTTGCCCGGGCGGTGTGTTTGGGATCATTGTCATGCTGAAAGACCCAGCCACGTTTCATCTTCAATGCCCTTGCTGATGGAAGGAGGTTTTCACTCAAAATCTCACGATACATGGCCCCGTTCATTCTTTCCTTTACACGGATCAGTCGTCCTGGTTCCTTTGCAGAAAAACAGCCCCAAAGCATGATGTTTCCACCCCCAAGCTTTACAGTAGGTATGGTGTTCTTTCTCCTCCAAACACGACAAGTTGAGTTTTTACAATAAAGTTCTATTTTGGTTTCATCCGACCATATGACATTCTCCCAATCCTCTTCTGGATCATCCAAATGCTATCTAGCAAACTTCAGACGGGCCTGGACATGTACTGGCTTACGCAGGGGGACACGTCTGGCACTGCAGGATTTAAGTCCCTGGCGGCGTAGTGTGTTACTGATGGTAGCCTTTGTTACTTTGGTCCCAGCTCTCTGCAGGTCATTCACTAGGTCCCCCCGTGTGGTTCTGGGATTTTTGCTCACCATTCTCGTGATCATTTTGACCCTACGGGGTGAGATCTTGCATAGAGCCCCAGATCGAGGGAGATTATCAGTGGTCTTGTATGTCTTCCATTTTCTAATAATTGTTCCCACAGTTGATTTCTTCACACCAAGCTGCTTACCTATTGCAGATTCAGTCTTCCCAGCCTGATGCAGGTCTACAATTTTGTTTCTGGTGTCCTTTGACAGCTCTTTGGTCTTGGCCATAGTGGAGTTTGGAGTCTGACTGTTTGAGGTTGTGGACAGGTATCTTTTATACTGATAAAAAGTTCAAACAGGTGCCATTAATATAGGTAACGAGTGGAGGACAGAGGAGCCTCTTAAAGAAGTTGTTACAGGTCTGTGAGATCCAGAAATCTTGCTTGTGTGTAGGTGACCAAATACTTATTTTACCGAGGAATTTACCAATTAATTCATTAAAAATCCTTCAATGTGATTTTCTGGATTTTTTTTTTCTCATTTTGTCTCTCATTGTTGAGGTATACCTATAATGAAAATTGGAGACCTCTCTCATCTTTTAAGTGGGAGAACTTGCACAATTGGTGGCTGACTAAATACTTTTTTCCCCATTGTATGTAGTCATATGTGTACAATGAATACAAAGTGGGGCTCAACACACAGCCCTGTGGCGAGCCTGTGTTAAGCATGACTGTAGAGGAGGAATGGGGTCCGAGTCTAACAGTCTGTGTTCGGTTTGTTAGGAAGTCCTTAATCCAGCTGCAAGTGTGAGTAGGCAGACCAAGCTGAAGCAATTTGGTGATGAGAATGTTGGGAATAATTGTATTAAATGCCAAACTATAGTCCACAAATAACATTCTTACATAGCTCCCCTTGTCTTCTAAATGGCTGAATGGCGAGTGGAGAGCTATAGCAATAGCATCTTCACTGGATCTGCTCCACCTGTAGGCAAACTGGTACCGATCAAAGTCTGGGGGGAGACTAGGCAAAAGATGTTTCAATACCATTTTCTCAAAGCACTTCATAATAATGGGTGTTAATGCTACTGGTCGATAGTCATTCAGACTACTAATAATATGTTTTTTAGGCACAGGAATAATGACTGCAGATTTTAAACACTGTGGAACAACGGCTGCCTTGAGAGACAAATTAAAAATGTCAGTCAAAACAGAGCATAGCTGATCTGCACATGCTCTGAGTACCTTTCCTGGCACTCCATCGGGACTAGTAGCCTTTCTCGGGTGAACTGCTCTCAGTGTCTGTCTCACCTCATGATCCTGCAGGGTAAGCACATCAGAGCTGGCATTCAATAACGTCAGTGGGTCCGGGCAAGGTGTATTTGCCTCAAACCGTGCGAAAAAGCACTTCAATTCTTCTGCCAGTGAGGCGCTGATGTCACTGGAAATGATGCTGCTGCCCTTATAGTTTGTGATATGGTGAAAGCCTTGCCATACTCGTCTGGAATCATTATCAGAAAAATGGTCCTCAACTTTCCTCTTATAGGCCTGTTTAGCCTCCTTAATGCCTTTCTTCAGATTAGCCCGGGCGGTGCTATACAGATCTGTATTCCCTGACCTGAAGGCTGTATCATGGGCTCTGAGGAGTGCCTGGACTTCTTTTGTCATCCAAGGCTTCTGGTTAGAAAAAACCCTAATACGTTTTTCCACAGTCACCTGGTTGATACAGTACGTGATGTAGCATAATACTGTTACAACTCACTCTGGGCCGTCATCTGCCTCAGCTGTGCACGCGCCTGGGAATAATCAGCCCTGGGCTATATAGCCCGTCCTGTCTGGAGCTTCGGCACGGAGCCGTCTGCTATGCTACGCTCATCGTCCTGCGGACGTCTGATTCCTCTCAGCCTCGTGCATCTCCGCTGGACTCTCCGTTGGCATGTAAGCTCAACATCCTCCACTTACCTTTTTCCCAGGCTCTCCCCTGTGCACAGGTGGATCCCTAAGGCGGCGGTTCTCTCCCTCGCGGCGGCGGAATCGCTCTTCTCTCCACACCGCGCTCCACAGCGCTTCACCGGGTGCGCTCGCCAGACACTGTCTCCGTGGCAGGAAGCCCAAGGCCAAGCCAACATCGCCTATAGAACATCAACAAGGTTGCCAGGCTGTACGGCGCTCTGTGTCACCCCCGGCTGCAGCTCGTTCACCCACAACACATTTACATATCGCACACACCCATCCACGCACCTGCTGGTATTCAATAAAGATTACTGTATTGAACTTGAGCCTGTGTGTGCGTATTCCCTGGGTCCGACATTATGACAGAACGGCTCCGTCAGATTGACCCAGCGAACAGCGGGCTTGCACACCGCTTTAACATCTTGGAGGCTCGAGTCGATCAAGTTTCTTACCAGCAGCAGGTAATTTTGAACCAGCTAGGTCAGATAAACAGCCGGTTGGATCGCCTGGAAGGACAGCAGGCGTTCCCTTCGGCCCAGAGCAGCAGGCCAGCTCCCGTTAGCTCACCACCTAGCCAGGCTAGCCCGGGCGCGTTCACGCGCCTCACACCGATCCCCACGCCCACGCGCTTCAGTGGAAAGCTCGGGGAGGCGCGGGGTTTCATCCTCCAGTGTGACACGGTGTTTGAGCGCGTTCCTGGGGACTTCCCTTCCGATCACAGCCGAATCGATTACGCGGCTAATCTCTTGGAGGGGCGAGCGTTAGCATGGGCTTACGCCATAATGGCGAAGCCCAGCTACGTTAACCTCACTTACGCCCAGGTCGTCCGAGATTTCCACGAAGTGTTTGACCATTCGGATCGCGATAGTGTGCTAACCACCTGTTTGCTTAATCTTCGCCAGGGTAGTCGGTCAGTGGCCGATTACGCTGTCGACTTCCGGGTGGTGGCGGCGGAAGTAAGGTGGGAGGATGCTGCGCTCTGCAGCATCTTCACCCGTAGTCTGAGCCCTAGTTTGCGGGATGAGCTGGCCTGCCTAGATAAACCTGAGCGGCTCACCGAGCTCATTTCTCTGGCCATTAGTTTGGACAATAGGTTGAGGGAGTGAGCGGCCGAACGGAGGTCCTCCGACCGTTCGGGCAAGCCACTTCGCCGCTCCTCCCAATCACCCTCGTTGGCTTTGCCAGCGCTTGAGGGCCCGGATGAGCCCGAGCCCATGGTAATGGGACGAACTAAGATCTCACAGGCAGAGAGACAGCGCCATAGAGATTTAGGGCTCTGCATGTATTGCGGGGATGACCAGCACGACATTGAGTCCTGCTCGGTTCGGCCAACAGGGGGGGTCCGCGAGTCACTATAGGGGGCCTCGCGGACTCATCCTGGTCTAATCCCCTATCCAGATGTCTCCTGCCTATTAGGTTTTGTTACAACCGCATGGAGTTCCTCACACACGCACTGGTGGACTCGGGGGCTGAACGGAGCTTCATTTCTGAAAAACTGTCAACCCGATTGGGGATACCCTGCAAAGCTCTGCCAACACCCCTCAACCTCATCACTCTGTCGAGGGCTCCTCTAGAGAGGGTGACGCACCGGACTGCCCCGGTTTCAGCCATCATTTCTGGGAACCATCGTGAGGACCTCCAGCTCTTTGTTCTCTCCACCTCGGCTGCCCCGGTCATCCTGGGTTACCCCTGGCTGCACTTACACAACCCCACCTTTGACTGGCGGACTGGCAGCGTTCTCGCCTGGAGCTCGTTCTGCCTGAGTGCTTGTCTCCAGTCAGCAGCCTGTTCTCCGGCGGTTCCCCTCTCCCCCCCCGCTCTTCCACCCCTCCCGACTTGTCCAGGGTGCCTGCTGAGTTTCACGACCTGGGAGCGGTGTTCAGCAAGGCCCAGGCGCTGTCTCTCCCCCCCCACCGCCCATACGACTGTGCCATCAACCTCCGCCCGGGTGCCCTCCTGCCGTCGAGCCGCTTGTACAGCTTATCTGCTCCACAGCGGGAGGCTATGGAAGCATACATCAAGGAGTCGCTCAGCTCGGGCATCGTCCGGCCATCGTCATCTCCAGTGGGGGCAGGCTTCTTCTTCGTTGGGAAGAAGGACAGCTCTCTTCGTCCTTGCATTGACTTCCGGGCTTTGAATGATATTACCATCAAGGACAAGTATATGTCACCTCTGATGGACTCTGCCTTCGACTCCCTCCAGGGGGCCTCCTGGTTCACGAAGTTGGACCTCCACAGCGCTTACCATCTCGTGCGGATCCGGGAGGGCGATGAGTGGAAGACGGGATTCCGGACCCCCAGCTGCCACTTTGAGTACCTTGTCATGCCATTTGGGCTCACCAACGCTCCGGCCGTCTTCCAGCAGCTCATCAACGACGTCCTCCGGGATTTCCTGGGGTCCTTTGTTTTTGTCTACCTGGATGACATCCTGATCTTCTCCAAATCCTGGGAGGAGCATCAGGTTCATGTGAGGCGGGTCCTTCAACGGCTACTTGAAAACAAACTCTTCGTGAAAGCCGAAAAGTGTGAGTTCTTCACCGAGAAGACCTCTTTCCTGGGCTTTATTATCTCACACAACCAGGTCATTCCGGACCCGGAGAAGGTGAGGGCAGTGGTGGACTCCCCCCCCCCCCCCCATCGTCAAGGAAACAGTTGCAACAATTTTTGGGGTTTGCAAACTTCAACCAGCGGTTTGTGCCCAAGTACAGCTCGATCAAAGCCCCCCGACCCGCCTCACCTCCCCTATGGTGGCGTTCCGGTGGACGGAGGAGGCTGCATCGGCCTTTACGATCCTGAAGACGGAATTCTCCTCCTCCCAGATCTTGACGCAGGTGGATCCCACGCTGCAGTGTTTGGTCGAGGTGGACGCCTCAGATTTGGGCTGGGGGCAGTCCTTTCTCAGCGCTCCCCGGTGGACAGGGTTATCCGCCCCTGTGCCTTTTTCTCTCGGCGTTTGTCACCCGCCGAGAGGAACTACAACGTCAGCGACAGAGAACTCCTGGCAGTCAAGCTCGCGGTGGAGGAGTGGCGGCACTGGCTGGAGGGGGCCTCGCTACCTTTTGTGGTTTGGACAGACCATAAAAACCTGGAGTACCTGAGGATGGCTAAGCACCTGAACGCTCCCCAGGCACATTGGTCCCTGTTCTTTGGGCGCTTCCGGTTCACCATCACCTACCGCCCGGGGTCAAAAAACGCGAAGCCAGATGCCCTGTTCAGGCAGTTTGCCTCGGAGACCGCCGAGAAGCAGGAGCACACCATCCTCCTGGCCTCGTGTGTCGTGGGCGCCCTCTCCTGTGCCATCAGGGATAAGGTCCTGAGGGCTCAGGAAATCGAACAGGACCTGGGCGGGGGTCCCACCGGGAGACTGTTTGTACCATCAGCTGTTCAGGGTGATGTGATCCACTGGGCCCATGCCTCCAAATTCGCCTGCCACCCTGGGATTTCCCGGTTAGTGGACCTGCTCCAGAGATCCTTCCTGCTCCAGAGATCCTCTGTCAGGCCGTCACTGGCTACGTTCGGACCTGCCCCCAGTGTGCCACCAGGAAGACATTGACATCTCCGCCGGTGGGTCTTCTCCATCCTTTGCCTGTCCCGGGGAGGCCGTGGTCTCATGTGGCTCTGGACTTTGTGACCGGTCTTCCAGTATCTAACACCTTTGACATTGTGCTGACCGTCGTAGACCACTTCTCCAAAGCTGCTCACTTCATCCCTCTACGTGGGCTCCCTACAGCACGAGAGACGGCGGACCTTCTGGTACAGCACGTCGTGTGTCTGCATGGAATCCCCGCGGACACTGTCTCCGACCGAGGTTCGCAGTTCGTGTCTAGTGTGTGGAGGTGTTTTTGCAACGCTTTGGGGGCTACGGTAAGCCTGTCCTCCGGTCATCACCCCCAGAGTAACGGGCAGTGCGAGTGGGCAAATCAGGAGCTGGAGGCCGCTCTGCGCTGCGTCATCACCTCTAGCCCATCATCGTGGAGTGGCCATCTGCCTTGGATTGAGTATGCGCACAACCTAACTGTCTCTGCCGCTACCGGCATGTCTCCTTTCAGGGCGTCACTGGGCTATGACCCCCTGCTGTTCCCCGAAGAAGAGGGGGAGGTGGCCGTACCCCCAGTTCACACACACCTGAGGCGCTGTCATCGGCTGTGGGCTGCTACGCGCCAGGCCCTTTTACGCACAGCGGAGTGTAACACCAGGGCAGCGAACTGGCGCAGGAGACCTGCTCCACAGTATCAGGTGGGTCAGCAGGTATGGTTATCCACCCAGCATATCAACCTGAAGGCTGAAAAGAGGAAGCTGGCCAAGCACTTTATCAGGCCCTTCCCCATTGTCAAGGTGGTGAATCCCGTGGCTGTGCGTCTGGCTCTCCCTCCTTCTCTCCGTGTTTGTCCCACGTTTCACGTCTCCCAGGTCAAACCCGTGATCTCCAACCCGCTCTGCCCTCCTCCTCAAACCCCGCCTCCACCCGTGTTGATCGACGGTGACCCGGCTTGGACAGTGAATTCCATCCTGGACGTCCGCCGCCAGGGCCACGGCTTGCAGTACTTGCTGGATTGGGAGGGGTATGGCCCCGAGTGGAGATCCTGGGTGCGCCAGTCGTTCGTGTTGGACAAACGCCTCATCGAGGACTTTCACCGGGCGCACCCAGGTAAGCCAGCACCAGGAGGCGCTGCTCGGGGGGGGGGAAGTACTGTTACAACTCACTCTGGGCCGTCATCTGCCTCAGCTGTGCGTGCACCTGGGAATAATCAGCCCTGGGCTATATAGCCCGTCCTGTCTGGAGCTTCGGCACGGAGACTCTCCATGTCGCACTCTACAGCGCTTCACCGGGTGCGCTCGCCAGACGTTGTCTCCCTGGCAGGAAGCCCAAGGCCAAGCCAACATCGCCTACAGAACATCAACAAGGTTGCCAGGCTGTACGGCGCTCTGTGTCACCCCCGGCTGCAGCTTGTTCACCCACAACACATTTACATATCGCACACATGCATCCATGCACCTGCTGGTGTTCAATAAAGATTACTGTATTGAACTTGAGCCTGTGTGTGTGTGTTTCCTGGGTCCGACATTATGACAAATACAGTCTGTGTGTACATTTCCAGATCATCATTCTTGAATAAATCCCACAGAGTGTTTGAAAAACAGTCCTGCAGCTGAGAAAGAGCTCCCTCAGGCCATGTTGTGATGTTCTTTATAGTAGGTCTAGCAGTTCTCCTGAGGGGGGTGTATGCTGGGATGAGAAGCACCCGATCGAGACAATTCTTTCTCCTGGTGGCACATTTCACATACTGTGTGAAATTAGGCAGCACAGTTTTCAAGCATGCTCGATTAAAATCACCAGCTATGATGTGAACACCCTCGGGATAGGCCTGCTGCTGTTTATTTATTACACTGTACAAATGACTAAGGGCCGCTTTAGTATTTGCATCAGGAGAAATATAGACCGCTGTTATAGTAACCACTATCAGCTCTCTCGGAAGATAAAAGGGCCGACATAAAACTGACATTGTCTCTAGATCAGGAGAACAGTAAGTATTAATAATATGACTGTGGTTAGTCCAAGTGTTGTGAAGAAAAATGCAGAGACCTCCCCCTCTCTGTTTCCCGGATTCCGCTGTTCGGTCCATACGGTGAAGTGTGCACCCTGGTAGCTGACACTGCAGCATCGGTGATCAGTGGGTGGAGCCAGCTTTCCGTTAACAACAGCACACAGCAGTCTCTCACAGTTTTATTAGTTGCCAGCTGTAGCTCTAGATCATCCATCTTGTGGACGATGCTTCTGGCGTTGGAGAGAAAAATGCTGGGTAGCGGAGGTCTATGCGGCTGTCTCTTTAGCCTCGCTAGCAGGCCCGACAGGCATCCCCGTTTTTTTCTTTCTCTCCCTCCTCCATCTGCATCGCTTCCCAGGACCGACAACAATCCATGGTGATCCTGCTGGTCTACAAATAGCCTCCGGTATGTTTTGTGTGTTCTCAAAAACTGCTGTAACAGCAGACTTTTGTTGAAGTCCAATATTTATCAGCTCAGTACGACTGTACACAAATCCAGCTTTACACTGTCCAATATCCAAAAACAGCATACATACAAACAAAAATAGGGAGCAAAGAGCTGCTGCGCAGACACGCACCACCATCTTTTTCATAGATGTATAGAAAAGGGAGTTGTAGTTTTGTAGTCTCACATTGTGATAGGTTTATTATTTTAGATGCCACTTGAGAAAACTACAACCCACCAAAGTGGCTAGTGGGAGCGGCTGTCTTACCGGCCACTGCTAAAATCCACCCACCACTGGTTTTAATGTCAAGCCCTGTTTATCACTGTAGTGTGGACTCTGCCATCCACTTGAGATTGAACGATTTTTAAAACTGTAATTTTATCAAGGTCTATGCCAAGGTACTGGAGAGGAGAGTCCGGCCGTTGGTCGAACCTCGGATTCAGGAGGAGCAATGTGGTTTTCGTCCTGGCCGTGGCACATCGGACCAGCTCTTTACCCTCTCGAGAATTCTTGAGGGTTCGTGGGAGTTTGCCCAACCAGTTTACATGTGTTTTGTGGACTTGGAGAAGGCATTTGACCGCGTCCCTCGTGGATTTTTGTGGGGGGTGCTTCGGGAGTATGGGGTATCGGGCTTGTTGTTACGAGCTATTCGGTCTCTGTACGACCGTTGTGAGAGTTTAGTTCGCATTGCCAACACTCGGTCGGAGTCATTCCCAGTGAGAGTTGGACTCCGCCAGGGCTGCCCTTTGTCACCGGTCCTGTTCATAATTTTTATGGACAGGATTTCTAGGCGCAGCCAGGGAATGGAGGGTGTCATGCTTGGTGACCACAGGATCTCATCTCTGTTGTTTGCAGATGATGTTGTCCTGTTGGCTTCATCCAGCAATGACCTACAGCTCTTGCTGGGACGGTTTGCCGCTGAGTGTGAAGCGGCTGGGATGAGAATCAGCACCTCCAAGTCCGAGTCCATGGTCCTCAGCCGGAAAAAGGTGGATTGTCCTCTCCGGGTTGGGGACAGGCTCCTGCCCCAAGTGGAGGAGTTTAAGTATCTTGGGGTCTTGTTCACGAGTGAGGGGAAAATGGAGCGAGAGATCGACAGACGGATTGGAGCAGCATCTGCAGTGATGCGGACGTTGTACCGGTCTGTTGTGGTGAAGAGGGAGCTTAGTTCTAAGGCAAAGCTGTCGATTTACCAGTCAATCTACGTTCCTACTCTCACCTATGGTCACGAGCTTTGGGTAATGACCGAAAGAACGAGATCGCGGATACAAGCGGCTGAAATGAGCTTTCTCCGTAGGATTGCTGGACTCACCCTCAGAGATAGGGTGAGGAGCTCAGTCATCCGGGAGAGGCTCAGAGTAGAACCGCTGCTCCTCCACATTGAAAGGAGTCAGTTGAGGTGGTATGGGCATCTGATTAGGATGCCTCCTGGACGCCTCCCACTTGAGGTGTTTCAGGCACGTCCCACTGGGAGGAGACCCCGGGGCAGACCCAGGACTCGGTGGAGAGACTATGTCTCCCAGCTAGTCTGGGAACGCCTTGGTATCCCCTCTGAAGAGCTGGAGCAGGTGGCTGGGGAGAGGGAAGTCTGGGCTTCTCTGCTTGAACTGCTGCCTCCGCGACCCGGACCTCCGGAAAAGCGGTAGAAGATGGATGGATGGATGGAATTTTATCATTACCTTTATCTTTATTGGGCTTGGTGTGCATGGCCCTTCAGTGTTGGTCTTGACTTGGTCTTGACCCCTTAAAATCTTGGTCCACTCTGTTCTCGGCCTGGTCTTGGTGTGGTCTTGACTACAACACGAGGTAGTACAGTAATACCTGCATCAGTGGTTCACAACCTTGTTTCCTCTTCAACATACAAAGAGCTGTACATCCCTTTATTGCTCCTGACACCCCCACCTACAAAGTTTTTAATTCCATTTGACCTTTACAAATTTATAACACCCCATTCATGGGCTTACCAAGACCTTTGCTTAAAAGTCATTATCCCACTAATTCCCCATCCTGCCCTCTCTCTGTTTGCTAAATACAAAAATACCAAAGAGAAGTGGGTGACTCCTACAGGCTTTTCCTCCACATTGTGAAAAAAAATAAATAAATCCTGAAATGAAGGCGTGCTAATCAGTCATTGAGTTTTTTCCCCAGTAACAGCTCACTGCCTCACCACTATCCATGTTAATCTCCTCACACCATAAACACGTCACCTTTTGTTGCTGAGGAGCCTCCGCACACACAGCAGTGACATGTGCACACCAAAACATGCAATAATTTAATGTAAAAGATGTTGTTTGCGGTGCTGACGCGTGCTGGAGTGAGCTTCCCCACCAAAAAAACATCTCCATGCAATGCTCAACCTAAATATTTACATAGGTGCTCCGTGGCCTGTGAGTCTATTCACAAGATTGGCAGACACTTTTGTCTCATGTGCAGAGAATGAACGCACACATACACATACAGACACAATAGTACCGTGTCTTAATTAGCAGGTGAAAGTGCTTAAAGGGAAGGTTTGACAGTGTACACACAGCGTCTCGGACAGATTCCCGAGGAGGTCACCCAGCCCTGGCTTAATCCTCCCCTTTAATTGGGCCCAGTGTCAGCGGATGTGACAAGTCTCATCTGAGCAGTCTGGAGCCACACACGCATGTTTGAGTGCGTGTCTGATAAAGACAGAGAGAGCAGATGACCATGCTCATATACCAGCCAGACAGCTCTGAGTGCACATTTTTGCAGATTATATACAACAAACGTGCAGCAGCGTGTCTGATTTAGAAGATGACGCATATTACAAAACAGTGATTCAGTCGTCTTTGTCTAGGTCATGTTAAAGCTGCATTCCACAGTGCAATGCAGCATGTTTATTGGACTACATTGTGGATGTTTACAATTTCAAAAAAAATGACTGTTAGTGTCTGGTGTGATTTCTTGTGTTTTAGATAAAGCAGATGCGACTCTCAAAAATGACCAAAATGACAAAATATAAAAGTTATGTCCAAACCGAGCATGTGAATTTCAAACAGTTATTACTTACATATCCAGATTTATCTCCTTAAGCTTAAAAAAAAAAAATCAATCCTAGAAATCCCCTTTACTCAGGGTGCAGTCAGAGGTACAGTTTCTTTAACACAGAACGTTTCTCTTTTCGTGCTTATTCTTTATTCTGGAAAGGAAAAGCAGGTATGCCAAAAATTGGATGAGATTTAATTCAAAAAGTAACAATCACCCATAAGGTGAATACATATAGACCATTCTGACCAAATACCAGAAGTAAACAAGCTGCCATGACTGCACTGGCATCTTCCAGAAATTCTTTACCATGGACATCCTTGACTTCATCTTTGAGAGAAGATAAATTACACTTCCAAGGTATTTCTTGATTGTTTTATGTGGTCTGTGGAGCCAAGTGCCATGCTATAAATGATGTCTGAGTCTGTTCGCAGTGGCCGACACACTGAGTGAGAGGGGAGCTCCATTGAAATTAATGTTTTTGCCATTAAATATGTCACAAAACTGTATCGGCAGCACGGTGGCGCAGTGGTTAGCACAGTGGCAGCACAGCAAGAAGGTCATGGGATCGATTCCACCCTTGACCATCGTGGGTTTGATCCCACCCCCAGACCATCGGTGACCCTTCTGTGTGAAGTTTGCATGTTCTCCCCGTGTCTGCGTGGGTTTACTCCGGGCACTCCGGTTTCCTCCCACATTCCAAAAACATGCAAGTTAGGTTAATTGGCATCAAAACTGGGGATTCTAAATTGTCCTTAGGTATGGATGTGAGAGTGAATGGTTGTTTGTCTCTCTGTGTTGGCCCTGCGATGGACTGGCGATCTGTCCAGGGTGTACCCTGCCTCTCGCCCAAAGATGCTGGGATAGGCTCCAGCCCCCCCGCGACCCGAAAGGATTAAGCGGTAGAAGATGGATGGATGGACAAAACTGTATCACTGTAGGCTGTCATAACCAGTTTTAAGAAAGGCAAGCCAGTGTCATTTTTTGAGCAGCCAAAGAGACATTTAGAGCCTGAATGAAGGGGAAAAACATTAATTTCAATGAAGCTGCCCTCTCACTCCCAGTGAACCTTAATGGGTTGTAGGCATTTGTTTTCATCAGCTCCGATATGGCCACTGCGTTACTATATCCGTGTGAGGTCACGCCGCAGTTAAAAATATGTGCTCATTTGAAAGCAAGCTGTCCTTACAACTGTATAATTTCCTTTTCATATAATATCACTTAACAAAAATGTCAAGGAAATTAGAAAGACTGTGTGCAGCTCTTAGTTACTCCAAAAGCAATGGCAAACTTCAACTTTGGAAAAAAAAACCAAAATTGAAATACACCAGTCCTTACTATAAGACGCATGTCCCTGTCTGAGTCCACAGAGTTTACACAGATTCCCTGGGTGTGCAGTGGACGGAGATGCCCAAGACTAGCGGGTCAACACTATTAACGGGAAACGCAGAGTCCGTGTTTGCAGCCGTAAATCAAAAGAGACAAACACTTGAGAAACTGAGGCTGCACCTAAGATGATGACAATGTCTGGTGCAGGGGAAGCGAAAAATCCTGTTGATCGACGACAACACAGCATAGCTGAGATGGTCGTAGGAACGACTCGTTGCTTGGTGCCGGAACTGATGCCAGATTAACAATCAGAGCCGCTGTTTGCATGGTGGCCGTTGGCTCACCAGGAGCTAATCCGATCTTTGACAGGTCTTGTTTTTTTCATCCTGCAGGATGACATGCCATCCTCCTCACCAGATGGTGCTGGGAGTCGGTTTAGATGCGGACCACCTGTTAATGTGAAAGTTTGTGATGGGTTACACATTACCAGTAGTAAACATCAGGTGTGACCTGACATCCAATTGTCTGTACTGTATCCCAAATTGTACAATAAATCATTAATAGGGAATATGACTTGTGTTTTTTTTTTTTTCAGTATCTCGTAAGCAATATTCAGTGTTTTGTAAGCTAGATAGATAGACTTTATTAATCCCAAACTGGGAAATTACAATAATGAAGGAAATTCAGATTCTGAGGAAAATCGCTGCTTATCAGTAAATCATTAATTGGCCGATCAAGTGAATGAACTAATAACTAATGAATTCATTGATAATTTGTATCCCTAATGTCTAAAATACAGACCCTAAACTGTCAACATTTCTGGGCTCATTAAGTCTTAAAGTCCAAAAATCGAGTTTTTTCTCTTGTTAACATGTCTCTAACATGTTTTGTTATGACTTACAAGACATAGAGAGCAAAACTGCTCAAATGTCTCTCATCTGTTTTTCTGCAGTAAAACTTCACTTCAGCCCTGTCCCCTGCAAAAAGGCGAGTTAAGACGGAGCATTTCTGGTGACGTAACTATTCGTGGTGCTGGCACGTGAGTAGTGTTGAGCCAATCAGGACACTGTGGCCTAAATGAAGTTATCCATCAGGGTAGTTAGCATTTTTTTTTTTTATCAAACTACTTAGAAAACGACCCAGATTAAGATGGGTTTTACCATTAAACTGCTTTTAAGGACCAATGCCATTTCAGTCATTATTCTGGGTCCCCATGCATACAACTGGGGATATCCTTCAACTGGTAAGTCTTATCACAGGATTTATTCTGACAATGTAGTGCTAGCAACTATTAGCCTTGTGGTATGTGGTTGGGCCTAGTAATCACTGATTCTGGTATTGGGGGGGGGGGGGTGTTAAAAGATTTTGATATGAGACTGTCAAACAATGAAAGGTTTTTTGTAGAAAAAAGGGCACAAGATACCATTTTAGACAATGTAGATTTGTTTTTTTTTAGGGGATTTATATCCACCGGGGTACGTCTTTAAAGATGGGCTTTGTAAAAATTGCAGGTGATTAGTGGCAACACCAGGTGGCAGTAATGAACAACAGCCCTCTTCATCCTAAGCCAAAGCAAATTTGATAAAGTTTTTATAAAAATGCAGGTTAGGTTAATTGGAGACTCTAAAAGTGACCCGAGGTGTGAACGTGTGAGTGAATGGTAAAAAGGATAGCGCCGTACCGTGGCTGCTTCATCCATCCAGGTGGATGCCCTCAATTTCCCCTCTGGGGATCAATAAAGTATACAAAAAAAAAATAATGACCCATGATGACTTCTTCAAGTCTGTCTACTCCAAGTGAACCAGTAATTAACTGGTATCATTACTTGTTCTTCCCTATTCTAGAAATTAACATAAAACAGGATTTTTGACTCTCAGCTGAAAACTTGCTTCTACTCACCCTGCTGGTGTAAACTGGTATTTATCACTTCATCAGCCCGGCAAACATAAATGAATTCATAGTGCTGCAATATCATAAATTTTCACATTTGGCATGACATCAAAAGAGACATTTCTTTAGACTAATTAGATTTTTAGGTATTTCTGAAATATCTGAAAGTAGAAAATATTGAATATTCTACCTTTAAAGGTATTGTATGAAACATTTGCAGGGTCTTATTTTAGAGACACCTTTTGGTTACTATGTAAAATGCAGTTCCATTCACTTAATGTGTGAGGCCTGTGAGTTGCTGTCCCACCTGTAACAGGTCTAAGTGACAAGCACCAAACTGCCATTAGTTGGAAATTCAGCCACAGTTGACAGCAAAAAAGAAGGGCTCCCTTTTCTGAAATAAGGTTTTCCATTCAATATTTGAGGTGAATATATTTGTAGGCAACAGAAAATTCCAAAGTCAATCCAAAGGCAGTAATGAAAGGCAAAACGTTCCTTTGGGTTTGGTCTGAACTCACTATAAAGTCTGAAAGAGTTAGGTATGTTTTCACTAAAGGAAGAGGTGGAATAAAACCAAACACTGTCATTATATGGTATTTATTATCATATAACCACATTATCTAAGCCTAAGCTCAGCTCTCACAGACAAACAACCACAAAAAACTACAACAAAACCATAACTGTATGACATGCAAGAAACCAGATTAATATTAAAAGGAAAAAAAACAATCATTGTGCTGTTTTTGTCAGATTCTGTAAATTATAAATCATCGGTTCTTAGTAACCCTTGCTTTTGACTGGAATGGCCTTTCTGCATTTGAAATGCTTTGAATAACTCTTGTCAAATGCCATCTGAGGAATCCAGCTGTCCTGCAGCCACTCAGGGAGGAAGTGTACTGGAATGCACCGTCCTGTATGTTATGAAGGGAACATGTGCCGGACACTGTGGCTGCCCTTTAGAGCACGTAACACTGTTTTAACATGAGAGTTAGAAAAAGTGAAAGCTTTTACGTCATGCCTGCTCCCTTCAGCTAAGTCCCCTGTACCAGTGTTTTTCAACTTTTTGAGCCACGGCACACTTCTGACACTGAAAAAAAAATCCCATGGCACCCCACCAACCAAAAATGTTACAAAATGACACATTCTAGCCTTTTACAGCATATGTAATGACAACTTAGTTTTGTAGATAGTTTATATTCAGTCAGAGCATAGCAATAACATCTGGGTGCCTCCCTTTCACTCTGCTAACAAAGCCTTTGGTACACCCTACCATGGCGGCTGCTCCATTAGTACTGACATTCGTGCAGTTTTACCACTGAAGTCCTACTTGTTCAAGACACTCTGATGTGACCGGAAACATTTCCTATCCTGTCATTTTCTGTGGTAATTCTTTGCAAAATCAGAAATGCTCTCTGATGACCCCTTTTGGGGTCACCACATTGTATCATTACCTGATATTGCTTTGATCCACATGTCAATTTGGCAAAGATTTTATGCTGGATGCCGTTCCTGATGCAACCCTCAACATTTATGCAGGCTTG